>CM039317.1:103832511-104558582 GCA_022316695.1 Camellia oleifera | reverse complement strand
TGATGATATACATCCGCTAAGTTGTTTGTCCACTCGAGCAGTCATTCTTGCGCTCGAGTGAAGATCGCAAACTTTCAAAAGTTTCACTCGCATGCAAAAGTACAGGGAGTTGTTTTTTCCCGCTCGAGCGACTATTCCTGCGCTCGAGTGTAGATTCGCTCGAGCGGTCATTCTTGCGCTCGAGTGGATATCGCGGATCTGTTTTCTATAAATATGTGTTTTAGTCTAATTTTAGGGTACGGCTTCCAGATCTTCTCCTTGGGTATTAGGGTTTTTATCTGGAGTTTCTTTACTTGTTTCCTTTGATATCTTTGAGGGTTTAATCATGAATTGAGTGAATTATATCAAAGGGTTTGTTTAGTATGGTTTATTAAAAAAAAATAGAGTTATTCTTCGGTGGATTCTAGAAAATTTAGGCCTGAAACTTTGGTGGATTCTGGAGTGGCTCATTGTCGTGGATTCGACATAGACATTGTGGATTCAATGTTGGGCAAGACAATTCCTAGGTGAAGATGGGGTTGGAAGAGGTACATAGAGGTCGGTTCAATTCGGGCGTAGATTCGCTAGGTAATTGAAAGTACACTTGTATAATTCCTTTATGTCTTCTTAGTGGATTGTTTTGTGGCTTTGGCTCGTGATTTTTTTTCTATCACAATTGGAGGCGCTCCAAATGTAATTTTTTCACGTAAAATCGTTGTGTCAATTTATTTTTGATTGGGAACAAGAAATTCACATCAAACAAGAGACCATCTTTATAATGAACGTTGATCTTATTTTTTGTTGTAAACCTTCTTGGATAATGAAAATAACTATCTGAAATGGTTTTATCTGTTTTTGTAGAAATAGGGGTATTAGAATAACCAAAGAGTAATTCATTGACTATCTTAGAACTGTTGCTTATAATGTACTTTTGAAATTATTAAAGGCTTTTAAGGTATCTGTTTCTATTCACTTGGTCAATTTCCAATTATTATTTATTTATTTATTTTTATTTAACAAGTCAATTGTAGTTCACAGTGGCATCTGTGTGGAAGTGGCTTCAAGTTGATAAGGGACCTGTTCTGTGTGTTGCTAAAAGGCTGTGGAAATTTGTGGCTCCACCAAAAATGCAATTCTTTGGGTGGTTAGCCTGGAGGGGAAGAGTAAAGACTGCTGAGTTTTTACATAGGATTGGTGTGTTGGATGATCAGGTTAGTGTCTTGTGTCCATTATGTAGAAATACAGTTGAATCGATTAGTCATGTTTTACTTCATTGCCCACCGGTATGGAGGGTATGGTCTGAATTAGTAAACCGGTGGGGTATGTGTTGGGTGGTACCATGTACAGTTAAAGATTTGTTTCAATGGTGGGTTGGGGTGAAACTCAAGAAGAAGAAGAGGAAAATCTAGAACTTGGTGCCTATTGTAATGTTGTGGTCAGTGTGGGAGCTGAGGAATGAAAAGGTGTTCTCTGGAATACTTCCTAATTTTGTTGAGCTAGTAGATTTAGTGAAGTCCAGGATAGCTTTCTGGGAAAAGAGTAATGTTGCAGGGTTGCAGTACTCAGTTCAAGATATAGTGATTAACTTACATAAGGTTAGACAGTGTTTGGGATAAAAGTGCTGCTGGGTCCAGTTGTTGGGCTTTTATTGGTGTCATAGTAGTTGAAGGGATTTTGAAGTGGTTTGTAGTTTGCTAGGCTTCTTATGCTGGATTAGCAGGAGCAGCTGAGAGGTTTGGAGCTTGGTTATTACTGGTGCGGTGGAAATATTGTTGATGTAATGTTGTGGGGTAAAGTTGCGGTAGTTGGTGTTGTTCTTGCTATAGTCCAGATGGTGTTACTGTGTGTTAGTTTTGTTCACATGGTTGCTGATTTTGCTACTATGTCTGGGATCTAGGTGTGTTTGTGGTGTGTTACTGATTTCTTAGTTTAGGATCTGATGTTGCTTTGGGTCTGGCTATGGGTGTGCTTTGGTTATATGTTGCTTATTTTTATTTTTTTCTTCCTTTTCTCTCTTTTTGTTTCTTTTGATTGGTTCCTCACCAATCTTGGATTTAGTGCTAGCATATGATTGTGCTACTTCATCGGTGCCAACCTAGTTGGGATTGATTTGGTGAGCTATGATGCTTTTTGCACTTCCCTTCTTTGTTGATGTAAGTTTCACGTGTTTCTTGCTTTCTTCATCAATAAAGTTTCCTTTTGCTGATCAAAAAAAATAAAAAAAATAAACAAGTCAATTGCTTTATTCTTCTATTACTTACGAATATTTTAATAAACTTGATAGGTTTGAAGCTCTTGGAAAGGGAATTCAACAAACTACAATTACAAGAATAGAAACACCAATGGATATGTTTACATGTTGGGAGTTATGATGAATGATGGAGCTCTTCAGAGAGCCTTGCAGCAAAACTCAAAGCCAATGTAAGGAAATCAACATTTCTAGCAATTTTTTTTTTTTATATAAAAAAAAAAAAAAATCAAATGAGATTGGTGTTTTAACAGTCATTGAAGATGGAAGATAGTGCATCCTGATGAATTATTTGAAGCAGTTGTAATATTTTCGGTTTGAAATATTTTTGAGTTAGATATTATTTTTATTGTATTTTGTCAATGTTATGAATGTTATATTTGTATTACACAAATGAAATTATAAATTTTTAGCTTATCAATGGAATTTTTGTTGCAATTAATTTTTTTTTTTGTTTATTTTTAAATTTTTAATGGCATCCACAAACGCTACTAAATGTGGCGTATGAGTACCAACAAATAAGATAGGGTGACATTTCTAAATGTCATCGGTGAAAAATCTAGTGGTACTTGGAAATGCCACCGGATATATGTATAAAAGTGCCATAAATAATGTCTAATATGGCACTCAATTGTCCATAAATAATATCAATTGTGGTATAAGAAGTGCCATTAAAAAAAGTATATAGTGGTATTTTCTAGATTGTAAGTCTTGTTTAATGACGCTTAGTAGTGTCACGAATAGTGTCTAACATGACATTAAAGTACTGTGGCATAGGTATAAATGTCACTTGTTCAAAACAGCACAAGACTAAAAAATGTCACTAGAGGAATAAAAAATGACACTTTCAAGTGTCATTGAACTAAGAAAATATTGTAGTGATATAAATTATTAAAAATAAATAAATATGTAGAAGTTAATAATATAAGTCTAGTGAAAATGTACAGCCCCGGTTTAGTTTAATTTTGGCCCATAAGATTTGAGCTTACGTGTGGGACGTGGTTTTAATTTTTTTAAATAAGTCCAGCCTGTACCAACTCGTTAACTGATTAAAGCCTGAAAAATCCATTAATATATGAGACGTGGAGACAATAGTTACACGCGGAGACGGGTAAGTCTATCCCATCCCATTGATGACCTCTAGCTGCACCAATGACACAAGCACACAATTTATATTTCAATGATGAAAATGCCCTTTTTGTTTTTTTAAATTTTAAAATGATGTAACTTTTGATTTAGATATCGTTTTTTAATAAAATTAGTATTTTTATAATACTCTTAATAATCTATCAAACAATATCTAAGTTGACTACGAAATTCTTTACAAAAAATAGTAAAATTTTTACCATCGAAATTGATATAAACAGTAAAATTTACTCTGTTTCACAATAAAATTTATAACAAAAGAAATAACTCAATGAAAAATCTAGAAACCTCCTAGATGTTGATTTGTGATTATGTATCAATTTTAAGCAGAATATAAAAATCCCAATCAAACAATCAAGAGAAAGAGACACAAAGATTTTACGTGGAAAAACCACAATTGGACACCTTCTAATTGTGATCAAAAAACCACGGGCCACAGCCACCAGAACAATCCACTAAGAAGATATAAAGGAATTACACAGGTATCACTCTCAATTATCTAGCGAATCCACAACGCCTAATTGAATCAACCTCTATGTGCCTCTTCCAACCTCATCTTCACCACGGAATTGTCTTTCTGATGAGCCACTCCGGATTCCACCACCGAAGCTTCAGACCGAATTCTTCAGAATCCACTACTGAAGAACAACTTTGATGAGCCACTCCAGAATTCACAACTGAAGCTTCAGGCTCGAATTCTTCAGAATCCACAACTGAAGAACAACTCTCTCTTTTGTGTAACAAACAAAACCTTTGATGTAGCCTTTTCAGATCATGAGTTGAATACTCAATAAGACATCAAAGAAAAATAAAATATCCCCAGATATAAACCTTTAAGAACCAAAAAGAAGATCTGGAGGAATAATTAATGAGTAGTCTAGTTTTGGGAGAAAACCAACTACTTATAAAGAATCAAAATAATCCTTGACTTGGAAGAAAACCAACTCCTTGTAGAACACCAAAAGAAATCCTGTTTCAGAAGAAAACCAACTCTTTGAAAAAAATCCGGATTCTGAGGCTCGCTCGAGCGAAGCTTTCCTGGCTCGAGCGAGGAGAGTAATTTTCATGATTTCTACTAGTGCCTTGGCTCGAGCGACGGATCCTTGGCTCGAGCGAGGAATACACTTCTTCAGGTTTTTGTATGGACGCAATCCTTGGCTCGAGCGAGCATTCCTTGGATCGAGCGAGAAAACCTTCGCTCGAGCGAGCTCTTCTTGGCTCGAGCGACCAATGGCAAACATGCAATTTTGAATGCAATTTTGAATGCAATTTTGCATTTTGCTTCGGCCGCGAGCTGACCGGGCAGCTCGACCCCCGTACTAATCAGCGAAGTGGCAATCTTGAAAGCATTAACATCACAAACTTCTCTGCATGGCTCGATTCGGATTTGGATTCGCATCTAATAAACTCATAGCCTCACTGAAATAAAAGCCGAAAATAAATACAACTGAAATGAGTTTTGTCAAACGGGGTTGCCAAGAATAAAAACCTAACACTCAAGAACACACCATCAAAGTAAATTTTACTGTCATTCTTGAACATGACATTAGTAAATAAATAAATAAATAAATTACATATAAAAGAGCAAGCACAACAACCAGAGATGAAATTTTACTTTCATATTTACTTTCATGAAGATCTGCAACTTGATGAGGCTCTCTTGCTTTGCAACTCAATGAATCTCTTTGGCTCTGCAACTCGATGAATCTCTCGCAACTACAAACTGGAAAATGATTGATGAAGGAGAAGAACGATAGGGAAGGAACAACAATCACACTCACAGATTTGATTCAAATCTCTCAGATATATATACATATATGGAAGGGCAAGATTGTCTAAATAGAAATAGAAACATATTTCTGCGTCCTCCATTAAAGACGCACCTCCACGTGAAGTGGTTTATGAAGGAAAAAATTATGAGCTTTTCTTTTTATCAATAAAGGGTCCAATTGAGGGGTTTTGGCCAAATTTCTTGTTTTATTTTTATTTTTTAAATGATGAGTGCAAGAACCTCAAATTTTTTTTCTCAAAATGGAGAAATAAGAGTTGTTTATCGCCGGATGATACCTAGTCACGCCTAATTCATGGACATAATAAGTTATTCAATGATTACAATCCATATAGTCTTGGGCTAACTTATCTCAATGAGAGCATTTTTGAAATTTTACAACCAAATTGTTATCCCAAACCAAGTTTTCCCTAGACAAAATAATCTCATATATGCAAAATAAAAAAACCCCTTCAAAGTGAGTTATCTCAAAAAAATTAAACTAAATGCAAGATTATTTAGCCGCTACCAAACACGGAGTATTCACTTTTTCAAGAGATTGCAACTTCAATTTTGTTTCAATGTGTTAGGTTTTTATTCTTGGCAACCCCGTTTGACAAAACTCCTTTCAGATGTATTTATTTTCGCACTTTTATTTCAGTGAGGCTATGAGTTTATTAGATGCAAATCCAAACCCGAATCGAGCCATGCAGAGAAGTTTATGATGTTAATGCTTTCAAAATTGCCACTTCGCTGATTATTACGGGGGTCGAGTTGACCGGTCAGCTCGCGGCCGAAGCAAAATGCAAAATTGCATTTAAAATTGCATGTCCGTCATTGGTCGCTCGAGCCAAGAAGAGCTCGCTCGATCCAAGGAGTTCTCGCTCGAGCCAAGGATTGCGTCCATACAAAAACCTGAAAGAGTGTATTCCTCGCTCGAGCCAAGGCACTAGTAGAAATCACAAAAAATACACTCCTCGCTCGAGCCAGCATAGCTTCGCTCGAGCGAGCCTCAGAATCCGGATTTCTCAAGGAGTTTGTTTTCTTCCCAATCTAGAATTACTTTTGGTTCTCTATAAATACTTGGTTTTCTCCCAAAACTAAGGCATTCATTGAAGTCCTCCAGATCTTCTTTTTGGTTCTTAAAAGGTTTATATCTAGGGATATTTTGTTATTTTCTTTGATGTTTTTATTGAGTCTTCAACTCATGGTTTAAAGAGAGTACATCAAAGATTTGTTTGGTATACACAAAAGAGAGAGTTGTTCTTCAGTTGTGGATTCTGAAGACTTCGAGCCGGAAGCTTCGGTAGATTCTGGAGTGGCTCATCAGAAAGACAATTCTGTGGTGAAGATGGGGTTGGAAGAGGCACATAGAGGTTGGTTGAATTAGGCATTGTGGATTTGCTAGATAATTGAGAGTATACCTGTGTAATTCCTTTAATTCTTCTTAGTGGATTGTCTTGTGGCAGTTGCTTGTGGTTTTTTTGATCACAGTTGGAGGTGTCCAATTGTGATTTTTTCACGTAAAAATTGTTGTGTCTCTTTCTCTTGATTGTTTGATTGGGATTGTTTTTTACTGCTTTTTATTGATACATAATCACAAATCAACATCTAGAATTTCTAGATTTTTCACAATGCTCCTTCAAGCGATGATGATGCTCTCTGTAGAGCATTTTCACAGATGCATATACATATTGATCAAAGTTTGGGGAAACAAAAACAACACCACCAACAACAACAATAATAATAATAATAATAATATTATTAATAATAGATAATTATTAAGAAGTTACAATTTCAACCTCAAAGGATAACAAAATGCAATTTTCGAAAATGAAAGCTATTACTATACAAGTTTTCCTTTTAGCTGTTTCATTGTAGACCTTGATGCTCACAAAAATAAATGAAATCATAGGTTAAAAAACAATAAATTAAATTAATTAAATCCAACATGTACATAAAAGTAATAGGAAACTTGAGGGAACAATCAACATTTTGAAAAGCTAAAATGAGTTTGGTGGGGTGGTTGAGTTGAGTTCTCTCTCTTGTTTGCAAATGATTTGTAAAGTTCGAAGCTTGTGTATTCTTCCTCATAATAATCTCTAGACATGTCTCAGTTCTAAATCTACCTTACCTAACATGCAATGCAATTATGCAACACATGCATTCTCTCATAAATTAATATATCTCATCTCTTTATTTTTATTTTTATTTTTGTATATAATGATTGTTTGAATTAAAACCCCTTTTAGTTGACATCTCATCTTCTTTATAACAAAATCATACTATAGTTTTCAATAAAATCCTTTTCACAACTTAACTACCCAATCCCTTTTCTCATGGAAGTCAATGCTTCGACTCCATTCATACATATATATATATATAATAGAAGTGTGGGCATAAATTACTTATATATAAAAACAGTTAGACAAATCATGACAATTATTAAATTTAAAACAGTTAGATTTAAAAAGGATATTTTGATTTCATTAGGCTAATTTCGAAAAAGGAAAAAGTTGTGACAAAATTTTATATTCTAGACTAGTACCGTACACTTTAGATAATAGTATAGTTGTATATAAATAAACCTTAAGGGATTGGCTTAGTGGGTGCAACTTGGGGCTTGGGGATGTGCTCCTTTTAGATCTCAGGTTCAATTCACATTTGGAGCAATCTACTCCTTGGGGCTACTAGATTTGTCTAATTCATGTAGAGGAGGCGCTTTGTATGAGTCCTGAGATTGATCGAAATGTGTATAAACTGATCTGGACACCCAATTATCAAAAAAAAAAATAGTTATATATAAATACGCATGCACAATGTAATTATATACCATGTACGCCTAGAAAGTATTGTTGCATAGTATTACTGACCAATAAATAATTTTAAATAAGGTTGGGTAAAAATTATCAGTTAAGACAAGATTAGTTTATCAAATGGTCCGAGAGTTTGACACCTAAGATGACATCATTCTTACAATATTTATTCGCATAATTCATGCTAGAATCAGGCAAGACACTCTCTATTAAATACACTACTCATCTAGTGTAAAACATATTTAGAGCAATTAGTACCCAAATCAATTATGCCTATTCTACAAATTATATTCAGGAATTGAAAATCTTTTTTCCTTCATAATTCAGCACAGTGATGCCGCAGATCGTAACACTGTCATCCCACGCATGTGTATACGCACGCAGAGATGTAGTGTGGATATATGATTTATTTATTTAAGCATCTTGTCCTATTTCGATAATCTGATTTATTTGTAATTGTAAGTTTTTGTAGGTATAGATTGTCGTTGGGAAAAATCAAATTAATTTGACAATTTTAGTTTCATGATTTTATTATGAGAACTAATAATTTTTAAGAAGGTAGCTCTTTTGTGGACTGGACACGGATTTTACATCAATCATTCAAACTATTACCTTTTTAGATCACAATATATAAATTATTCATAAAAAAAAAAATACCAGACCATTCGTATTTTGAGAGACAAATGCAATAAACTAACGTGTCCACAGTTATCATATCGACTTGATTTTTTTTCATGAATGATCTATATACTATGATCTAAAAAATAAACGGTTCGAATTATCGAAGTGAAACTTGTGATGGGCACCACAGCCCAACAGGGCCATCCAATTTGCCTCCAATTTTTAAAACAATACCAGTTATCTATATTTTTAATAGAAAATTAATAAAATGATTTGGTTACATTTATTTTATCAATAAATTTTTTTTTATTGTTTAATAACTAATTTACACCTAGAAGTCTAAAAGATGGACAGTTAGATTATCAAATTGAGACGCTTGGTAAACTCCACGGCCTGAAGATAAGTAAGTTCCTTAATTAAATATGCTTAATCCTAATTAGAACATCATCACATAAAATGTTAGGTTAATTATAATAAAACCTCGTCTATCAAAAAAAAAAAATTATACTTAAACCTCATTAATTAACTATTTGTTAATATCATCTTATCCCATTTATCTATTACATTTTGAATACCTCAACCATAAAAATCATCATTTCACCCTATTCTAGCCCCTAAGGAAGCATTTGTACAATTTTTAAATGTGTCAAAATGTATGGATTCAAAATATTTTGTGAATGTTAATACACGTGTATATATATATATATATTATGCATCCATGCAAATACTGACTCTTTGCAGTTGATTAGAATGGAATTATCATATTCATTCTCACATATGGTCTAGTAATAAAATAAGGATATGGTTATCGTTCGGATTTGTAAGATCTACTATGAGTCTCATTTTAATTATTTGAATTATTTTGTAGGGTCCTTCATGTATATCACACATACAAATTTAAATTAAATCGATCTGATAACGTAGCCTATTTAATTTATTATATTTGTCTTTAAAAAATGGACAACGAGCATATTTTTAAAAATAAACCATCTATTTTTTTGGTGTTAAATGCGATAAATTGAATAGATTACGAATGTCAAATTGACTTAATTTTTTGTGTGAATTATATATACAAAAGATCCTAAACATCAAAACGAAACTTGTGAAGGGCTCCACAAGCGTAGACAACACCCTCTAATCTATATCATGGATCTCAATGAATAAAATAATTAAAATAATATATTACAAATAGAATTATTATTTGTCATTATGAGAAATAATCATTCACGGAGAAAGCTACAAAAATAATCATTCACTGAGAAAGCTACAAAAATAATCATTAAATATCAATTAACTTTCAACCAAACATTACTGAAGAACAACCTAAAGTCATCCAGCTCTGTCTATATGAAAAATGTATAGTAATATATATATATATAAAAGGGAAAAGAATAATCAACACGCAATTAACAGATTCTAAATTTCTCGTTAAAGTTGGCTAAGTTAGGTTCCATGAATTGAATTAATTTTCTTGTGTTTTTCTCCATTGGAATCGTCATTTGAAAATTAATGAAAGAAGAGAACGGGAAAAGCAAGAAATAAAGAAGCTTCTTTTCAATAAAAAACAAAAATAAATAATAGTAAAAACATCATCAATGCGTGTGTACGTACGTAATTAAAAGAATTTGATTCAAAATATAATGCTAAAAACATTTATTTTTGTGGAACAAATAATTTTTTTACCATGCAAACCGTATATATATGATAACAATATTCTTAGTAGTAATATTCTAATTGTTTTATTTATTTATCATATTTTGTTTATTATAAAACACACTCAAAATAATTGAGATATTAATAAATATTCTTGTAAAATCTATTATATTTATGGGCTTGATTAATATGGGGTTGTGTCATATCATATGATAACCTGATTAATATATGAGATTAATATGGGTTTGAGTGCTAGCATTAGGATTTGGGATTGATGTTGTGCATTATGCTGTGAGATGCTATGGGGGTTCTTTCATAATCTATTTTTATAATTTGATTTGTCATATTATAATGTTCGTCGAGCATATCATCTATGAAAAAAATCAAGTTAATCAAACATGGGAACCCTATGATCAAGTCGTAATAAGTTTTAAAAACTATCAAAATTATATCAACCATTTATTTTATTTTTTTAAACAAATATGTCTTGTTATGGGATTATAAATGTTTTATTAATCTGATTTTTTTTCATTAATAATTTACTCAACATATTATAATATAAACCGTTGGAATTATGAAAACAAAATCAGACAAGACAACCCTATAGACTTCACAGCAAGAGTGTTACGCCACGTCCCTGGCATTATTGTTTTCTTAGTCAAAATTCAAGCCTAACCTAATTAATACTGGCTTGACTTCTTCATATAAATGTACCGACAAAGAAATGGGTTACATAATTAAACACACATATATATAGATGGATAAAAATTTTAGAACTAAAAGTCTCACTAATAAATTTTATTAAATTTTATTCATTTAAAATATATTTTATATTACATTTATGTATTCATAGCAGAACTGTAACAAGTAAGGTATTGAAAAAACGACTACAACTATTACGTAACGATTGTGGTGGTTACCACTACTCGTTATAGTTGCTATAACGGTGTGACATAAATTCATAACCATAACAGCTGCAATCGTTACGTAAAGGCCGCAACGACAGTTACATTGCCGCTATAGTAACATTATGGCTGTTATAACCATTACACTTCCATTTTTCAATTTCTAATTTTTTTTTTTATAAATTTTATATATAATGCTATTTTCTCTTTTTATTTTCTAATTACAAAGAATTTAAGTAAAAATCTTGTCTATATATATTTTGAATATCCAATTTTCTAATTCTACAAGATTTCATTACTTTTTTATTTAATTATATTTAAATATTAACTTATATTTATTTCTCTTATGTTAAATTTATTGAACAAAATTTAAATTTCATGTTATGTATTTTTACATTATTATGCTTGTATTTTGAACTTATGCTTATCATGTTATTGTTTTTAGTATCAAACATACTTCATGTTTTTTCTTAACAAATTAGAAGGTATCCATAAATATAATTAGTAAAGCAAAGAAAATTAAACAAATCCAATAGTAGGAAAATTTTCCATAGCAACTTTTTTTTTTTTTTTTGAACAGCAAGAGAGATTTTTATTGAATTAGTATATCCATAGCAACTTATAACTAATATAAAAATTAGTATATACATATTGGATCATGTTTTAAAACTAAACGAAAATAATAAAAACTAATTTGAATCTTTCTAAATGTGATTCTAAAATAAAAACATGCATATCAGTATGTTTTTCTAAAGTTGTACAAAGACTTGAAAAATTCACAGTTCCGATTGTTGCCACTGGCACATTATGACCGTTACATTCCGTAACCGTATCAACGCTACTGCTACCGTTATGATAACTATCACTGTTATTTAAAACATTCGCAGCAAGTCTTATATGAAAAAGTTTATTAATCTTACAAGAAAAGTTATACAAAAATCTCACAAGTCATATTAATGTTGGGGAGTTATACAAAAATCTCACTAGTCATATTAATGTTGGGTTGGCCTTAACGAGGAGTGAGGGAAAAAAAAATTAACTAGTAGTCCATTCATTAATGTTTGAACTCTTTAACTTCACACATAAGAGCATCAGCAGTGGTGACATTTTTTCACCATTTAGTCCAATACCAATAGAGTTGTTAGCATTGTTTTTAAGTGAGTGAGTGGGGACCACAATAAATATAATACATATATATACACTTCAACATATATCTTAACATCTTTATTGCATCATACAATCAATCACTCTTTAAATTAACAAATCTTAACACACAAAATTTAAATTTATTTTTATCACTTTTATCATATAACACACTAACACACAATTCTAATATATCCATGGGTGATGCTCTCAAAGTCATATACCCATAACTTGTCTATTTATAATAAATTTATTTATTTATTTATTTATATACCATTAAAACTCTCATGGTATTGCTAAACCCATGGGCGTGGGGTTAATGATATCGCATCATTCAATAATAAATAAAGGGTAAATCTTACTTTACTCTCTAATAGATTAATTCAGGTGTGGATTATCCTCCTCTCATTTAAAAATAATCAAATAATTATCTTTGTGATTTATAGACTAAAATGTACCATTAGGTCAGTTAATGATTTAATAAAAATGACTAAAAATACTCTTGTATATAAGTAATCTAAATTGTAAACTATAGATATTTTCATCATTTGTTTGAAAGGTAAAATGCATTTTTACCCTTTGTGTACAATTTACCCCCTTGAATTTTGAAAATGAACGCATAACTCCCTTATGTTTGGCATATGCTTCACACTTGTTATTAAGTTAGACATAATGTTTAATGGTACACTTTAGTCAACAAACCACAAATGGACTATGTGGTTATTTTCAAATAAGAGGGGAGGAATGCACACATGGGTTAAATCACAAGAGAATAAAGCGAAATTTGCTCATAAATAAATAAAGAGCTCAGCTTGTCTTCAGTTCATTTTTTAGACTGGACTATACTGTTTGGGTCTATGAGACTCACTTTTGATACTCCAAACCATTCATTTTTTAAACCACAACATATAGGTAATTCATTAAAAATATCATAATGATATTTATTTGAAGAAAAAATAAATAAATGATGAATATTATTTGAAAACTAAACTATTCATTTTCTGTGAAACAAGTGTAATAAATTAACATGACTACAGTTATCGGATCGACCTGATTTTTTTCATTGATGATTTATATATTGTGTATAAAAAACAAACTGTTCAAATTATTGAGAGAGGATTTGTGGTAAATTTCACGGGCCCAAACAACATGCTCATAATAAAATCCTTCCTCTTATGTCATGTTATATTTATTCTAATCAAACATAGTAAAAATAAGCTTAGGTTTATTTCCAGGGTGATGTTGGCCTCATGGGGGCTCTGCATGGGACTATCTTGATAATTTAAATTATTTATTTTGTTAAATTTTATGTGCAGATTATTCACACAAAAAATTAGAATGATTTGATAATCATAATTATATAATTTTGCTATATTTATCTTTAAAAAAAATGAATAATCTATTTTTAAAATTATAGTCATCGTTTATTTTTTTAAGATAAGTACAATAAAATTATATAACTATGAATGATTTACACATAAAATCTGACAAAATGAATAGTTTAGATTGTCAAAATGGGCATTGTAATAGGTCTCATGAGGCCGAACAACACCCTTCAATACTGAAGACAAGCCTCACCATAAAAATTCTCCCATAATATATATTATATAATCACATTTTCTATCCTACTTATTATTAATCTAACCTTAATATCCTGTGATAATGCCCATCCCAAAAATTTTTAGGGTAAATTATCAATAAGTCTTAGTTGGGCTTAATTCCTATCAAGTTCTATTAAAAATAACTCTTAATAAAATCGTTGCTAAAATAATTTTTTGTAGCGATTTTTTACATATATCGCTAAAAATTGACAATTATGGACTTTTTTATCACAATTTTTATAAATTGTCCCTAAAACTTACAATTAATGACGTTCTTCTGTGACAAATTTTTCAAATTATCACTGAAAGTTAAAAATTAGTGACGTTATTTTGTGACGATTTTTTTAAACTGCCGCTAAAACCTATAATTAGTGACAATTTTTAAATTGTCGCTAAAAATTAACAATTAGTAGCATTTTTGAATAGTGTTTGATAAAAAAAAATCATTAATTATCATAGGACTTGTTGGATAATAAATTCACCCATTAGGACCTATATGTAAATCTCCCAAAATTTTATTCACCTGTCAAACATGTCTTGAAGTATCAAATACATATTCATTTCTATATTAAATTAGGTTGACAGTTTTGAGATCATCTAAATCAAATTCGTGTAGATAAGTTTGAAATCTGTTGATGTATATGGTCACTTGGTGACGAAAACACTTTGTTGCCTATTTAAAGTAGATAAAAAAATGGTTACAAACATTGGTTTAAGTAGGCTCACCTAACAAATTTGATAGATGTCATTCAAAAGATCACTTTGCCTAACCCCCAGCTGTTATAAAACTTTTGTCAAGAGATGTAAATGACTTTCGTTTTCTATATGTTTAATGCCTGGTTAGGGAAATTGGCTTTTAGATTTTTTTTTTTTTTTTAAATGTCAAAAAAATTAAATAAAAAAGAAATTAAGAAGTCAAAAATTCAACACAACTTGTGTTTGGTGTGAGTTGTCAAAGGCTGCCAAGCATGAGTGTAAAAAAAGCAACAGGGTCTCAGTTTTGAACGTAGCTTAATTCTCTTATGGGGTAAAATGAGAATTTAAGTAAGGTAAAAAAGTAAGCCGTACACATTAGTCAATTATGCTTTTTCATACAATTAAAAAAATTATTTTCAAAATATTTACTTTTTTTCACATCATAAAAACATAATAAAAAAAAATCAAAAAGCCACAACCAAAAAAAAAAAATCCCAAACTCTAACTAAATTTGCAACCGAGCATGACAAGAATGAAAAACTTTTAAATCTAGGTAAAAAGTATTTAAAACTTTACTTAAAAAATAATGTGCTTGGAATTCAACTATTAAATAATAAGAGCATCCTTAACTTATATGCCAAATTTTAGTATGTCAAATAAAATTGAAGGCTCTTGGATAGTAAATTGGACTCCTACATCTCAATTATTTTGAAGAGAGTGAAAAGGATATTTCACCCCTTGATTTTAGTCTAATGTCTATAAGAACGTTTTCAATTTAACTGAATTGACATAATATGAAAAAATCAAAGGTAAAATTAATGTAATTAGAACTATAAGAATTAAATTGATACAATAAACAAATTATAACAATTATGTGTGTAATTTTACCCAATAAAATTCTTTAAGAAAATGAATACATAATAATAAAAAAATAAAATAAAATAAAATAAAATAATTATTGCCTTGCATCCATAGCATATGTAATGTGAGGACAGTAAATTAATTATTTTGTCTCTTGGTTGTAGTCAATTTATTTTTCTAAAGAGATTATCAATTGAACTAAATTGACATAATATGAAAAAATTAAAGATAAAATTGTTTTAATAAAACTATAAAAACTACTAATATATGATACAAACTATATTTTTTTATTTTTGTAACTGGGTGTTCAGACCAATTTGCGTGTACTTCGACGACTAATCATGGGGTTTCTAAAGTTAACGAGGGGGCAAAATTTCAGTAGCTCTAAGGTTTGGGACATTTGACTTTTGTGAAATTTGAACCTACGACTTCTTAAGTGGTAAATTCTTTAGTTACCTTCTCCTCCAACTAGGCCGAACCCCGTAGTTTATAAGACTTACTGGTGTAAATTTACCCAATAAATTCTAATAAAAAAAATATATTGAATACATATTTAAAAAAAAATTCATGCCTATGTAACGTGAGTGTGTAGACAGAAACCTAAAAGCTAGCAAAAAGACAATCGTCCTCACTTGCATTGACTAGGCACATTAAAGTTCAGCAAGTTCTTCTTGGACATTACTTGGATACATGAATAATAAAGTGAAAAATAATTATTATTTGACGGAGTTAAATTTTTTTTTTTTTTTTTTACATGATATATACGACTTGTAAACAATTTTATGAATTGAACAATTCTCTCAAGTTCAAACCAATGAATGTAAATATTGGATAAATTATAAACACACCTTTTAAAATTTGTTTAAAATACGAATTACTCTATGAGATTTAAGAAATTATATCTCACCTTCTGATGTTTTTAATTTCATAACAAATATATCATTTTATTAATAAATATTAAATTAATTAATAATTTTTAGTGATGTTAAAATTTTATTTCAATTAAATAATTTTATTATTTTATAAGAGAACAGTTAGAAATTTTATTTTTTTAATTAATTCTATTAAATAAAAATTCTAACAATGAGGTAATTATAATTTTTTAAACCATAAAAGATAATCCGTATTTTAAGCAAACTTTAAGAGTGCATCTATAATTTACCAATAAATATTTGAGTGCTTATATACATTATTTATTGGGAGTGAGAGTCAAAGATTGTAGGAAATTATCTAAACTAAATAGCAAACTCTGTGTATTTAATATAAAACAAGAGTAGAAATAAAATTCTAGAAAATAAATTTCAGAATGTAAATTTTAATTCCCAATCCCAGAAAATAATTGTTTTTGAAAATAAAGGAAGGAAAGAAATTTCTTGCTCAAGTCTAAAATTAGAATAAGAACACACACTGAAAAAATACATAATTAATTTGCATACAAAACAACTTACAAATTATTGCTGTATAGAAATACAAACAAGAAAGACAGCCGAGGCGTGTATTGGACACACTTTCCTTAGGATCGTTATGTCCTCACTACAGTGCTCGAGAACAGATGACGCTGACCTCATAGGATGCAACCACTATATCCCAGAATTGCAGCATTACAATCTAGTTCTAGCAAACAGACTGAGTTGTATCTCTCTCTCTTACAGAAAATCTAAGAACAATATGCAGAAGAGTAATACAGAGAAAATGGAGAAAAATGAATAAGAGAATTGGTTGGAGAAGTTCTGAATTTATAGGCAAGAATGTGACTGTTCGGATAGGTTTGGAAGCCCTCCGAACAGGTGCAAACTTGAAAACCGCTGGAGTGAAGAAAGGTGACCGGAGAAAGAAGGGATAACTGTTCAGGTTTGAATTTTGAAATTTGGCGCAAGTGTTCGAATTTTTTTTCCCGTTAGGAATTCAAATTTTCCCGCTATAAATAAATAATTCAAATAAATTTTGTCCAAAAATTAAAACTAGGACCCAACCCACAACCACACCCGACACGGCTTGGCTTGGCCGAGCGGTCAGACGACGACGACGGCGGCGACGCGCACGTGTAGTGGTTTTGAGCCAAGCCCACTTTATCTATAACTCCCCTCTTTACAAAACTTGGGGTGCCCATTGGGGTTCAACCTAAGTATGTCTACCTAGAGCTTATATACTCACACTAGCTCTCTTAAAATTTCAACGTGGGATAACCAATTTAAGGAAACTCAAGTTTGACTCTTCAACTTTCCATTTCACAAATCCAAAAATGACATCAACTTCTCATTCACTCATAAATGGTTTTGACAAATCGTCTTCACCATGTGACTTGCCACACGGCGAGAAACACGTCACCTCTTTAAATCCACCCCAAAAGACGTGTGGGCTCCACTCAAATTTAGGCTCAAAAGTGGTGCAAATTAAGTCTATGAAAACCATAATTTCCAACAATCCCCCACATGAATAGAGTTGACAGAAACAAACATGCAAAAAATGCGAGAGAGTACATTAAGGAGATATCCTGCTTTGGGATGGGTAGCTTTTGGCTTTAAACCTCCCCTAGTGAAAACCTATCGCACTTACTAGCTATCTAGTGGACATGATGCCTTGAACTGTTCAGCCATTGGTGTAAGCGAAGACAATAGATTACATACAAAGTATTACCAAACACAATCCTGTTCTACGATTGTGTTCATTTTGGCCCTGAACAATACCTGGTTCAATAAGTGCTCTAGAGAATTCAGCCTTTAGTTCTTATAGAACTGGCCCAGTTCACACTCACATAGGTAATTCTCATTAAGAATGTCTTGCCACACTTCACTTGGATAACTAAGATATAAGAATCATTAAAAACAAAGCTTATCCTAACTACGCTGTAAGGATCACTCTTCTTATCATAGAAAATGGGCAAGAGAGAGAACATCTCTAGTGATCAGGGAATCTTTATAATTCGATTGTCCCATTGAACCTAGTTCTTGGGATCTCCAGTCCTCTAGGTTGGATCGCCATTATAGCGATGCTCAGTTAATAGGCTTTAATCCCATTTCCCTCGATAAACTGAACACTTGCTCTCTAGTTAGCCCTTTCGTTAACAGAACCGCGATATTATCTTTAGACCTTATATAGTCAACGGTAATTATACCATTTGAGAGTAACCGTCTAATGGTATTATGCCGTCGACGAATGTGTCGAGACTTGCCGTTATACATATGATTCTATACCCATCCTATTGCTGTTTCATTCTCACAGTGTATGCATATAGTTGCAGGGGCTTTGGCCACATTGGAGTATCTTTTAAGAAATTTTGAAGCCACTCTGCTTCTGTTTCTGTTTTATCTAAAATTATAAATTTGTATTCCATTGTGGACCTTGCAATGCAAGTCTGCTCGGAGGACTTCCAAGAGATTGTTACGCCTCCTAGAGTAAAGACATATCCAGTAGTGGACTTTGAGTCATTAGTATTCGATATCTAATTCGCATCACTATACCCTTCAAATATTGCTGGATATTTTGTATAATGCAATCCATAATTTTGGATATGTCTTAGATATCTAAGTATCCTAACTATAGTTATCCAATGATCCTTTCCTAGGTTACTTGTATACCTACTTAATTTGCTGACTGCAAAGGCTATGTCAAGCCGTACGCAATTCATTAAGTACATCAAGCTTCCAATGATTTAGGAGTATTCTTCTTGTGATATGTTTTCTCTTGCATTATAGCGATCCGGGTTTTCCCTCCATTGGTTTTGTATTCCGGACTCGGTTTCGTTGATGTCTGTTGTTGCATATGTTTCATTTCCGTCCTTCAATTCTTTGAATATGAGTTTAGGAATGTCTTGGGCGTGTTTGTAATAGGTTGGTTGAGCTTTAGTCCCCAATCTTGTTGCCTAGATTTTTTGTGATCCGCTCGAGCGGGTCCTTTTGCGCTTGAGCGAAGTTTGCACCATTTCAGCATTTTGTGCATCTGTAAAAGTACTGCAGAAGTGTTTTTCACGCTCGGGCAGAGTTCTTCACACTCTAGCGGGTGTGAGCTCCAGCGGCTATTCTACGCTCGAGCGGGTGTCTGAAGTCTGTAAAAGTACTGAAGGAGTGTATTCTACGCTCGAGCGGGCACCTTTGCACTCGAGCGAGTGGTGTTTTGTTGTTGTGCCTTGGCGCTTGAGCGGGTGTTTTTGTGCTCGAGCAGGTGAAGTTTTTGTGTCTTACGCTCGAGCATCCTATTCTCCGCTTGAGCGGACTATACGTATATCAGATCCTGACTGTGATATTTTAAATCACTTTTCACACACAAACTCTCTCTTTCTCTAACTTTCCAAAAACCTAGTTTGAGAGCTTCTCTCACTACAACACAACTTCTCTCTAAGAAATCATCTAGTTTGAGTGATCTTCTACCTTAATTCCTTTGTTAAAAGTGTGGAGCTTGGTATGGGCTACATTTCAATCCGAAAATCTTTGGGTTTAGAGCACTTCGAGTTTTATCATCTTCTCCATTTGGGCTCTTCATTTGAGGTAGGGATAACCCACTTCTTTCTATGGGTTTTGACATAGATGTTACGTATTTTTGTATAAATGGTGGTGTTTGGAGTTTTTTAGGGAAACTAGGGTTTGAAATTGAAATTACAAAAGGGGGTTTTTCGATCTTTGGGGTTCCAAGTGTATGAGTGGCCCCTAGAATGAAGTTATGGTGTTTAAATGATGAGATTTGGCCTTAGGGGCAATATTTGAGAAAAGGGAGAAAAGACCTAATTTTATTATGATTAATTAATTTGAGAAAGTATGAGAATATGAAATTGAGTTAGAAACCATGAAATTGGGAGATTATAAGATTGAATGGTGTAATTGGATTAAATAATTACTCACCCATGAAAATGTTGAAATTTTATCTGTTTGATAAATTTATTATCTGTTTAGAGATAACTGCTTTGGGCTATCGGTGAAGGATAGTCTTGATTGTTGTAAACACTGTATGTATGTAGACACCCCATTTTTGACCGACCTTAAGACTCAGACGTCACCGATTGAGCGCTCGGTGATGTTGCATACTGTGCTCGTTCAGAAGCCTCAGAGTCGCGGCCGTGCGCCCTGCCTCCGGACTTCCGAACTCTCTTTCGTGCCCTGCCTCGATTTGCGAACCAGGCTCGGTTTTCTCTGTTTTCTTTCCTGACGGAAGGGAGTGGTCCTGTAGGCTATCTCTCGGTGGCCGTAGGCCATTTTGCCCATTTCGGAGCCCGGTTCCCGGTTTTCGGGACCGTTAGGCCGTGTGCCTCGGTTCAGGACCGCCCAACCATCTCCGATTTCTCCGATTTTTGGCAAGTGCCTCTGTTTTATCATTCCGAGGGACATTGGGGCCTCTAATACCCACTTCGTGGCCGAACACCACTTTCGGTGCTCACGGCCTATTTTCGGGACCCCGAACTGCGTGATTTGGGTCCCGAGCATTCTTTTTGCATCAATTTTTGTTCAGTTTTGGCAGGTACCTCTGTTTTATCATTCCGAGGGACACTGGGGTCTCAGATACCCACTTCGTGGCCGAACGCCACTTTCGGTGCCTGCAGCCCATTTTCGGGACCTTGAACCGCGCGGTTTTGATCCCCGAGCTTTCGTTTTGCATTAGTTTTTGTTCAATTTTGGCAGGTACCTCTGTTTTAGCACCAGGAAGATCACTGGAGGGTGGGAGGCCAGCAATTGTTTCAGAAAACCAGTTTCGCTCCTCCGGCGCCCATTTTTCTCACTTTCGGGCTAATGTTGAACACCCTGGGGGTATTTTCTTTGAGCCGAGACTACATATTTGTGATGAGGGGACATGGGAGGACCCTAAAAAGTGGTGGTCGGCCAGTAATTGTGATTTTCATTTTTGAGCCTCTCTTTCAAATGCAATGTTGTGTCTCCTGTTCCAGAGTTGCCAAATTCCAACCATGAGGTCTTATTCTACACACATGGGAGGACCCTAAAAAGTGGTGGTCGGCCAGTAATTGTGATTTTCATTTTTGAGCCTCTCTTTCAAATGCAATGTTGTGTCTCTTGTTCCAGAGTTGCCAAATTCCAACCATGGGGCCTTGTTCTACACACCTGGGAGGACACCAAAAAATGGTGGCCGGCCAGTAATTCTTCAGTTCATTTTTGGCCATGGCCGGCCGGCCAAGGGGAGTGGCTGGCCGACCAGTGGAGTGGCCGACCGGCCATCTTCAAAAAAAACACCTGGCCGGCCTGCTTTCTGCTTTTGAGCACTTTACAGCTGTCCGGCTGTTTCTTCAAAATATCCTAGCCTCCGGGGGATATTTTGGGAGGGAAAGTTTGGGTGCATTTCCCTCCCCTTTTACACCCCTTTCTTGCCCATTTAAGGGGCTGACCTCCTTCTTTGCTAAGGTTAGCAACTTTCTTCTCAAGACTTCATCTCCCATTGCCTCCATTTTCATCCCCAAAAGCTCCAAAAACCTTAAAATCCCTAGCTCATTCCTTCATCAACCCTAAGCCTCATCATTACCACTTCCATTCCAGCGGCAAAGGATGATTTTTCAAAGGCTAAGAATCATCAAATTGAAGCCAAGAAGCAACAAAAGCTTGATCTTCAAGGGTAAGTCTCAAATTCCCTTTTTCTAGCACTTTTTTGCCTCAATTCTTTACCCTACTTGCCCTCTATTTTGGGCTCCGACCCCTACTGAGATCAGGCTTATTTTGAGCCCCTCTACAACATTGTAGAAGGGCTCAACCTTATTTGGTACCTCTATGATGCACCTCTTTCAATATCACTCTTTGTGCCAATATTTTGCATGCTTTGTTTGGATTATGAGTGATCCATTTTCGAGCCTGATATAAACTGTGAGTGGGCCTATTTTGAGCCCCTCTTCAATATTGAACAAGGGCTCAACCATGTTTGGTGGTTCTATCATGCACTTGTTTTGTAATTCTTCCAATTTACCGTAAAATTGCATGGTTTCTTTAGCCTATTTGAAGTCTGATTTTGAGCATGCCATTAACTGAGATTGAGCTTATTTTAGGTCCCTCTACAACATTGTAGAAGGGATCAATCTTGTTTGGGGCCTCCATGCATGGCCTCTCTTTGTACCTCTCTTTGGCCCCATTTTGCATGCCTTTTTTAAGCTTCTTTGGATTCTGATTTCAGCCTTCATTAGGCCTGAAAAGAGCCTTATTTTTTCCTTCTTGTCATGTTTTGTTAAGGGTCTTATGCTATTTGGTGAATACTTTTGGTACTTCATGTCATACCCTCTTATACCCCCTTATTTTTGCATGCCTTGCTAGCTCATCATGCTTCTGTTTTTGAGCCTTCATCAGGCTTGGAAAAAGTCTTAAAATAACTCATTCTTCATGTTTTGTTAAGGGTCTTAGGCTGTTTGGTGCATCCTTTTGATACCTCATGTTATAGCCTTTGTTGGCTCATATTTTGCATGCTATTTTGAGCATATCTACATACTGAATTGGGGCATGTCATCTCTTGTAAATGTGCATATTTTTGGACCCTCTTCAATGTTTTAGAACTGTGTTTTTCAGTTTGAGCATTGTATATATCACTTGCTTGATATTCCCACCTTTTTTCCCCATTTTTGCATGCTATTTTTGCCATATTTGTGATTGTTTTTTGGCCATTCTTTGTACTGGAAAAATGCTAGTTTGAGGACTGCCTAGCATCTGTCTTTACATGTCATGTCCATATTCTGCATATTCGGCATAGCTGCAAGTCATTTCGGGTACTTAGCATAGCATTTCGGGCATCGGGTGTAATTTTGCTATAATTCGGGGGCTGTTTTGCATCATTTTGGCTGCTGAAATTTGTGTTTTCCATATGCCATATGCCACGTCTCATTCCGTATGCCATTTCATGCCTTAGGGCCATTGCCTCGGTTTGCGTGCCTGCGGACACGCATTTCGAGGCACTTCATTTTTAGCTTCCGACATCTTATGTGAGTGTGGCTGAGGCCCTCTCATGTTAGTGTAAGCCCAATTTGCATTGCGTATGCTGTTTCATGCTTTAGGATCATCGCCTCGGTTTGCGTGCCCGTGTGCACGCATTTCGAGGTACTTCATTTTCATCCGTCGGCAGCCTATGTGAGTGTGGCTAAGGCTCTCTCATGTTGGTGTAAGCCCATCATTGCATTTTGCATGCCTTCGAGCCATTCTTCGGTTTGCGTGCCCACGGGCACGCATTTCGAGACATCTCATTTTTATCCGCAAGCGTCCTATGTGAGTGTGGCTGAGGCCCTCTCATGTTGGTATAAGCCCATCATTGCATTTGCATGCCATTTCATGCCTTAGGGCCATTGCCTCGGTTTGCGTGTCCGCGTGCACGCATTTCGAAGCATCTCATTTTCATCTCTAGGCCTCTTATGTGAGTGTGGCTGAGGCTGTAACAACCCTCGTACCGATTACTGAATAACCCCTGAATTATATACTGATTATTGCTAAACTGAACTGATAATGACTGATAATTGAATTAACTGAAGTACTGAATGGACTGATTGAAATCGAAACTGAAATTGAATAAGTTTAATTATTATATTGCATTTCTATCTGTTTGATTGATTGATTATCTGTTTGAGTGTATGTGTTTAAACTGCCAATTGAAGGCCTTATCGGCGGCCGAATTAGAAACCGTTTAGTGTTTTGGACTCAGGAGAATATTTGTGTTTTAATAATATATTTATCTGAAAATTGATTAGGAATGATTAAATTAGATTAAAACGAGTTAATTACCAAGATTGACCTATTTACTAAAATGCCACTTAGTGGCCACTAACACACACACACTTAGAGACCTTATACATGTTGAATCAAATCTCTTCCTCAGCCATTTGAGAGCCTAGCCGACCAAACAGGAGGTTAGAGAGAGAGAGAGTTCATCTTGAGGGAA
This sequence comes from Camellia oleifera, assembly GCA_022316695.1. Taxonomy (NCBI): domain Eukaryota; kingdom Viridiplantae; phylum Streptophyta; class Magnoliopsida; order Ericales; family Theaceae; genus Camellia; species Camellia oleifera. The sequence goes on along the minus strand of CM039317.1, from coordinate 104,534,304 downwards.
TTGAGCTCAAATTGTTGGAATTGTTAGAAGGACTTGAAGAACTTGTAGGAAATTGGCATAATCTAGCTTCCACACCTTGAAATTAACACTCTAGGTAAGGAATTCATCGTCTTCTTGTTGTCTTTGAGCCTCATTTTGTATCATTCATGTCAATTGTTGAGTTAGAGTGCTAAGAGGTTGGATTATGTTAGAATTGTTGCATGCATGTTGAATTTGTTGGTTCTTGAGGTTGAATTCATGGTCAATTGGTGCATGCAAGCTCATATTCATATTAAGTCCATGATTTCATTTCATTTGCCAACTATGGAGCTTTTTGGAGCAAGATTTAAAGCTTGAAGTTGGTTTAAAGTTCATGCATTGCATGTTTAAAGATTGTTCATGAAATGGGTTTGAATTTTGGATTTAATTGATCAACTCTTGGCCCTTGCATGTGCAAATTAGCTTTTGAAACTTGTTATACATTGTTTTGGGATGTGTTTTCCAGAAAATGGGCCCAAGAGGATTGAATTTGGAGCATCAAAACTTGGTTTTAAGCTTGAATGTGAAATCTGCATTTTTCCAGAATTCTGCATCCCGCTCGAGCGGAAGGAGTAGCGCTCGAGCGGAGAAATCATGCTCCCAGCATTTCTTCGACTGGTTTCACAGTCCGCTCGAGCGGAGAAAGGTGAGCTCGAGCGGATAAATCGAGCATCCAGCATCTTGCACTGTTCATCAGTCCGCTCGAGCGGAGGAATGTGAGCTCGAGCGGAGTATTGTGTGTCACGCTCGAGCGGAGGAATGTACGCTCGAGCGGGGACCTTTGTTTGCCTGTGCGCTCGAGCGGGGAAACCTGAGCTCGAGCGGAGACCCTGTTTCACTGAAAATTCTGCAATTGTTTCCTATGCGCATCTTTGCATCCTCATTCCATCCTAGGCATTCTTAGGCCTAGTTAAAGACGTCTTAATGAGGTTAGATGTAGAACACACCGAGGCATAATAGGGAGTTAATTATTATACTTCCCAACTGTTAAACTTAGAGTGTGTTCAATTTGTTAACTGTTTAGGGTTGGCTCTCGGGGACGCGCTCTAGCTGCTACAGCCCAATCTCTGTGAGTAACAGACTGTGTAAAGATATGTTCAAAATGGTTATCTTTTGAATACTGAACTGAATTGTTTATTGAACTGATATTGTTTATTGAATGAATGTATATCCTTTGTTTCTGAACTGTACTGTGGCATCCTTAGCACTTACTGTTTACTGTTACAGAGCTCTGTCGGTTTCCTTGTGGAACCATACTGTTTACTGAATGATTGGCCATCATTACTGTTGGGTCTGTTAAGACCCGGTCCTTTTGGACCAACTGTTTATAGGCTAATGGATGTACCACATATGACTGATTGATTGAAATATTGATTGACTGAATTACTGAAAGATTGAAATACTGTATAATGAATTGATTTCATTACTGTAAGGACATTCATTCATAACCTCTTTACACATTATGTTATTCACTGGGCTTTAGCTCACTGTTTATATATATATGTAGGTTCTCAGCAGCCAGACCAGAGCTAGGAGCGTGGGTTAGTCCCCAGTTTTGTCAGCCAGCCTGTGTGCCTCACAGCGAGGTTCCGTGTTGCCATGCTATGGCTCGGGGTGTTTTTGTGTCCCCTACCGGTCTCCCTACTGTTTGTACTTCTGTGTAGACCGTTTACTGTATCGACTGTACTGATATCGAGGGATTCGATCCCCGTACTGACTGACTGTAAATGATTGTATAGACTGTACCATTTTGAACTGTATAAATGCATGTATGAATGAAAAATGTTTTTGGCATACAGGTTTTCACAGCTCAATGGACACTAGTGATTTACTGTATTGGCTTCCGCCAGGCCCTGTACTCTGTTTAATTGTATTACTGTTCAGCAGGCCTTCGGTAATCTCGGATTACTGGCCAGTTACGGTGCTAAACCCATAGGGCCGGGTTTGGGTCGTGACAGAGGCCCTCTCATGTTAGTGTAAGCCCAATTTGCATTTTCCATATCATTTGCATTGCGTATGCCACCGCCTCGGTTTGCGTGCCCGTGTGCACGCATTTCGAGGCACTTCTTTTTTATCCGACGGCGTCTTATGTGAGTGCGGCTGAGGTCCTCTCATGTTAGTGTAAGCCCGATTTTACATTTTCATGCCTTTATATCATTGCCTCAGTTTGCGTGTCCGTGTGCACGCATTTCGAGGCGCATCTTTTTCATCTCATGGCCTCTTATGTGGGTGCGGCTGAGGCTCTCCCATATTAGTATAAGCCCATCTTGCATTGCGTATGCCATTTTAGCTCTGTTTTCGTATGTCATTTCCTCGATTTGCGTGCCCGTGGGCACGCATTTCGAGGCATTTCATTTTAGTCTCATTGTATATCATATTTTATGTCATTTCATGCTTTTATGTCATCACCTCGGTTTGCGTGCCGGCGTGCACGCATTTTGAGGCATCTCTTTTTTATAGCATTGTGTATATTAGGATTGTATCTTAGTTGCATTTCATGCATATCATGCATATTGTATCGTGTTTGGGATAGGAGTTAGCCCGGGCACGGGAAACGAGGCGCGTTCCGTACTCCGAGTGACGGAACGGGTCTCAATTCCCAAGTCACCGACACTCCGGATTATCCATGATGGAGTTAGGTTTTGTTGTAGCATTCATCTGCATTCACCCTATATTGAATTGTGCAATCCGACTCCTCGGCCATCATGCATCGGTATGCGTGATTGGTGGCACGAGGATCGAGGCATGCATATATTTGTGAAATACATTGCTATGCCCCTCTTCTGCTCTCTGTTACAGCAAAACGAAGAATCAGCAACTTTTCGGAGTTGGGCACGCATTTCGAGAAACATCGCAAACAGAGGCTAATTGGGGCATCCCAGTGGATTTCCGCGCAAGGCGGCCCAACATGCATCATTTCATTATCCGAAGCGGAGTCAAGGCAGTCCCTGGCTTGCATGCCATTTTACAGCTTTCTTATTTAATTTGTTAATTAATTAGGAATTTGTATTATTCGGACTGTATTATTTCGGACTGTATTATTCTTTTATTTCGGACTGTATTATTTATTCGGACCCTCCGCGCGAGGGCATAATTGTAATAAGGGTGTGTGAGTGTGATGTATGTCTTCCAATCCCACGTCTTTCTTCCCTTTTATTTACCTGCTTACGATGGTTAGATATAGGGTATATTTCAATTAGCATACAGTATGACAGCATGTTTGCATCATTCATCTGCTTTGCACGCACCGGGCTCGGCGCATCATACAAACTGCATTTGTATTTCAATTCCAAGTTGAATACTTGATAGCTGTAGCATTTCACATGTCATATTTAGAATAGCCGAGCCTGCTATAGTTTGCATCTTTGCATGTGTTGCATTAGGCAATTCTGTATACTTAGGATCATGCATGTTTCCTAATCAGTTTTCTGTTTTGGCTTGGAGTACTCGGTGAGTTGTTATGCTTTAGCATCCTTGCATGTGTGTGAGTGTTGCCATGAAAGCATGCTTACCATGAGGCTAAATGCTTATGTGATATAACTGCCTAAATGCCTGTGGGTGGGGGTTGAGTTATTTGAATTGGGACAATTCATCGACTGTTTGTTTTAAGCCCACTAGATAGTGGCAAAATCATGTTTTCTAAGCCCACCCGAGGGTGGCAAATCCGCGTCTTAGCTTACCTGCGGGTAGCACCATCAAACCATTTTCAAACAAACAAGCATGAAACGTTTTGTTCCAATTCAGGCGATTCAGTCTATACTCGTATGCTGTGCGCATCACATAGTAACCTAGGCTAATAACCGGAATAAGAACTCGCAATGTTTTCAAAAACAGATATCATGGTTAGTAGAGGCCGGTCTTTGACCGGGCGAGCGGGGGTGCTCACGAAGTGACCTTCCCCAATCGTACCCAAGTTCCCGAGCCAACTTTGGTGATGACGGACACGTGGCCTTTGGCACCGAGTTAGGGTTTCCTAAATTTCCCATTTAAAAAATATTTAGGTGGCGACTCTGTTATCTGGCAAAGCAGTCCATGTTTGGCACTTCTTTCAAAAATCTGTTTTTTCTCAAAAACGATTTGCCAGATTTGGACTCTTTGGTTCAAGATTAAGAACCGTGACATTTGAGTCCTTCGAACTGTAGTGACCCAATATCGAACCAGAACGGGGGGCGGACTCGCACTCCCTTCTCCCCGGGATGCGTTCGGGGACGTCTACAATGTAGATTAGGGAAAACTGAAACTAATCATGTGGAATATGTCATTGAATATGACGGTTGGAATAATACATCGAATATGTATATTGATTGATCATTGTATATGATATTTGTTAAATACATTGTATATGTATGATGTTTGGGAGGAGATAGGGGATGTACTCCATGGTTTGAGAAGAGATAGGGATGGACTCTCAAACTTGTTTGGGAGGAGATAGGGGATGGACTTTATTGATAATTAAGTTGGCCGGAGTGTCCAGGGTGAAAGTCCCGAAATTCTAATTGCGTTTGCATAACGTAGATAATTGAAGTATTGGAAGTGTTTTTGACATGAGTTGTAGTCTCATTTTAATTGTGAATAAAGTAAGTGTTTTAATATGGGATGTAGTCTCATTTAATTGTTTGGCCAGGTTCTGAGCCGTGTTTATGAATTGAATTGGTTAAGTAAAGGAAAGTAGAATGAAACATGTACATATTTGTCATGGAACTGGATTGTGTTGTTAGTTGGTTTATAAGTGATAACCATTTATCAAATGCTAATGTTCTAGTTATTGGTCATATCTGGTTTAGTATATCTCTACTGGGCATGGGCTCACCCTATATGGGACATCATTTTTAGGTTCAGATGATATGCCACCTCCAAGGACGTAGCTTGGGAGGCTTAAGGCTGATAGATCTTTTTGTTGTTCTTTTTTTGGTATTACATGTAAATTCAAGCCAAGGGCTTAATGTGTATTTGAGTTAGTACTTTCCTTTTTGTAACTAAGTGTTGGCTTGGAAAGTTGTAAGCCCGTAGGGCATTTACCTTTATTGTCGACATGTAATACTTTTTTAATCAATACTCTAATGAATGGAAATATGTTTTATTCCCTTAAGTTTATGGATATCATGAATGTATGATTTATGGGTTTATTCTGAGGTCGTTACATGTATTCTTTGATAAATGAGTATTAGCATCTATAGGTGTCTTAGCATGACGATTGTCATGCTTTTCAAATTTTCTCAGAATTTTCTCAGCATAGTGAGACTGAGATAAGGCATACCCATCAAATGTTTTAGAAATTTTCATTCTGTAACAACCCCATACTGTTTGCCGAAAAATTACTGAATTACCTATTGATTACTGCTAAACTGGACTGCTTATGACTGATAATTGAACTAACTGAAGTACTGAACGGACTGATTGAAAATTTGAAACTGAATTGACTAAGCATATCTATTGTATTGCATGTTTATCTGTTCGATTTTTTGATTATCTGTTGGTATGTTTATGTTCAAATTGCAAATTGAAGGCCTTATCGGTGGCCGAACTAAAAATTGTTTAGTGTTTCATGATCAGTGGAATTTTTGTGATTTAATGGTATATTTATCTAAAATGTGATTAGGTATGATTAAACTAGATTAATTTAAGCCAATTAAAGAGTCTGTCGTAATTACACTTTTGCCATTGTTAGTGGGCCTTTGTTTATTCTCATTATTGAGCCTTGCCTACACTTAGATGAACATTTCATCAGCTCTATTCCCTTGTTCCACCGAATTTAGAGAGAGAGAGAGAAGGAGAGAGTGCATTCATCTTGTTGATTTGCTTGGAAATTGAAGAAATTGTTAGAGAATTGTCAAATTGGACTCTTAAACCTTGAATACAAGACTAAGGTAGGACATTCATCTTCTTGTTGTTGTCATAGGGCTAATTCTTGCATGATTTATGCTTCATTTTAGAATTAAGTCATGTTGTAGCTCATCCATGGTGAATTATACTAGAAATCATGCATGCATGTTTGAATTGATGAATTTTGAGTTGAGTTCATGACAAATTGTACATGCATGCTCACATCTAAGCTTAAGTCCATGATTTCAACTTGTTTTTGGTATAAATGGCTCACTAGAACATCAAATTGGAGCTTTGAAATGGTTTAATTTCATGCATGTTTGCATGTTCTTCATATTCTTGAAAATGGGTTTGCATATGGTTTTAATTGACTCACCTTTGGGGCTTGAATTCATAAATTGAGCTTTGAAACTTGTTATACATTGAATTTAGATATGTTTTCCAGAATTTGGGCCCAAGAGGTCGAGTTTGGAGTGATAGAATGCTTGGTTTGAGCTTGGGAGGCAAATCTGGGAATTCCAGATTTGGCTTCCTCGCTCGAGCGAAGGATTCATCGCTCGAGCGAGCACCTTTGTCCAGGGCTCTGCTCGAGCGAGCATCGAGCGACCATCGCGCGTAAAATCACAGCATCCAGTATTTTTACTATTTCGACAGACCGCTCGAGCGAAGGATTTCTCGCTCGAGCGAAGCCTTTGATTTTGGAAGCTCGCTCGAGCGAAGGAAGGCTCGCTCGAGCGAGGATCCTATTTTCAGCAAACTTTGCAAAATATTTTCTAAGTGTATTTTTGCATCCTCATCCCATTCTAGGCATTCTTAGGCCTACTTTAAGGCATCTTAATGAGGATATAGATGTAGAACACGCCAAGGCAAATTAGGGATTAAGTTATGATATTTCCCAACTGTGTAGCTTAGTGTGTGTTCAACCTGTGAACTGTGTAGGGTTGGCGACTGGGGAGACACGCTCTAGCATACTGTAGCCCAAACTCTGTGAGTAACAATTGTGTAAAGATATGTTCAAAATGATTATCTTTCGAATACTGAACTGAACTGTTTACTGAACTGTTTACTGAACTGGTATTATCTACTGGATGAATGTATGTCCTTTATTTCCGAACTGTACTGTGGCATCCTTAGCACCTACTGTTTACTGTTACTGTTACAGAGATCTCTGTCGGTTCCCTCGTAGAACCACTACTGTTTACTGATTGATGGCCATCATTACTGTTCGGTCTTTAAGACCTACTGTTTACTACTATGCTAATGGGTGTACCACATATGACTGAATAACTGTTCTGACTGAAAGACTGAAATATTGTTTAATGAACTGTTTTCATTACTGTAAGGACATTTCATTCTTAACCTCTTTACGCATTATGTTATTCACTGGGCTTTAGCTCACTGTTTATATATATGTAGGTGCTCAGCCACCAGATCGGAGCTAGGAGCGTGGGTTAGATTCCAGTTTTGTCAAGCCAGCCTATGTGCCTCACTGCGAGGTTCCGAGTTGCCATGCTAAGGCTTAGGGGTGTTTTAGCATTTCCCCTTCTGTACTGTCTCACTGTTTTGTATAGACTGTTATCTGCTTTACTGTACTGTTATCAAGGGATTAGGTCCCCGCACTGAGTGACTGTAAATATTGGTATAGACTGTACTGTTTGACTGCATGAATGTATGAAAAATCTTTTTGGCATACAGACTGTCACAGCTCATTGGACATTATTTATTTACTGTATTGGCTTCCGCCAGGCCCTGTACTCTGTTTTACTGTATTACTGTTAAGCAGGCCTTCGGTAATCTCGGATTACTGGCCGGTTACGGTGCTAAACCCATAGGGCCGGGTTTGGGTCATGACACATTCCAAGTATGACATCTGCTACTCCCATATCTTTAAAGTCAAACCTTTTGTTTAACAATTTCTTGGTAGTCTTTATCATTTCGATATTGCTACCAATGATGAGCAGATCATCTACATAAAGACAAATGATGACATAACCTTTGTCGGTGTTCTTGACATAGATACATTTGTCACACTCGTTTATTCTAAACCCATCCAAAATTATAGCATGATCAACTTTCTCATATCATTGTTTCGATGCTTCCTTTAATCCATATAAGGATCTGACAAGTCTGCAAACCTTTTTCTGTTATCCAAGAACTTTGAATCCCTCAGGTTATTTTATATAGATTTCTTCATTTAAATCTCCATTGAGAAATGTGGTTTTAACATCAATCTGATGTATTTCAAGATTATACAATGCTGCTATAGCAATCAACATGCAAATGGATGTTATTCTTGTTATAAGAGAATAGGTATCCAAGTAGTCAAGACCTTCTTTTTGTCTATACCCTCTAATTACAAGGCAAGCCTTGTATTTATTAATTGACCCATCAGTTTTCATTTTCCTTTTGAAAATCCACTTGTATCCAAGTGGTTTGCACCCTGGAGGAAGATCAACCAATTCCTAAATATGGTTTTATAGAATGGACTCAACTTCTCCATCTATAGCCTCTTTCCATAATAGTGTTTCAGGACCTGACATTGCTTCCTTAAAGCTTTGAGGCTCATTTTCTAACAAAAAAGTTAGAAAATCTGGACTAAAAGACTTAGATGCCCTTAGTCTCTTTCCATGTCTAGGCTCATCTTATTGTTGGTCTTTGTCACTTTCCATGGCATCAGTAAAAGTTTGTTTATTAGAATTTGGCTCTTCTAATTTAGATGACTCGGCTTATTCAGCCATTGTCTCTGTATCTACAGGAATTTGATTTTCTTAATCCTTTTTCCAAGGAAAGATATATGTTCGAAAAAAGATGCATTTCTCAACTCGATAATAGTATTTGTGTCTATATCAAAAATACTTGATTTAACTACCAAAAATCGATATGCACTACTATTATTGGCATAACCAATGAATACACAATCAATGGTTCTTGGTCCAATTTTAGTCTGTTTAGGACTAGGAACCGCCACCTTTGCCAAGCACCCCACACTTTTAAGTAATTATAAAAAAAGTCAATGACCTTTCCATAATTCATAAGGTGTTTGGTTAGTTTTCTTGTGGAATATCCTATTTAGGATATAATTTGATGATAAAATAGCCTCTCCCCACAAGTTCTGAAGTAAACCCAAACTTATCAACATAGCATTCATCATCTCTTTAAGAGTGCAATTTTGACTTTTAGCCACTCCGTTTGCTTGAGGAAAATAAAGTGCAGTGGTCTCGTGAATAACACCAAGTTTTGAGCAAAACTCATCAAATGGTGCTTCATATTCACTGCCTCTATCACTTCATATAACCTTAATCTTGTTTCCAAGTTGATTTTCAATTTCTACCTTATATTGCTTAAAAGCTTCTACGGCCACATCTTTACTTTGGAATAAGTATGCATAGGAATATCTGGTGCAATCATCAATAAAAGTTATATAGTACTTTTTACCACCTCTAGTTTGCACAAATTTTAAATCACCAATGTCGGTATGAATTAAAGCTAGTGGTTCAATACTTCTTTCAATTTTATTAAATGATACTCTAGTCATTTTAGTTTCAACACATGCTTCACATTTATTATTAGGATTAAGATTAAATTTAGGTAAACATTCTAGATTAACAAGTCTACGCAAAGAACTATAATTTACATGTCCTAATCTACCATGTCATAAATGAGAAGAATCAACAATATAAACAAAATATGTGTTCTTATTATTAGAAGCAATAGTTGGTACAACAGTTAATACATTGAGCTTAAAAAACCCATCAGTTATATACCCACGGCCTACATACATTCCAGCTTTAGTAAGTACAACTTTTTCAAATTCAAATACTAGCCTAAACCCATTCTTAATCAACAATGACCCAGAAATTAATTTTTTGCTAATTTTTGGAGCATGGAGTACATTGTTGAGAGTGAGTTCCTTCCCTAATGTCATCTTTAGTACTATCTTCCCTTGTCCTTCTACAATTGATGTGGAAGAGTTTCCCATGAACAGTTGTTCGCTATTTTCCACCACTTTGTAAGTTGTGAACATTTTCTTATCAGCACAAATGCGGCGGGTTGCTCTAGTATCCACCTACCATTCTTTAGGGTTGCCCACAAAGTTAGCCTCAGAAACTACTACAGAAAGGTTGATGTCTGCCAATCCCTCAGAAAGATTGTAACCCTCGTTATGTTGGCTTGTGCCGGTTTCTTGCTAGAACTCCATCTTTGCGGCTTCGACAATCCTTTGCTCGATGTCTATCACCACCACACACATAGCACTTGTCTTTGAATCTTTTGTTGTTCTCACATTTGAAGCCTTACTTGGTCCCTTTGCTATCATGCTTTCTTTTTTTGTTGTTATTGAACCTCAAACTCTGTCCTTGTTCCACAACATTTGTCTTAGCCTACATGACTTAGTTTCCTGACTTCTTCTCAGATTTTTGGTTGTCCTCTTCAATCCTCAGTTGCATGATAAGTTCTTCCAACTTCATTTCCTTGCATTTGTGTTTAAGGTAATTTTTGAAGTCTTTCCATGCTGGCAGAAGTTTCTCAATAATAGCAGCAACTTGAAATGATTCACTCAAAATCATTCCTTTGGAAATGATGTCATGTATGATCAATTGAATTTCTTGGGCTTGGCCAACCACCGTTTTGGAATCTAACATTTTAAAATCCAGAAAATGTCTAACAACAAATTTCTTTGTACCGGCATCTTCAATTTTGTACTTCAATTCAAAAGATTCCCAAAGTTCTTTGGCCATTTTCTTTACACAATATACATTGTATAAAGAATTATTAAGTCCATTTAGTATTAATTTTGACACAGAAAGTCACATTACTTTCAGGCATCTATTGCAGCAGCAAGTTAACAATCAGCGTCCTTCCCCTTTGTCTGTTTCGCGGCCTCCTCGCGAATGTACTGGGCCAAATGCAAAGCTGTAAGATAAAATAATATTTTTTGCTGCCATCTCTTAAACTCTGTTCCACTGAATTTTTTTGGTTTCTCTCCATGGTTTATTGGCCCGTAGGAGTCACTAGCGGTGGTACAAAGATTGTTGGGGTCACGAAAACTCTACTTAAATTTCATTTTGAAATCTTTCCAAGGAATTTTGGATTTTATTCCAAGAAATCAATCAAACAATCATCTTCTAGTCAAGTACATTTTAGAATAATTCAAAATTTTACTTAAAGTAAAAGACTTAGTCATCACTTCCTTATCTAACATTTTTCCATAAAGTTGAGATTTCTCACAAAGTTAATTACTCAAATATTTTTATCCAATCAAACACTTTCCATAATTTCCAAAACTCTACTCAAGTCAAATTTCTTTTTTTATTTTTTCTTTCAAATTTTAGGAAGTTGTATCTTGAGCATATACTTTCTTACAAGAATTAGGATTCGTTAAATTCCATATTGGGGAGATAATCATCCCTAATTGATCACTAAGTTAAGATTTCAAATTCAAATTCAAATTCAAACTCAAAATCTTTCGATTAGGAAACCATTTCCTAATTTTACCATTGATTTTCAAAATCACAATCACTGCCTAATTGAACCCAAATTTCCAGAACCCAATCACTGACTGCCTAAATGATCCCCATAATCAAATCACTGCTCAAACGGTCTTAGATTTTTAGAATCCCAATCATTGCCCCAAATATCATTAGATTTTCAACATCAAATCATTGCATTTCTGATCACTGATTCCCAAAATCAAATCACACCATTTTCATTCATGACAAGATACCACATAAACAAATAATTAGCATGCATGCCTATTTGGGGTAAAGTTTCCCTGTTCTAGATTGGAAAAAAGATCAAGGGGATTCACTAAATCATAAAATAAAGAAATAATGCAATCCTGAAAGGAAAGTTTCCTGTCTTATTTTGAAAGGTTCTAAAGTTTGCCATATACAGAGGGTAGGCTTAGTCAAGAGGCGTTAGGATCCTCTAGAGTGATCCCCTAGAGTGATCTCCTAAAGTAGAAGAGAGGAGCCCGACACGTGTCCCCACTCAGCATTCAAGAGTTGAGATTTAAACTCACCAAAACGACGTCGATTTTATGAGTATATTTCAAAAAAAATAAATAAATTCAAAGGTTGATGTTAGATCCCTGTGCAACAACAATGGCAGCAATATCTCTATCTTTGGTGGGTGGAGAAAAGAAGCATTATTGGTGGCTTAGCGACAGAAAGGTATTTCAAACACCTTGATGATGATGATGATGATAATGATGATGATGATCAGGTGAGTAAATTGAAAAAAAATAAATAAATAAAAGTTGAAAGGTTGATGTTAGATACCTGTGCAACAACAATGGCAACAGAAAGGCATTTCAAACACCTTGATAATGATCAGGTGAGTGAATTGAAAAAAAAAAAAAAATTCAAAGGTTGAAGTTAGATCCTGTGCAACAACAATGGCAGCAATTCAAACACCTTGATGATGATGATGATGATGATGATGATGATGATCAGGTGAGTAAATTGAAAAAAATAAAATAAAAATTCAAAGGATGATGATGATGATGATGATGATGATGAGATCGTTACATTCGTGATTTGCATTCAATCCCTAACATTTATGTATTTTTGCATAGAACGTTCTTGAATCGTCGGAGATGAAGAAGCAAAAGAGCTTTGAGTTGGAGAGCGAGCTCGAAGCGAGGGATTTGCTACAGGACTACATTCCGAGCATCAAAATCGTCTCCGACGACTCGTCGTCTTCTATCTCCTCTAATAACTCTTCTCAGCAGCTTTTCGAAAGAGCAACTTCTCTCGCTGTAGAGTGATCGTCTCTCTTTCAAGTGCTTCTCTGTCTCCGATTTGAAGTGCTTCTCTGTCATGGCCGGCCTTTGTAAAAAAATAACCAAGAAGGGCAATGGAGGTACGGACTGACTATGAAGGAAATTTGATTTTTTTTTTTTTTTGAAATATACTCACCAAAACGACGTCGTTTTGGTGAGTTTAAATCTCAGCCCTTACAGGATGAGTGGGGACACCTGTCGGGCTTTCTCTTCTACTTTAGGAGATCACTCTAGGGGGATCACTCTAGAGGATCCTAATGCAGTCAAGAGAGTACATTAGCTATGACTATCAATATACCTCTCATGCCACATCGGAGTGCAATGGGAAGATTAAATGGTATTAATAGCAAATTATGACGCTTTCTTGTTGACTTTAACATAGCACTCGAGTGGCAAGCCATTCAGGATATAAAGCAACGAAGCGGTTTATTTCCAAGCCCACAATGCAATGCAATGCAATTTAATAATTAAAATACTAATCTCATAAAATAGAAATTTTCAAGTCAAGCTCACTTAATTCCCCAACGAAGTCGCCAATTATGGACATCATGCCTTTTTCGAGTATAAGGCTCGTTTCCACCCATGTTGTGCTAACTTGCTTTATCTCATATCGAAAGAGTCACCACTTAATTTTTATGGGAAATTAAGAAACATTTTACAATGAAAACTAAGTTAAAGACCTGATCTGTCATAACAAGAGATTACCGATTTGGGAGCTAAGGTACAAAAATGGAAAGGTTATTGAATGAATGCATCCCTTTTTTGCCCAATCCAAAGATTGGCTTCTACTCAATCTCTATTTTATGATTTTAGTGTTTAATTATTGTTCAAGTCGAACATTGTTCGTAGAATCGTATACTAAAGGCTTCATGCTCTTTGTTTCAAAGGTCGACTGAGTAAGTACTGATATAAGATTTTATTTGTTTGAAATTTAGGCTCAAGATTTTATAAAATTCTTAATGGACCTTGAATTGGGTTGATTTAGTTATACATTTTGCCTTATTGTTTTTGTAGCACTGTAACACTCTGTTTGGATGGAGGGCTTTGGTGAGAAAAGAAAAGAAATAGTGAGAATTGAAAACCCTTACCTTGTTTGGATGGTTAAGTAAGGTCAGAAATGGCGAGAAATGATAAGAGATTGTGAGAAATGAACTCTTACCATACATTTGTTTTGTTTCTTACCAAAAGTTGTGAGATTTGGTGACAAAAGAATTAGATTTAATGAAACTTGTTTAAAATACCAAAAATGAATAGTCTTAGAACTATCCGTTGCCATTTTTCTGAAAATCACAATTTCATAAACGAAATAAATACACACAAAGAAAAACAGTAACGATCTTAAGCTGTAGGAAATTATCTAAACTAAATAGAAAACTGTGTGTATTTAATATAAAACACGACTGGAAATAAAATTCTAGAAAATAAATTTCAGAATGTAAATTTTAATTCCCAATCCCAAAAAAGAATTGTTTATGAAAACGAATGAATGAAAGAAATTTCTTGTTCAAGTTTAAAACTAGAACACAAACACACACTAAAAAAATACATAATTAATTTACATACAAAATGACTTACAGATTATTGCTATATAGAAATGCAGAAAGGAAAGACAGTCGAGGTATGTGTTGGACACACTTTCCTCATGATCGTTACGTCATTGCTACAGTGCTCGAGAACAGATGACGCCGACCTCCCAGCGTGCAACAACTATATCCCAGAATTGCAGCACTACAATCTGAGTCTGGCGAACAGACTGAGTTGTATCTCTTTTACAGAAAATCTAATAACAATATGCAGAAGAGTGATATAGAGAAAATGGAGAAAATCAAATGAGAGAATTGGTTGGAGAAGTTCTGAATTTATAGGCAATAAGGTGACTGTTCGGATGGGTTTGGAAACCCTCAAAACAGGTGTGAACCTGAAAACCGTCGGAGTGAATAAAGGTGACCGAAGAAAGAAGGGATGCATGTTCAGGTTTGAATTTTGAAATTTGGCGCAAGTGTTTGAATTTTTTTCCCGTTAGGAATTCAAATTTCCCACAATAAATAAATAAATAAATAATTCAAACAAATTTTGTCCAAGAATTAAAGCTAGGACTCGACCCACAACCCGCACAGTCGGACGGCGGCCAAACCCACTTTGTCCATAACTCCCATCCTTACAAAAATTGGGTTGCCCCTTGGGGCCCAACCCAAGTGTGTACACCTAGAGATTATATACTCACACTACTCTTAAAGTTTTAAGTGGGACAACCAATTTAAGGAAACCCATATTTGACTCTTCAACTTCCCATTTCACGAATTCAAAAATGACGTTAACTTCTCATTCACTCATAAATAATTTTGACAAACTATCTTCACCGTGTGACTTGCCACGTGACAAAGAACACGTCACCTCTTTGAATCCACCTTGAAAGACGTGTCGACTCCACTTAAATTTGGGTTCAAAGGTGGCCCAAAATAAATATATGAAAATCATAATTTCCAATAGAGATAATGGTAAGCAAAATTGTAAGGTTGATTAAACCAACATAGGAGTATGAGTGTAAAAATGACCCGCGGCCCGTGGGTGGCCTGAAGCCCGTCCATAGCCCGGGGTGGACTCGGCCCGTTTAGGCCCGTTTGGGTCAGAACTCGACCCCAACCCGAGACCTTGGGCCATCATTTTGAAGCCTGGCTCGGCCCGTGAGGCTAGTCCATCGACGTGCTTAAGGCCCACTCAAGACCCGCCCCAAGCCCAAGCTCACCGTCCCAACCCGCCCAAATGCCGAATATCCCCAGGGCCTAGGCCTAATTTTCTGGTCCGTGGGCTGGCCCGAATTTTGACGGGAGCCTACGAGACCCGCCATGAGCCAGGTTGGACCAAATTTATACCCCTACATAGGAGTGTGTTAATTAATCATATTTGAGATGTTGGGGCCGGCTTAGGATTTTATGTCCTTATTTTGTGTTGACCTTTTGTGTCTCTTCAAATGCTGCAACATCTTTCAATTTGGAATCCAAAACTTTTTAAAAATTCTTTAATTAGTCAAAAATAAATAGGTTGTACTAAATTTAAGGAAAAATTTCAATTTATCCCCTTTAATTATGGGACCTTGTCACTTTTCTCCCTTAATTAAAAATTATTTCATTTTGCTCACTAATCTTTGAATTTATTTTACTCTCAACATTCTAAGAAAGAAAAAGTAGCATGTAAGAGAAATTGTTTGCAAATGTTCTCTCTCTTTCTAGTTTGAGAGCTTCTCTCTCTAAACTTTTCTCCCCCTAGGGTTTCGGAGTTTGTGGCTGCCGGCGGTGGAGGAGGGGTTTCCAGTGGCCTCCGGTCCCCTCTCCCCTCTCCCTACCCCTCTTTTGCTATTTCCTTTCCTTACTTAGCTTTCCCATAACTTGGAAGCCTTGGCTTTCCATCCTCTTCCTCCTTTGTGAGGTGTTTTCCCACATCCATTCACTCCGGGAGTGGTCTTCTCGGATCCGTGCCTTCACCGCCTTTTCCCCATCGTCTTCTTCTCCACTGCCTTCGCTGACGCCGGAGTCGCCTCCCCAGCAGCCTTCATCGCCTCTTCTTCGCTCCTCCGCCGCCTTCATCGCCTTTTCTCTACCGCATCTTCATCGCCGTTCTTCTCCACCGCCGATTTCCGCCAAAGTTGCTGCCAGATATGTTTGGGGTTGGGTCTGTTTTTTTGTTTTATTTGTTAGATTTAGTCCCTTGTTTGTTTTCTTTGGTTTTCTGTTCCTTTGGTTGTGTTAGTTATGGGTGTGTTTGGTTCTCTTAGAGTCCATCTGTGCAATTTGTTAAGCTTACCCTCATTGTGGTTAGGATCTATGATTTATTTCGGACATGTTCTATTGCCGAACTTTTATGATCGGCTCTGTGTTGCAGTACGAGCACGAGTACGAGTACGATTTGTACTCTGAATATTTTCATAGTTTTCTTCCTTAGTGCTTATTGCTTTATTTTCACTTTGTTTGGTATAAGTTTTGGGTTGTTTGGACTCTTGTAATTGCCATTTTGGCTTTCTTAATGACATAGTTCTTCCTATCAAAAAAAAAAAAAAAAACCAGCACAAACTAATTTTATGACTAAAATACATCCAAAAGTTAGTTTATATATATGCGTGTGAAAAATGTGTATATTTTTTTTTTCTAGTTATAAAATTGATATACACATATTTTTTCTTACATATCTCTTATATATATGTAAATAAATTAGCTCTTGAATGAATATTTTGGTTATAAAATTGATATATGTAACTTAAATGCTAGTTTTCCATCCTCACTATTGAGATTGAATAAATCAATAGATTAAGAGATTAAAGCATAGTAATTTTTAATTGAGGGAATAAAGTGAAAATGGTCCATAATTTTTATTTATTTATTATTATTTATATTTGATATTACAATGAACCAATGAATTATAATCTTACCCAAAAAAAAAAAAATCTCAAAGTGGGAAATATAGGGATAAATCCACACGCAGATGGTAAAAATTCAAATCATTAACCTTTTAATGAGATGCACGGATTGTAACCAAATCAACTAACCCAATAATGGTCCATAATTGAGCGAAATAAAAGTGCCATTTCTCTTGAAGTTAAATTTTGATAATGTGACAACACTAACAAAATAGAATAATCAATGTTAGAAATCTCAAATATTTTACAGACATTTATATATATAGATGTGACATTTACATAAACTTATACTAGCCTATCACTCGTGCTATGCACGGGATAATTATAGATATTTATAATTGTTTTAATTTTTTTTAATACATAAATTAAATACATGCAGTTTGACCGAGGAGTTTGAAAGAATTTAATAAGTGTTTATTTATTTATTTTTTCAAAAAACAAAACAAAAAAATTAAGAGGGAAAAAAATTAAGAGCCATTTACACAGTAATTACATGGGTCTCTTGGGATGTAAAAAGTAAGGAAATTAAGGTAGCGTTTGGTAGAGCTTTGTAAATGTGATTTGAGAGTATGAGTTGTATTTTGAGTTTGTGTGTTGTAGAATTATAATTTGAGTGTAGAAAATTTGTTTGGTAAAGAGTTTTGAAAATAGTTTTGGAAAAGAGGTTTGATTTGAGTGGGGAATTGTTGATGTGACATTTGATATGTGATACAAAAATTTACAACTCATAACTAAACATACCATTCAAAATTATTTTAAAGCACATAAAAAATTTAAAAATTTTCAGAAAATATTTTTTTTATTATATAAGTCAATTGTAAAAAAAACAAAAAAAAACAAAACAAAAAAAACAAAACAAAATTCTGTGCACAGTGGAGGACATCCCAGTGGATGTCCCCATGGACATCCGGCCGGAAGACAACTTTGCAAACACAACGCCCAACAACGGCTGCAAAGCACAGAGCTCTCTGCAGAGAGCTTGAAAACTGATTTGAGAAGCCTAACCAAACGTCATACTGAAAACCATAGGTAGAAAATTGATTCAAAAGCATAACCAAACAGAGCCAGATTTCATTTATTGCGTTATTCAATAGTGTAATTATTATAATCTTTGAACATTGCGTTATTCAATAGTGTAATTATTATAATCTTTGAACCAATCACCAAGTCAATTTTTTTTAAAAATAAAATAAAAAATCAGGAAATTAGGATTGGCATGTTGGAGTTTCTACAAGCCTTAGAGCATCTCCAACGGTAATAGACATTTTACCTATCTAAACATTACTATAAAATATACATTTTATTTTGCCTATCAATTGTTTCATGTTTCTGCTCCAACCATACTCTTTATTTTAGTTATTCATCCAAATACTATTAATTTTATAAAATGTCACATCAGCAACAAAGATGGAGGGAAATAATCTTAATGATTTAATATATTTTGCCTAGCCTTGAAGGCTAGATACATGTAGCTAGTGAATGTAAGTTGAGTTAAAATGCCTAATCACATGCCTAGTGCATTGGAGTTGAAAAAAATGAGTCATACTAGGCATTTTACCTAACAAGCATTATATGCCTAGTGCATTGGAGATGCTCTTAGGTCACCCGTGCTATGCACGAGATATTTATAGATATTTATATTTGTTTTAATTTTTTTTAATATATAAATTAAATACATGGGGTTTGACCGATGAGTTTGAAAGAATTTAATAAATGTTTATTTATTTGTTTTTTCAAAAAACAAAACAAAAAAATTAAGAGGAAAAAAAATTAAGAGCCATTTACACAATAATTACATGGGTCTCTTGGGGATGTAAAAAGTAAGGAAATTATGATTTCATTTATTGCGTTATTCAATAGTGTAATTATTATAATTTTTGAACCAATCACCAAGTCAATTTTTTTTTTTTTAAATAAAAAATTAGGAAATTAGGATTGGCATGTTGGAGCTTCCACAAGCCTTGGGGTTTAAAAGACCCTTTTGCTTAATATATAATATAGATATAGATAGTGTGAGTCTCACACATAGTAAAATATAAATAAAATAAATTTACAGTTATTTCATATTTTTTTCTTTTTTATTTTCAATTCATTACACAAATTTATAATCAAAATACAACCGCAACATAATGGAGGATTTGGTGTGAGCCGAGGTTGGTTCTTTTTTTTATCAACGGTCCCAAAATGGTGGACCCTCTTTTTAATATTTTTATAAAATTATATTTTAAAAATTATTTTTAAATTAATGATAACTTTATAAATATTAAAATATAAAATAAAAAAAATTCATATTTTTGTAGTTAATATTTTAAAACACCACTGACATCTAATTTTTCTTTTGTTTTTTTGGGTGTGGGCCTAACTAAGCTTTCTAGATCTGAATTTTCATTTTGGATCAATCAATCAATAAAATAAGGGTAAATTATATTTTATCCCTTTTATATTTGGTTTCTTATTCACTTTGATCATTAAAGTTTGTTTTTTCTCATTTTGACTTTTCATATTTTAAGTTTTTTTCTAATTTATTCTTAAAACTAATTTAGGGATTGTTTGGAGTGTTCTAAATAAGTGCACTTTTTATCTTTTTAGACTAAAAAATTGAGGACTAAATAAGTGCACTTTTTAACATTAGACAGAAAATGTCACTATAACTGTCACATAATATAAAAAAAATATATATTATTATATTAATATTTGAGTTTGTGTCAGAAGTATGAATTATATATAATTAAATATTGGGTAAATTACAAATACATTCCCTGAGGTTTGCTTAAAGTACAAATTGGCCCCTGTAGTTTGAAAAATTACAAATATCTCCCTGTCAGCATTTTTTATTTAACAGAATTAATTGAAACGTAAAATTCCTAACTGTTCACCTATACAATAATAAAATTATCTAAATTATTAACTGAAATAAAATTTTAACATTATTAAAAATTGTTAATTAACTTAATGATTTATTAATAAAAGGACTTCTTTGTTATGAAATTAGAAATCTTAGGGGGCATAATATAATTTCTAAAATTATAGGGATAATTTGTAATTTAAATAAACCTCAGGTGGTGTGTTCGTAATTTACCGTTA
This sequence comes from Camellia oleifera, assembly GCA_022316695.1. NCBI lineage: Eukaryota > Viridiplantae > Streptophyta > Magnoliopsida > Ericales > Theaceae > Camellia > Camellia oleifera. Next base: position 104,514,187 of record CM039317.1, on the reverse strand, counting down.
AATATTTTTATGTTACGTGACTACCAATGTATTATTTTCTATCTAATTTTGAACATAAATTAGTGTTAGGAGTAAATTGAAAAAAAAAAACTTAGAACATGAAGGACCAAAGTGAGAAAAAAAAAATAAACAAACAAACAAACTTGAAGGACTAAAATGTAAAAGTGGCCAAATATAAAGAGGTAAAGTGTAATTTACCCATACAATATAATATATGTCCCACACTTGATTTCATATTTCATTCTTAAATTATTAGTTTCGTCTATTTAAATTTTTTTTTTTTTTTAATTTCTATCTACGTGGTTCAGTTGGAAATAATTGTATAAATCAATCATTGCCAAATCTTAATTTGAAATAATTTTATAATCTGAACAATTTAAATTATACAAACAACCCTTATTAAATTGGTTGTGGGGTGTATTTTGTTTAAAATAATAAGAAAAATAAGTATTTTGTTGCATGATTTAAATTGTTCAAATTTTGAAATAACTTTTTTTTTCATTAAGTTAAGCTTCAATGGTTATTATTGTTGGAGATTTCTTAAAGCTTCAAAACTTTATTTATTTTATTTTGTTATTCTTATTTGTATTTATTTATTTATTTCTTTTAATAGTATTATTTGTTTAAATTTTTAAACTGTATTTGTTTTTCAAAAATGAATGGGTATGTCTGTTCCCAACAGACGTCAAGGAGTCTATTTATAATATGCCTCTTACTCAGGAAATACAACGTACTCTGTCTTCTCTCTCTCTCCTAATTCTCTATACAGTATTTTATATCTTCCATATTTCTGGGCTACTGAAACAGACTTGGCAAATTCTTCTGGTATAACTGTGCATTATATCAGATTCCTGTGAATTCTTGGGTTGTATCTTGGAGTCGTTTGTGATCGTTAGAACCTGCACGGAGGGAGCGCATAACGACTTTAGGACAGCGTCTTTGACGTGCCTCTCACAATCACACAGGCTATTTACTGAATCCTTTGATCTTTTACTTATATTGTTATATATTTGTATGTATAGTTTATATTGAATTGTAAAACCTATTTTTCAGAATCTGTTTTGTTTTCTATATTATTCTATAAAATTGATTTAAGATAAATATTCTTCAATTCCCACAACAATCTAAAGTCGTTAAGTCTGTAACATATTTAATCGTTTAATTATTTGTGTTTCATAATTGTACTAATTGATCTTGAACAAATCTGTTTTTTTTTATATAAAAAAACTGTTTAAGTTTTTGTGTTTAAAATCTGTTTTTCAATTGTGGTTTTTTTTTTTCGAAAAATGGTGTAACTTTGTTTTTAAACATTGACGGTGTAGTTTGTGTTTTTTCAAATTCAAACATTGACTGTGTGTAGTTTTGTGTTTTTCAAAGTTACCGAAGTTACTGTGTTTCAAATTCAAACATTGATTACATATTGTTTGCGTTTTTCAAAGTTACGGCTCACTCTGTTTAATGCGTTGTTTTTTATATTATTATTATTATTTATTTTAATTATTCTTAAAAAGTTATTGAGTAAAATAAAAATTTCACATGATAAATTAAGTTGTTTAAATTTATGATATTTAATTAACATTGTTCATGTTATAAATTACTGTGTATAGATTATATAAAAAATTTGTCACATTTTATCTATACCTAAATTGTTGACAATTAATTTTTCAATTTCAAATTTAATAACATTTGTAATTGTTTCATTGTTGTCTCTTACAGATTTTTGTTTACTCTCTTGTACCTTAACTAATTTATTTTATGGCTAATCTAGAAGAAACTATTAGTGTGAAACCTGAAAAATTTAATGGTAACAATTTTGAAAGATGGCAAAAACAAACAAAATATTGGTTGACCGTGTTGGGTCTTATGTCTGCCATAGAAGATCAGGATTTTGTTGGATCTTGGTTGTCACCCGAACAAATCGAATTTCATTGTTATAATAGAATCCTTAGTGTGTTATCTGACCATTTATATGATGTATATCAGTTGACCACCTCGACTGCAAAAGAACTATGGAAAACCTTAGAGGCTGAATATGGAACTGTAGACGCTGGTATTGATAGGTTCCTTGTCTCTAATTTTAATGATTATAAAATGAAAGATGACATACTTGTAGGCGACCAAATTCATGAGTTTCAAGAACTACTTAGAAAAGTAGAAAAGAAAGGGACAACTTTTAGTGAGGAGTTTAAAGTGTCTTGCCTTATCGATAAATTACCTCAATCTTGGAATGACTTTGCTAAGCGTCTTAGGCACAAACAAGGAGATCTGTCATTAACTCAATTAATCAATACACTTAGGGTGGAAGAGAAACATAGATCAAATCTAGAAACTGGAAAAGAGAAAACGCCTAAGGTAAATGTGGTGGAGAATGGGAATAAGAATAGTTCCAACAATAGGAATAACTTTCGACCTAAAGGCAAATTTTTCAAGAACAACCTTAAATTTAAATCTAGAGGTCAAAATGGCAAACATCAGAATAACAACTACCAAGCCAATGCTAATAATTTTAAGGGACAAGGGAGTGGCAAGAGGTTGTGCTATGTATGTGGAAGAGCCAATCATTATGCAAAGGATTGTTTTTTTAAGAAGACTGATGAGTATAAACCAAGGTTCAACAATAAGCAAAGAAGTCAAGGTCATAATGCTCAAGTGAATATGATTTTAGAGAAAGAAGAAATTGCCGGACCATCTTTTAGGTATAATCCTGAAATTAATTCTACTTTTGAATATCAAGATTGGTGGTTAGATTCTGGGGCTAATATACATGTGTGTGTTGCTTGTGATTATTTTAAAACTTTCCAGAAATCAAGTGGAGGAAGTGTAACTTTGGGAAATGGATCAATTGCACCAATACTTGGCATTGGAGATATAGATTTGAAGATGACTTCTGGAAAAATCTTAACTTTGAGAGATGTGCGATATGTTCCTGAAGTTAGAAGAAATCTTATTAGTGGATCGTGTTTAGTACAGTTAGGTTACAAAATTGTAATGGAATCGAATAAAATTGTAATAAGTAAAAATGATATTTTTATTGGTAAAGGTTTTGTATGTGATGGTTTATTTAAATTGAATGTATCTTTTGAAGTTAATTATATTTCTCATAATATTTTGAATATTGAAGTTTGTGATTTATGGCATAAAAGACTTGGACATGTGAATTTAAGGAAAATTAGGAAAATGATGGATTTAGAATTAGTACCTAAATCATCTATTGATGTTAAACGCAAATGTGAAATATGTGTGCAAGCAAAACAACCCAAGAAACCTTATAAGTCTGTACATAGAAATTCACAACTTTTAGATCTTATACATAGTGACGTTTGCGATTCTAATAGACCACTAACTAGAGCAGGAAATAAGTATTTTGTATCTTTTATAGATGATTGTTCTAAGTTTTGTTACTTATATTTAATTAAAACCAAAGATGAAGTGTTTAGTAAATTTAAAATTTATAAAGCTGAAGTAGAAAATCAATTAGAAAGAAAGATTAAGAAACTTAGATCTGATAGAGGAGGTGAATATAATGTAGGTACCCTTAGTATTTTTTTGTGAAGAACATGGAATTATTCATGAAGTAACCCCACCTTATTCTCCACAATCTAATGGGATAGCTGAAAGGAAAAATAGAACTCTTATGGATATGATAAATGCAATGCTAATTAGTTCTGGTTTACCGGAGAGCTTGTGGGGGGAAGCAATACTCACTGCTTGTGTTATATTAAATAGAGTAATTGTGAATGATAATGATAAAACACCTTATGAAATCTGGAAAAAACGAATACCTAATCTTAAAATGTTAAGAGTGTGGGGGTGTTTAGCAAAAGTAGCAATTCCAGAATCTAAACGTAAGAAAATAGGACCTAAAACTGTGGATACTGTTTTCTTAGGATATGCTCAAAATAGTAGTGCTAATAGATTTCTAGTAATAAATTCTGAAATTAGTGAAATTACCAATAATACAATAATTGAATCTCGTGAAGCTACATTTTTTGAAGATATTTTTCCATATAAAACTAGGATATCAAATCAGATTGTAAATAGAAGTTCTACTACTAGTACTAGTGTTATTCCTTTGAAAAATGATTCTGAACATCTAAATATAGAACCTAGAAGAAGTAAGAGAACTAGAATAGAGAAAACCTTTGGAGATGATTTTTATACTTTTTTAACTGAGGGAGAGCCAAATACTTTTATAGAAGCTATATCATCTTTAGATGCACCATTTTGGAAGGAAGCCATTAATAGTGAGTTTGAATCTATTCTTCAAAATAATACTTGGGAGTTGACTAACCTACCTCCTGGGAGTAAAGCTATCGGTTGCAAATGGGTATTTAGGAAGAAATTAAAACCTGATGGAAGTATAGAAAAATATAAGGCAAGGTTAGTAGCCAAGGGATTTACACAAAAGAAAGGAATAGATTATTTCGATACCTATTCACCTGTTTCTAGGATTACAACCATTAGAATCTTAATTGCTCTAGCATCCATTTATAATTTAGAAATTCATCAAATGGACGTTAAAACTGCTTTTTTGAATGGAGATTTAGATGAAGAAATTTATATGGAGCAACCTGAAGGTTTTGTGGTTAAAGGACAAGAACATAAAGTTTGCAAGTTGGTTAAATCTTTGTATGGACTTAAGCAAGCTCCTAAACAGTGGCATGAAAAGTTTGATAAGATAATTCTAGATTTTGGTTTTAAGATTAATGAACATGATAAATGTGTATACTATAAAGAAGATACTGGAGAATATATTATTTTGTGTTTATATGTTGATGATATCTTATTATTTGGAACAAATTTAGAGGTAATTTAAAATGTGAAATCTTATTTATCTTCAAAATTTGATATGAAAGATTTAGGAGAAGCTTATATAATTTTGGGTATGAAATTAGAGAAAACAACCAAAGGTATTACATTGAATCAATCTAAACTCTTAGAGAAAATGTTAAAAAAGTTTGATTATTATAATCTCAAACCTGTTTCAACTCCTTTTGATCCTAGCATGAATTTGAAGAAAAATAATGGTGTACCTGTATCTCAACTTAGATATTCTCAAATTATTGGATCACTTCTCTATATTGCTAATAAAACTAGACCTGATATTGCCTATGCTGTTGGGAGATTAAGTAGACATACTCATAATCCTAGTAAAGATCATTGGATTGCTGTGGAAAGAGTTTTTAAATATTTAAGGGGAACTCTAGATTATTCACTTTGCTTTAGTGGTTTTCCTAATGTGATAGAAGGTTATAGCGATGCTAATTGGATAACAGATAACTTAGATGTTAAGTCTACTACTGGGTATATATTTATGTTAGGTGGAGCAGCAATATCATGGGGTTCTAAAAAACAAACCGTTATCTCTAGAAGTACAACAGAATCAGAACTTATAGCCTTAGACACTACATGTATTGAAGCTGAGTGGATTAAAAATTTACTTCTTGATATTTCACTTGTAAAAATTCCTATACCTGCTATTTCTATACATTGTGATAATAGAGCTGTAATAGAACTTGTGAGACAAGCACATACTAATAAAAAGATGAATAGGCATATGCAAGTGAGATATAAATCTATAAAAAGTTTGGTGAATAAAAATGTTGTATCTTTGAATTTTGTGAAATCTGAAAAGAATATTGCTGATCAGTTAACAAAAGGTTTATCTAAGAGTGTAGTCTTAGATTTATCGAGGGGGATGGGTCTAAGCCCACAAGGAGTCAACTAAGGAAGTAACCCAACTTCTGTGATTGGAGATCCCATGAAGGAAGTTCAATGGGTAGGAACAATCCTTATAGTGTGACTCGTATTCCAGCACTTTAAAGAAGGAGACTTTATTATATTATATTCTTCTGCTCATCCCTAAGATATTAGTGCTGATGTAAATGTGATGGTTAAGGAAGAGTTTTTACTCTAAATGAATCCGAGGCGGGCATACTCTCGCAAGATAGACATCCGTCACTTCTATCTTTGGAGGATTCACCTAAGTGAGAGCGTCGTGAAGCCGCGACCGTGGAAATAGGGCTATTTCCTAAAACTCTCATGAGAATCAAGTTTGAGCACATGGCTGTTAATAGTGCTAACCCGCGCCACAGTTATGTTTCATACCATACGTGTGACATGTTGAATTCTGCTAAAAGGGATTTAGTTCAAGACCTGGTTCACTAAGATTCTTTCAGAATGAAACTGTTAACACTAAGTGAGGTTCAAGTTTGAAAAACACCTTCACCCATTGTATGGTTTTAAAGTTGCCCATATTTTTATTATGTTTTTTTTTATTTATTTGACGATTTACAAAGTTTTGAATCTTGTGGGGGATTGTTGGAGATTTCTTAAAGCTTCAAAACTTTATTTATTTTATTTTGTTATTCTTATTTGTATTTATTTATTTATTTCTTTTAATAGTATTATTTGTTTAAATTTTTAAACTGTATTTGTTTTTCAAAAATGAATGGGTATGTCTGTTCCCAACAGACGTCAAGGAGTCTATTTATAATATGACTCTTACTCAGGAAATACAACGTACTCTGTCTTCTCTCTCTCTCCTAATTCTCTATACAGTATTTTATATCTTCCATATTTCTGGGCTACTGAAACAGACTTGGCAAATTCTTCTGGTATAACTGTGCATTATATCAGATTCCTGTGAATTCTTGGGTTGTATCTTGGAGTCGTTTGTGATCGTTAGAACCTGCACGGAGGGAGCGCATAACGACTTTAGGACAGCGTCTTTGACGTGCCTCTCACAATCACACAGGCTATTTACTGAATCCTTTGATCTTTTACTTATATTGTTATATATTTGTATGTATAGTTTATATTGAATTGTAAAACCTATTTTTCAGAATCTGTTTTGTTTTCTATATTATTCTATAAAATTGATTTAAGATAAATATTCTTCAATTCCCACAACAATTATTGTATGATCGTCTCCAATTAGATCACATAAATAGAATTTAAAAATTTTAAATATTAAATAGATGAAATTAATAATTTAAGAATGAAATAGCAAAAAATAGGAATAGTTTAAGGGTAAAAAGTGGTTGTGGGCTTTGCATCTTTCGGGCCCATGTTGTCTAGGGCTACAGTATACTTTGGGTCAAACCGAAATCAATATCCTGGACTTTAATTTCAGTAGTAATGGGCCAAATGTCGGCTCTTTTGTACATTACAGTAGAATTGGAGAATGAGAATTTTTAGGGAAAATTATAATTAAAAAAGAAAAAAAGATTTTTTTGGGCCAAAACTCTCTTATTGGGCCTCTTTTTAGTGTAAAAGATAGCTTAATTTATTTTACTTCATAAATTCCTTAGAGAAGAGGCGTATACTTCAACAAGGACAGAGTAATATTTTTTCTTTTTTTTCCTAGACAATCTTGCCCTTTCATTTATATCTCACATATTTGAATTAAATATGTATCAATGATTCACGCGAAAGATTCATTGCTTTCCAAACGGAGCTCAGCTTTCTTCATTGATCGTCATCCATAGGCTTCGTACTTGCAAAGTTTGATTCAACTGTTTGAAATTTTGAGAGTTTGATCAAACCTGAGAGAGTTGATCAAGTTTTAGAGATTCATTCCATCACTGTCCGAATTTGTAGAGTTTCATTGCATCAATTGTCTCAAAGTTTTATCGAGTTTTGTAAAGTTTTGCTTATTTCTTATGTGCGAACAACAAGAATGGCTTCACTGAGCCATTGATTGAGGATGAGGTTTTACTGTTTTGATCTTCTTATCGTTTCCATGGAGGCATTTTTCTGGATATGTTCACATATTTGTTGCCATCTTCTTGGAGGTTGGATTTCATGGAAATCTTTATAGATTTCTTCTTTTACACATTGGTAGTGTTCAATTGGCCCGCAAAATCATCATTTGTTTGTATATTTTTTTTAGAATTTCATAGTTTACATAAATTTTAATTAATAAATCTTGATGAGAGGATTTCAAAATTTTCAATTTCATCAAAAATAATATCTATATCAAAAGTTATGTAATTTTAAAGTTTGAAAAATAAAATGGGCATTTCTGTCCATGAATTACAAATTGTGCGCGTGGCATATTTTCTGTCCTTGGTAAAGCAAGAATAAAATAGCTGTCGTTTTTGCATGAAAAGTTGATGAGCAAGGGTTTCTGACTGAAATCCCTTAAAAAAATAAAAAATAAAAAGAAGAAGAAGAAGAAGTGTGTGATTTTCATGTAGGTCTTAATAGATGTACTTATTATTTTAATAGATAGATTTATTGTTCAATAGGTTCTATGATAATTAATGGAGTTTTTCATCAAAAACTATTAAAAAAATGTCGCTAATTATTAATTTTTAGTAACAACTTGAAAATTTTATCACAAAAAAGGTCACTAATTATAAATTTTAGCGACAGTTAAAAAACTCATAAAAAAAAAGTCATAAAAAAAGTCACTAATTTTAAACTTTCAGCAACATTTTAAAAAATTAGTTATAGAAAAATGTTACTAATTGTAAGTTTTAGCGACAATTTGTAAAAATCGTGATAAAAAAATCACTAATTGTGAATTTTTAGTGACATATGCAAAATCGTCACAAAAATTATTTTTAGGGACTATTTTATTAGGACTTATTTTCAATAGAATTTTATGAAAATTAAGTTCAACTATTAGGACCTATTGGTAGTTTACCATTAAAAAAATAATAAAATAATAAAAAAAACCTCAAATCCTTGTAACAAAATAAATTTTTAATTTTTAATTTTATCAATTTAAATCTTAATATTTTAATTTATTTTTAATCAAACCATCATCCTATTTCGTGAAGTAAAATTGATGAAAAAAATATTTTAGTCATTAAACTCAACGTAAGTATATATAAAATGACTAAAATATGCTTTTTTGTTGAGTTTAATGAATAAAATGTTATTTTTCTATCAGTTTTTATTAGCGAAAATAGACAAATAATTTAGATTGAAAATAAATCGAAAGGTTAAGATTTAAATTGAAAATATTAAAATTATGAGTTTATTTTGTTATAAGGGTCAATCTAGAATTTTTAGTCAAGTCCTATTTTGACAAATAATGGTAGCTTAGATCCTACTTGCAAAACTTTAAATCCATAAGTTATTTGTTAATTTTTTATGACCAATTTATCCTTACAAATTCAAAAACACAAAACGCTCCTCAAAAACACAAAACGCTCCCATTTCTACTGTTTTCGTTCCCTTCTCTCTCTCTCTCTCTCTCTCTCTCTCTCTCTCTCTATATATATATATATATATATACAAATTCCAAATCATCAAATATCAATGCAATTGGAACATTCTCAAATTTGAAGAAGTGAAATGGTGAAAACAAGTAAGAGCTCTCGTTGGAAGTGGTCTTTGACAAGCTCTTGAAAATCATTTCGTTTCCCGATACCCTGAGGTTTGTAAAATTGTAATCAACGACGCTGTAACTTTGCTTAATGATTCGATCTCTTCTATAGATGCGAACCCAGGAGAGAATATCTTAACGGTTTCAAACATCAACGGTTTGAAAACATTTCTAAGCGCCATCATTACAAATCAAAAGACTTGTTTCAATGCTCTGATGGAAATGAATTTGACTTTTCAAATTTGAAGAAGTGAAATGGTGAAAACAAGTAAGATTCAAATATCTTAAACCTTAATTTTTTAGGGAATTTTTTTAGTTTCGAAACTCTTATTTTTTTATGTCAATTTCAATTTCAACGTTGATTTTGGTATTGTCGTTGCGAATCTGCTTAGATTTAGAGTTCATGAGAATGAAATCACCTCTCTTATGCTCTTTTTCTTTTTTCTTTTCTTTTTTCCTCAGTTAGCGAAAAAACTATTGAGAACATTGTTGTGCAAAACTGATAATGTTTTTAGTTTTCAAACTAGAAAAAAAAATAATAATAATGTTCTCAGTTTTACTAAATAATCGAATGAAACTAAAGAGTAGAAGGGGGAAAATGTTTAATCTCATACTCTGTTTTTTTTCCTCAATTAGCGAAATAACTATCTAGAATATTACTATGCAAAACTGATAATATTTTCAGTTTTACTTGATAATCGAATCAAACCAAAGGGCAAAACGGCAAACATGTCATTATATTCCAAAATAGGACTTATTAGTTCAAAAAATCTTAGATAGAACTTGGGGAAATTCTATTTCCTCATACCAAATTACCTTAATCCACACACTTGATGAATCTTTTTTATATTAAATTTTTGTCCTAAAATAAAAATACCAAAATACTATCATCTTTCCAACGGAAATGCTAAGTTATCATTGTCACTGGTAGAGATCACAATCACAGAAGTTCACCAATTCATGCAAAAAAGAATCCAAGAAAAAGATACATCAAATATAATTGAAATGAGAAACTTTAATAATAATCAGTAAAAGATAAGATTAGGTATAGTTCAAACCTTGGATTCAGCAGACTCCAGCGGTCGTAGAAGGGCATAATCCATCGACATCTTTGTCTAATCATTTTTCTTTACTGTTAGCTTCACACACACATATACATGCATACATATATATATATATAGAGAGAGAGAGAGAGAGTATCAAAATCGAAAGGGAGATCATTCTTGGACGAAGCAACAGCTAGGTTTTCAGATTGAGAAGCTTTGAACCGAGCTTCAATTGATAGTAACTTACTAAGTTACTTCTTCTCATCACCACCAACTTCACCTTTAGCGCCACCATCGTCGTCATCAACTTCATCGAATTGTTCTCCTTCTTGTTCTTCGTCTAGTTCTTCTTGTTGTTTGATTTGGGTTTTTCAGATCTCCCTCTCTGTTAGTAATGGTGGTTGGGACTGTTATCGATCGTCGGCAGTAGAGATCGGGCTATGATGGTAGAGGAAGACGGCAGCCAGAGGTGACGGTTAAGAATGACCGGAAGTAACAGAGACTGGTGGTAATAATGGTGTGAAGAAGGAAGGAGATGATGGCATTTTTGGTAGAATAAGTTGTGTATTAAGTAAAAAATGAGATTTCAAATTCATTAAGTGTGTGCTTTGAGAAATGATGTACACAAAACATTTGATGTGTGGAAATAGAATTTCCCCAGGACCTGAGCTACCACAATATTTGTAAATAAGACTTTTAGGTAATTAACCCAGGTGAACCACCAATAAATCCCAAATAGCGATCTTATGAACTGTTTAGTTATAATTTTTTTTATTTTTTTTTTATGGACCTAAAGGTCCCATTTTAGTGTGAATTACATAAAAGACCAAGCATAAACGCGCATGTGTTTTGTGTTAAGAGACAAATGTAGGTTTTCTCATAATATTGAAATTACTAAACGTAATACTTCAAAAAAACTCCTTAGTATAGTTTTATCAACGTGACACTCCAATATAACACTCAAAAAACATAACACTCAATGTAACACACTAAAAACATTTCTTAGTGTAATTTTCTCAAATGTAACAATGTAAAATTCTAAAAAAAATCTTTAGTGTACTTTTTTCAAATATAACACTCCAATCAATGTAATATATAAAAACTCCTTAGTGTGTTTTTCTTAAACGTAACAATGTAATATTTCAAAAAAACTCTTTAGTTATTTTTTCAAAAGTGACACTTTAATCAATGTAACATACAAAAATTGTAACACTTCAATATAACACACTAAAAAACTCTTTAGTATATTTTTTTCAAATGTAACACTCTAATCAATGTAACACACAAAAACTTTTGTGTACTTTTCTAAAATGTAACAACGTAACATTCTAAAAAACTCTTTAATATATTTTTCCCAAACGTAACACTCTAATCAATGTAATACATAAAAACTCCTTAATATACTTTTTTCAAACGTAGCACTCTACTGTAATACTCCAATATAATACCAAAAAAATCATACTAACATAAATGTAAATTTTCACGCTCAACAACTAATACTTCAAATGAATTACAAAAGGGAATCCACTTAAACTCAAACGACACCAAATCAAATAAATACCACTTTTCAAAACAAAAAGAATTAATTGATTTATAAGAAAACTATTAGAACTAAATGGATCAACATTCCCCCATATGAGATTTATGAATAACTTTTCAAAAGTTTACATATATTACATGAATTGTCAATTAAGTGAATTTGATAATGCACACAACTATTAATAATTCACTTGAAAATTATTACTGTAAGTGTATAAAATAGATGTGACTTCTTCTTGAAGATACTTAGGCTATGTTGATACATGAGTTTGGGGAGATATTTGGAAAAGAAAAGAAAAAGTATATGTAAAATGTAGGTGAAATATAATTATATTTTATTTACATTTTATTCACCTTTTTCTTTTTCCTTTTCAAATACCTACCTAAATTCATAAACTAAACACAGCGTTGTGAAATGAGATTTTTGACATTTATTCTTAAATTTAATGAGTAATAAATTTTTTTCTTTGATAATCAATTTACCTAAAAAAATTTGCATTATTACTAATATAGGGTTTCAAATTTTAGATTTATCAAATATGCTATGAGTTTAATTACCATTTGAGAGGGTAATTTATGTTTGAACATGAGTCGAGCTGGGACCAGATGGGAAATGGCCCAAGCTATGGGCTGAGGTGATGGCTTGTTTAGCTCGGTCCTTGATCCCGTCAGTTTGGTCAAGGCTATGTGCCAGTAGCTTGGTCTTTGTGTTCTGAACCGACATATAAGTGGAAGAGAGTCGAGCTAGATGAGGACAAGGCAGAATCGAGCTAAGTGAGCGCGGTTAAATTTGTTGTGAATCGTGGTAGTGTTAGCTCGATTGTTTTGCTACCAGACCGTGGTAGAACCATCTTACTTGGTTAAGCGGTGAGGAGGGTGTAAAAAGATAGGCATTATCTTTGTGATTCCTAGGAGGACTTTACTAAAGAGAGTTGGAGTCCTACTAGGATTGTGCTAGGCGGAAACTATAAAAGCTCATAGCAGAACCTATGCACAGGTATCACGATTTCTACTCTAAAAAATACAGAGCTTTTTGTCTATTGTCTATTTGTTGACTTAAGCATCGGAGAGGTATTCGGCACTCACCCATCGGCTAGCTCACGTTTGTGTTTTCAAGAAGTAAAGCGACGACGTTTTAAGGAGTGCAAACTTGATCAACAGGATTATATGAGAAGATTATTTCGTGCTCATACAATTGGTGCCGTCTGTGAGAAGAATAAAGAACAAGACCTTTTGATCAAGTTTTCCTCATTAGTTGAAATCAATGGCGCACAATGAAGATTTGCCGCAATCTGCTATTGATGGGCAAACTCTGGAGGGAGGCGTGAAGCTTTACCTTCTATCCCACCCATAGCAGAATTAGAACCCCAACGATGGAACTCCCGGAGGGATACATGGGAGAGACGGGGCACCAGTCCTCGTCACTCTCAAAGTCCTGAAAAGCAGAGGCAAAGGTTGGATCCTCAAGTTCTAAAGGATCGCGTGAGGGAGCAAGATGAATTAATAAGAAGGATGGCGGCAGACATGGAGACTATGAAGCGCCAGATAAAAGGTAAAGGGGTGGCGATAGAAGAGGGGCGCAAATGCAACACGCTTTCTTACCACTCGGAAGATCGTGACAGACAGGTCACGCCATCGCAAGCAGAAAGTAGAAGCCTCAGAACAAGCGACACTCAATCAAGGACTTCCAGGACTCGTTACTCTAGGTCTGAGAGAACGAGGACTGCAAGGTCGTATACGGAGGGAAGCAGCTATCGGCCCTTGCACATGTACCAAACGACATCTAGACACATGGAGTTGCCTAGGTCAGCAAACCTGCAAACAGTGCTAGAGGAGAAGGCCTGATGGAAGGAGGACACCAGGGCTCGTGACCCTTGCAGAGTTTCAGTCCTACATCAATTGGCCACTAGGATGTATGGGAGTATCGAGGTAGGGATGCCAATGTCGCGCCTTGCTTATGAACCAATAGATAAAGTGTTAGCAAAGATACAGAGCTCGCCGTTCATTCCGGAAATTGAGAACGCACCGCTATCCTCAGGCTTCCACCAGCCCAAATTCATCACTTATAAGGGGAAGTCAAACTCCTACATGCACTTAAGCCACTTTCGCCAGGTTATGGCAGTATACCGGTGAAATAAGGCTCTAATGTGTATCATGTTTCATTCCAGCCTTGGCGACCTAGGTCTAACATGGTTCGAAAGGCTGCCAGAAGGCAGCATAACCTCATGGGCGCAGTTGGCAGAAGCATTTGTGACTAGATTCAGAACGAATTCGAAGACGCCAGTGGAGATTGACTAGCTACTCTTCGTTGACATGGGCGAGAAGGAAACATTAAGGTCTTACAACAGTCGATATTGGGAGACTTTCAACCAGATTGGGGATTGCCCCACAAATCTTACCATCGCACAGTATAAACGAGGTTTACCAGTTGGTAATAAGTTGAGGGATTCAATCACGATGATGCCACCCCTCACGATGGAGGCCCTAATGGAGAGAGTGCATCAGTATATCCGGGTAGAAGAAGATAGCACTCGCGTGAAAGCAAAATCTGGCACAACAGCGATGCCAGATAAATAGACTGCAACAAAAGTCAACATGATAGAACAATCAAGCAAAAAAGGGCGAGGCAGGCGAGCAAACAGAGAGGACCCCCAAACAAGGAAGTTAAGCGTCCGCACTGCCATTACCACAGTATTCAATAAACCTATCTACCGAATTCTTAGCAAGATGCGCGATGAACCCTTCGTTCGGCGGCCAGCCAAGTTGGGAGAAGCACAAAGAGGTTACGATGAGAGGTACCGTTGCACCTTCCATGATGAAAAAGGGCACGAAACTAAAAATTGCATACCATTGCAGCAACATCTGGAGGAGTTAGTGGCCGCCAGTCACCTGGACCAGTATATAGAAGAAGGAACACAGCCAACCCCCCCAGGACCACAGCAGGTTGAGCGGGATGCCGATTGACGGCCCACCTCAAGGCATAATCAACGTTATACATGGGATTGTCGAACCTAAGTGGGTATGTGAGCTTAGAGGGATGTTAAAAAATGCTGAGCACTTGAGGGAGGTGTTAAGTGCGCAACCCACCGTCAAGAGGGAAAAAACGGAGGCAACAAACGTCATCTCCTTCTCTGACAGGGATCTAACAAGGCTACATTGTTCTCATAATGATGCACTAGTGGTCACTTTGTATGTCAAGAATTTCGACATCAAACGGATTCTGATTGACCATGGAAGCTCATGCAAGATAATATATTACGAGACCTTCAAGTAACTAAAATTGGAGGACAAAGACTTAGTGCCCGCGACATCTCCCTTAGTTAGTTTTAACTCGATGCCAGAATGGCCAGTGGGCAAGATAATCCTGCCAGTTAAGGTAGGAACAATGACGAAACAGGTGCAGTTTTGAGTATTGAAGGTCTCTTCCACTTACAACATAATCTTGGGAAAAGCATGGTTACACACCATGCAGTCGGTGACATCAACCTACCATCAGGCATTACGGTTCCCCAATGAAACCAGAGTGATTAAAGAAGTCTTAGGAGACCAAATCATGTTGAAATAGTGTTTCGTCACGGTAAACAGCAGTCGTGCTGCAAAAGGG
The DNA here is from genome assembly GCA_022316695.1 of Camellia oleifera. NCBI lineage: Eukaryota > Viridiplantae > Streptophyta > Magnoliopsida > Ericales > Theaceae > Camellia > Camellia oleifera. The sequence continues at coordinate 104,498,658 of CM039317.1, read as the reverse complement.
TTTGTACAGATGGTGGAAGAGCTAGAAAGCAATGAACTGTTTACAGATGTCGGCAAAACAGCAAAACAGAAGGCAGTGGAAGACTTGGTTGAGGTCAGGATAGAAGAAAAGAACCTAGAAAAGTTATTTTTGCTCAACTTGTCTTTATCCAGCACTGAGAGAGTAGAGGTCATGGAATTTTTAACCTCTAACATCGAAGTGTTTGCCTAGACACCATACGACATGCCTAGCATTGACCCGAATTTCATCTACCATCAACTTAATGTCCATCCAACTGCCAGACCAATTATACAGCGCACACGCCAATCGACACTCCACCTCGCCGAGATAGTGGCAAAGGAAGTGGGAAACTTGCTAGAGGCAGGAGCCATCAGAAAAGTACACTATCCCAGGTGGATCTCCAACACTGTGGTAGTACCAAGAAGAACGGAAAATGGTGCGTTTGCGTGGACTACAAAACAGTCAACAAGGCATGCCCAAAAGACAGTTTCCCCCTACCACGGATAGACTAACTGGTGGACCTAACAGCAGGACATAACTGACCTAGCTTTCTTGATGCGCATCGAGGTTACTATTAGATCGTTATGTACGAACCAGACTAGGAGGTCACGTCATTTACAACATCCAGAGGACTATATTGTTATAAGGTCATGCCCTTTGGCCTGAAAAATGCATGGGCTACATTCTAACAGATGGTCACCAAAATGTTTGAACCATTGTTAGGCAGAACAATGGAGGCTTACATAAATGACATGGTGGTCAAAAACAGAGATGAGAAGGACCATCTCAGGGACCTAATGTTTCAAATTTTGAAGTCCCACAAGTTGCGTCTAAACGCATCTAAGTGTGCATTCGGCGCTGGGTAAGGCAAATTCCTAAGCTTTCTAGTGACCAACCGGGGTATAGAAGCTAATCCCTCTCAGATCAAAGCCATCCAAGATCTTTAGAGGCCCAACACAGTCAAAGAAGTACAGCATCTCACTGGCCTAGTAGCTACACTAAACCGGTTCATAAGTTGGTTGTCAGACAAATGTCAACCATTCTTCCAGGCACTGAAGGCCAAATTTGAGTGGGATGAGGAGTGTGACCGCGCCCTAGAAAGCTTGAAAGACTATATGATCTCTCCTCTGTTGTTAGTAACCCCGGTACCAGGAGAAAAGCTCTTTTTGTACTTAGTAGTTTCACAGCATATAGTCAGCGCAGTATTGGTCAGAACGGAAGGAATCCAACACCTGCCTATCTTTTATGTTAGCAAGACCTTGCTGGGCGCTGAAACAAGGTACCTACCAATGGAAAAGCTGGCCCTAGCTTTGATGATGGCCTCAAAAAAGTTGTCACATTATTTCCATGCCCACACCGTGATTGTCCTAACGGCTTTTCCCTTAAAGGCCTTGTTTGAGAGGGCGAATTTTTCTGGACGATTCTTAAAATGGGCAGTGGAGTTGGGGCAGTTCGATATCAAGTTTTAACTTAGAACCGCAATAAAAGCCCAAGCTTTAGCAGACTTTGTGGCTGAGTTCACGCTAGGAAGTCATCATGTCTGCCTGATTAATTTGACTGACACAATAGAAGTGAGGGGGGGAAAGTGCTGCCGGAACTGCGCAGCCCCTAATGCAGGATGCCCAACTACATTGCAAGCCATACAGGTTTGAGGACAGGAAGAAAGGAACAAACCATGCTATTCCCAGTGGGGACTCATCAAAAAGTAAAGATTTGAGGCAGTCAGACAGTGAAGATCAAACCGCAATAGTGAATATTGACCTGGAAGAAAACATCAGCAACATCCATGATCCCAAGACATCATCCGATCCCTCTACTTGCTGGAAGCTATTCATCGGAGAGATGTGGAAACTCTTCGTCGATGGAGCATCCAACAGGCACGGTGTAGGACCTGGTATAGTCCTTATCTCACCAAATAGCCTAACAATTGAACAGGTAGTCAACCATGGCTTCCTAGTATCCAACAATAAGACATAGTATGAAGCACTGTTAGCAGGCTTAAAATCAGCACTCTACATGAAGGCTACCAAGCTGATGGTGTACAGTGACTCCCAGCTGGTAGTCAACCAGATTTTAGGCGACTACGAGGCAAAAGATGATAGGATGGCTAAGTACCAAGAGTTAGTCAGGAAGGAGATCATGGAATTCGAAGTAGTCCGGATAGAGCAAATCGGCTGAGAGAAAAATAGTAGAGCAGACGACCTGGCAGGTTTTGCTTCAATGGTAGGTACATCTATCCCACATCCATTATTGATCGACTTCCTACCTAGACCAAGTATTGAGGAACCCAAAGCAGTCGAGGCATGTTGTGCCGAACTAGGCTCATCCTGGATGGATCCAATCATAGTATTTTTAAAAGATGGCATCTTGTCTGAAGGAAAAAAAGAAGCTAACAAAATTAGAGCAAAATCACAGCAAATTTGGCTCTCTCCATCACTGGCATTGTACAAAAAATCCTTCACAGGACCTTACCTGAAATGTGTCCATCCCAACAAGGTCGAGGCATTTTTGTTCAAGATACACGAATGTGTATGTAGAAGTCACCGAGGAGGAAGATCATTGGCTTACAGAGCAATTTCACAAGGATATTGGTGGCCATAAATGCAAGCAGATTCAGAAAAATATGTCAAGAGGTGCGAGAAATGTCAGAAGTTCGCACACAAAATACATCAACCAGCCAGAGAGCTTCTACTATTGACTAGCTCGTGGCCCTTCGCAATGTGGGGCTTGGACATAGTGGGACCACTTCCAACTGCGCCCGGCAACAGAAAGTTCTTTCTCGCAGCAACAGACTATTTTACAAAGTGGGTAGAGGTAGAAGCACTCGCATCTATAAAGGAAAAAGATGTTAAAAAGTTCGTCTGGCAGAACATCATCGCTCGATTCGGCATCCTTAAGGCTCTAATATCTAACAATGGCACTTAGTTAGCAAAATCTTCAGGGGCTTTTGCGAAGAGTACAAGATAAAATTCTACAACTTTACATCAGCATACCCTCAAGCAAATGGCCAGGCGGAAGCCTCCAACAAAGTTGTCCTAGACGGTTTGAAGAAGAGGTTGGAGAGAGTAAAAGGCAAGTGGGTTGAGGAACTTTCTCATGTTTTATGGGCTTACCGTACCACACCTCGGTGGTCAACTGGAGAAACGCCATTTTCCTTGGCCTACGACATGGAGGTAGTAATCCCATTGGAAGTAGGCCTCTCCACTAGTAGAAGTAAAAATTTTGACCCAAACTTAAATGAAGAAGCTATAACCTTAGAACTCGACCTTGCAGAAGAGAGAAGGGAAAGAGTACTAGTTCACATTGCCTCATACCAGCAAGAGTTATCCATAAAATATAACAAAACAGTGCATCCGAGGCAATTCAAGATTGGAGATTGGGGACTGCGCAAAGTAATGGGCAACACTTTGGTACCTGGAGATGGCAAGTTAGGACCTAACTGGGAAGGACTATACAAAATGGTTGGTTTAGCAGGAAAATGAGCATATCACTTGGAAGATGGAGACAATAAAGCTATTCCCAGGCCATAGAACACTGTCAATCTCAAACTATTTTATTTTTAGCTTTTCCCTAAAATACTTGTAATTTTTCTTTTTTCAAATAAAGCAAGTAGTTTTTCCAGCATAATTCTTTCTACTATAAAAGTTATTCTTAGTCATTGCCAGCTAGAGGCAATCAAGAAGATGGGTAGGATTGACCAACATTCAGTCCTATTCTTCAACCAAGATAAGGATCTAGGCAGAAGAAGGTTAACAAGATTGACCAAACACTTTCTCTTCTTTAGCCGAGATAATGATCTAGACTGAAAAAGTTGGCAGGTTTGACCAACATTCAGTTCTCTTCCTCAAGAAGGTTGACAGGATTGACCAAACACTTTCTCTTCTTCAACCGAGATAAGGATCTAGGCTGAAGAAGGTTGGCAGGTTTGACCAACATTTAGCTTTCTTTAGCTGAGATAAAGATCTAGGCTGAAGAATGTTGGCAAGTTTGACCAACATTTAGCTCTCTTCAGCCGAGATAAAGATCTAAGCTGAAGAATATTGGCAGGTTTGACCAACATTTAGCTCTCTTCAGTCGAGATAAGGATCTAGGTTGAAGAAGGTTAGCAGGTTTGACTAATATTTAGCTCTCTTCAGTCGAGATAATGATCTAGACTGAAGAAGGTTGGCAGGTTTGACCAACATTTAACTCTCTTCAGCCGAGATAAGGATCTAAACTGAAGAAGGTTGGCAGGTATAACCAACATTTAGCTCTCTTCAGCTGAGATAAGGATCTAGATTGAAGAAAGTTAGCAGGTTTGACCAACAATTAGTTCCCTTCTTCAGCCGAGATAAGGATATAGGCTGAAGAAGGTTGGCAGGATTGACCAACATTTAGTTCTCTTCTTCAGCCGAGATAAGGATCTAGGCTAAAAAAAGTTGGCAGGAATGACAAACATTTTTTCCGGGCTCTTGGACTGAGATAACTATCTCAGCCAAAAAAGGGTTGGCAGGATTAGGTAAGGCTTAGCTAAAGAGTTCAAACTTTTTGCAATTAAGATTGGAAGATAATTACAAAAAGCAGGGCATGAACCGAACAAAAAGTTGGAAAAACTAGCAGATTTCATTCCATTTTGAAACATTCATTACAAGAGAAGGGGCTTGAGCCTGGTTACAATTTCACTGAAAGCAAACATCAAAAACAAAATTAAGCGAAAAGATCGTCCAAGTCAGCATCCAGATCAATCTGAGCTTCGCCATTCGGTAGGTCGGTTTCAACGGGTAGGTCGGTCATAGGAGCCCTCTCAACCGTACTTGACACCGGTAGCTCCACCCGAGTTGTCTGGAGACCGTGATCATTGATTGCAGGTGGGGCATTGTCTGGATCAGGGGATCCTTCCTCCTCCTCCCCCTCTTGGAGAAATTTCTGTTGAATGGCGTTGGCGTAGTCCGCCATGTAACTTGAAATGAAGTGAGAGGGAGGGTTCTAGAAGACCTCGGTTTCTTGCCCCTGACCGAGCTTCATAATAGCTGTCTTCCATCCACATCTAAAAAAGATGTCCTTCGCAGCTTCACACTGCAAGACATAGGTGGCCTCTCCTTCTTTATAGCCACGGTCTTCAGCATCTTCAATTTTCTTTTTTTAGCTCGGTGATCTCAGCATCTTTCTTCTTTTCGAGCTTGGCCAGTTCGCGCAGATAGCAGTCTTTCCTTTTTGGCCAACGCCTTCTGCTTTTCTGCTTCCGCCGTGTTGACCAGCTCGGTGAGCCGTGCGTTTTCAAATTCGAGCTCGGTCATTCTTTGCTTGGCTTTATTTAGCTCGGCTGACTTGGCGTTGGCATCTGCCACGGTCGATCACGCTGTTTTACGAAGCTCCAGCATGTGCTTGTGGGCAATATGGTTTTTCTACATGGCCTGCAGAACCGAGCAAACAGATTGTGTAAAATGAAAAACAAATAGAGGGGAGCACTTACAAGCACCATTGACTTAGTGGCCGAGCGGATGGCCTTTAGCTCGATTAAGTGGTCATGGTGCTCCATGTCTGGTAGCAGACATACGCTTTTGGCTAGGTTAAAAGCAAGCGTGTGGTCCTTCTCAGCAACCACCGAGTCTGTGATGGATATAGCGCGGTTTTTGTAAGTTATTTTTGGTGCCCATTCTGATGGGCTTGCTCAGTCAGACTGCACGGGCTTAGGGCTCGGCAGCGTGGTTTCAAGAAGCACGGTGTCCTTCTCATCAACCAAGCGCTGCGGCTCGATTGAAGCAGTTCGTGCGTGCTTGTTCGGTCGAGATGTGGAGGCCTTGGCAGTTGGAAGGGCGACCACGGTTTCGCGGTGTTGGCCAGACGACTCCAGCCTGGTTTGCGCTTCACTAGGGGCCTACTCAGTGATAAACGCTCGTACGACTCTTTTCTTTGCCATTTCTTGTTCTTCTGGTAGGGGGATCAGGTTGATTTAGGAAAGAGTGAGATCTGGTTCAAGGAGAAAGTCAGTCACTCTCGTCTTCCTCCTTTCGTTATATCGGTAGGACGGTTCGAAGTTAAGCAGTTCGGCCTAACCAAGATGACGGTATCGGAGCGCGACACGAAAAGCGTCTTGGTTGGCGTATGGGTAATGTGATTTAAGCTGGTTTAGGTCTGCACAAAAGAAAGAAGGGTTAGCACGGTGAGTAAGTTGGAACAGCAAAGTAAAATTGAACCAGAGTATTCTTACCAGCAGTTCCTTTATTCCAATTTATATTGTAGCCCGGTATCTGGGCTTTCTGGTCTTCAAAATTTCCAGAAATGGAGAGGAAGTTGTCATTATTTAAGTCTTTATTCGGTGTGTCTTTTATAATTTTTTCTCGGCCTATTCTTACTCTCAAATAGTACACCCAACCATCGTCATTTTGGCCGAGCGAATATTGGTGGAATAGCTCGGCCAATCCAAGGTTGAGGCCGAGCCAGTGGTTTAGCTCGGCAATTGTTTGCTTGAGGAATTTGCATACGAGGGAACCAAAGCCCGGCTTCTACGATAGATATCACGATGAAAGGGACGAAGCCTGGTTTACCCCAAGGTGTTGTGTCTAGCTCGGTTAGAGAGAGATGGACGTCATTAGGAATTTGGTAGTCTCGGTGGAATTCGGCCATGGCTCCAGGCGAATTCACTAGGAGCCGGTATTTACTTATGTTAACTTATAAAATCGTTGGTATGTTCACAGTGGCCTCGATCGGCGCGTCTGAGGCTTTGGTTGGCTCGGTTGAGCAAAACCGTCTAGGGACAAGATACGAAGGTGTGCCTGGCCAACCTAGTCAAGTCTGCAAAGTGGAAATAAAGAAGTGTTATGTCCAGACAACTAGACAGGGCTGAGTAAAAGGGCAATTTAAAATAAAGCCTAGCTCGGTTGCGAATGGTTGCGGACCATTTCATAGTTCGGTCATATGGCGAAGGCCAAACTCATTGTTTTATAGCACGGGTGGTGATAAGTGTGTCCTAGTTTGGTCTGATACAACCTTGAAGGTTGCAAACAGGTTACTAGCTCGGTCATAACACAATTTTGGATCAAAAATCATGTTTGACGTTGGTTCGAAATCTGGATTGTGAGTTTTTTGCGCGCAGACATGTGGTTTTTTAGGTGATAGTATTTGCTTAAATGCTCAGTTATGGATACACATGCATATAAATGGTGAATTAAAAATAAAAGTACTGAAATGAATACATAAGAATATTAGAAAGAGGTATTGAACAAACTTACGAGTTTAAGCGTAAGAACAAAACCCAGCCAGCAAGAGAGTAAGTAAAAGGGGAGGGACTGGAGCGCAGAAGCTGGAACAGGTCTCAAAAGCATAAGAAGAGAAGAAGATGAACAGTGGGGGTGAGATTCAGAAAATGGGTTTTGAATAGGCATAAAAACAGCGAGACTTTTCAAATGTTTTTTTGATAAACGTGGGACGGCTATCGCAATTTGAAGAATCAATAGACATGTGCCACGTGTCACAGACAGAACATAGTGTCAGGTACGTGAAGCGATGGGTTGTGGCAGGTATAGAGCTGAAGACCGAGCTAACCTAGCTTGGTGGGGCTGAATATTTTAATCCCAGTGGAATTACTTATTTTAGTTCGGTTGGCTTGTATGTTTTGGCTCGGCTGGAGAAGAATAATCTCAAATCATGCGTTGCAAATGGAATTAAGGGGCAATTGAGAGAGTAATTTATGTTTGAATATGGGCTGAGCTAGGACCAGATGGGAAATAGGCCGAGCTATAGGCTGAGGTGATGGCTTGCTTAGCCCGATCCTTGATCCCGTCAGTTTGGTCAAGGTTGTGTGCCAGTAGCCTGGTCTTTGTGCTTTAAACCGAGATATAGGTAGAAGAGAGCCGAACTGGATGAGGACAACGCAGAACCAAGCTAAGTGAGCACGGTTAAATCTGTTGTGAATCGTAGTAGTTTTAGCTCGGTTGTTTTTCTGCCAGACCATGGTAGAACCATCTCACTTGGTTAAGCGGTGAGGAGGGTGTAGAAAGATAGGCATTATCCTTGTGATTTCTAGGAGAACTCTACTAAAGAGAGTTGGAGTCCTACTAGGATTGTGCCAGGCAGAAACTATAAAAGTTCATAGCAGGACCTATGTACAGGTATCACGATTTCTACTCTAAAATACATAGAGCTTTTTGTCTATTGTCTATTTACTGACTTAGACATCGGAGAGGTATCCAGCACAGACCCGTCGGCTAGCTCACATTTGTGTTTTGAAGAAATAAAACGACAGTGTTTAGAGGAGTGCAAATTTGATCAATAGAATTATACAAGAAGATTATTCCGTACTCATATACCATCTTAAATTTTGTTAAAAAGTTCTCATTCAAAATTTTAACAGGTACAACTGAGAGAAAAGTATGATTTATCTATACGTTCATTGTTTGATTGAGATGGCACAAAATTTTGGGGTCATCATTTGCCTAGGGTTGGGCCTAATGCATACACATGTTTTTTTGTTTGTGTCTAATACTGCGCTAAAATGAGTTTTTCATTTCCAAATTAAAAAGACATGTAAAAATAGTATGAAATTAAAGTTTAAAATCCGAATATTAATAACAAATAAAGAAAAAGGGGGTCATCAACTAAAGTATTTTTAATAGAAAATGTTTAAAAACTGATTGTGTGATTAACCAATAGTAATGGATTAAATAATTATAATGATGGATAAATAATAAAATATCGTTGGAGGTACACATAGTCACATGATATTTTGGTTTCGTTTGACTATCTTAGTTGAGATTAAAAAAAATACAAAGAATAAAATAGGTTAAATAAGTAAAAAGACAAAATATCATATTCAAATTATAATTATTTAATTTTTTTCTCTAACAAAAATCAAAAAACTTAAAAAAAATTTGCTAAACAAACTTTTTAATCCCAAGCTAAAAAAATTCCAATTCCAAAATGTCAACTAAAAATTATTTTGTTAAACGGCAACTTTATATCTATGTAATATAGAATAGCTCAGTTAGCCATTCTTTTATATTTTTATTTGAAAGGTTAGGGGTTTAATACTAACTAATGCAAATATTGATAATTTTTCATACATATATATTTAGGTAATTTATAAATAAATAATCCTTGATATTTGCTCAAAATATGATGATTATGAAAATTATATCCCGCCTCTTCAAATTTCTAATTGCAACAAATTATCTCTTTTGTCAATAAATTATCAAGACAATTAACTGTTTTTAATGATATCTGAAATATATTTCAATTAATAATTCGGATAATTTTATTATTGTATAGAAGCGTAGTTAGAAATTTCATTTTTGCATTAATTCTATTAAGTAAAAAATTCTAACAAGAGAGTATTTGCAATTTTTAAAATTACAAGGGCAATCCGTATTTTAAGTAAATTTTAGAGATTATATTTGTAATTTACCCTATATATTTCAACAGATAGAAGAGTAATTATATTATGAGAAATATTTACATGATCAAGTAGACTACTAATCCATAATAGTTAGAAAGTCAACAAAGTTTAAAATTAATCCACCAAGCCCATCAAGCCAAACACAACAACCATTAATAATCACATATGATCCTCATAATAAGGGAGAAATAAACCAATTACCACAAAATGTATCAAACTCCTTGAGTTGAACCCGAAATTTCAGACCACAAAGGGTGCTACACAATCACTAGACCGAATGGCTTAGTTAATTTTTCTTATATTATGCGACTTTGTAATGTTGTTTATATTAATTTTTTTTTTCTCTCTATGGGCTCTTCGGATTGAATTGTTAGACTTATATATCTGTTAAAACTATGATTACTAAATTGTAATTTTTGTAGTGTAAATACATCTATTGATGACCAAAAGAAAAAAAAAAAAAAAAATTCCTAACATATTTCTTCATATGAAAGATCCTACATATATGTAAATAAATTAACTTTTAAATGAGTATTTTAATTATAAAATTGGTATAGGTAACTTGCATGTGATTTTTCCGTCATCTTTCATGAAAGTTAATAGAAAGGTTGAAATTGAAACAAATCAGAAAGATCAACGGAGTAAAATGTAACAATTTTTAGTAAAAAGGGACCAAAGTGATAATATCCCATAATCGAGGAGGTAAATTACAATTTGTCCTAATTTTCAACAGTAGCAAGTAGAAAATCATTTTCCAGTTGAAACATCATTTTCTGAAACAATCTTCATCATTCGAAGAGCCCAAATCCAACCCTCTCAATGCTTCATAGTCTACTCTCCAATGGCATCACTGTTTCACTTCCCAAGCTTCTTTTCTCCCTCTTCCCATAAACTCTTTCCTCTTCCTCTTCCTCTTCATTCTCTCCACACAGATCACACTCTCCACCACATCCACCATCACCATCACAGCAACCCCACAATTTTTGCTTCTTCAATCAAGAAACCCAGGTTCTTTTCTTTTCTATTACTCAAATTGGTAGTTGTATATGTATAATTGAATTTTTGCTTATTGTTTGTTGTTCTTACTGGAGTTAGAAATTTTGTGGTGACAATAGGGCCAGTAGGAAGGTGAGGAGCAATGCAGATCTCTGCAACGATATCCGGGAATTCTTATCTGTGGCCGGGTTTCCGGACGGCCATGTTCCCTCTATGAAGGAGCTTTCCCTGCATGGAAGGTTTTGATTTTGTTTTTGTATTTTGTGGTTCTAATTTGGTCTTTTAATTATTATTTTTAATTATCTTGTAATTTTGTGAATTGAAGTATACAAAAATTAAATTAATTTAGTCAGACAAAGGAAAATAGACAATCACAAGTAGTTTACTAAATTGGACTAAAATACACGAGAGATTTAGAAATTTTTTCCTAATTTCATCATGTTTCACATTTGTTTTGTCAATAAAGGAAATTAATTGTATGGATAGATTAATATTTTCTGAAAATCATAAGATGACTTATCTCACTTCTTGTAGGGGTGTGCGTGGTTCAGTTAGGGCGGTTTGAGAGTAAAATTATAAATCAATTGGCGGATTGGCAAATAACCAAATCACTGTTTAGGCTGCTTGGGATTGTTTAGGAAGTAGGATCGTAAGCAGGATCGCTGATTTTGTGATTTTTCACCTTATTTTTAATATGTATTATTCTAATTTGTATTTTTTACCTTATTTTTAATAGAAGTAGTAGGATCTTACGATGCTCTATCAGATCCTACAATTCGATCCACGAGACCCTCTCACGATCCTACCTAGGATCTCTATTTTGACAACCTTGACTATGAAGTTGGAAAAGGCGATATATATTTTTATCAACAACAAAATTAAGTTGTATTTAGGTTTTGATATTCAATTTACTACTTTTACTCAAATATTTTCTCAATAATATAAAACTTGAAGCTTCATCTCATGTAAGTGGGCTTGTCAGTGGCATAAGATACTTGGTAGTTAATTCTAGGCTAAGAAGCACGGACAGTTCTGCGGAGGAAGCATGTCATGTTTGACATACTCTTTGGACGCTTCTAAAAGCATATCCGACACTTTTTTTAACGTGTCTTAATTAAAAAAAGTTAAATTCATAATATTGGACACTTCACCGACACTTCGGATATATTTTTTGAACCATTTGAATACATCCTATATAATGAATCCCTTCATGATAACAATGTTCTATATTAGTCATAGCTCAACTTATACACTTGAAATATATTTTGAAACATTTATTAGATGAATAGATCACCTATATTACAATGTTCTAAGTTTTTTTTTTTTTTTTTTTCCTTACTTTATTTAGAATGTAATTGTTACATGAATAATATCTTGATGTATAAGTTATGAAATATATAGTTTTTAAAAAAAAAATATATATTTAGTGTTATGTTACATATTTTTCATTATCTTCAATAAATTATTTATATATATGGCATATAATAATTTGTAAAGACATAAAATTTTAATGTGTCTGTGTTACTTAGATACCGGGCAAAGCAGATATTTGCAAATAAAGTAGGCAAAAACAAAGAAATGTTCCCATTTCTAGCAATGTCTTTTTGATGAGTAAATGAACCTTTTAAAAAAATTAGTTTTCATAAAAATGTGTTTAATTACTTTTCTCAACAAATGCTAAAGAAAATTCAACTAGTCATGTATTGTATGTATTGCATCATGTATATATCATGTATCATTAATACGTAAGATGCATTAAACATCTTTTGTTAACTTTTTTTTTTTTTTTGGAAAGTAAAAGAAAAACTTATTTGGTATATTGTTTTCATTTTCAAAAAAAAAAAAAAAAAAAATTGATTTCAAAATTTTCAAAATTTTTGAAAACACAAAAATGTGTTTTCACTTGTTTTTAAACCAAGTTTTCATTTTCTCCTTTCACCTACCACCTTCAGCCGCCACTGCCACTGGCCACCGACAACCACCACCCACCGCGCGTGGGTAGCGAGCTCCAGCCAACCCCCAGCGATTCTCCGGTGGGTCGGCAGTCACCGTCGTAGTCTTTAGCCACCTTTTGGCATCCTTCCGGCCACCTCGTGAACTCCGGTGACATCTAATCACCAACTCTGGCGGACACCTCCGGCCACCTGCCACTATTGATCACCACATCCATCCACCCTCTATCTCCAGCCACCAACTCCAGCAACTCATCAAATATATTTCTCTATTTTTATTTTTATTTGTTTTCAAAATATTTTTGTACACCAAACAAGTTTTTTGTTTTTGTTTTTTACAAAACTAAATGAAAACCTATTTCTTGTTTTTTGTAAACTAGAAACTGAAAACGTTAACAAACGAGGCCTTAGTGACATGTATCGATTTCTCTAGTCTTGTGAATCATACGATATTGACAACATGGATTGTAATTTTTTAATTAAAGAAATATCTTTTAAGTTTGATTTGTGAATTTTTTCTTCCCAAAATTCTTTAGGCAAGACCTGGCAAACATTATTAGACGGAGGGGATATAAACTTATCAAGGAGCTTCTTGCAACCTCAACAAAGTCTGATGGAAAGGGGTCTGATCCAGAGGAAGTCTTAGTTGAAAAACAGGATATAAGTGGTAAATGTGAATATGAATCAACAGGTTAGCATTTGTTTCTCAGTTTTTGGCTATCAATTCTTATTTTGAAATGATTTAATTATAAGTTATTCATTGATGGCCTTATACATTATTAGAAGGTCCAGGTGAAATGGTGGGGGACATGACTGAAGATGCTTCCTCATCGAGTGAAGTTTCTGTCAAGCAAAATGATTTAAATAGTGCAAATGGAGAAAATAATGATTATGCTTTTAGCTCTGATAGCAAAAGTTGCATGGCTATAGAATCTTCCACCAATTCGTCCTTGCAGGAGAAGGTGGCAAAGTTTATACAGAATGGAAAATTAGATGCAATTGAAGGTACCTTGACAAATTTCGGTTTTACTTGTGCTTATCAATAATTGTTTTTCTGAACTAACATCCTTAGACACACCTTTCATATCCTACAAACATGAGTTAGTGTTGCGTCATACCAGAAGATACAAAGGACCTCTTGAAAGCCAATATTTGTTGTTCTCTATATTGGCTGATCAAAGGGGTTTTGGCACATGTCCAAATTTGTAGGGACAGAATCATTCTTTTATTTTTGTTATTATTACTATAGGGAAAGCACACACTATGCGGGTGCGGCACTGTAAGAGTCCAGAGTTTTTTTTTTTTTAATTTGTATTTTTTATGGAATCTAATTTCTTTTTCTCATCCTTTTAAATTTATAGTTGATTACAAAATGCTTGTAGTACCCTTTACAAAAGCATCAATTCAAATAAATTTACTAAAAATCAGGTTTTTTTTTTTTTTTTTTTTTTTTTTTGGGAAATTTAGAAATTGACAGATCTTCAACATGTTGGGTATACCTCCTTATTGGAGTGTGGGACCCAATTGGTTTTGGAAAAAGAGTTTAATTTGGTTTAGTATTAATTATAATATATTTTTATATATTATATTTAATTTGTGGAGACCTAATGTAATTTGGAAACAACTAAAGTTTGATAAAAAACCCTAGATTTATAATATTTTGGGGTTTGGTTTTGTTTTTGCTCATCCCTGTGTGTGAAGAAAAAGACGGCAGTAGCACATTAATCAACTTGGTGTTGTTTTGGTATTCTTGATTTGACTTGGTCAATCAAGAATTGGTGCTTTGATTTGTGAAGTAGTTTGGTTCAATTTTCGGTGTTGATTTGGTTCGTTATTTTGGGTCTTCTTCAACTCTGGTTCTGAAGATTTTGGTTCATCTATTTGGTGAGGTCTTTCCTCTTGTTTATTTGTGATTATTTGGAATTCACCTAAGGGTGGTTTTGTGAGACCATTAGTGTCTCGTTTGTAATCGTTTGGAAACTTATTTGGTTGATAGTGGAATCGGATTTCGACCCCGTGGACGTACCTCACATTGAGGGAACCACGTAAAATTCTTGTGTTACTTTTGATTTAATTTTTTCGTATTAGTTTTTATTCCCATTGATTGATTTACTTGTGGAGAATCATCGATTTTCCCAAACAACACAACAGAGGGGTACACACCAAATTGGTGTTCTCTCGTTGTACTATATATAGATGTTGAATGATGTGGAATAATATAGCCATGCTACTGCAATTGTAATGTTGAAGTTCCAATGTGTACTTTGTGAATGTTTGAGGATTTAGAGTGACAATTCAATGATTGCAATGTTGTACTTGTTGATTGGTGGACCACTGGCTGCAGTTATACACAGCAAGTAAAAACTAAGTGGTGGTTGTGTGCTCTATGGTTTCCAAATATTAGCTTCTGAAAAAAAAAAAAAAAAAAAAGAAAAAAAAGTGGAACTTGGAATAGGTTCCAACATGTGATCCAAGTCATTGCCTTGTTAGTCAAAGATTCATCTTTAAATAGCTCCCATGTCTTCCAAATTTTAGCAACTGCTCCAGTTTTTTGTTCCTCAGTCTCTCTCAACTACTTCAATTTTTTATTACAAAAAATTGGGGTTTGTTTTCCTAAGTTTTTCATTGCACACACTCAGTTCCAAAATAAAATCTAAAAAAATGTTCACTATTCATTAGCAAATATTTTTATAATTCGCTTTGGATGATAATAATCTATGTTGATAGGTCTATAATCTAATCAAGCTTTGGGTTACGTTGAAGCTAAAGCTTGGTTAGGCTTTTTAAGCACATGAAACCCAAAATTCTATAGTGTAATTTGTATAAATTGCAGTCCAACTGATGACAAACATAATGTTTATCTGCAAATTATAGGTTAAACTGCAGGTGAATCCATTTGGCATAGTGTTTTTAAGTTAGAAACCCACTTTGTTTGGTTCAGTGGCATTGAAATGAAAAGCAGTTATTGGATTTTGATATTAGAAAGATTTTAAACAATCATGATATTTTGTGCCACCCAGCTGTAGTATCAACATCTGAATTTGGTATTCCTCTAGGACCTCTACCAGTTCCTCAAACCAGCTTTTCCAAAGTTAACTTTCATAAGGTCCACAACAAACCATCTGCTTGGGAACCATGAGAATATCTGATGGAAATCATCTGCTTGGGAAATTCAAAAAGGGCAAAAAGGAAGAGAAGGCCAGCAAGCAAATTAGAGCAGATTACCTGCCTTTCGTTTCATCTACCAACAAAATAAAAACAGAAAAAAGTGAAGACTAAAGCAGAATGCTAATGTATGGAGGATAATGTCTTGCAAATATGAACACAAAGATTTGTCCATGTGACCTGCACATTTCTTACAAACAGAGTAGAACAACTGGCAGAGATTACAAAGGAATCACATTTAGTCCATCTCTATCGGATTTAACATCACCACTATTCTTCTAGTCTAATATATATATGCATCCTAACTATTGTGTAAATTGTATTTAGTTATGTCTTGGTACTTTCAAAATGTTAAAGTTGAGTAGGTGCAGCTGCTTTTGCTCAGATGATGGCTTTGGCATTTTAAATGAGATTGCCGCTAACGATGGCAAGAAGTTTGTTGAGTCAGAGGATGTAACAAAAGAATTGAGTTCTTTTGGTCAAGATGTATCACCATCCAAGCAAGTTGTACTTCATGCATCAGGGAAAAACACCTCAAGGTTAGCAATAGTACTTTCCATATTTGCACAAATTTCCAAATCTGCAGTTTTTATTTCTTTCCTTGGTCATGTAACTTAGTTCCATGTCTTGATAATTGATGGTGAATGTCCTGGTGGCATTTTACTTGCTGTTAAGTGAGGATCAACTTTTAATGTAAGCTGATCGAGATTCTCCAAATTTCCAATTTCTTACAAATTAACTTTTTGTATAACAATTTTTTTTTTTTTTTCTTGTTTCCTTACAAGGACATGTCAACATTATGACTGGAATGGAAGCCTGACGTCAATAAAATAAATTCTTCTTGAACTAGAAAATGCTTTGCTTGATAACCAAGAAGATGGCGTGAAAGAAGAATTTTTTTTTATATTCCCAGTTTTTCTCCTTTTCCCCACTTTCTGTATCTTCTTGACTACCTGAATACATTCCTCCACCTCCATCCCCCCCCCCCCCAAAAAAAAAAAAAAAAAATGCCCTTTATTTTTCGTTCAAATTTCGATTTGTTTCTCTCCTCATTTAAATTTTTTCCCCCCATTTTATTTAAGTATATTTCTTTGTTTTTGGAATTATCTGTAGGAATGATTATTTTTCAAGTGAACGACTATTCAGTGGTGATCATGAGGATCTGGATGTTGAGGTCACCACGACATACTGTATTTAATTATCAAGATTTTCATTAATTGCTTGTTCTAACATTTAAGTATCTTGCCTTTTGTACGACAGACCATAAAAATGGAAAACCAAACTGAAGTTGATCATCTCAAGTTCATGCTGGTACTAATTTTTGTAGCCTACTTACCTTAAATGGCTGCCTATGTCCAGAAATCTATAATTGATTTATTATTTGAATAATTAAATGCTTGATATTGTTATTTGATCTGCTTACTGCATAGCATCAGAAGGAGCTGGAATTGTCTTGTTTGAAGGAACAGGTTGAGAAGGAAAAGGTAATCGTGACATTATATCATTGTATGTAATATCGCTCAGTGTAATTTCACTCTAAATTCACTTTGCTTTCTGTTTCTGGCATGGTACAAAACAGAATACATGCAAAGGTTTGGAAACTTGAAAATCTATTTCATTATAAAATTGTTTTTAGTACTTCCCCCTCTTGTTCCAGCAGTGTATATATATATATATGTATTTTTCTGTATGCATTTGAAGATATAAAAGACTATTAACATGCTGTTAGAGAAACAATTGACTACTATTTATTGTGCATTTGGTTTTGGATATATGGATTTAAACTGAATGGATTTGAATTTAGTTTTGTGGAGAGCATATCTTATATTTATAGATTGTAAACTTATTACTTTTGATTGCAGTAAAATATATGGATGGAACTGAGAACTTTATTATGAGTGGATTTGAAATAACAAGGTGAAACTAGTTATTTCAAATATATCGCAAGAACAATTCTAGTTGCATTAAATATCCTGACAGACTGTTCCTCCCATAGTTTTACTCTCCCCTAGATCTCTAACCGAAACTGCAATAACTAATTATCCCATAAGTTTGTAAATTTCAAGGTCAAATCCCTTCATTTTAATTTTGGGCAACGTAGATTTCTTTCTTTCTTTCTTTCCTTGGATTAGAGGAGGTACCAAGAAGAAACTCCTAAATGAGCTCAATCCTCCATGGAGACTAAAAAAATAAAATGCAGAACGTGTATACACCATAGAGATTTGTTGGGTGTTTGTTGTAGCTTAAATGACATGCTTATAGCTGATTTTAATTTGGAAGTCTGTGTTAGACTGTTTGGTGTAGCTTCTACTTATAGCTCATTAGGCATAAATAGTTTTAAAAAGTTGTGAAAAGTTGATTATCTAGAAGTTGCGAGAGGGTGTTTTCAGCTTCTACTTTCTGATTATTAGTTTTAGCTTACAATAAGTTGCACCAAACAAAGCCTTAATTTAGTTCAAAAGTTTAATTTTAATATTGATGCTTATTTATTTTATTTATAGTTTAATTAGGAATATTAGCAATATTTAGTTTCTTATTTTATTAGGAATTAAATTTTCAACAATAATAGGATTTGGTTTCCTATTTTGATTAGAGTTTTTAGCTTATAAATACCAAGGTTTGAATTGTATTATTTTGGATTATTAATATTGAGTAAAAGATTGTGGCTGTTTGTGTTAGGGTTGTGGCCTTATTCTGTCTTCTCTTTCCCTACAACGTACTAAATCACAGGGTCTTAAAAAGAATACATGGACAACCTTCAACTAATCCCTCCGCTACCTTTACCCTCATTTTTTCTAGATAGAAAAGTAAAATTTCATTAAAAGAGGGCATTAAGGGAATGCCACCCATATACAAAGGAGAATAACGCACAAAAAACTCGACAAAAAACCATATACACTTCCATGAGTGTCCAAAAGCCATACGAAGTCCAAAAATTGGTCGAAAGAGAGGTTAATAATAATCAAGCTCCTTGACTCCCTTCCATTTCTCACTATGCTTCTCCCACTCCTAGCAGAACTATGATCCAATTTTGGCCTCGCCTCAATTACAATCATCAGTTCTGAAGCATCATTCTCAAATCCCTCACCTGAAGTCCTGATAAATTTGTCGAGTCCCTTAATTCTCTTCATAACCCACTCCGACACATCTATTGCGTCTCTCAAATTTTGAGGCAAACTGAATCCTAAAGTATTACCTACCTGCTGGTCGATACTAATCCCCTTTAGAACCACCCACTTCTTTCCTACTATTTTTCCCCCAACTGACATGGAGATCATGCAAACACGAATAACTTGATCATATAGAAAAGTTCAGTTCTATGATTTTCACATTTTTTTTCTCTTTTAATAATCTTTTTGGCAACTAATTTGACTTGATATATCCCTATTTTATTATTTGTGATCCAGTGTTATACTTCTACTTCCAGATTTTAACTGTATTTAATGTACACTGAGAAGTTCACAATTTGTAAGAGTGCATTTTCATGTCCAATAATTTGTTGGAAAGATTATTTCATGTTAATATCATTTTGTTCCTCCCTTCAGCCATTTATTTTTTTCTGTGTTAACATCCCTCCCTCTCTCCTTCAGCATGCTTTGTCTATTTTGCAAACTAAGGCAGAAACAGAGATCAGCAAAGCGCAGAAACTTATCATGGAGAAAGATGCAGAATTACATGCTGCAGAAGAAAGCCTTTCTGGATTGGAGGAGGTACCACCTGTACTCTTCTACTTGTAACTTTTCATGTTTTTGTTAACTGATGCAGTTCAAGCATCCAGCCAATGGTAGGTTGTTGACTGGATAGCCCAGGTTGTCAACTTCTATATTTTACCAATGGACAAGTAGATCTAAAGGGCTATTACTTATTGTTACTTCTGCTAACTTGGGGAGGGCACTTTCATACTGTTAGAACACATTAGAAGTCTTTAACAACTTGAGATGTTTACTTTGAAGGGGTTAGAACCACATGTGCAATAGGTTGGTTGTAGAGCTCTTAAAACAATACCAGAATAAGCTTCTTTTTGGTTAAATAAAATCCAAGATGCCTAATTTTGAACATTTTCTGTTTCCCCACTGGTTCTACACCAGTTAGTCTTTATAAGGCAAAACTGGTTGGAACTCAAGTAAAATAATTATCAGATTTGGATTTAAAAGTTTTGTAAGTTACAACTCAGAGCTGCTCTAATTGATGAGAGCAGCTCTAGTTGAAGATTTTTCAAGCTGATTTGAGTGAGAGCTCATTGATTCAACTGTTGGTAGGATAGAGGTATTAAAACAAATTATGACCAAACCAAAACGATTTTGGCCTTTGCGCTACTTCCCGGGGGTAGACGGGGAGGCCATTACATTAGATTAAGTTATTCCATCTCTCTCTCTCTCTCTCTCTCTCTCTCTATTGTTGAGCTTTTCATCACCTGTGTGCTAAATGCTGCGGCTAGTGTTCTGTCTAGACTTTTTTCTTTGGATTGATAGCTTCAATTGAGTGAAACAAATTCTTCTGAATTTATTAGGTTGAGGTTCAGTACCGGGGGGATGGTGAAACTGTAGAGTTGGCAGGTAGCTTTAATGGTTGGCATCATCGGATTACAATGGACCCACAGCCATCATCAAGTATCTTAGACGCTATTGGATCAAGGTTCTTTTCTTTCAGTAAACCTAACCCTCTGTTTTCCTTGATGTCCAATAATTGTGGTCTATAGTTCTTATTTTCTTATTGGAAAAAGATTTTGATTTATATTTTGTATTAGGTATGTCATTATTATTAATGTATACTTATGTCCTTCCATTTATATGGAGACTTTTTCATGTCCCCTCTGATCCTGGATAATTAGTCAGCCAGATGTCATACTAAAACTATATGGTTCCAAACTAAATTGTTCCAAACTTTTGCCTCAAGTAATCGGTCTGGCTTCTTGAATGATGATAATGATGACTGGACACTCTATATGACACTCGTGCATGTATGCTTAGAGCCAAGAGGACATCGTAATTGTCCACTTTCATTCTTATTCTGCACTTTCCCATTTCATGCATTCATTTTATATATCAAAACTGTTCTTTTATTTGTTTACCTGTTTGTCCCAGAAGAGTTGACTTTGATGACATGTTTTTTCCAGGAAATCTAGACTTTGGACAACAGTGTTGTGGCTTTATCCGGGGACATATGAGGTGTGGAAATCTGCCACCAACTACTTTATGCTACAGCAATGTTTAGGCTTGTAACCACTAAACATAAGGTAGTTTAACAAAGTGCAAACCCACAATCAATGTTCTGGAAAATCAACTTGTAGTGATCTCTGAAATTCAGCACCAGTGTACCAACCGAGATATCATAAACCAACTTACTAGGCTTTTTCCTTGGATAGTTGTCAATGTGGAAGGTGATGTCGTGGCTATAATTGGTCATGACGTGGGTTTTGTGGCTTAATATACATAGTTGATCTCATTTTCTATTAACTTAATCATTTGAAGCAACTAGTTGTCTAACATGGCATTAGGGCTTGGTTCTAAGAGGTCTTATCTTCATTTGGTGTGTTTCCTATTTTGTTTGTTTGTGTGTGTTGGATAGCTTGATATGCATTGTTGGATTCATTTTCTAATAGCTTAATCTTTTGGGGCTAGTGTTGATCTAACATGGTATCAGAGCTTTGGCTGGGGGATTCTCGAGTTAAAGTCTTCCGTTTGCATTTGTTCTCTGTTTGCATTATATTTCTTTTTATGCATGTGTCTTTGTACCTCCACATGTAAAACGAGATTGCATGTCTAGAGTTTGATATGTATTATTGGGCCCAAAGAAACACCAACACTTCCAAGAAGGGGTCGTGTTGTGTCGAACAGTGTCAGACACCCAACCAACATAACACCACACTTGTCGGACACTTTCCACCACCTGCCATACACAACATCCAAACATGTCCTATTTTTTAAAATTTTAGATTCGGACACTTTAAGCACCTGAGGAACACACGTATATCACTTAGACACACACGAAACACATTACTAGTTTGAATGATATAACTTAGAATCCAATGATAAAAGAAAAATAACGTAAATTTGCACTTATTCTCCGCCTTTATTTGAATAAATTTCTAGTCCATTACCTACTGGGTGAGGACTGAGGAATATAATTTCAGTCTTTGTTTACAAATATATAATAGAAGTGGTAAGCAAATGAGAAGTAGAAATGAAGTCCTGGAAAAGGGAAATGATTTCGCTACACATATGACAGTGCAGTCTGTCATCATAAAACTATTTGAACATTTCAGCTTAGCCATCATTTATAATTTTCTGATCTATGGATCAATCGTATTTTGTTTCAGATAAAATTTATTGTTGATGGCCAGTGGAGGATTGATCCTCAGAGAGAATCGGTTACTAGTGGTTCTATGCAAAACAACATTCTTCGTGTTAATGGATGATATGGCTTTGACCAGTGACATTTTTTTTCATGTACATACCGCAAAGGTAATTGTTAATTTACTTCGATTAACTTGCAATGTAGTGAAAATCCTTATTCAAGTATTTGTATTTCATATTTCATGGCCGTTTGGTCTGTCATATTACTTTGGATTAACGAATATCAAATAACAATTCAATCTAGTCATTACAAAGCTGCAAAATGTGACGGTTTATTTTTTTATTTTTGCAGTGTTGATGACTATGGCATTGACAAATCCACCATGTGCGGCCTGTTTATTGTGGATTCTGCATGTTTTGGAGGTGAGAGCATTCGATTTCAGATATTCACTTGCTTATAATAGCCAGTATTCAATTCACATTTTCATTTTGAAAATCTTTCTTGTACCTTGATTCTATGTAAAATCTTGACATACGGTGACTACTTAACTGAACATCCTATTTATCACCATCTTGTCATTTGGTCAGGAAACCAACAATAATTTATTGGTTTACCATTTCATTGCTCTGCAATGGAATACATCAAAATGCGGAGTGTGCGTTGGTGAAGGAGATATGAAACATGCAGGATAATGCAGCTTCTGGCTTCACATTACCACTATGACATTGAAAACAAGGGCTCTAACCCTATTCTGAGTGGTTGTGTGAAGAATTGACGGTAGTTCTGCTGCTGCTGCTGCTGCTGCTGCTGCTTTTTCTTTTTTCTTTTTTTTTAGAGTTATTTGGGCAAGAAATCCGTTGATTGCTGCAGATATAACTTGGTTCGTTCTGCTAGAAAATTAGTGCTGACAGTTGCATTGTACCAGCATCCTGGTGCCGGTAATGTATCTATTTTAACATAAATTTTACTGAAAATTAGGTTCACACTAGAACGCTGGTGCCGGGTATTGTATGTAATAAGTTAAATTTTGTATTTTTAGATGGCATTTCTCGCATATATGACATGAGAGATATTTAAAAGTTATGTCAATTTTTTTGGAAATGGATGAATGATGCAAGTTCTTCATTTTGTGGAATTTTTGACCATGTTGATTTCTTAAAAAGAATTTCTCAAATTAAGATTCAGTCACAAATTGATTTTGTATTTATGAATGATTTTTTCATGTGATATGCTATGTTAAAAAAATTGTAACATCCTTTTATCATGTCAGTGCACAAAAATAAATAAATAAATAAATAATAGGTCAAAATCTCTTATAATAAAATTTTAATACATTAAGGATAAGTTAAAAAAAAAAAAAATCTTGAAAAGTCCAGTAAATATCACTATTACCAAAATATTTTTTGCGACTAATTTAATATTTTAAACTTTAAAATAATATACCTTTTGATTTAAATATCAGTTTATTAATAAAATTAATATTTTTAAAATTTTCTCATAAAGATTTATCAAACATCATTCATATTGATTATGTAATTCTTTAAATAAATAAAAAATTACCGTTGAAATTGACTTAACAATAACATGTTATTCTGTTTAATAGTAATATGACAGTAACATATTATTATCTTCTTAAATAGGGTATCAGTAACAAAAAAATAGAGTACGAACTGAAAGAAATTTTACAAGTTTCTTCGCTACGAATTCATAAACAAATCAACAACAATTAAACAACAAATCAACAATAATTCAACATACTTAAAGGAAACTTTATGAACTATAAACAAACTCAACAAATCAATTAACAAATTCCGTCTAATCCCACCAAAATAGACTTGAAAACATACCAATCACAAAATAGACTTGAAAATTGAGCAACTAGAAGCAACAAAATAAAATTTATTGATTGCTTTGAAACTAACACACAAACCATAAAAGTGATGCTTTGAGCTATCAATCATCTTTGTTCATGTCTAAAGGTTTTCAACACAATGAATGGTAAGAATAATGATCTCATTTGTAGGCACAATTTATGGCGATCCACAATGGCATTATGAATGTGACTTGATTATATCGCAATCGCACTGTAGAAACTAAATAAAAACGATCGCTACTGAATTCAACAAAATGACTAAATTTGTCAATAAAAATGCACCTGCACAGTATTCTTATCCTTCTTGCAAGAAAAACCTATCTTAATGGACTTTACACAATAAAAATTGTCAGTGTCCTTTGCACCAAAAAAAGGCTCAATGGTGGGATTTTGGCCAAATTTCTCAAAAAATTTTAAAAATTATTTTAAGAGCCCTTAACATTATTCTAGAAGAAAATTATTAGTTTTAGCTTGACAGTGATTATCTGTTTGATGTAATTTTTGCTTATAACTTATTAGGCAGAAATAGTTTTAAAAAAATTGATCATGTGAAAACGGGGATAAAGGTGTTTTTGACTTTTATTTTCTGATTGTTAACTTTTAAAGCTTTGTTTGGAACATAAATTTAGATAAAAATAAAAAATTTTAAAAAAAAGGAAATTTTAAAATGTTATATAAATTTATGATCAAAATAAAGTCTAATTATTCCAAACATGTAGAAAGGTTGGTCAGCAATACCATCTCTCCAACTGGTTAAGGAACTCTGCTGCTGCTTTTAACTAATGAGAGAGGACAGCGTGTTGAGACCACGTGGAAAGGCTTACTACTTTACATATTATGTATAGGCGTGTCTGTTTCCTTACCTTTCCCACTTCATTTTAACTTTTTCTTATCTATCTTCTTTACTTCCATAGATCTCTCTTTTTCTGTTTTCCCCCAAGAAACACAGTGTAAGCACTTTCACACAATCTTTCCTTTACTTTGTTTAATATACTTGGCATTCAAAAATGGCTATGGTGTTGAATGTTTCTTCTGCTGTTCATTTGAACATCTCATCCTCTCTTCTACCCTCCTCTTCTTCTTCATTTCCCAGTTCTTCTGCATTCACTTCCTCCAAAATTCCCTCCTCTGATTCCTTTCCTATTGCATCATTATTGCCTTCACCCAGAAAGAGAAGAGCTCTTCTCTTTCTTTCTGTTTCCCTCAATAATCAACCAGGTGAAGCTATTGATTCAGCTAATGCAGAGGAGGAAGTTGAAGTAGAGCCCAGTGAGACTCTATTGTATTCCTTCACTCCTTTGCCTTTGCTTTTTGTGGCTGCTCTTCCTGGAGGTAAATATAATATCATCATATATGTACCTTCATATGTGTGTTTGTGTGTGAAAATTTTGTACATTCTCAACCCCTGGATTCATGTATACCACCTCACTAGGAAGTCAGTGTTCCACCAACAAAAAAAAAAAAAAAAAATGGAAAGTTACATTTGAAATTTTCTAAACTCTTTTGCAAAATTTTTATTGTTTTTGTTACTGAAAACATGAAAACCAAAAGAAAAATGTTATTCATATATAAAATTCATACAAAAAATATTATAAGAATGATGTGGTAATGTTATTTTGATAAATAGATGTCTTTTTTGTGAGTCTACATTAAACAACATCATTATGTATAGAAATTTTGAATGAATTTTTTATTTGTACACCATTACTCAAGCATGCTTATCATTTGAATACTAAAATTCTAGAAATGATATACTTGTGTTAGTTAACAGGCTTTCCATAATAGAAATTATTTGAGCTATATTTTTCTTGGGCTCTGTTTGTGCATTTCTAATTATTTGGTTTGAAAAATTGCTTTCAGTCCAATCCTTAACCTCCCACTATACAAGCCATGCCTGAATTTGGGATTTGCCATAGACCCATCTCTCTTTTCTTTCTTCTTTTGTTCTTCCTTTACATAGTCATAATATTAAGATTGAACATATGAAATATCAGCTGGAACTTTGAGGTCTCTGTTCGGGCCATTTGTCGAGCTTGTTAAATCATGGAGTCTTCCAGACTGGCTTGTTCATTGGGGTCACCCCGGTAACATGGTAAACTTCCCCTTTTTTCTTTCGTCTTTTGTCATCTATACTAATATATAATGTCAACACTTTTGGTCGTGTAAACAAAATATGTAACATTTTTTAATATGTCTAAACTATCCCGTCTGATCAAATAACTGTTCAACTTTTTCTGGTAATTGCTCTTGACTTCTCAAATAGAGCATATTTACGCTGTGTTTGGTTGGGGGATTTGAGAAGGGAATTGGAAAAGGAAAGGGAAAAGTTAGGTGAAATGTGAATAAAATAAACCTACATTTCACCTAGTTTCACACATCTTTTTCCTTTCTCTTTCCAAATCCATACCCAAATCCTCTAACCAAACACAGTATTAGGGATTGACACACGCATCGCATGTGCCAACAGTTTTTAGTGACTATTAATCTCATAATGGAACTACTTAATTGGAGTCAGCACCTTCATCTTGATTGATTGAACTATCTCATGTTGTTTTTAGTGACTATTAATCTCATAATGGAACTACTTAATTGGAGTCAGCACCTTCATCTTGATTGATTGGACTATCTCATGTTGTGATGTTGCAGGCTGTCGTGCTTTTCGCTATGGGCGGTTATGGAACTTATCTTGGTTTCCGAATACGGTTTTCTAATGATGTGGTAAGATAATCGAATTACATGACATGAAATGCCGTGCTTTCGAGTATTCTTCAGACTTACCCAGATAAAATTTTATGTTTTGCAGGAGGAGAAAGCCAATGCCAAGGACTTGCACCCAAAACTTCTAGGGGGAATGTTTTTCTTCTTCGCATTAGGAGCCACCGGTGGAATAACAGCTCTTCTGACTTCAGATAAACCTATCTTTGAGAGGTATATGACAAATCTAGATACTTATAAATTAGATTTCAAAAGCAATGTTCTATTTCAATTGAGCATTCTGATTTTAAATCTTCAGTTCTGCTTTTGACATTCTAATTTTAAATCTTTTGTTTGTAGCCCTCATGCTGTGACAGGTTTGATTGGCCTTACTCTCTTGACTATACAGACCATATTGCCATCATTGTTTGAGGTAAAGAAATGTTTCAAGGACCCTTCTGAATATATTACAAACTTTCTCATTGAAAACATAAATAAGTAAAGCAGAAAATTGAATTTCTTTATTCTATGATTGTTTTTGTTGATTATTTGGACTGTGTTTGACACTTTGGATTTGATTTGTGGAGGGGAAAGGGCAAAAAAAAAAAGGAAAAAAAAAAAAATGAAGTAGAAGTTAAATTTATCTTAGTTTTTCTATCAACAAATTTTTTTACAAATTCAAGATTCAAACACAGCCTTACACGTCTGTTAAATTCTAACCCGATGCAGGGAAATCCCAGATTGCGGAATGTGCATGGGATCTTGGGTAGTGGGATCATGACACTCTTTCTTGTCCATGCTGCTCTTGGACTTCAACTTGGCCTCAGTTTCTAATTCCTTTCTCCAAGCTTAGGACTTTTTACTAGAAATTTCATTTTTTTTTTTTTTTGGTGTGTGTGTGTGTGTGTGTGTGTGTAAATTCATTCTTGAACTGGGCAGTTTTAGCCTTTTTTAGAATCAGCAGTTTGACATTGCATGCATTGGGAAAGAGAAATTGGTGAACAATAGGTTTAAAAAAAAATAAAGGTTACTGTGAGAATTATATATATCTTCCAGTTGGTTATCTGGCGGTGGAAGAAATTTAACTGAAGATTTTTTTTTTTAATTAATTAATTGAAAAACAAGGATTAGTTACACTAACACTCTTGCATTTTCACTGTAATCTCACTTTAATCTCTTCACTTTTAATTATGACAGTTAACTCTCTACATCTTAAGTTAAGTTGCAATGTCACTCTTCTATCAATCTATTGTTAATAAAGTTGAACTTGTCATGTGAGTTAAACGTGAATTTATTTATTTATTTATTTATTATTTATTTATTTTTTTATTTTTTTCTTCTGCATTTCACTAGTGTACCTACACTTTTATCAAAATCTCACTTTAGTCTTTGTACTTTCACAAAAATTTGAGTTTGGTCCTTTCACTTTTAATTTTTATCAACATCACTAATGGTAGATGGACAAAATTGTGATATTACAACTTGACTCAAGTATAAAAGATTAAATGTTATAATTAAGAGTGAAGGAATCAAAAAAAAAAACCAAAAGGGCTTCAGTTTTGTAACATTAAAAACAAGAGAAGACAAAACAAAATAAAACAAAACAAAAATTATCATTGATTTTGCATGAGCTGGAGAAACCAAAATGTTCAATTTTACTCTTTAGAGCATAACTTTTGAAAAAAATTGACGCTAAATTTTGGGGTCCTGAATTAGAAATCATGTTGGACATTTAATCCCACTTCATGTGTTTATTTATTTTATTTTTTTATTTGTGACAATTGATGATCAAATTTTATAATTCAATTTCAATTTATTAAAGTATAAATAAATTAACAATGTTATAATATTATATTAGCAGTTGACTTGTGCAATGCACGTATTTTTTTAATATAAATATTTGATGGTATAATGTGTCTTATAAAAGCATAATTTTAAGGGTAAATTACACTGACACCCCTTGAAGTTTATATTTAATACAGATTCTCCCCTCACATTTGAAAAATTACATTTCCCTCCCTAAGGTTTGTAATCTCATTGCAAATTATCCCCTGAATTGCTGATGTCATGTCTTAAAATTTTTTAAATGACCATTTTGCCTATTTTCCTACCATTTATTCTTTCTATCATCATGTTTAATTTGACAACTTTTCATCATTAAATTCTACCTGAATATATTCTTATTGAGTGATGATATATAAACATAGATTTTATATAAAATTTTCAAACACAATGATATAGCTTAATGGTGACATTTCACTTTAAAACAAAATAATCATAAATATGATTTATATTTACAACAGCATCACTATCATAACATTTTTATGATATTTTTTATATAAATTTTTATATATGAATATAATTTTCTATTTTTATTTCCACCATCGTTTTTCTTTCCCATTTATTCACCATTTATTAGAATATCATCAAACACCGTGATTCACATTTATTACAGTATTATTAAATTTTTTTATTTTTGTATATATATATATATATTTTTTGTATTTGGTGATTTTTTTTTAAAAAAAAAAACACAAAATAGTATACTTCTTAAGCATATCTAAATTAGGTGTATCTAAAAAATAAAAAATAAAAAATTGCTTAAAACATTAAAAACAAATTCAGTAAAAAAAAAAAAAAAAATTAATTTTTTTGTGTAAGTTAAACCAAAGAAAATGATTGTTTTTTCTCTTGAAATAACATGAACAAAATATCAACATTATTTTATTATTTTATATGTATAAAGGCTAAGGGGGAAATATGTCATTTTAATCTGACAGGGGGTAAGTGTAATTTTTCAAATGTGAGGGAAATTTATATTAAACAGAAATCTCTGAGGGTGTCAGTGTAATTTACTCTAATTTTAATTTTAAATTAAAATTAAACTTATAATTAAAGTATGATTTTTATTATTTATTCTGATAATATTGGTGCTGTCGTTCTATAAAATTGTTGCTTGAATATTTATATATATTAATTTTAGTTAAATTATTTGTGTATTTTGATAATTTTACCTCTATCATTATAAAAATATAACTATCATATAATAATTTTGTATGATATATATTAAATTATAAAATAGTAAAATAAATACTCATTTTGATATTAAAAATAATAGTTAAATTAGAAGAAAAATTAGTAACAAAAAATTAAAGTAATTCTAATTATTTCATGTTATTTTATATTCATTTGGAAAATAAAAATATGTAGAAATTGAAATTATATAAAATTTATTAAAAAATTAAATATAAATATATTATAGTTGGATTATCATATAATGATTTTATATGATATATATATATATATGTTAAATTATAAGATTGTAAAATAAAACCTCTTAATTAAATTAAAATATCAATTATATAAAATAAATTCAACAATAGCTAACTAAGAAAGAATCATGTAACAATATTTAAACCAAAAAAAAAAAAAATAATGAAAACATCCAAATGATAGATTTAATCATTTGTAATATGATGTCAAAACATAAAACAATTTACTATTCAACAATTAAAAAAGTAACTCAACTAGTAAATCCACACTTTAGAGGTTTATCGAGATTATCATTATTGTGCAAGTTTTTCCTCCTGTGAGTTGTGATTATATAAAATAATGTAAAAAATGAAGTATAGTTTCATATATAGAATCACTATAAAATTTAAACAATAAATCAATAATATAGAATTGGTATTGGGTATAGAATAATGCACGAGAAAATAAGAAGAAAAAAAAGAAGAAGAAGGGAATTTAGCATTTAAAAAAAATCTTAATACCCTTGAAAAAATTAAGAAAAAAAAAAACGTGAAAGGAAAAATCGATATTGGGTTTGTGGATTATCTCAATTTATGATGAACAATATATGAAATAGGAATATTTGTCAAAAGAGTCCATATAAAATAGGAAAAATTAGTATAATTTAAATTTGATTTGGATTTGTGGAGAACTCTATGTAATTAAGAAAATATATGCTGACGTAGCACTTTTAAAAAAAAGTAAGCCTTTATAACATGCTAACTAAGTGTACGGGGAGCAAATATTCCGGCGAGCCCGTACTCCTTTCTTCCAAGCTCTGTTTCTGTCCGATCACCTGGAAGCACAACGGCGGTGTGCTACCTGGTGGTGTGTGGCCGGAACACCCCTCCGACGATCAAGTTAGCACACACCTTGGGATAGAGAGAGTGGGAGGAGAGTGTTTGTGTGTAAGAATGTCTTACAAAGTGTTTGTCTGTCTGCGTATGGGGGACGCAGACATGCTTATATACCCTCTGCACCCCAAATCTACTTTGAGTGATCTCTCGACACGTGGCTCTGCTATTCCATCCGTCAGCACAAATCTTGCTGAGCATCACCTAATCCCAACTGCCAGCCTACTTTGCTGGGAGCTCGGCAGCCGGGCAACGTTATCTCGGCTACCAACGGCCAATCCATACTTAAGCCCAAGCGCTTCATAACCGAGCTACTCCAGGCCATGTTCAATATTGACCGTGCTCGGCTACATTCCGGCAGAGCCGAGCTCGGCTCAGCTCATACTGGTTAGACGTCGGCACTCCCACGGAGCTAACTCTCGAACCGTGGAGCCCAGTGAGGCAGCGAACAACTCGGCTTAGCCCTCACTTGACCGGTCCTTGTGCCGTGAAGCATTGCCTTGTTCGTGCCTAGCCTTGACCGAGCAACACTTTCTAGACAGGCCCAAAACTTCCACGGCCCAATGTGTTCAGCCCAAATCTGTCCGGTCGTTACCACGGCCCAATTTCAGATCATAAATCTCCCTCTCAATTGCCCCTTAATTCCGTCCGCAATAGTGTGACTGGGATTACATATTACAACCGGGATAACACTTCCTCGGTCCTCAGAATACGAATCGGCGACCAGGCTAGTTGACATTCCTGTCTGCGAAACTGGCCTGGTTCAACTCCTCGGTTGACGTTCTCTTCTTCAAAAATTGCCCGGTTGACTCCTCAACTCTTCAACCTGTCCCTTCAGTTCTGACGTCGTCATAAATGGGGACACGTGGCAGGCTTCCATTGGACCTCGAGCAGCCAACCCAGCCATCTGCCAGAATTTGAATTCTTGGCAGTTTCTCCATCTATACATACAAGCCCCTTCTCCATCATTTCGCTCCTACTGCCTCTCTGTAATCCGACGCTTCAGAGCTCAAGTATCTTCCTCCAAACCTCGTTTGCCATTCTTTGCGTTTGTGCTTGAAGAAGCAGGCCTTCCATTGGTAAGTCCTTCAACCCATGTCATTTTCATTTGATATTTCTTCCTCTTTGGTACCAAATCCGTAGGTTTTAGGGCCTTCCCCACCAAAAACCTTCAATGCCCCTTAGTTTCTTCGTTTTTCTTCAAACTGTTCTTCATTTTTCCTGAAGAACACTAAAGATCTGGGGTTGACCGGGCTCCAGATCTTCATTTGATCCAAAAAATCAGTTTAACCGAGCAAATAAACTGTTTGCTGTAACCTTAGTAAAAACCGGAATGGCCATAGGACTTGGCCGCTTGACCGGGCTAACAATTGGTCCGCTTGGGCGACCGAGCTCCTGGTTAGCCTTTACGACCGAGGTGGTTTGGCACAATCCATGACCGAGCTAAAGTCAAGCTCGTTTTGCGCGACCGCGCTTCCTCTTATACTTGCCATCCTTTTTCCTGCAGAGTCCAAGGGGACCAAAGACCAATTTTGAGGCTCATAAGGATCGAACTGTTACCCATTCCTAGTCTTTTCCAAACCACCTCGGCCGAGCTAGATTAGTCGGCCACATGGGAAAATTCCGCTTCCTGGTGGATACTTCGGCTGCGCTAGCTGCGTTCAGGGAGGAGTATGGCATCCCGGCCGACGTCCACCTTGAGCTCGCAGAAGAAAAGACCACGCCTTGGGGCAGATAAGAACAATGCCCCTTCACCGTGCTGTCCATCATCGAAGGAGGCCTCCGCTTCCCGCTCAACCCACTAATCACCGAATTTCTACGCCGCACCGGGCTAGCACCCACACAAGTGTCCACCAACACTTACCGGATAATAAACGGAGTGCACGAATTAAACAACCGGTTAGGCATAAACCTAGGTTTAGCCGAGATACTGCGACAGTACACCCTTGGGCATACTGGCGATGGCCTTGCCTACTACCTTAAGATTAGGCTGGGCAAAGAAAGAATTGTGACCGGCACACCAGACAAGGACTTGCACGATGACGATTTCTTCTGGGTGTCTGGCAATTATGAAACAGCTGAGGTACCGGGCTGGTTCATAAGCAAGAACTTTGGTTCCACATGTAAGCTGTTCAAACTTGCTCGGTTAGCTTACTTTCTTCATAGTTCTGTACTTAACCATTTTTTTTGTTTCTTTTGCAACAATCCAAGCCTTGCAAGCCAACTACCAATACCCCAACGTAGAAGCCATCAGGACCGCGCTCCGCTACCGCGACCGAGATTGCAATGAGTTGCTCGGTTACACTCCAACCTACAGATACTCTGCTCCCCGCCGGAGTAAAGTTACAGACTTTCTCCATGCTCCATCACCTCCTCCAGATCCAACTTTGCCGGACGTTCCGCTAATCCGGTTGACAGAAGAGCAAGAGATGGCCAAACGAAGCCGAATCAAAAACCTGCTCACCGCAACGTCTGCCGAGATACCGAGCATCGTCATCCACTCGCCAGCCGCCGGTCAGTCAAGCGGCGCCGTGGTCACCCTAGCTTCTCCAGCTGCCAGGCAATCAAGCCAAGAAACATGCCGGGCTGGCAAAAGAGCTCGCGCGGACCCGTCCGCGGAGCTGGTTACCGAGCTAACCACCGAGCAACCAACCGTCACAGCTGACCCAACACCAATCTGGCATCCACAACTCAAGCACTAGGGTAAAGACATCCCGGCGACAGCTTCGATCAAGGGCGACAAAGAGCACCTGCTCACCTACGATCTTTCCAAGGCCCTTCTCCTACCGAGCGACGTGGTCGGCAGCGACCACGTCCCTGACACCCGGTTGGTGAAGTCATCTGTCAAGTCCATGGCTAGGGTAAGCTTCAATCTGCCTCTGAAATTTTCACAAGTTTTTGCACGGTTTCTTCTCTAATCAAGTTTCTTTTTTGCAGGCCATCCAAAAACAACACTTAGTCATGGAGCGGATCCACCGACTTCGGCAAAAGGCAGCCGACACAGCCAGCCAAGTCCAAAGCCTCCAAACCGAGCTTGGCCGAGCAAAGTCCTCGCTTGAAATCGCCAACTCGACGAAGCCGAGAAAAAGAGGGACGAGCTCCAGGCCGAACTGGATGCGCTCAAGAAGTCCAAGGAGAAGGAGTGTGAAGACGCCAATAATGCCGGCTTCAAAGAGGCAGAAGACAACTATAAAAAACAAGTCTTCGCCACCCAGGACATATGTTTCAAAGTTGGATGGAAGGCTGCCTGTCAACAGCTCGGTCAAGGTCCTGACACTGACGTGTTTGCCTCTCCACCGGCTGTCTTCTTACCGACCTACCTTGACGTCTTCAGCGCGCTACAAGCTGAGGCCGAGGAAGGACTCGAAGAAGTCGAGGCAGACGCTGAGGGAGATGACCAAACCGAGCAGGGGCAGCCCGACCAGACTGGAACCGGTGTCCAGGACCAGACAGCAACGGTCAACCTGGAAGCTGATGAGGAATTCCCAGACCTCTCCCCCTTAGCTTAGTTTTCTTTTTTCTTTGTCTGCAAATGTAACCAGGCTAAGTTTCCCACCTTTTGTATTAACTTTTTATCAATGAAAAGCTTTAATTTCATCAAGTGTTTACACGGTTTTCTCCAACTCTATCTTCAGCAAAACATCTCGGTTTGAACCACCTGGCCTGACCGGAATTCACATCACGGTATAATTAGCAGAATTGAACAACTTTTTCAACCGGAATAACCATCTCGGTTGGAACAACAAAGTTGAACAAATCACCAAGTCTCAACCGGAATAAACCATCTCAGTTGAGAATACCTAAGCTGAACAAAACATCAACTTCTTCAACCGGAATATCCATCTTGGTTGGAACAGCAAAGTTGAACAAATCACCAACTCTTTCAACCAGAGTAAACCATCTCGGTTGAGAATACTAAGTTGAGCAAAACATCAACTTTGCCAACCGCAGTAAACATCTCGGTTGGGATTCCTAAGCTGAGCAAGTCATTAACTCTTCCAACTGGAGTAAATCATCTCGGTTGGTAATCCTAAGTTGAACAAGTCATTAACTCTTCCAATCGGAATAAATCATCTCGGTTGGAAATTCTAAGTTGAACAAGTCATCAACTCTCCCAATCGGAGTGAATCATCTCGGTTGGGAATCCTAAGTTGAACAAGTCATCAACTCTTCCAACCGGAGTAAATCATCTCGGTTGGGAATCCTAAGTTGAACAAGTCATCAACTCTTCCAATCGGAGCGAATCATCTCGGTTGGGAATACTAAGTTGAACAAGTCATCAACTCTTCCAACCGGAGTAAATCATCTCGGTTGGGAATCCTAAGTTGAACAAGTCATCAACTCTTCTAACCGGAGTAAATAATCTCGGTTGAGAATCTCAAAACAGAGCAATAATCAAAATGCCAAAGCAAAGAGGACACTTCTATATATTGACAAAAAGGATTACATTCTGAAGTGTAAGCCAAAAAATTCCTTTGCACAAAAAGAAAGCTAAAGCTAGAAATAATACAGTTTGAGGTTGGCCGCATTCCATGGCTGGGGTATTGCTCTACCATCCAAATCCTCCAAGTGGTATGCCCCTTTGCCCGCCAGACCGGTTATCTTGTAGGGTCCTTCCCAATTTGCCCCTAGTTTGCCTTCACCTGGCACCAGGGTGTTTCCCATAACTTTCCTCAAAACCTAATCACCTACTTTAAACGGTCTGGGGTGCACCGTTTTGTTGTACTTCCTTGAGAGCTCTTGTTGGTAGGTGGCCACGTGGATGAGGGCCTTCTCCCGACGCTCTTCCACTAGGTCTAATTCCAGGGCAATAGCCTTGGCGTTCAGCTCGGGCTCAAAACTTTCACTTTTTAGGGTGGGCATGCCAACTTCCAAAGGTATGACCGCCTCCATGCCATAAGCCAAAGCGAATGGAGTTTCCCCGGTAGATCGCCGCGGGGTTGTTCGGTATGCCCAAAGGATGCTGGGTAGTTCCTCAGCCCATTTTCCCTTTGCCTTCCCCAGCCGTTTCTTCAACCCATCCAGGATAGTCTTGTTTGATGCCTCGGCTTGACCGTTGGACTGCGGGTAAGCCGGGGTGGAGTTGTAGAATTCAATCTTTAGATCTTCACAAAATCCTCTGAATAGGCGACCATCAAACTGGGTGCCGTTATTAGAGATCAAAATCTTGGGGACGCCAAATCGTGTGACCACATTTTGCCAGACAAACCGCTTCACGTCTTTCTTCTTGATTGTTGCCAAGGGCTCAGCTTCAACCCATTTAGTGAAGTAATCTGTGGCCGTGATGAAGAACTTCCGGTTGCCTGGTGCTGTTGGTAGCGGCCCGACTATATCTAGCCCCCACATGGCAAAGGGCCAAGGACTGGTGAGGGGAAGAAGTTCCCTGGCTGGCTGATGGATCTGATGGCGAACTTCTGGCATTTCTCGCACTTGCGGACATACTTTTGTGCGTCGGCCTGCATGCACGGCCACCAGTAGCCTTGCGAAATAGCTCGGTAGGCCAGGGACCTGCCCCCTATATGACTGCCACAGATGCCTTCATGAATTTCGTACAAGAAGGCCTCTACGCTACTCGAGTGCACGCACTTCAAATAAGGACCGGTGAAGGACTTTTTATACAACGCTCCAGATAGAGAGAGCCAAAACTGCTCTGACTTTACCCGGACTTTGTGCGCTTCTTTCTTGTCGACTGGCAGAGTCCGGTCTTTGAGAAACAGGATTAAGGGGTCCATCCAGGAAGGACCTAGTGCGGCGCAAAGTACATCCGTCTGCCCGGCTTCCTCAATGCTGGGCCGTGGAAGGAATTCAATCAACAGGGGGTTAGAAGATGTACTATCAACCATTGAAGCAAGGCCGGCCAGCTCATCTGCTCGGCTGTTTTCTTCACGGCCAATCTGTTGAACTTGGATTGCCTGAAATTGCTTGATGTGTTCCCTGACCAGAGCTTGGTACTTTGCCATTCTGTCATCCTTTGCTTCATAAATCCCAGTGACTTGGTTAACCACAAGTTGGGAATCACTGTACACCATTAGCTCGGAAGCCTTCATCTGAAGAGCGCTTTTGAGTCCGGCCAGAAGCGTCTCGTACTTGGCCTCGTTGTTGGATGCTGGAAAGCCAAGGGTGATAGAATGTTCAATAGTTAGGCCATCTGGCGAGATAAGAACGATACCTAGCCCGGCACCGTGGCTGTTCGACGCCCCATCAACGAAAAGTTTCCACATCTCCCCCACAAAGAGTTTCCAACACTCTGAAGGGTCCTGAGAGTTTCGAAGGGTGATGGGATCTCGGTTGCTCGGCTGTCCGGTTTCTAGTTTTGCGCTGATTGGTTCCACTTCAGCCCCCCTTGGTGATTCGGCACCGGACTCAGCAAGTTGATCTGCGATGCTCAAGTCCGCAGGCGAATCACCAAGTTGTGGTATTGTGCCGGCCGCAGGCTCTGTGCTGGGTGGGTCCATTTCTTCCCCCCGTGGTGATGCAGCTCCGGACGGAGTAGGTTGATGGGTGGGACCCGACTCCGTCATCGCATCACCGGTCGGTGGAGTTGTACAAACTGAGGGTGCTTCGGTGGGCGCGCAAATTCTGCGTCGCAAACTCCACCAGGTTGTTGTATCTCGGTTAGGCTCGCATTCACCTCCTCATCTGCCGCGGCAATGTCAACTGGGCACATCGAATGAGTTCCAGGTGAGAATTCAGCAACGAAATCAGCCAAAGTCTGGTCTTTTATAGCTGTGCGCGGCTGGAACTTCACATCAAATTGTCCCAATTCGACCGCCCACTTGAGAATTCGACCAGAAAAGTCCGCCCGCTCAAACAAGACCTTAAGGGGGAATTCAGTCAGAACGATGTTGGTATGGGCGTGAAAATAGTGCGCCAACTTCCTTGAAGCCATCATCAACGCTAACGCAAGCTTTTCCAACGGCAAGTATCTCGACTCTGCCGGTAGCAAGGTCTTACTAACGTAGAAGATTGGGAGGTGCTTAATTCCTTCCGCTCGGACAAGCACCGCACTGACTGCATGTTGTGAGACGGCAAGGTAAAGATAGATTTCCTTGCCTGGCTTTGGTGTAACCAACAGTGGCGGAGAAGACAGATACTCCTTGAGCTCAGCCAAAGCCCAGTCACAATCTTTGTCCCACGAGAACTTTGATTTCAATGCCTGAAAGAAAGGGCGGCAGCGATCTGATGACCGGCTTATAAATCGATTAAGCGTAGCGGCCATCCCGACCAGATGCTACACGTCCTTAGCCGAGCTGGGCTGCTTCAAATCTTGCACGGCACTGATCTGAGTGGGGTCTACTTCGATGCCTCGGTTCGTGACTAGGAATCCCAAAAATTTTTCGGATCCCACGCCAAAGGCACACTTAGACGCATTCAGGCGCAGCTTGTGTTTTTTGAGAATGGCGAACATTTTGGCCAAGTTGGATAAGTGGTCTCCTGCATGCCGGCTTTTAACCACCATATCATCAATGTAGGCCTCCATTGTTCGCCCAAGCAAAGGAGCAAACATCTTGGTCACCATCCTCTGAAAAGTTGCCCCGGCGTTCTTCAAACCAAAAGGCATGACTCGGTAGCAGAAGAGTCCCCTTGGAGTCGTGAAGGAAGTAATCTCTCGGTCGGGCCCATGCATGGCAATCTGGTGGTAACCGCGATAGGCATCCAAGAAGCTGAGCCGATTATGTACAGCTGTCAAGTCCACAAGCTGGTCAATATGGGGCAAAGAGAAGCTATCCTTCGAACATGCTCGGTTGATTGTCTTGTAATCGACACAAACTCGCCACTTCCCATTCTTCTTGGGCACCACTACTGTGTTGGAAATCCACCAAGGGTAGTGCACTTCCTGAATTGCTCGTGCCTCAAGCAAGTTTTTCACTTCCTCTGCAACTACCTCGGCGTAATGCAGCGCCGATCTCCTTGTTCGCTGAATGACTAGCTTTGCTCCGGGAAAGACATTGAGGTGATGGCAGATAAAATTTGGATCGAGGCCGGGCATGTTGTAAGGCGACCATGCGAAGACTTCGATGTTGGCCATCAAAAACTCAACCATCTCGGTCATTTCTTGGGCCGTGAGGCTGGAATCGAGCAGGAAGAACTTATCCAGCCGCTCCATATCAATTCGCACCTCCACCAATTCCTCAACAGCTTTGTCCTCTACCTTGGTGCCCACATCATCAAGAACTCCCTGGTCTTCCGGTCCTTCTATCATTTGAACGAAGCCTTTGGCAGCCCGGCTCCCGTTCACTGCCACGAAGCACTGTTTGGACATGACTTGATCTCCCCAAATCTCCTCGATTGCCCCTATAGCCGAGGGGAATCTCATCACTTGATGGTAGGTCGACGCTACGGCTTGCATAGCGTGAAGCCATCCCCTTCCAAGGATTAGGCTGTAAGTAGAAAGAACTTGTAACACCCAGAACTCCACTTGCTTGACCACGGATCCCGCTTTGACCGGCAGGATAATCTTTCCCAAAGGCCACTCCGGTTGTGAGTTGAAACCAACCAGTGGCGAAGTTGCCAGAGCCAAGTCTGTCTCTTAGAGCTTGAGCTGTTTGAATGCGTCGTAATACATGATCTCGACTGAGCTTCCCTGATTGATCAAGATTCGTTTGACATCGAATTCCTTGACGCGGAGTGTTACTACTAAGGCATCGTTGTGCGGCGTCTGAATACGCTCTAGATCCCTTGAGGTGAAACTAATCACATCTTTCTCTTCGGTCTTCCCTCTTTTGATGGCAGGCTGTACCGACAAAACCTCCCTCATATGTTCTGCCTTTTTGATCATACCTCGAAGTTCGCAAACACGCTCCGGTTCCACTATGCCGTGGATGACATTAATAACTCCTTGTGGTGGCGCATCTCGGTCATCTTGTCCCTTGGGATCAACCGGAGCCTGGTTCGCCTTTACGCCCCCATCAATGTAAAGGTCTAGGTGTCCGGCCGCGACTAGCTCTTCTAGGTGTTGCCTCAAAGGCAAACAATCCTCAGTCTGGTGGCCTCGCTCCCGATGGAATGTGCAACGATACCGCGGATTGTAGCCCTTTTGTCCATCGCCCAACTTAGCAGGAAACCGGACATACTCCTCGTCTCGGATTTCACTAAGTATGCGATAGATTGGAATCTTGAAGACCGTGGTTATGCCAGTCCTTGCCCTCAACCTTCTGTTTGCATCTGCTACGTCATCTCGGGGGTAGTCATCCTGGTCATTCCGACGTCCTCTACCCCGGTTTTTGCGATTCGAGCCACAGTCTGATTTCTCTGCTCGGTCACTTGAGCGGCTGGACTCTTGCTCAACTACGTGCACTTTGCCTGTTGTCTTCTTGTCTGTTGCTACTGAAGTTGCCTTCACGGTAGATGCTGACGCATCATCCTCAACTCGGATGTGCTCATTGATGCGCTGCATGAGCTGGCCCATGGACGTCGGTTGGTGCATGGTAAGCGAGTCCCGCAGTCTATGTTCGACCGGGAGACCACGCTTGTATTGAGTGATTGCAAGGTTGACCGGGCAATCCAAGATCTCGTTGAAGGTCTCCCAATATCTGGAGTTGTATGCCTTCAATGTGTCGCTCGGTTCCATCTTGACACTCAGTAGGTGATCAACTTCTTTTGGTGTTTTGGTGTTGGTTTTGAAGCGCGTGACAAAGGCTTCGACCAACTGATGCCACCTCTCAATATTTCCCTCCGGCAGCCTTTCAAACCACTTCAAGCCCAGTTCGCCCAAACTTGACGGAAAGATGAGGCACATAAGAGCATTATTCCGCCTATGTCCGGCCATGACCTGTCGGAAATGACTTACATGCATGTAGGGATCGGTCTTCCCGTCGTACAATGTGAACTTTGGCTGGTGGAAGCCCTACGGGAGAGGCGTTGTTTCTATTTCCAGGGAGAAAGGGGTGGCACTCAACCTTGCCAAATTTGAATCCACTAGGAGTGGCGCTGCTTGGCGGGGTGGAGGCATTTCGACCTCCTCGCTGGCGTGAACCCTGTAGGATAACCGCTGGAACGCCGGTATCCTCTGAGCCTCCCGCCGGTGAGCCCACTCTTTTAAGACTGCCCGCAAATCCTCTGAATGAGCGGAGTAAGAGTACCTTGACGTCGTCACCGGACGTGAGGGCTGGTAAGTGCTATCTTGCGCGCTAGACTTCTCTGCATGCACGTCGGAATCACCAACCTTGTAACTTCTGGTAATAGAAATGGACGGAGTGTGTCGCTGACTCTGACTGCCTAAACGGCGGGGTTGGGTGCGCTCACTGTGGTCTCCCAGTCCAGCTACGCCCTTCCCTTTGACATGCTGCTTCAGCTCCTCCATCTCCGCCGCCATTCGCCGGATGACGGCGTCCTGGTCTCTTAGCTTGTGTTACAGACGTCTGGCGTGCGATTCTCTCCGTCGCCGATGACCGTCGGGACTCCGTGAATGACCATGACTCCTACCGCGCTTATCTCGCACGTTTCTCAACTGTCCTCCTGGGAATGTCTCCAGGTTCGCCATCGGAAGGATGTCGGGATGCCCTTCTCTCCGTCTGCCTGACTCCGGAGTAACTCCGTCGATGGCGGACAACGGAAACTCATCGTTGTTCGCCGTGGACGGCGATCAGACGTGTGTGGAAGACAAGGTTTTGTCTGCAAACTTCCCACAGACGGCGCCAATTGTACATGGAGCAAATATTCCGGCGAGCCCATACTTCTTTCTTCCAAGCTCCGTTTCTGTCCGATCACCTGGAAGCACAATGGCGGTGAGCTACCCGGCGGTGTGTGGCCGAAAAATCCCTCTGACGATCAAGTTAGCACACACCTTGGGATAGAGAGAGTGGGAGGAGAGTGTTTGTGTGTAAGAATGTCTTACAAAGTGTTCGTCTGTCTGCGTATGGGGGGCGCAGACATGCTTATATACCCTCTGCGCCCCAAATCTACTCCGAGTGATCTCTCGACACGTGGCTCTGCTATCCCATCCGTCAGCACAAATCTTGCTGAGCATTACCTAATTCCAATTGCCAGCCTACTCTACTGGGAGCTCGGTAGCCGGGCAACGTTATCTCGGCTACCAACGACCAATCCACACTTAAGCCCAAGCACTCCATAACCGAGCTACTCCAGGCCATGTTCAATATCGACCGTGCTCAGCTACATTCCGACAGAGCCGAGCTCGGCTCAGCTCATGCTGGTTGGACGTCGGCACTCCCACGGAGCTAACTCTCAAACCGTGGAGCCCAGTGAGGCAACGAACAACTCGGCTTAGCCCTCACTTGACCAGTCCTTGTGCCGTGAAGCATTGCCTTGTCTGTGCCTAGCCTTGACCGAGCAACACTCTCTAGACAGGCCCAAAACTTCCACGGCCCAATGTGTTCAGCCCAAATCTGTTCGGCCGTTACCATAGCCCAATTTCAGATCATAAATCTCCCTCTCACTAAGCATGAGAAAAAATACTGCTTTTAATAATATACTAGTAAATGATCTGTGCTATGCATGGCAATTTATTTTTAAAATAAAAAATTTATTTTGAGTATTAATACTTTATGTGTAAAAAATTTTAACGATTGAAAGCTAAATACAAACATGTTTGCTAATGACTGATGAAATTTTTTTTCATTGTGTATGATCCTATGTAAAAGACTCATAAAAATAATTTCTTTCAAAGTTAAAATAAATAAATAAAAATATATTCTTAACATGAAATTAAATCCTCATTTGTGTTAATCAAATTTATCAAAAATCATAAATTGCACGTGTATTAAAATATTTTAAAAAAATAAATAAATAAAAACATCAGAAAGTTCTATAATATACAAAGTATAATGATTATTAATCGAAAAGGTCTTTTGTAGCGATCCCAGTTTTGGCATTTCGCTGAGTATGTCGAGGATCGAGCTGCCCGGTTAGCTCGTGGGGGTCTAGGGGGCAGCGCCCCTTGACGGGTCCTAGGGCAACGCCCTGGCGGGGTTGAGAGGCAGCGCCTCCGAAGCAAAAATACAAAATGCATTAGAAGTTGCTTATCTGCTCAAGCGGAGAATGTTTGGTTCCAGAAGTTTGACCTGTCTGCAAAAGTACTGGGAAAGTGTATTTGATGCTCGAGCAGGGCTTTCCATGCTCGAGCGGACCATGTTATATTAGTTCATGAATCTGATATTTCAGATCATTTTTGTATATCTCTCTATCTCTAAAAACCCTTCCCCCTCATTTCTTTCTATATTTCCCTACGCCAAATTGGATCAAAATCTTGATTTTTCAAAATTCATTAGAGTTCTGCCATAAGTTCTTCATCAAAGTTGGTTAACTTCTCGAGGGGTTCGTTGTGTGCCGTGCAGATCGAGTTTCGACACCGTTGATTTTGGGGGTTTCATCTCATTTCTTCTTCAAAACTTGAGGTAGGGATTTTCTTAGAGTTATGTATATATTTTTGCAAGATCTATATGATTTTTGAAATCATCTTTCGATAGCTTTGAAAATTGATTGTTGATTTAAGAAGTTGAGCGATTTTGAAAGTATGTTTGTCTCTTGTTCTTTTAAAATGATCTTATGGGTTTTGATTGTCGTTGATTGAAGGAAAGATGATTTTGGAAAGTTTTCTTTCAAAAGATTTGAGTTGTATAGTTTTGGTGAGAAAACCTAGAATTTGGAGATTTT
The DNA here is from genome assembly GCA_022316695.1 of Camellia oleifera. Classification (NCBI taxonomy): domain Eukaryota; kingdom Viridiplantae; phylum Streptophyta; class Magnoliopsida; order Ericales; family Theaceae; genus Camellia; species Camellia oleifera. The sequence continues at coordinate 104,455,548 of CM039317.1, read as the reverse complement.
TTTAAAAGAGACTGAAAATCCATGAATGATATTGTTATATTTATTTTGTGTGTCAAAATAAATAGATGTTTGGAAAATTTCTTATTTATATTTATATAAATGATGAATTTCAGGGAATATGAGAATTGTTGATCATTTTGGAAATTATTGTTCAAAACGTTGAAATAGTCTTGAAATGACCAATTGTTAAGGATACTTGAGAAGAGGGAATTGTGTTATTCCTTGGATGATGAATTGGAATGAATGTATTTATATTCATCTTGTGTTATTGGCATAACAATTCAATTGATTACATTAAACTTTGAAAGTTGATTTGAAAACTTGCATTGAGAAAAGAATGTTGAGAAACAAGTTTTCATGAAATGGTTTTGGAGTAAATACGTTGGTAAGTCTTGATAGGTGGTGTAGGTGATATTGAATAAGTTGGCCTGAGAGTTCGGGGTGAAAGACCGAAAACCCACCCGGATAGGTGTCGAACCTTCTGGTTAATACCGATAAAAATGACAATTTGATAGTACTTGCATAGTCTACTTGCAGATACCGACCTAGGGATTACCAGAGTCGTATTTACCACACTTGAAATAAATTGTTAAGTTTTGAACAATTGAAATTGCATGACATCATTGAGCATAATGGTTTTCAAAAGATGAAAATGTGATTTATCTTCAAAAAGGGCATAGCATGACATGTGCATTTCATCTCTTGAGACTTATATAAAATGTATATACTTTGTTAAGGATTTCCTACTAGGCTTTATGCTTACTCTACGGGATTTTTGTACAAGAAAAGATGTGGTGGAATCGCCTAACTAAAGGCGAGGAAATATGTGTTGAGAGTACGAGACTTTCATTTTGTTGTGACTCTGTGTGTAAGCCAAGGGCTGTATGTGTGTGGGTTTGAATAACCGTTTTGTGTTACCAGGCTCAAGCCTTGGAAACTTGTAAACCTTTGGGGGTATTTGTTTGTTTATTTACTTGTTGTTGGATTAATGTATTGTTGCATGAAGAACTATTGTATTATGTAATGTAAGTTTGGAGATTTATATTCGATTTTTCTTGAAAGAGCCATGATTGTTGTATTATCATTTGGGCTAGAAATTTTGGGCGTTACAACTTGGTATCAAAGCTATCGAGTTTGCATACTTGGAGCTCGTGGGAAGTGGTTGTTTAACCACAATGGGTTCATTTAGCATGCTTCGGAAGTGTTATGCATTTTGTGACTATGTGATAACATGCTTATGTGACTAAATGGGTATGGGATTGGACTTTTGGGATGTTATTTGCGCCTGTTAAATTCCTTGAGGTCTTATTAGAAGGGTATTTGATCAATACTCGTTCTACTAAGAATTCTTGGTTTTTCGTGGGACGGATTTCATCGTAAAAGAACAGTCCGTATGTGTTTACATGACTAAATGCTTATGTGGAGTGAAATTGAATTGTGTATATGGTAGAGAAATATATAGAATTGTTATAGTCGAACGTGCGAGTCAAGTTACGATCACATATGAGTTAATGTGCTAAATTATTTCTCTTGTGTCCTTTATTAGGATGTCAGGAAGAGGTCAAGTCCGTGGTGGTAGCGGCGGGAGGCGTGGTAGGGCTCACCGAGGTGTGCATGAGGTACCGGTCCATAGGATTCCAGTGTAAGAAGAAGGGTTTGGCCAAGCTAATATGGCCGAGCAAGCAGGCCAAGCTAATGTGGCCGAGCAAGTGGGACAAACGGGTCAAACCGTAATGGGGGCCCTAGCTCGAGAAATGGCAGGGGCTTTAAGAGAGTCTATGAACTTGTTGAAGGTGGAGAATCAAGCCCAAGAGAACACCGTGGAGTCAAGGGCGAGTTTCTTTACTAGAGAGTTCTTGCGGGCCAAACCGGATGAGTTCCATGGTGGTCCCGAGCCCAAGAAAGCGGATGAGTGGCTCGAACAAATTGTGAAAACATTTGAGATGCTTCACATCGAAGATAGTGAACTAAGAGTGACTCTAGTGAATTACTAGACGTAGGTCAATGGTGGAAATATGCCAAGGGTAGAGTGGAGCTGACATGGGAAGCCTTTGTGGTTGCTTTCCAAGATAAGTACATACCTCCCATTGCTAGGGAGAGATTGAGGCAAGAGTTTAAAGACCTCAAATAACTCGACATGCCCGTGGTCGAGTTTGAGGCGATCTTCTCTAGTTTGTCCAGATTTGCACCAGAGTTGGCGGCAACGGAAGAGCGTCGTTGCATTGAATTTGAAAAGAAATTGAAAAAAAAAATTATGTTCAAGCTTTTTGGAAATATGATTCGGGAATATGACCATCTTGTGGAAATGGCGACACACGTAGAAATTTCCATACAAGCCGAGGAGGAGAGGCTTCGGAGTTCGAGGTGTAGGGGCCAAGAGTTTCAAGGAGACTATAGGCAGAACAAGCAAAGCATGAACACCTATCCATCCCAGTCCCAACCACAGCAGTCTAGATCCACTTTTCCTTTGCCTAGTGCGGGTTCGGGAAAAAGTGCATCGAGTAGCTTCTCGTGTTTCAAGTGTGGCCAATCGGGTTACAAAGCCTTCTCTTGCCCACAGAAGGGAGGAGGGCAGTTAATATTACCACCACCTAACCGATCTCAAAGTTAGTCTCAGTCTCAGAATAAAGGTCAAGGGTCTAATTATTATCAGTGTAGTTAGTCGGGGCATATGAAGAGAACTTGCCCACAGTTGGGAGGTGCATCTGGCACATCAGGGTCGTGGCGGACTTAGAGCCACCAGCAGGCTTAATCAGTCCAAGCTTCGCGAGTTAATCAGGGAGCCGCTTCAGCTCAGTCAGTACAACAGGCCTATGCTTCGAGAGCGGAGCAAGTTAATCAGGGGCCATAGGGGCGCGTGTATGCTGTTACTGTGCCAGAGCAGTTTCCAGAATCCTTAATTGTGAGAGGTATTTTTGTTGTGTGTAATTCTTTGGCTAATGTATTGATAGACATGAGTGCGTCTCATTCATTTATCTACTGCATTTGTTTCTGCATTGGGGTTACAGGTAGCATGGTTAGTGCCTCCACTCAGAGTAGAGTCACCTGTTGGGGGTACAGTTGATTTAGACCGGGGTTGTCGTGATTATGAAATAGAAGTTTCCGGGCGTCGACTTCCATTTGCTTTTGTGTTGCTAGATATGTCGAGTTTTGATGTCATTTTAGGCATAGACTGATTGTGTTCTTATCAAGCTGTGATTGATTGTTACCATCAAAGAGTTATGGTGTGCACTTCGGATGGTGATCATTTCTATTTTCAGGAAAACCGAGTTGATAGAGCCTTGTTGCCAGTTGTTGACCCTCGTAGTAGGAGTAAGCTTAGTGGCCTTCTTGTAACTATCTTGGATAGTGAGAGTGACGGGGCTCATGTTGAGTTACCAAGGGTAGTTTGAGAATACCCGGATGTCTTTCCAGAAGATCTTAGTAGTTTACCACCTCACTGAGAGATCGAGTTCTCCATTGAATTAGTGCCTGCCATGGGACCGATTTCCATGTCACCGTATAGATTTGCACCCGCCGAATTGCATGAGTTGAAGATTCAACTCCAAGAACTTTTAGACAAGGGCTTCATTCGCCCTCGTACATCACCTTGGGGAGCGCCGGCTCTCTTTGCGAAGAAGAAGGATGGGTCATTGCGGTTGTGTATTGATTACCACAAGTTGAATAGAGTTACAGTTAAGAACAAGTATCCTCTACCTAGAATAGATGATTTGTTTGACCAACTTAGAGGGTCTCGTTGCTTCTCAAAAATAGATTTGAGGTCGGGGTACCATCAGTTGAGAGTTCGGGAGGAGGACATTCAGAAGACGACCTTTCATATTCGTTATTGCCACTATGAATTTCTTGTAATGCCTTTTGGGTTGACCAATGCACCGGCTTCCTTTATGGATTTAATGATAGAATTTTTTGGGAATACTTGGAAAGTTTTATGGTTATCTTTGTGGACGACATCTTGATTTATTCAACCTCTGAAGAGGAACACAAGACTCACTTGCGGGTAGTACTGGGTTTACTTAGTGAAAACCAATTGTATGCCAAATTTGAAAAATGTGAGTTTTGGTTAACAGAGGTGAAGTTTTTAGGGCATGTAGTGTCTAGAGAGGGAGTGACTGCGGACTCCTCAAAGATAGATGCCATATAGGATTGGGAACAACCCAAGAATGTTATTGAAATCTAGAGTTTCTTGGGATTAGCGGGGTATTATCGACGTTTTGCAAGGGACTTCTCTAGCCTAGCTGCACCTTTGACTAGGTTGAGTAGAAAGAGTATCAAATTTGTGTGGAGTGAGGCGTGTGAAAATTCATTCCAAGAGCTTAAGGCTAGATTGACTACCGCATCGGTTTTGATAATTTCGGAAAGGGGTTTAAATTACACTGTCTATTGTGATGCGTTCAGGGATGGACTTGGTTGTGTCTTGATGCAAGAGGGAAAAGTTGTGGCCTACGGTTCACGACAATTGAAAAATCATGAGAAAAATTACCCCACCCATGATCTAGAATTAGCAGTGGTGATTTTTGTTTTGAAAATTTGGAGGCATTACTTGTATGGTGAGAAATTTGAGGTTTTCAATGATCATAAGAGTCTAAAGTATTTGTTTTCTCAAAAAGACTTGAATTTACGAGAACAGAGGTGGATGAAATTTATGGAGGATTATGACTTTGAGTTACACTATCATCTGGGGAAGGCTGATGCTTTGAGTCAAAAATCTGTGAGTAGTTTGGCAAGTGTGGCCATTCGGGAATGGGATATGTTAGATGTTATTGGCAAGTTTGATTTGCACTTGGGTGAGTTCGAAAAGAGTGCTACCTTGTTTACTTTGAATGCTCAACCTACCTTGGTTAGTAAGGTCATAGAGGCACAACGAGGAGAATGTGATGTGGAATCAATCCGTGTTAAGATTTCCAATAGGAAGGAAGAGAGAGGTTTGAACGTTCACTCGGATTTGAGTGTACGTTACCTACACTATTTGTTTGTACTAAAATCTTGTAGAGAGGAAGTACTTCGGGAGTTCCATCACTCACGCCTTGCGGTACACCCGGAAGGCACTAAAATGTATCATGATCTTAGTCGTCAGTTTTGGTGGAGGGATATGAAGCGGGATGTCACTTTATTTATATCGAAGTGCCTTACTTGTCAACAAGTGAAGGTCGAACACCAAAGACCAACGGGTTTGTTACAACCCTTACCGATAGCTGAATGCAAATGGGAGCGTGTTACCATGGATTTTGTAGTTGGGCTTCCTAGAACATAACGAGGCAATGACGCCGTTTGGGTGATTATTGATAGGTTGACTAAGTCTACCCATTTCATTTCGATGTGCACCAGCGACTTGGAGGTAGATGAGGATGCCTTTTACGAAGAACGACCGGTTCAAATATTAGATACCAGGGAGCAAGTGCTATAAGGCAAAAGTATACCGTTGGTAAATGTGTTGTGGAGACACCATAGGGTTAAAGAAGAGACGTGGGAACGGGAGGCGGAAGTTTGCTCTAAATATCCGGATTTGTTTGAAAATATTTAAGTTGCTTTTCTTTGTAATATTCCCTAGTGTTGAAGGAAACATATTTAAAGTTGTTAACCACATGTTGATATGTGCGTTGTTGTTTTAAGCATAAGGTTGTTGAGAGTTGCTATTACTTTTTGAGAAATTTCATGTTTATTTGTATTTGGGAGATTGTTGTTAATGAGATAACCACAGTGGAAATGGTGGAATTTAGTTGAGAGTTAGTATTGTGATTTGAAAATGAAATAGTGTGGTTTTGATTGCTAGAAATCCCTTTGTTTGGGTAGTTTGATTTGAAATTTTGAGGACGAAATTCTTTAAGAGGGGAAGGTTGTAGCGATCCCAGTTTTGGCACTTCGCTGAGTATGTCGGGGATCGAGTTGCCCGGTCAACTCGCGGGGGTCCAAGGGGCAACGCCCCTTGGTGGGTCCTAGGGTAGCGCCCTGGCAGGGTTGAGGGGCAACGCCCCCGAAGCAAAAATGCAAAATGCATTAGAAGTTGCTTGTCCGCTCGAGCGGCCGTTTATGCGCTCGAGCAGAGAATGTTTGGCTCTAGAAGTTTGACCTGTCTGTAAAAGTACTGGGAAAGTGCATTTGATGCTCGAGCAGGCTTTCTACGCTCGAACGGACTATGTTATATCAGTTTGTGAATCTGATATTTCAGATCACTTTTGTATATCTCTCTCTCTAAAATCCCTTTCCTCTCACTTCTCTCAACATTTCTCTACACCAAATTGGATCAAAACCTTGATTTCTCAAGATCCATTAGACTTCTGCCATAGATTCTTCATCAAAGTTGGTTAACTTCTCGAGGGCTTCGTTGTGTGCCGTGCAGATCGAGTTTCGACACCGTTGATTTTGGGGGTTTCATCTCATTTCTTCTTCAAAACTTGAGATAGGGATTTTCTTAGAGTTATATATATATTTTTGCAAGAACTATATGATTTTTGAAATCATCTTTCGATAGTTTTGAAAATTGATTGTTGATTTAAGAAGGTGAGCGATTTTGAAAATAGGTTTATCTCTTGTAGCACTTGTGGGCTTTTGGTAAATGTATTTGGACCTTTCATTCTATTTTGGGAACCTTTGGTGTGTTTGTTAGAAGTCCCACATCGGTTACAAGATACATTTTTAGGTGGGCAAATTTCTATATGTTTGTTGGAAGTCCCACATCGGTTGGGAGACACATTTGGAGGTGGACAAACTCCTATATATAGTTGCAAGGGCATAGGGTTAGCTTATCAACTTCTATGGTTCTTTCTTGGTTTTATTAGCCATTACGAACCGAGCTTGAGTATAAATTTTAGTTGTGCCGAGTTGGATTTTGGCCATAGTTCCTCCGCCAAAGTTGTGTTATTCTCGAGGGCTTTGAGGTGTGTGGTGGAGATCGAGCTTCGACTCTTTTCATCTTCTCCGTTTGAGCGCCAATTTAAGGTAGGGATTTCCTACTCCATTTATACGCTTTAATCCTAAGTGTTGGTATTTTGGTATGGGGGGGTAGTTTGGAAATTTTGGGAGAAACCTTAGGGTTTTGGCTTAGGTTAATTTGTATAGTTAATTTAAGGGAAAAATGTGGAATTGGGTTTAATTCATGAAGTTGGGGAAATTATGAGGTTAATGATATAGTTGGGTAGTTTAAATACTTACCTATGAGAATGTTGATTTTATGTTCATTGTTGTATTTATTTCTTGTTTAGAAATAACTGTTTTGGGCTATCGGTGGAGGATAGTCGTGATTGTTGTAGACCTTGCATGCGGCTTAGGTATAACTGGAATTAAGTCACTTATGTTGACTGTTGAATTAATACAGAACATTACTTGTATTGATTATGTATTGTATATGACAATTGTGTGTTTCATTGCATATACATGTTGTTTGGAGGAGATAGGGGATGAACTCCACGGTTAGGGGAAGATAGGGGATGTACCTCTAAACCGGATTTGTTGGGAGGAGATAGGGGATGGACTCCAGTAGCATCACTCATATGTGTGCTTATTGATAATAGCAATATTGCTATTTGTTGTTGATATAATACATCATTATAATGTGTATCAGTTGGAAGTATGGAAGTGTTGTGGTTGAGCTTTAGTCTCATTTATTTTGTAACATCTGGATCACTAGTATAGTTGGTCAGGTTCTAAGCCATAATGATATAATTGGAAAGTTGAATAAATATTGGAAAGTGAAGGGCGTCATAGGCATTATGTCATAGACAATGTAGACATTCGTGTCATAAAGTTGGAAATTGATTATCTTGTGTTAACCATATATCAAATGCTAATGCTTTAGTTAATTCTTATGCATGGTTTAGTATTTTTCTACTGGGCTGTGGCTCACCCTATATGGGAACTTCATTTTCAGGTTCAGGTGATTCATTACCTCCAAAGACTTAGCTTGTGAGGATTTGGACTTGAAGACTTGCTTTATTTGCTTAAGTAGTTTTATTTGAAATATGTAAAACATTCAAGCCTAGGGCTTTATTTGTTTTGAGTTAGAACTCATGAAATTGTGTCCAAGTGTTGACTTGGCAAGGTGTAAGCCCATAGGGCATTTATTTTGATGTTTTATTTCGTAGTACTCTGATGAATGGAATAAGATACTTTATTTCCTTATAATTCCGCATGTTAATATTATGTGTTATGGGTTTATTTGAGGGCGTAACATCTCTTGTTCTTTTAAAATGATCTTATGGGTTTTGATCTTCGTTGATTAAAGAAAAGATGATTTTGGAAAGTTTTCTTTCAAAAGATTTGAGTTGTATAGTTTTGGTGAGAAAACCTAGAATTTGGGGATTTTTTTAAAAGAGACTGAAAATCCATGAATGATATTGTTATATTTATTTTGTGTGTCAAAATAAATTGATGTTTGGAAAATTTCTTATTTATATTTATATAAATGATGGATTTCAGGGAATATGAGAATTGTTGTTCATTTTGGAAATTATTGTTCAAAACGTTGAAATAATCTTGAAATGACTAATTGTTAAGGATACTTGAGAAGAGGGAATTGTGTTATTCCTTGGATGATGAATTGGAATAAGAGTATTTATATTCATCTTGTGTTATTGGCATAATAATTCAATTCATTGCATTAAACTTTGAAAGTTGATTTGAAAACTTGCATTGAGAAAAAAAAGGTTGGGAAACAAGTTTTCATGAAATGGTTTTGGGGTAAATACGTTGGTAAGTCTTGATAAGTGGTGTAGGTGATATTGAATAAGTTGGCCTGAGAGTCCGGGGTGAAAGACCGAAAATCCACGCGGATAGGTGTCGAACCTTCTGGTTAATACCGGTAAAAATGACAATTTGATAGTACTTGCATAGTCTACTTGCAGACACCGACCTAGAGATTACCAGAGTCGTATTTACCGCCCTTGAAATAAATTCTTAAGTTTTGAACAATTGAAATTGCATGACATCATTGAGCATGATGGTTTTCAAAAGATGAAAATGTAATTTATCTTCAAAAAGGGCATAGCATGACATGTGCATTTAATCTCTTGAGACTTGTATAAAATGTATATATTTTGTTAAGGATTTCCTACTGGGCTTTATGCTCACCCTACGGGTTTTTGTGCAGGAAAAGATGTGGTAATGCCGCCTAACTAAAGGTGAGGAAATATGTGTTGAGAATACGAGACTTTCATTTTGTTGTGACTCTGTGTGTAAGTCAAGGGCTGTATGTGTGTGGGTTTGAATAACCGTTTTGAGTAACCAGGCCCAAGCTTTGAAAACTTGTAAACCCTTGGGGGTATGTATTTGTTTATTTACTTGTTATTGGATTAATGTATTGTTGCGTGAAGAACTATTGTATTATGTAATGTAAGTTTGGAGATTTATATTCGATTTTCCTTGAAATAGCTATGATTGTTGTATTATCATTTGGGCTAGAAATTTGGGGCATTACATCTTTACTAATTTCTTATGTTTTTGATTATGTCTAAAGTGTATGTTGTTGATTTTTAATATAAATGTTTTTCATATTCTCAAAAAAAAAAAAAAAAAAATGTTGCAATGGGTCTTTAATTATATATACTATTATAACATTTTTTTTATGACAATACTTACATATTTTATTACACAAAAAAATGCTTAAGGTGGGCTGACTCAAATGTAGGATTTATCCTGATATTAATAAGATTGTAAGAGTTATTTACATTGATTCATAAAAAATTACAAATTTATATCATAAACAGTGTCTTCAAAGGGAATCAGGCAAAGAATCTCTAGAACCTTAATCAGAGTTAATTTACAAAAGTGACACATGCGATATATATTCATAAGCTTTACCCTGAATCTATAGCATGTGATACCAACTTAGTGATCAATAAAATAAATGCCCTACAGACTTACATCTTTCCAAGACTATGCTTGGTTACAACAAAAGAGAGTGTTTTAAGTTCCATACATAAAAAGCCTTAGGCTTGTACAAATATTAAATACACGACAACAAAATAGAGTCTTCAGCTCCCAGGTCCTCCCAAGCTAAGTTCTTGGAACAGGCATATCACCAGCACCTGAAAATGGTTTCCTAAGTAGGGTGAGCCAAAACCCAATAGAAACAATCTAACACAATATATGAATATTAACAAAGATATAAGTATGATGCACATATTCAATGCCCAAATGACAAACCTTTTATGACTTTTTCCAAAGTAGGTTATGTCAAACTTACATCTCAATCTATTTTATCCGAGTTCTTTAGTTATGCCCACTTCATTTAATCAATCAAACAGAGAACACACCTCACAGGTCTTCAACTAATATAATTATCATACAAATACATTCATTTGCCATTTTACGGAAATTTCGTCTGCCGGAATCGACACCAATGTATACGTACGGTTTTCGAGACTTTCACCCTGGACACACTGTAGCTTGACTTTCGTGCTCCTTTCAAATATTACTAGCCCTATAGTTCAGACTCCCATGGTTCTGAATTTGATCTCACAAGTGCAATGTGAAATAGATAAACACAAAAGAGTCCAAATCTGGCAAATTTTTTGGAAAATCGATTTTGAATCAAAATGCCAAAAATGGACAACTTTGCCAGATACAGAGTCGCCACCTAAATATTTTTGGAAAATTTAGAAAACCCATGACTTGTGCCAAAAGCCACGTGTCTGTCATCACCAAGATTGTCTCGGCTCAGAAACTTAGGTATGAGAGGGGAACGTCATGAATTGAGCACCCCACTTGCCCGATCAAAGATCGGCCTCTACTAATCATGATGTGATTCTTATTTACATTATATGCTCTTGTTCCGATTATTATGCTAACTTAGTATGTGTTGCACACAAGTACAGACTAATTTGCAAAAATTGGAATACTTTGATTTCATGTTTGTTTGAAAATTGTGTCGAATATGTACCACTCGAAAAAGCGATATCATGTGTACTTCGATCAAACTATTTAAGCAATTAGCCTCTATCAACAGGCATTCAAACAATTTATCACTTAAGTAATTAGTCTCATGGTAATCATGCTTGACATGGCAACAATCACACTCATGCAATATGCTGAAGCAATAAAATACTCACCTTAATTCTCGAGGAGAGCCAAAAGAGAGAAAATAGTTAGAAAAATACATGATCCTAGCTAATAAAATATGACTAATGCAACACATGCAAGATGCAATTAATAAGCTCGACTACTAATATAATATGTGAATCAATTTGATAGCATGCGGTTTAAACACCTTTTCAACGAAGTAATAAACAACAATACTCGTTAGAATGATGAACCGAGTCTCGATGCATGCAAGACAAGTGGATACAAATCATGGAATATGTTAAAGGAAACATGATGTCTATTCTATCCATCATAAGAAAATAAATAAAAAGAAAAAAGACGTGAGGTTGAAAGACATACACAAATATTACATATTGACCCTCACACAAGAGGGTCCGAATGAATGGACTAGCTAATTAGTTACCTAATTAACTAACTACTACAATACCCAAAATAAATTAACTACACTAAGTAATTAACTAATTAACTAATTATTACAACACTACAAATTAACTAACTATTCTAGCTAATTAAATAATTACAACACAAAATTAAATCAACTAGCTACTCTAATTAATTAATATAACTTAACTAATTAAACTAACTAACTAGTTACATTACGGAATTAATTAACTAAATAATTAATTACAAATTCACTAATGACATACTACTATTAACAAAACAAATCTAACGGGTCTCGAGGAGCAAGGAAATGACTTATGCATGCCTATCAATTTCTCCCCTGAGAATGCCTCTGCACTGTTTTGCACCTCAGCCTCTGCACTACTCTGTGAAGAAAGTGGTACTGCCTGGCTAAAAAAGATGGCCGGCCGCCCAGTAATGGTGGCCTACCGGCCACTAATGTTGGGTTTCTCCTGCTACAACAGATAGCGAACAATGCACAAATAGAGCATCTTCAGGGGATGTTTGTCCACCCTACCCCTCCTTATCATCAAACAGCTCAAAGAAGTGGTAGGCTCAATTCGCAAGCCATCAATCGACGCAAATTCATTGCATGATGACTTATGAACCAAGGGATACAATTTCAATAAATGCACAATTTAAAGACTCATGAATCCCCTTCCTATCATGATATTGATTAAGGAAAGTGGTTGGCATCGACTCTTGAACCGTTTTTATCACTAACAAGTATGAAACAACTCAAGGCTCAAGGGGTTCAATTAACATCCGATTGAACCCAAACCATTTTATTATCTTGTTCTATTTTTAAACCATTGATTACCCCTTTTTAAATTACCTTCGATTCATTAGTCAATTAAGTCCAAAATAAGCATAAAGTCCACTAATGGAAAGAAGTATCAAACAAAGGGTTGTTTTGGGCATGAGAGAGATGTCACGTCGTTGGTAATGAATCTCTGAAGAGATTAAACCATTAAGAACAACAATCTCTATCTCAAGCTTAAACCAAAAATTGGTTTGAAACGACTCTCAAAGCAAGGAAGAAGCCAATAAATAAGAGAAGTACAGAGATGATTAGAGATGAACACAAGTATGGAAAGCACTAAATAAATGCTATCAACTCAAATAGGTTAGTGTCTAATGCCTAAAATACCAAACCTATGAGGACCATTACACTACAAGCATGCTATACAAAGCATAAATGAAACAACTAGCCTAAAACAGTCCTAAAGTAAGTAAAAACAGTGCTGAAAATTACATGGAAAAGCTTGAAAAAGTTAGCTAAAACAATGGAGAAATTAAGCTAGTAAACAAGCACAAGGAGGGGATGCTAACCCCTCCAATTTTGGGACTTCAAAACTACATTTTTAGCCTCTGAAAACCTCTGAAAATTTGTGGTAAAAAGCTAAAAAAAATTTGAGAAAATGATGGGAAACACAAGTCTAAATGCTTAGGAGACAAGCTTCAAAGAAGGGTGATTATCCCTTCTACCTTTAATAGCCTTAAATCACAAGCTTCAGCCCAAAAATATAGGTGAGAAACAACTCAAAAACAACAAGAAAATATGAGAAAGAGATGGTACAAAAGAACTAGAATGTATACCTCTTGAAGAGGAATGATCCCTTGAATTTGCAAACCACTAATTTCACACCCTTAAGAGCTAAAATGCAAGCTCAAATCACCTCAGCAAAGATCTCTCAAGGTTTGGTTTAGAGTGTCTAAGCAAAGGATATAGAAGTTGCAAGGGAGAGAGAATTGTAGAGAGAGAAATATTTTCCAAACTTCTGTTCCAAAATTTTCCAACCTTAAAAACATGAGAGAGAGTCATATATATAGAAATATATGAGGCCACTTCGGAAATATCTATACAGACATAGCTGGTGTAGTGTATGCATTTGTGGAGACAGCTAGCACAGTTGGCAAAAAGATTTGAAAATTTACACAAGTGCCGACCGGCCACCAATAATGGGGCGGCAAGAGTCACAAGTGGCCACTAAAAAGGGGTGGCCGGCCACTAATAGTGGCACTACAACAAATATTACTTTTTATAGCGTGCAATGAATACTATCTTAAGTAAAAGATAGCATTTGTTGGCATGCTATGCTAGCCCATGTTATTGAAAGTCTATCACTTTGTATAGCATTCATAGAATGCTATGGATGAATGCTATAAAAAATATATTATAACATTCCTAAAATGCTATAAAACTGTTGAATATTCTTTAAAAAAAATAACCATTACAGTTTGTGCATGCCATAATATATTTTCTATAACAATCCGACGAAATTATCAATGAATGTTACAATATAGTGTGTACACATTTTATAGCATTTTTTTGTATTCCATAAATACATTTTCCATGGTAGGTTTTTTAATCGCTAATATTGCAACATATTCCAAATAAAAATAAAACATTTTATTTCATAAATAATCATATCATCGTAGTGGAAAAGAATTCATCAGCATAACTTTCATTCAAGTAACAAAGTAATTGCATTGTCTTAATACAATACCAAAAGATTAGCTCCATATAAAAAAAGGATAGCTTAAATTCCAAATGTGATAATGTACATGTCAAAACAAAACTCATTCAAATACTCCAATTCTTCAACTAGAGGCTTCTCATCCTTCAAGCTTGCTTCATATGGTTTGGTACCTTTCTTTTTGAAGACACCAACTGCAAAATAATAATCAACCCCCCAATTAGTGAAAGCATTTAGCAAATAAGTATAGATAATTAAACAATCCAAAAACTCAAGGTATTCAACCTTGCCTTAATAACCATGGATTGCTATAGCACATTATCAAGATCTACCATTATAAAATCTGATCACTAATTTAAATTTAGTCTAAATGACAAGAGTTAGAAAGGTCACCTAAGATAGTGTTTGATTCACTAGATGAAATAGAATGAAATGATCATTACATCAAAATATTTATTCTCATATTTGGTTGACTAACAAAAACAATGAAAAATACATTGTAAATAGAACATCATATACCAATGTAATGGAATGATCATTCCGTAAGGAAGGTTAAGGAATAATCATTCTATTCTATTCTATCTCATTCCAATGAACCAAATATAGAGCATAAATAGAATGCATATTGAAATGGTAGCTTAAGGTGCTTGTAAGTAAGCAAAAAATAAAATAAAAAATTGAGCAAGTAATGCCAGTTTACTTCGGAGTGTCACCAATTTATTAAAACCTGATCATGGCTAAGATACTGGCTTAGTCTTTCCCCCCACTTTTGCATCACTTTCTCAAAATCAAAACAAAGTTAGACAAAAAATAAATAAATAAATAAAAAATAAAAAATCCAATTCCCTACCATGAACAAGCAAGGATATGTTTTGGTTAAGCATATTATCAAACATGTAATGAGAAATCTACATCCAATAAAAAGAACATAGAAATCAAAATTTAGGATAGTAAGCATCAATTTGAGTAGAACCTGTTGGAAAAATAGTACCAAAACTATCGAGAAAATATAATTTAAAAATATGCAAACGATTTTTGGGCAAAACCAAAACTCAAATAAAATAAACGTAATAACGTAATAAAACTTACAATACATGAATAGATAAAACCTGATCGAGTCGAGTGTGTGACACTCTTTTCTTAAGACAGATTCGTCCCCCCACCGGTGCTTAGGATTCAATTGACGTCTATCTCCCAGGATACAACGATCAATGTCTTGCACTAGCAGCACTACTATTGCAAGCCTAGCGAACTTTGTTGTGCATGAACTCTCTTTATAAGAAAATTAGACACAGGAAATATGAAGAATAAATGCAAAGTGAAGAAGAATGGCAATTCACCATCTAAAATGAAGTGAGGGAGATGGAATATAAAGACATCTATATGACTCTTTAGAAAGGTTGTGATCCTTTAAAAAGACACACCCTTTCAACTCAAGAGACACAACTATTGGAGTAAATTTAAATTCAAATTTTCCAACAATCCCCCACATGAATGAAATTTACGGAAAGGACATGTAATAACATGAAGACAAAGAGAGAGTACATTATGGAAATATCCTGCATCGGGATAGGTAGCTTTCGGCTTTGAACCTTCCCTAGTGAAAGCCTATCAGACTTACTAGCTAATCAGTGGACGTGATGCCTTGAACTGTTCAGCCGTTTGTGTAAGCCAAGACAATAGAATTCACACAGAATATCTCCAAACACAGCTTAATTCTCACGGTTGTGCCCGTTTTGGCCTTGGGCAAGTCCTGGTGTTTCATGAGTGCTTTAGAAAATTTAGCCTTATCAATTCTCATAGAAGCGGCCCCTTCACACTCATATAGGTGATCCTTATTTCGAGTCTCTTAAATACTCGTCTTGAAAGATACCCATCTAGGATTTCCAAGATATAAGTAATCATTAAAAGCATAGCTTACCCTAAGTTCCCTGCATACAACACATGTTGCAGATATCACTCTCATCATAGGAATGGATAGGAGTTAGACTCCTTTAGTGATTTCTGGCGAGCCACACATAACTTAGTTGTCCCTTTGAACTTAGTTCTTGGGATCTCCAGTCATCTAAGTAGGGTTACCATTATGATGACTCTGATGTAATAGGCTTTAATCACATTCCCCTCGATAAACTTTCCCTCATTTGCTCTTTGGTCAAACTTTTTGTTTAGCGGCGGCTATTTTTCCGTTTGACCTTCTCAGTTAGATATCATTGAGTAGTTAGTGAATCCATTATATTATCCTTAGACAATATTCACAACTAAAAGCAAATGTCATACGGTGTTAAGTCTTTGATTATATCGAGACTTACCGTTACTCTATGTCACTCCCATTTAAATAATAAACATAGAGTTGTTTCTTAGGAGTTAATGAAACCATTGTTACTATTACTCCAACTTTGTCCAATATAAAGAATTGGAGATTCTTTGTGGACCTATTATCGAAACCGTTACTTTGGTAAAATCCTCCAAGCACCCTCACAGTTTAAGCATTCTAAGGAAACTTAATTCCTCTTGTTGATGTATAATTATACAAAATATTAATACACCCCCACAATTCTGAGATAAATCAGAATATATCATTAATTGACGTGCTTGAACTAAATAACAAGATGTAAACTGTTTTTGTGAATATAAACACAATACTAATTTGTCTAAAAACAATTAGACTTCATAACTTGCTTTTGCAGTACAAAGAAGAGATGACTAAAACCGGTTGTGGCCACAACACTTTGTCAAATAACATTTCTTTAGCCATGATTAATTTCTTTTTGTTTACTGCAACCCTTAATTCCAATCTCAACATGAAATATAAATATCACTGTATAAATACATTTACATCTTATTTGTCTTATCCAGTATTGGTGGCTCCGTCGACAATTACCAAAGTGTCTTTCACCCAGGAAATATTTTAACTTATAATATTTCATTACGGAGTTCTCAGTCACCACACCACTTTTGGTCTTTATTCCAAAGAATAATTAGAATTCGTCTTATGTCAAAACACACAAGTTCACATTTTTATCAATACTTTGATAAATAATTGACATCCATTTATAATACACTGCATACCAAATTGATATTAATGACATCATAAATTGATTGTCAACTTTAGAACATATGTAGACATGGAATAAATTGATTGTCAACTCTACAACATATGTAGACATGGAATCTCTCTTCCCCCACATTTGTGATAATACATAAATTAGCACAAACAACATGATTCATTCCCAGACAAGTGTCACTGTCACAACTAATAATTCATTTTTGATGAATATTTGGGACAAAGAAAATTGAATTATCTTTTCTCATTCAAAAGATAAACGCCCTCATTAATATTATGATTCATGATTAAACAAATTCTACCATACAAGTAAAATAATGATTGATGATAATTTATGTCACAAACTCAAAGTTACTTTAAAAATAACTTTCGACTTGATTATTAACAAACTAATAATCAACATAAAAGATTCTTCAATCTACTTCCAATTAAATGGAATGACACCATTATTTAAAATAGCATGTTTAAATTTTTTCAGTGTTAATGACTGCTTATATAATATTTCAAAAGAAATCCATTGGTAGTAGCACCACCACAATTTAATTAAAAATTCACAAACTTTTAAATAAACTCTAATTAAATCCCATATATAGCACTGAAATTAAATCAGTCAAAAATAACACATATCACACAATATTTATAAAAAAATAAAAATAAATAAATAAAATAAAATATGGCAACATGATGTCATAAAATTCATTCCAAATTAACACACCCTCAGGTAAATGACATCAATAAACCATGCATTTGGTTTTAAATTTTTCTCAAGTATATAACATATACTTTATATTTTCTCAAGTTTCAAGAATTCACAAACCAAAAATCATACCAAATTTTAGTAATTAAAATCATATTTTGATTTTAAAAACACATTCTTAAAAACTTCCACAAAATATTTGTCAAAAATTTGTACCTATCCGTGAGAGGAACTTGAGATATTAAAAAAATACACAATATGCTTTGATTAAGAAGACCATAAAAAAAAAACATAATGTAATCAATTACATAATCAAAGTAAATGACAGCCAAGAAATTGATTGCCAAAATGGCAAACAACATTGTTTCTGAACCATTCTGTGTTTAATAGGGATTCAGCCCAAGTATACCACATATTGATGCAGACAAATAGTCGAATACTTTTATTTCAAAAAGTACAGGCAAGAAGGAAATCAAAGAATAGTAACAATGAAAAAGAAAAACACTGCACATAGAAAATATCAGTGGATTAGCCGATAGAGGGTAGATTAATTACTGCCACACTTTTCTAGTATTTATTCTTCTCTTTACCCACTTACAAGTGGCCCGAGAAAGATCGGGAAGGGGAAACATCATATATGGAACAGTTGCACATGTATGCAGTATGATGGTGATTAAACACAAGATAGCAATTCAAATGATTTATTGCAGCACGATGTATGGAGGAGGTCAATGAAACAACACCAACAGCGTCCCCAGTACCCATCACACAAGCCATATCGGGCTCCTCGTACTTGTGAACAAGAACCATAAATTTCAAATGGTTAAACACATGACACATATCTTGAACCTTAACACCCTAGGAAATCTCTGAAACTTGATACCCACATTGAAATTTTACTAATTTCTGGTTTTTTTTTTTTTTTTGTCCAGATCTGACACAAAAATCACTCAAAACTCATAAGTTCAAAACTGTTGAAACAGTTTCTAAAACCAATTCTAGAACTAAAAAAACCAAAAAAAAACAAATACAAAATCCAAAACTGTGTACGGAACACCATCATGTGTTCCATCAAACTTGTCCAGTTTCACGAACTCTAGATTCAACACCTTAAAAGCCATTATATCAAAACTGATAGAAATATCACCTTAAAATTGTGAGAAACAGCAAGTCACAAGAAAGACAGAATCAACCAAAAATAACTTTGAGGCATATGGTGGACACTTTCTTTAAGGTGATAATTACCCCACTCAAAAGAATTTGCTATATGAAAGAACACAAGCATTAGTCTGAATTTTCAGAATTTGAAAATTCTAAAAACATGCCTTTCAACTTGAAAAGGTGCCTATATAATTAGAATTTCTATTAGTAACTGCCTGCAACTATTAGAAATAACCACTTAAAGAGTGATAATCCAGTGTAACCCGTCTCCAATGAAATCACCATATGATCTTGATCAAATTTACACTAATCAAATTTATATTTTCCCAAAAAACGATTCTGTCTTAAGATTGTTGGAAAAATAGTACCAAAACTATCGGGAAAATATAATTTAAAAATATGCAAACGATTTTTGGGCAAAACCAAAACTCAAATAAAATAAACATAATAACGTAATAAAACTTACAATACATGAATAGATAAAACCTGATCGAGTCGAGTGTGTGACACTCTTTCCTTAAGACAGATTCGTCTCCCCACCGGTGCTTAGGATTCAATGGACGTCTATCTCCCAAGATACAACGATCAATGTCTTGCACTAGCAGCACTACTATTGCAAGCCTAGCGAACTTTGTTGTGCATGAACTCTCTTTATAAGAAAATTAGACACAGGAAATATGAAGAATAAATGCAAAGTGAAGAAGAATGGCAATTCACCATCTAAAATGAAGTGAGGGAGATGGAATATAAAGACATCTATATGACTCTTTAGAAAGGTTGTGATCCTTTAAAAAGACACACCCTTTCAACTCAAGAGACACAACCATTGGAGTAAATTTAAATTCAAATTTTCCAACAGAACCAACAAATGCTTCTTCTATTTATTCGAGGGTTCATATAAAACAAATGTGATTTATGAACAAAGTCAGAGTATTTCTTCTGTTTATAGGTTTTCAATTCTCTAAGCACTAATATGAGTTATGAGTTGCATTCATCATAGACAAACAAATGTGTCACTTTTATCAATGAAGTTAACAAGAATAATAAGATGTTCTATAGTAATTATTTTTTCCTTTGTGATCTTGTAGTTCACAAGTTCTTGAGTCTTAGTAAAATGACTAATTAAGCTAGTGTATATTTCTATAATTAACTACCTCATTAATAGAGTATATATATATATATGAAATTTTTTGTAACACATGCCCTAAAAAGACAGGGTATCCCTTTTTGTAACTTTACCATAATGATTTGTAATATAATTATAAAAAATCGTGAATTTACTCACTTAAAAAATTTGTAACTTTTTAGTACTCCTAACATAATTGGTTCAGAATATCACCACAATAATTT
The DNA here is from genome assembly GCA_022316695.1 of Camellia oleifera. Lineage (NCBI taxonomy): Eukaryota > Viridiplantae > Streptophyta > Magnoliopsida > Ericales > Theaceae > Camellia > Camellia oleifera. Next base: position 104,435,360 of record CM039317.1, on the reverse strand, counting down.
TAAACTAGTATTGCTTTGTATACACCACAAAAATTCATAACTACATCACAAAAATTCATTAAAAACACCAAAAAAATTGGTTACTTTTTTTGACATGGAGGTGTGTATAGTCGTTGGACCATATATATATATATATAACTAGATCATTCATGGTATTTTTTGTTTGGTTTCAATCAAAAAAAAAAAAAAAAAAAAAAAAACATAGGAGCACCAAACAGTGAGGGTCAATTTCAATGAATAAAATGTTGCAAAAGCATATAATAGTTTTATTGGGAACATACAGAAGCAATAAACAATTAAGAAATACTTCAATAACAAATAATAATAAAAAATCCAAAAATTAAATATTGATCAAGAACAAGAATTATAGTATAAGCACACTAGATCTTATTTTTCAATTCTATATCCAATCAAAGAAAAGGGTTTCGTGGAACCCAACCAGGTCTTCTTCATGTATACATACATGTGCAAATTCAATACATCCCATAAAGAATATCCAAAAATCAACATCACGCATCAATTCGCACTTAGAAAATTAAAGGAAAAGAAAATACTCACAATCTGATATTTCACTTGAGATTGGTTGATGATTTTTAGAGACTTCCTATCAAAACAAAACTAATAAGTATATAGATGTATATATGCGTATATAAATCGAGTGAGATAGATAGAGAGAGAAATACCTTCAACTTGTATCAAAACCCTAGCACTATGATTGCTCATAGTCCATAATGAGAGAAATTAGGAACCTGACTTGTAGTGGGTTTCTATCTCTAATCTAGGCATGCGATATTTTCGTGCCAAACTTTTTGGGTTTTTCAAAATCATTTTTTTTATGGGTTCAATAACGGTTTTTTTTTTTTTTTTGTATATATTATCTCAACAATAACATTTTTTAATTGCCATTAATACTTAATTTGTGTAATTTTTCACAGCATTTATAAAAGGTTATTAAAAATTAGAATTCAATGCTATGAATATTTAATGTTAATGCCTCAAGTCATTTAATCACAAAATGCTATAAATGCTCTATAATTAATCACATTTTAATAAAAATGCTATAAAATTATGTTATTAAAAGTATTATTTGTTGTAGTGTGGGCGGTTGGAGTCACTAGTGGGTGATCTGTAGGTCCTTGGATGGTTAGGTTTGAAAAACTACTATTTTGGTCCAAAACAAGACACAAGGTTTGTATGCTCAAAACTGAGGTTTATTGCTTAGGCAATCGAGCATTTGATAGATGTGTACATTCATCATCAGGTGAGCAATCAATGGTGCCCAAGTCGTAAAGGTGGTCAAAATGGGGTGTCTACATACATAGGCCAACTTAGTTTAATGGAGTCCATCTCATTTTTTTCTCTCAAACGTGGAATACATCCCTTTTCTCCTCCCAAACATCATACATATACAATGTATACACATCATAATCATATTCAATGATAACGGCTAAGATATTAGTTTCAATTCACCTAATTCTTATGCAATTTCTACAACAATCATGGTTATCATGGCTATCCTTCACCGATAGCCCAAAACAGATATTTTTAAACAAATATACAATCTTTACAATAGATAAATTATCCAACGTTCTATAGATGCGAGGTGATACATATCTAACTCTACCATTTATATAAACATTCATTCAATTTTACATTCCTAATACCAATTCCATATTTATACAAAATAATTCGAGACATTTTAGAGCAAAACTCCATTTTTCCCCATTTCATCCCAAACACCAAAATCAACCATTTTAACACAACACAAGCTCATACTTACTTCCATAACCATTTCTAATACATTCATTCAAAAGCCCTCTTTTGATTTTAAATCAAAACTCTAGGTTTGTTCAAAATCGCCTCAAATCCCAATATTTCTTACACATCAACAAATAACTAAGCTAAAACTCATAGAAGAGTGTAGAAAGTCCCTACCTCTAAGTTAGAAGTCAAGCAAGCAAAGAGAAAGCTTCAAAGATGCTCAAAAACAACTCTATTCAGATAGAAAATGTAGTCCTTGAGATGCTCTACCTTTCTAACAAAGGAAGTGGGGTGGAGAAACCAACGGATCTAGGTGAAAATGTAGACAGAATATAGGTTTTAGAGAGAGAGAAGCTCTAGATCTAGGGTTTTGGAGAATTTTAGAGAGAGGAAGAGATGAAAAAGTGATGTAAAATATGATTGTTACGAACTGATATACGCACAGTCCGCTAGAGCACAAAAGTTGACGCTCGAGCGTCAGACACAACAAATTGTTTATGTAACAACCCTACTTTGTGTTATGCTAATTAATCTTAATTATGCTTATAATTATGAGCTTTATAGCGACTGGGTCTTTCCTTATCTCTTTTCCTCTTTTCTTCTCCTTTTCTCTCCCTCGTTGCTCAGTTCTTCTTTTACTTTTGTTGGGTTTGAAATATCCGAAGATAGTCCCCTAAATAAAATTATTGCTTTTGTTTTGCTCGGTATTGAATTCCACTGGTTCTGGAGAGCATAAGGTCAAGTCTAGAGTGCCCGGGGATCAAACCAGCAACTTTTCTGGACTGGTTGCCTTGTCACACGTGCGGGGGCCTAGGGCCGCACGTGCTGGAGAGGGGCCGCACGTGCGGATTTCAGGAGAGTTGGGGGCTGCACACTGCTTTAATTGCAGGTGCGGAGAGGCTAGTGCGGGAACAGCCGCACGTGCGGGGATCAGTGCCGCACGTGCGGGAGAGGGTAGCTGCACGTGCGGGGAGCGTGCCGCACGTGCGGGACGGGCTTGAGTTCGACATTCTATTTTTTATTTCTCTTTTGGCCAAGCTACATCTCATTTGGGGCATTACTCTCTCACTCTAAAACACCATTTTACTCCACCTTCTCTCTAGAAAACCTCATGAAACACCAAAATACTTTGATTCTTATAACCTTTGGGTCTAGATCCTCTACATTCCACACCAATTTTGAAGATCCAAGTTAGGGCTTCTTTGGGTGTTGTGGAAGAATTGAAGAGTTTTCCAATCAAAGCTAGGGTTTTATCATCTTCTTCATCAAGATCTTGAGGTAGGGAAATCTCCATGAGTTATATATATATATATATATATATTTATGTTAGATTTGGTTGGTTTTAAAGGCTTCATTAATGATATTGAAGTTTTAGTCTTGTCTCATAAATGTTAGGGTTTCAAAATGGTTTTTTGATATCTCTCTCTTTTTTTAACCATCCCCTTGAAGATTTTAACTCATGTAATAGTAAGTGTAGTATTTTGAAAGAAAAACCCTTTCAAAAGAGGGGAAAGATGTTTATTTTGATTTTTGACATAAAACCCTAGAAATTTTTGGGGATTTTGGTAGATGAAAGACATGTTTAGGGGCCTCTTGTTGTTCTAAAATTAGAGAGTGAAACTTTCTCCACTTTGAGTAGCATAAATAGTAATCTACTTAGTATATGAGAAGAGAGTTATTATCCTAACATTATTGTTGAATATTTGAAGTGTATTGTTGTAAAATAACAAATGGTTGTGCATCTTGGTTAGAGAAAATTGTAAACTTTGGAATTGATAATTGAAAGGCATCACTTGTAATCTTGAAAAGGGCCAATTGTTGTGAATTGAGCATGAAAGATGTTGTTAGTGCTATGATTTGATGACATGGTAAAGTGTGGAATATCAATGACAAGAAAAAATGGTTAATGTAGTAAATTGATGTTGTTGTAGAGATATTTGAAATAGTGGAATGTTATGAGCTATTATACATTGCATCATGTCCTCATTTAATTTATTATCTTCAATGCACATCTTGATATGAGTTGAAAAACGTTTTCTTTGGAAAATATTATGTTGTAATGAGAACTATGAACTGTGTATGGGGTAAATACGGTGGTAAGTCCGGTTAGAGGGTGTAGGTGAATTTGATAAGTTGGCCTGAGTGTCCATGGTGAAAGACCAGAAAACCGCACGAGTAGGTGTTGAGCTTTTCGGTTAATACCGGTACAAATGACAGTTTGGTAGTACTCGTAGAGTTTACTTGCAAACACCAACCTAGGGATTACCACTATCGTATTTACCGCCCCTTGTGAATTAAAAGTTTAAATTTGGAAATTTATGAGATTGCAATTTTAGATGAAATGCATGGTGTTTCTCAAGAAAGACGTAAATAATGTTTTGAAAAAGTATTGCATCGCATTTGCACTTGCATTCAATTTTGACTAACATAAACGTACATACTTTGTTTGGTATTTCTCTACTGGGCTTTATGCTCACCCCTATGGGATTTGGTGCAGGTAAAGATGTTGTGGTTTTGCCAAGCTAAGGGTGGGGACATGTTTGCTGAAGAGTAGATCACTCTTCCTTTTGTTGAAATTTTTGTAAAGCCTAGGGCTAATTTGGTATGGGTCTAAGTGACCATTTTGTGTGACCGGGCTATTGCCTTAGAATATGTAAGCCCATAAGGGCATTTTGATGTTTGAGATTTTAGCATTTCACATGCTATACATTCATGTAACCTTTATGTTATGAATTTATATTGCATGTGGAACTTTTGATGTTAAACCCATTTAGTATATATATATGAGAAGATGGAAGGATCTTTGTCAGATTTTAGTGAATGCTTATTAATATGGCAATTCCATGTTAATTATTTTCGGGGCGTGACAAGCTTGATATGATTGTGAATGCTAATTATATGATTATATGTATTTGTGAATTTCTATCTGTTCACCGTAGGAAAATCTATTTATTTTTTTGTTATAAAATTTAAATTGAAGGTCGTAGAGGCAACAAAAACTAAAATTGACTGTGTTATTGTGATTAGCCTAATTTTTAAAGCCTATCGTGAAATTTAATTAAAAATTTATTCGGATCGAATTAATTAGATTAAATTGATTAAATTAAGCACAATTAACTAGTTCTAACTAAATTTGATTAAAGAAATATATATATATATATATATATAGAAGCTAAATGCACTTAAGCTCATGTTATGAGCTCAAAATCTGAAATACACTCTAGAGAGAGAGAGAGAGAGTGAGCTGATTATAGAGAGAGGGAGAATATAATTTGAAGGATTTAGCTCAAGCTTGCAGGATTGAAGAGAATTCACTCAAGAACTAACTAGGATTTGGAAGATTGAAGCTTCTAGGTGAGTAATTGAACTCAAATTTATGGGTTTACATTCATAACTAAGTGAATTCAAAGATGATATGAAGTTTAGAACAAGGTTTGATTTGGGAATGATGAAAATGGGGTCAATATGTATAAGCATGTACCAAATTGCTAAGAATCTTCATATTTGAGTTTTTAGCATGTTAAACAAGTTGAATTGGTAGTCATTTGAGAGACATGCATCCATGAACAATACGAGTATGAGGCTTAATTGCATGATTTGAAGATGATAGGATAAGGATTCATGTAAGATCATACATGCATGAGAGTTTTACATGTCCTTTTGACAAATTCATGGAGAATATAGTGCCAAATGCATAACTTTGTTGAGCTTCATGATTTTGAACAACATTTGTATTATTTGAAATGGAATTAGTGTCTATGTTTCACATGCATGCATAGTCCATGAAGCTTGGTTGCATAAACTTTGAACATACCAAGAAGAAAGTGAAATGATTTGAGAATTAGATCATGATTTTGGACAATTGGTCTTAAATTACCTATGTTCCCATGTCATGTAATGTCTTTCCATGTTTTTGTGCCAAAAATATGAGTTTTGAGCCTTGGGAATCAAGTTTTGAACTTCAAACACAGTTTTGGAAATTTCACAATTCGTCATGTCTGCTGAAGCGGGGAAGGTGCCGCTCGAGCGTAAAAATCAAGCTCCTAGAAGTTTTGCAGGCATTGATGTCTGCTCGAGCGAGAAGAATTGCGCTCGAGTGCCCACTCACATGTTTTGACTCTTGGCTCAAGCGACCAAAGTCACGCTTGAGCGCAAAAATGAGGCAACCAGTACTTTTGCAGACCAAAAGGGTCCGCTCGAGCGAGAAAAGCTACGTTAGAGCGGAGGGCCCTGTTTCCTAAATTTTTGAAAAGCTGTCTTATGTTCCAAATTCCGTTCTTTTTCATTTCTGAACATTCTTAGGCACACATTGAGCATCCTAAATAATTTAAGAACATGAAAGAAGCCTAAGAACATTAAACAAATTAAAGAATGGATTGAATTGTATTATGACCCCCAAGTGTTATAAATTATATAGTGTCAAGTACGAGGACAAATCAAGCACTAGAACACTGTGAGTAATATCTTAGCAAAGATATTTTTGTATATGTATTATTTTCTAAACGATGCCTATATGGTAAGGTTTTAAACCTTTGGAGTGATATTATGAATGAGTATTCTAATCGCTCAATTCGAAATGAAATATGTGAAGTGATCAACGTATGGGTATGAAATGGGCCTAAGGCCGTTTAGTATATTCAGTAAGGATATGGATTAGGCCTAAGGCTATTCTATATAATTGTTACATAGGCCGAAGGCCGTTCGGAATAAGGACTTTAATGGACCTAAGGTCGTTTTGGGATGAATATGTATATGACCATGGATCTAAATGTGTGCGCACAAATGTGTATATAAGTTGGATCCAAGGTCATTCTATATGTAAGTTGGACCCTAGGTCGTTTTGTATGTAAGTTGGACCCGAGGTTGTTTGTCCTATGATGGACCCAAGGTCGTTCTGTATGCTACATGGACCCAAGGTCGTTTTGTGTTTGGGTATGATGGAAGGACCTGAGGTCGTTTTGCTTTAACATCGACTATCAAGCGTAATAGTAAATTGTGATTATAAGAATCTTGTTCATGAACTCCTTTGTTTTGGTATTATTCACTAGGCATTAACTCACTGTTTATATTTATGTATATAGGTGAGTAGCAGGATGTCCAACCCCAGCTCTAGTGAGCAATGAGAAACCAAGTTTAGAGAGGTCAACCAAGGTCGCCTCACACAAGAGGCCTTACTTTTGTTTTACTTGTCCTTTTGATCTTTTGAGGTCACGTATGACCAATTCTGTACAACCTTGGTTTTGTTAATGCTGACTATTGAAGAATCCTGGACGTATGTAATACATACATAATATGAATGTTTGTACGTTGTGAGTTATTATATGAATATGAGAATGTTTTGGTTAAGCCATGTATGCACAGCTTATTGGACAATCTTTGCAAATTTTGCTTCCGTAATTTAGCCCCATATTATTAAATATGACTTGATTTCTGATTGAGGCCGCAGGTAATCTCGTGATTACTGGCCGGTTATGACTCTAATCCATAGGGGCGGGTTTGGGTCGTGACAGTTCTGCTCGAGTGCAAGAAGTGATGCTCGAGCGCAGAATACACACATCCAGTAGTTTTACAAACAATAGACCAACGCTTGAGTGCAAGAATGGCCGCTCGAACGCAAAAAGATCCGCTCGAGCATAGAATAAACTCTCCTAGTAGTTTTGCAGACCAGAAAAAATACTGAAAATTCACAAAGCTCGCTTGAGCGCAAGAAGTGCCACTCGAGAGGAGGAGCAAAATTATGGGCAATAAGAGTTTGGAAACTAAGCAACCAACCTGCCCTAAATGTAACCACAACAATCCAAAAGCCAAATTTAAGGAGATGCAAGGGAAACAAAATGTAAACAACAATATGAAACCATTAAACCCGAGTCCGGGATACAACAAGGGTCGGGTCAAAACTGGAATAGCTATAACCTCCCCCCCCATAAACAATTTCGTCCCCGAAAATTCAAATTAGGTTTTACAGTTATGTTTAAACTAAACACATTAACGATAGATAATCAATTCCAATACTATGACCCATTCTTTGGTCATCCATTTTCATCAACTTGAGACACAAGTTTCAATATTGAAAGTAAATTCCACATTTCCCAAAACATTTACAACGTTTACATTAAATTCATGTTTTTAAAACATATACAACATATACAATGTTCCCATATATTCAAAACATATACAATGTTTTCATCTTTCATTAACATAACAAAATCCTATTACATGCTCAAACATCAAGAAATAAGTCCAGATATTTCTCACGGATTTCTAACTCGTATTCCCAAGTTACTTCCTTAACCCCGTGATGTTTCCACAATACTTTAACCAAGGGAATTGTCTTGCCTCGCAAGACTTGGTCCCGAGTATCCAAGATTCTCTCCGATCTCTCTTTATACAAGGCATCCTCATCTACCTCTAAGTCAGCCTAATCTAACATGTGCGATGGATTTGGCTTGTACTTCCGAAGCATGCTAATATGAAACACATCATAAACCCTGAAAAGCTGTGGCGGTAAGGCCAAACAATAAGTTACCTCTCCAATCCGCTCAAGGATCTCAAAAGACCCAATGAACCAAGGGGACAACTTCTCATTTTTCCCAAACCTCATCAAACTCCTCCTAGGTGATATTTTTCAAGAAGGTGTGGTCTCCCACCTCAAAAGATAAGGGTCTCCTCCTACGGTTAGGATAACTTTTCTGGCGACTCTGAGTCATAGCCAACCTCTTACGGATAAGTGCAACTTTCTCTGTCGTTTCCCAGACCAACTCTGGACCCAACATAGATGCATCACCCACTTCGGCCCAACACACAAGGGATCTACACGGTCGACCATACAAGGACTCAAATGGTGCCATGCCAATACTCAATTGGAAACTATTATTATAGGCAAATTCCATTAAGTGCAAGTGTCTCTCACACGAGCCCTTAAAGTCAAGGATACAACCCTGAAGCATATCCTCTAAAATTTGAATGATACGCTCAGATTGCCCGTCAGTCTGAGGATGATATGCAGTGCTAAAGGTCAATCTCGTACCCAAGGCACTCTGTAGGCTCTGACACAACCGAGCCGTGAAACGCGAATCTCTATCCGAAACAATTGTCACTGGGACCTCGTGCAACCTCACTATGTCCCTAATGTAAAGGCTAGTAAGATAATCTACCGAGTCACTTACGTGCATAGGTATAAAGTGCGCTAACTTAGTCAACCGGTCAACTGCCACCCAAATGGCATCACTACTCTGTTGAGTCCTCAAAAGGCCCACAACAAAATCCATCGTGACGTGCTCCCACTTCCACTTGGCTATATGTAAGGGTTATAACAAACTCGCTAGCTTCTGATGCTCAACCTTCACTTGTTGATAAGTAAGGCATTTTGACACAAACACAACCATATCTTTCTTCATACTTTTCCATCAAAACTGGAGACTAAGGTTGTGATACATCTTTGTGCCTCCCGGATACACCGCAAGACGTGAATGGTGGAACTCTCGGAGTACTTCCTCTCGGAAAAACTTCGGCACGAAGAGACGATCAAGGTATCTAACACTCGAGTCGAAGTATACATTCAAGTATCATTGTACCTTCTCACTAAAGATCTTCTCCAAGAGGGATTCTACCTCAAGGTCACTCTTCTGTGCTTCCATCACTCGGTTCACAAGTGTAGGTTGTGCAACTACTGAAAACAAAGCTGTAGACTCCGTAGACTCGCCAAGATGCAAATTAAACTCCCCAATAGCACCCAATATCTCCAATTCCCGGATAGCAATACAAGCTACACTGCTAATTGATTTCCTACTCAAGGCATCAGCCACAACATTGACCTTTCCCGGGTGATAATATAGCTCGAAATCATAATCTTCTATAAACTCTATCCACACCCTCTACCTCAGATTCAAGTCTTTCTGTGTAAACAGATATTTCTGACTTTTGTGATCAGAAAATACCTCAAACTTCTCACCACACAGGCAATGCCTCCAAATCTTCAAGGCAAAGATCACCGCCGCTAACTCTAGATCATGAGTAGGGTAGCTTATCTCATGTGTTTTCAACTACCGTGAGCCATAGGCTACTACCTTTTTCTCTTACATCAGGACACAACCCAAACCTTCCCATGAGGCATCATGATATACAGAATAGCCCAAACCCTTCTCCGGAATAATCAATACTGGAGCAGTGGTAAGTCTAACCTTAAACTCTTGGAACGACTTTTCACAAGTCTCATTCCACACAAACTTAACTCCCTTCCCCATCAATCTAGTCAATGGTAAGGCTAGCCTAGAGAAATCCTTTACAAACCGACGATAATACCTAGTCAACCCCAAGAAACTACGGATCTCAAAAGCATTCTTATGTTGTTCCCAATCTTTCACTGCCTCTATCTTGGATGAATCTACAGTCATCCATTCCCTGGATACTACGTGGCCTAAGAACTTGACTTCTTTCAACCAGAATTCACATTTTCCAAACTTAGCATACAGTTTCTGGGCTCTAGATAACTCAAGTATTACCCGCAAGTGTTCTTCGTGCTTCTCCTCAGAGGGTGAGTAAATTAAGATGTTGTCCACAAAAATGACCACAAAATAGTTTAAGAACTCATGGAAGATCCGGTTAATCAAATCTATAAACACAGTTGGTGTATTGGTTAGCCTAAAGGGCATCACTAGAAACTCGTAATGGCCATACCACGTACGGAATGTCGTCTTCGGGATGTCCTTCTCTCTCACTCTCAACTAGTGATAACCTGATCTCAAGTCTATCTTAGAAAAGCAATAAAACCCCTTTAACTGATCAAACAAATCATCTATATGAGGCATTGGGTACTAGTTCTTAACAATTACCCAGTTCAACTTCCGGTAATCAATACAAAGTCGCAACGCACTATATTTTTTTTTGGCAAAAAGAGCCGGTGCTTTCCAAGGTGAAGTACTAGAGTGGATGAAACCCTTATCTAATAATTCCTGGAGTTGAATCTTCAACTCACTCAACTCGGCAGGTGCAAATTTATATGGTATCATAGAAATCGGTGCTATGCCAGGCACTAAGTCGATAGAGAACTTGATCTTTTGATGAAGTGGTAAACTAGTAAGATCGTCCAGAAAAACATCTGGGTATTCACAAACTACCCTTGGCAACTCAACTCGAACTTCATTACACTCTGTACTCAAGAAGTTATCAAGAAGGCAACTAAGCTCACTCCGCCTACGCGAATCATACACTAGTGATAAGACTCTATCAACCCAGTCCCCCAAGAAATAAAAGCAATCGCCGCTCAGGGTACATACAGTAACCCTCTAATGGTAGCAATCTATAACAATCCGATATGGTGACAACTAGTCCATACCCAATATAACGTCAAAACTAGACATATCAATCAACACAAATGCAAAAGGAAGTCAGTGACCGACAACCTTTATGTCACAACCCCGACACCCCTACTTCAAAACAACCTTACCACCAATAGGTGATTCTACATAGATAGGAGATGCTAACTGAGCCAACTCTACCCCAAAACTGATGCAAATGCAGATGATATAAATGAATGGGATGCACCTGTATCAATTAACACATTAGCAACTGAATTACAAAACAAGAAGGTACTCTCACTACCAAAGGCACTGCTACTAAATCTAGTGTGGTAACATTATACACATGCCTTGAAGGTCTCTACTTAACCTGTTCACCCCTTGGAGCATAAGCCTGATACACTGACTAAGCCGAAGCGGCTCCCTAATTGGCCCTTGAGGCCTGTACTAACTGTGTCGGCTGGTGGCTCTATGCCTGTACTAACCGGGTGTGCCATCCAACTGAGGGCAAAATATCTTCATATGCCCGCCTGCCCACATTGATAACAAGTGAGTGGCTGCCCTCTCTCATGACTCTAGCTCTAAGAATGAGCTGAAGACAATATAGACTATTTCCCTTCTCCTCTCTGCGGACAAGTTGGAGACTTGTGGCCCAACTAGCCACACTTGTAACAAGTGAAATCTCCCTGACCATCTCTCCCAGAACCCAAACTTGACACTGGAAAATTGGATGTCGACTGAGCTCCCTAGGACTGCTGTGGGGTAGGACCTCTCTGCCTCTTGTTGTCCCCGTAAGCATCCTCCTAGAGCCTCTTATTCTCTCTTCCTCTATCTCCATCACAGTCTCAAGGTGAGCCGCCGACGCTACAAGTCACTGTAATCTCTAATCATTGAACTGGCTACCTTGAAAAAGATGACCTCTTCTCAAATTCCAAGCAACGACACTCCTCTGTCACCACTAACTTCAGTACAAACCTAGAGAGGCTAGTAAAGGCTGCCTCAAACACGACCACCGGTTTGTTCAACTACTTAAGCTGAGAAAACTGATCCCTCAACTTCTCCTTAACTGTGAGAGGCAAAAACTTATGCTGAAAGGTGTTGACAAAGGCCTCCCAAGTCATCCCAATGCGCCCACGTGCATACTTCCACCACTGACCCGCATCTCCCTTCAACTGGAAGGATGCCAAGGTCACTCTCAGCCCGTCGTCTTCGATGCCAAGTATCTCGAACGTCTTCACTATCTATTTTAGCCACTCATCTACTTTTAGTGGTTCCTTGGGATCACCCACAGCTTATCCAGATTTGACCGGAAAAACTCTCGCTTTAGAAAAGATGACCCTGCCTCAGCTACTTGGGCCTGGACTTAATTCTCAGCCTAGAGAATGTCCATGGATTCCCTCAAAGCTCTGGCCATTTCGTGGGCTAAGGCACCCATGGCCTGTAGACCAACTGGTTCGGCTACATTAGCCTGACTAACCCCTTCTTCCTGTACTGGAATATTATCCGGTATAGGCACCTCATGCCTTCTAGGCCTACCACGCCTACCACCACCACGTCCACGTCCTACCATCCTAATAAAGACAACACAAAAGATTAGTACGTTTACAAATGTGTCGAAGCTAACCCACTCGCGTCCTAATGCGATGGACAACAGTAATTCACTCCACATAAATACATAGTCACATTAACACATACGAATTTCATTCCCGAATAATGATCGTCCCGCGGTATTGCCAGAGTTCCAATTAGAAATAGGACTTCTAGAAACTCGTGGATTCGACCAACATTCTAGAAATTAAATGCCATATCCATGTAATCACATAAATATGTTATCACAGAACATTACAAACATAAAAAACATCTCTGTCAAGCGAGACAAACCCATTATCGTACTAACCACTTCCTACATACCTAAAGTATTCAAACTCGGTATGCTCTGATACCAAATTGTAACGCCCCTAAAATAATTACAATAATTCATCTACAAATGACTAATACAAGATGACAAAAACAAAATAATAGACTTTCATTAATTAGAGTTAATTTACAGAAGTGACATATGTGATATAGATTCATAAGCTCTACCCTGAATCTATAACATGTGATACCAACTTAGTGATCAACAAAATAAATGCCCTACAAGCTTACATTTTTCCAAGACTATGCTTGGTTACAACAAAAGAGAGTGTTTTAAGCTCTATACATATAAAGCCCAAGGCTTGTACAAATATTAAATAAAAGACAACAAAATAGAGCCTTCAACTCCTAGGTCCTTCCAAGCTAAGTTCTCGGAGGAGGCATGTCACCAGCACCTGAAAATGATTTCCTAAGCATGGTAAGCCAAAACCCAGTAAAAACAATCTAACCCAATATATGAATATTAACAAAGATACAAGTATGATGCACATATTTAATGCCAATGACAAACCTTTTACGACTTTTTCCAAACCATGTTATGTCAAACTTATATCTCAATCCATTTTATCCGAGTTCATTAGTTATGCCCACGTCATTTAATCAATCAAACAGAGGATACACCTCACAGGTCTTCAACTAATATAATTATCATACAAATATATTCACTTGCCATTTTACAGAAATTTCATTCGCGGGAATTGACACCAATGTATACGCACGGTTTTCGAGACTTTCACCTTAGACACGTAGGCCAACTTAGTTTAATGTAGTCCATCATCTTTCTTCTTCCAAACATGGAGTACATCCCATTTCTCCTTCCAAACATCATACATATATAATGTATACACATCATAATCATATTTAATAATAATAAGAAAAAGATTAGTTTCAATTCGCCTAATCATCATGCAATTTCTACAACAATTATGGTTATCCTCCACCGATAGCGCAAAACAGATATTTCTAAACAGATATATAATCTTTACAACAGATAAATTATCCAACGTTCCGTAAGTGTGAGGTAATACATATCTAACTCCACCATTTATATAAACATCAATTCAATTTCATATTCCCAATACTAATTCCATATTTATACAAAATAATTATTCGAGACATTGTAGAGCAAAACTCTTTTTTTTCCCATTTCATTCCAAACACCAAAATCAATCATTTTAACACAATACAAGCTCATATTTACTTCCATAACTGAGAGGGTAATTTATACAGATAAATTGGGTCAAGCTAGGATAGTGGGCCGCTCTTTGGGCCGTATTAAGAAGGCTAAGAAGATGGGCCGTGGACGAGTGGTAGTCCGGTCCGGAGTAAGAGATTTGCCGCCGAAGTAAGTAGTCTAGTTTGGTCGCCATGTATTTGGGTTAGCCCGGTCTCACTGTTCAGAACCGAGGTATGTTGGGCCTGCTTTAGGACCTAAGTAAAGGTTAGCTCGGCTTAAATGTTCTATGGATAGCTTGGCCTTTGCATGTGAGGCCGAGGTAGGAGAAAGGTTAGGAAGAGCCGATGTAATCATTAGACCGGTCGAGGCATGGTACAGCTAGCTCGACCTCGGCGTGAGGAGTCGAGGTAGGAACATGGGAAGGCGAATCCGAGCTATGGGCTAGCTCAGTCGTACAGCCGGTCTGACAAGGAAATGCTATTTCGGTTATATGATATCTTTCCGAAGTAAAACCATCTCACTTGGTTTAAGCAGTGAGGGGGGTGTTGGAGGATAATGCTTATCCTCCAGGAGTAAGAATCCTAGGAGGACTCTACATGGAGGAGTAAGAGTCCTACCAGGATTGTGCCACGCGAAATCTATAAAAAGCTCACCAATATCACCTTAAGGGAGGTAACACAACTTTGTTTTCTGAATACACAGAGCTTTTGTCTATTTGTCAAGCTTACCGACTTAGACATCGGAGAGGTTTCCGGCACACACCCGCCGGCTAGCTCACGTTTGTGTTTTCTGGTGATAAAGCGACGTCGTACGGAGGAGCGCAGACTTGATCAACAGGATTATACGAGAAGGTGTATTTCTTTCCCGTACAATTGGTGCCATCTGTGGGAATTCAGACAAGAACAACCTCTTGATCAAGCCTTTTCTCCCAAATATCAATGGTAAACAATGAAGAGTTACCTCAGTCCGCCATCGATGGACAAACTCCAGATGGGGGTGCAAGGCGCGAAGGCCTACCTTTGGTCACTCCCATGACGGATCTGGAGCCACAGAGACAGAATTCCAGGAGGGATGCGAGGGGACGAAGGCGGAATAACAACCCTCATCCCTCTCGTTCGCAAAGCCCAGAAAGACAAAGGCGCAGGATTGATCCTCAAACTCTGGAGGATCGCGTCAGACAACAAGACGAATTGATTCGTAAGATGGCGGCAGACATGGAGTCTCTAAAGCGCCAGGTGAAAGGAAAAGAAGTGACGACAGGAGAGGGGCGCAATAACAAGACGCCCCCTCGCCACTCAAAGGGTCGTAGTAGGAATTCTACACCCGCTCAAGCAGAGAACAGAAGCCTCAGGACAGGCGACACGCAATCCAGATCTTCCAGGACTCGTCACTCCAGGTCTGAGAGGTCATACACTGAGGGAAGCACATATTGGCCCTCACATACGCACCAGACGAGGTCTAGACAGACGGAATTACCCAGATCGTCCGACCTACGATCCGTGCTAAAAGAGAAGGCACGATGGAAGGAGGACGCCAGGGCGCGCGATCCACACAGGGTTCCTGCCTTACGGCGGTTGGCTCCTTGGACGCATGGAAGCGTCGAGGTTGGAATGCCAATACCGCGCCCGGCATACGAACCAACGGACAAGGCATTGGCGAGGCTGCAGACCTCACCATTCGTCCCAGCAATCGAAAACGCGCCCCTTCCGTCAGGCTTCCTACAGCCCAAATTCACAACGTATGAGGGGAAGACGGACCCCTACTCACACTTGAGCCACTTTCGCCAGGTCATGGCTGTATATCGGCGGAACGAGGCCTTGATGTGCATCCTATTCCCTTCAAGCCTTGGCGACCTAGGCTTGACTTGGTTTGAAAAGCTTCCAGAGGACAGCATAGCCTCCTGGGCGCAACTGGCGGAGGCGTTTGTAACACGATTCAGAACAAACACGAAAACGCCGATGGAGATCGACCAGTTACTCTCCATCGACATGGGCGATAAGGAGACCCTGAGGTCATACAACAGTCGCTACTGGGAGACATTCAACCAGATTGGGGACTGCCCAACCAATCTCGCCATTGCGCAATATAAAAGAGGCCTTCCAGTCGGAAACAGACTGAGGGACTCTATCACCATGACACCGCCTCTCACCATGGAGGTCCTGATGGAGAGAGTGCATCAGCACATCAGGGTGGAAGAGGATGGTGCTCGTGCCAAAGCAAAATCTGGCACGACCACAGCACCAGAGAAGAAGACCTCAGCAAAGGTCAATACGGTAGATCGCCAAAACCGAAACGGACGAGGTAGGCGAGACAACGGTGAGGACCAGGACAAGAGATGGTTGAGAGTCCGCACTGCCATAACCATGGTATTCAAGAAACCAATCTACCGTATACTTAATGAGATTCGAGACGAGCCTTTCGTCAAATGGCCAGCCAAGCTAGGCGAGGCCCAGAAGGACTATGATAACAGATCCAGGTGCACCTTCCACAAAGAAAAGGGGCACCGCACTGAGAATTGCACGCCATTGAGGCAACATCTGGAGGAATTGGTGGCAGTAGGCCACCTGGACAAATACATCGAAGGAGGGGCACAGCCAGCCCCCCAAGACCATAATAACCCCAACGGCATGCCGATCGATGCCCCACCTCAAGGCATCATCAACGTAATACATGGAGTCTTTGAACCTGAGCGTGTATGCGAGCTCAGAGGTTCAATCAAAAAGGCTGAGCACTTAAGAGAGGTACTAAGTGCCCAACCGATCGTCAAGAAAGGGAAGACAGAGGCCACTAATGTCATGTCTTTTTCAGATAAAGACTTAGCAAGGATTTATTGCCCTCACAACGATACCTTGGTTGTCACTCTCCGAGTCAAGGATTTTGACGTCAAGCGGATTCTGATTGACCAAGGAAGTTCGTGTGAAATCATGTACTATGAAACCTTCAAACAACTAAAGTTGCAAGATAAAGACTTGGCGCCTGTCGTATCTCCCCTTATCAGATTCAACTCCATGCCAGAATGGCCCGTCGGCAAAATTATCCTCCTAGTCAGGGAGTGTGACGAAACAAGTGGAGTTCTGGGTGTTGAAGGTCCCCTCCACTTACAACATCATCTTGGGAAGAACATGGCTGCATGCTATGCGCTCAGTGGCGTCCTCCTACCACCAGGTGATGCGGTTTCCCAACGACACCGGAGTAATAGAAGAAGTTTATGGAGATCAGATCATGTCAAAACAGTGCTTTGTCACAGTGAACGACAGCCGCGCTGCCAAAGGATACGTTCATTCGGTGGAAGAACCTGAGAGTAATGAACTATTCGCAGATGTCGGCAAAGCGGCTAATCAGAAAGCGGTGGAGGACTTGGTGGAAGTCAGAATAGATGAAAAGAACCCGGATAAGTTCTTTTTGCTTGGTTCGTCGTTGTCCAGCACTGAGAAGTTGGAGGTCTTAGAATTTCTGACCTCCAACATCGAAGTGTTCGCCTGGACCCCATACGACATGCCAGGCATTGATCCCAACTTCATCTGTCACCAACTTAACGTCCACCCTTCTGCCAGACCAATCATACAGCGCACCCGTAGATCGGCACTCCACCACGCTGAAATAGTAGCAGAAGAAGTAGGAAACCTGCTGGAAGCAGGGGCTATCAGAGAGGTGCACTACCCAAAATGGATCTCCAACACCGTCGTCGTGCCAAAGAAGAATGGCAAATGGCGTGTCTGCGTCGACTACAAAACGGTCAATAAGGCGTGCCCAAAAGATAGCTTTCCTCTACCAAGGATAGATCAACTAGTAGACTTAACGGCAGGGCACAACCGACTTAGCTTTCTGGATGCATACAGAGGCTACCACCAAATCGCCATGCATGAACCAGACCAGGAAGTCACATCCTTCACCACTCCAAGGGGACTCTACTGCTACAAAGTCATGCCCTTTGGCCTAAAGAACGCAGGGGCGACGTTCCAGAGAATGGTCACCAAGATGTTTGAACCATTGTTAGGTAGAACAATGGAAGCTTACATCGACGACATGGTGGTCAAGAGCAAGGATGAGAATGACCATCTCAAGGACCTAGGTGAGATGTTCGAGATCCTAAAGAAGCATAAGTTACGCCTCAACGCGTCGAAGTGTGCGTTCGGAGTAGGATCTGGCAAATTCCTAGGCTTTTTGGTGACCAACCGAGGTATAGAAGCAGACCCTTCTCAGATCAAGGCAATACAAGATCTAGAGAAGCCAAACTCAGTGAAGGAAGTGCAGCATCTCATCGGCATGGCGGCCGCGCTCAATCGGTTCATAAGCCGGTCGTCAGACAGACTACGACCATTCTTCCATGCACTGAAGGCTAAGTTTGAGTGGGACGAAGAATGCGACCACGCACTGGAAAGCCTAAAAGAATACATGTCTTCTCCACCACTACTTGTAACACCAATCCCTGGAGAAGAACTCTTCTTATACTTGGCAGTTTCGCAGCATGCAATTAGCGCAGTGTTGGTCTGCGCAGAAGAAGTCCAACATCTTCCCATCTACTATGTCAGCAGGACATTACTGGGCGCCGAAACGAGGTACTTGCCACTGGAGAAACTGGCATTGGCCTTGATGATGGCCTCAAGAAAGTTCTCGCATTACTTTCACGCCCACACCATAGTTGTTCTCACAGCCTTCCCATTAAAGGCCTTATTTGAAAGAGCAAACTTCTCTGGGCGAATTCTGAAGTGGGCCGTAGAGTTGGGACAATACGACATCAAGTTCCAACCTAGAACCGCAATAAAAGCGCAAGCATTGGCAGATTTTGTCGCAGAATTCACACCAGGAAGTCATCACATCTGCCCAGTCGACCTAACTAAAACAATCGAACTAGGGATGGAAGTTGACGTCGGAATAACGCAACCCCTAGTACTGGTTACTCAGTCAGGCCCCAAGGCAGACCAGAGTAAAGAAAGGAAGGAAGAAACAAACCATGCTACACCAAGTCAGAACTCACCGACAAATAAAGACTTGGTGCAAACAGAAAGCAAGGGGCAGACAGCGAGCATGGACTTTGAAGAAAACACCAGCAACATGGAAGATCCCAAGGCATCATCTGATCCCTCCACCTGCTGGAAGTTGTTCGTCGGAGAGATGTGGAAGCTCTTCGTGGATGGAGCATCCAACCGGCATGGAGCAGGACTTGGCATAGTCCTCATCTCTCCAGACGGCCTAGTAGTGAAGCAGGCAATCAACATTGGCTTTCCAGCATCAAACAACGAAGCAGAGTATGAAGCGCTTCTGGCAGGCCTCAAGTCAGCATTCTACATGAAGGCCACCGAGCTAATGGTCTACAGCGACTCACAGCTGGTGGTAAACCAAATATCTGGCGACTACGAGGCAAAGGATAATAGAATGGCCAAGTACCAAGAATTGGTCAGAACAGAGATAAAAAAGTTTGAAGTGGTGAGGATAGAACAGATCGGTAGAGAGGAAACCAGTAGAGCAGACGAACTCGCAGGCTTCGCCTCAATGGCAGATACCTCCATCCCTCACCCACTACTAATCGACTATCTGCCTAGACCAAGCATTGAAGACCCAGAAGCAGAAGAGGTATGTTGTGTAGAGTTAGGCCCTTCTTGGATGGATCCCATCATACTGTTCTTGAAAAACGGCACCTTACCAGAAGAGAAAAAAGAAGCCAACAGAATAAGAGCAAAGTCGCAACGATTTTGGCCCTCCCCTTCCTTGGCATTATACAAGAAGTCGTTTTCAGGACCTTATTTGAAGTGTGTTCACCCCAGCAAAGTGGAAGCATTCTTGTTTGAAATATATAAGGGTGTATGTGGCAGCCACCAAGGAGGAAGATCCTTGGCATACAGAGCAATCTCGCAAAGATATTGGTGGCCATACATGCAAGCAGATTCGGAGAAGTATGTTAAAAAATGCGAAAAGTGTCAGAAATTCGCATACCAAATACACCAACCTGCCAGAGAACTTCTACCTTTGACTAGTCCATGGCCCTTCGCAATGTGGGGATTGGACATAGTAGGCCCACTTCCAACGGCACCAGGTAACAGGAAGTTCTTTCTCGCCGCAACCGATTACTTCACTAAGTGGGTGGAAGCAAAAGCCTTGGCGTCAATCAAAGAGAAAGATGTAAAGAAGTTTGTTTGGCAGAATATTATCACTCGCTTTGGCATACCAAAGGCTTTGATCTCAGACAACGGCACTCAGTTCGATGGCAGAATATTCAGGGGCTTTTGTGAAGAGTACAAGATAGAGTTCTACAATTCTACACCGGCATATCCCCAAGCAAATGGTCAGGCAGAGGCATCAAACAAGGTAGTCTTGGATGGATTAAAGAAGAGGTTAGAGCAGGCAAAAGGCAAGTGGACAGAAGAGCTCTTCCATGTTTTATGGGCTTACCGCACCACGCCTCGACGATTAACATGAGAAACACCATTCTCCTTAGCTTATGGCATGGAAGCAGTCATCCCATTGGAAGTTGGACTCCCCACAATCCGAAGCGAAAACTTTGATCCAGACTTAAATGGCGAAGCCATAACATTTGAGCTTGACCTTGCAGAAGAAAGAAGAGACAGAGCATTGGTACACATCGCCTCCTACCAACAAGAGTTGTCCAGAAAGTATAACAAAACAGTGCATCCAAGACAATTCAAGATCGGAGATTGCGTACTGCGCAAAGTAATGGGAAACACCTTAGTTCCAGGAGATGGCAAGTTGGGACCTAATTGGGAAGGACCTTACAAAGTGGTCGGATTAGCAGGCAAAGGGGCATACCACTTGAAAGATGAGGACGGCAAAGCAATTCCCAGGCCATGGAACACTGCAAATCTCAAGTTATTTTATTTCTAGCTTTTTTTTTTCTCTTTTTAAGTATGTGTAATTTTTTACTTCCTCAATAAAATAAATCGATTCTTTTTTAGCATAATTGTTTTCAGTAGAAAGTAGCTTTAGTAAGTTAGTAGCATTGTAAACATAGTTGGCCGGAATAACCAACTATGACCCTTCCTAAGCCCAGGATCAGGATCCAGGTTACAGGACGCTTGGTCGGTATAACCAAACACTTTATTCTAAGTTGGCTGGAAAAACCAACTTAGAGGTTGGCTGGATTAAACCAACACCCCTCCTAAGCCCAGGATCAAGATCCAGGCTGCAGGACGTTTGGTCGATATAACCAAACACTTTATTCTAAGTTGGCTAGAAAAACCAACTTAGAGGTTGGCTGGATTAAACCAACACCCCTCCTAAGCCCAGGATCAGGATCCAGGCTGCAGGACGTTTGGTCGGTGTAAACCAAAACACTTTATTCTAAGTTGGCTGAAAAAACCAACTTAGAGGTTGGCTGGATTAAACCAACTGTTTATACTCTTCAGCCGAAGTAAGTGTATGGCTGAAGAGTGGTTGGCTGGATTAAACCAACTATTTATACTCTTCAGCCGTAGTAAGTGTATGGCTGAAGAGTGGTTGGCTGGATTAAACCAACTGTTTATACTCTTCAGCCGAAGTAAGTGTATGGATGAAGAGTGGTTGGCTGGATTAAACCAACTGTTTATACTCTTCAGCCGGAGTAAGTGTATGGCTGAAGAGTGGTTTGCTGGATTAAACCAACTGTTTATACTCTTCAGCCGAAGTAAGTGTATGACTGAAGAGTGGTTGGTTGGCTGGATTAAAACCAACTCTTATACTCTTTAGCCGGAGTAAGTTATATCGGCTGAAGAGTGGTTGGCTGGATTAAACCAACACTGGATACTCTTCAGCTAAAGTAGCTATATCGGCTGAAGAGTGGTTGGCTAGTAAGTTAGCTAAAACCGAGATCACAGTTGAGCAAATGAGTACATGGAAAAATCATTACAAGTGCAAACATACATACACAAAATCGAAATAGGAGTTGAAGAAGATTTCTTCACTAAAAGTGCGAAACAAAGTACAATTGAGGGGCCGTAGCCCGGTTACAAGTTTCTAACAACAGAAAAAAAAAAAAAAAAAAAAGTCAGCGAAGGAGTTCATCAAGCTCGGCATCAAATTCATCATCAGCATCTGTCCAGACTCCGGCGTCGGTTGGGAGCACGGTTTGAACTGGGAGCTCGGTCTCAGCCTGAACCTCGGTCTCAGCTTGAACCTCGGTCTCAGTTGGTGGCAGCTCGTCCGTTAGATCTTCAATGACTGGCTCCAACCGAACTGTTTGATTATTTTGCTGTTGTTCATTGACGACCGGGGTGAGAGTTGGCTCCTCATCCTCTTCATCATCATCATCATCATCTTCATCATCACCGGACCTCTCAAGAAACTGCCTTTTGAGATCGGCAGCATATTGCGAAAGCGAGGCCGGAATAGAATACGGCGGAGCATTGTAGACGTCGGTGTCAGGCGTACAACCGAGCCACTCCACCGCACTCCTCTAGCCACATTTGAAGAATAAGTCCTTTGCTGCGTTGCACTGGAGGGTGTAGGCGTCTTCAGCCTTCTTAAATCTTCTTTTTTCGACTTTCTTCATTCCGGCCTTCAGTTCGTTTATTTCGGTGTCCTTTTTCTTCTCAATTTTTGCCAAGTGACGCAGGAACTTGTCCTTTGTCTCAATGGCGATCTTTTGCTTCTCGGCCTCGACCGAGTTAACTACTTCGGTCAGTCGACCGTTCTCCGCACGAAGCTCGGCCAGCTGCCTTTTTGCCTCCTCTAGTTCGGTCGTTTTTGATTCGGCCTCAGCCATGGCTTCCCTTGTATTTCTCCTAAGCTCCATCACCCTCCGGTGAGTAACTTGGTTTTTCTGAATGGCCTGCAAAAGGAGTAGTGACTTAACCGTTAGCCGGACTGAAAGTTGGGAAAATTACAGAGCAAGAGGAGATATATTTTACCAGGATCATTGATTTCGTTGAAGACCGGATGGACTTCAGCTAGGTATTAAGTTGTTTATAGTGGTGCTCCATGTCTTTTGGAAGGCACACACTCTTGGCCAGATTAAAAGCCATTGAGTGGTCCTTCTCAGTGACAACCGAATCCGAGGCCAGAATGTCTCAGTTGTTGAAGGAGAGACTGGGAACCCACTTTGAAGTGCCAGCTCGGTCGGAGTTCTCAATAGGAGGGCTTCGTTGGGGGCTTGAAGGAGGGCTTGGTGGCAGAACGTTCTCATCCACAAGTCGTTGCTCGGTTTGGTTAGTCTGGGCACGTTTACTTGGGCGAGATGATGACGGCTGTTGGGATGGAAGGGCCACCATGGTCTCTGTGGTCTGGCCGGTTGGTGGTGCATCAGTTGGGTTGGTTTCGGTCAACAACGCCTTCAATCTGTTCCTTTTGGCCATCTCTTGTTCGGCAGTGAGAGGCACTAGGTTGATTTGGGGCAAGGTAGGGTCCGGCTCTGGCGCGTCTTCTAGAAGAAAGTCAGTAACTCTCGCTTTTCTGCGACCGGTGTATCTGTACGTCGGCTCAAAGCTGAGAAGTTTAGCCCAACTTCTTTCTTGAACACGTAGTGCGGCGCGGAGGATACCGAAGTTGGGGTGGCTGTACAATGAGTGTAGATGGGCTGAGTCTGTATGGAGAAAACAACTGTTAGTCCGGTCTAAAATTGGGAACCGAAGTAAAAAGGAAGAATGCATGGAAAACCGAAGTAAGTTTACCCGGGATTCCTTTGTTCCAGTTTATACTTCGGCCTGGGATCTGGGCTTGGTGGTCCTCAAAATTCCCAGATACCCAGAAGAAGTCGTCGTCATTCAAGTCTTTATCCGGCGTATCTTTTATTATTTTTTCTCTACGTCGGCGTATCCTAAGGTAGTATACCCACCCATCTTCTTTGGATCCTAAAGAATATTGATGGAATATTTCGGCTAGACTGAGGTTCAGGCGGGTTTGGCGGTTTAGTTCGGCGATGCCCATTATTATACGGTAAGAATTGGTGGAGAGTTGGGTTGGGCAGAGCCTGGTTTGCCTAAGGAACTCGCAAATTAATGGTTGGACCGGGAATCTTAGTTCGGTCTCAATTATTGAAAGAAGGGTAAAAGGCACAGAACCCTCATTCCCCCAAGGTATAGTGTTTTTCTTGGCTAGGGTAAGGTGGACATCGGCAGGAATGTTGTAATCCTTGCGGAATTCGGCAAGGCCTCCTGGGGTTTCTACTAAAAATCTGTACTTTCCCATTTATTGTATAACTTATAAAATAAATTAGTTCGGCTGAGAAGTTGTGCTCAGAAACTCGGTTGAGCACACAGAGGGAGTGCCTGGGCAACCTAAGTCTGCAAAGTGGAAAAACAAGGTGTTAAGCACAGATCGTTGATCGTGCTACAAAAACAAAACGAGAAAAGAGAAGTCTTACTTCGGCTACGCGTGGTACTACAATATGTGTTTGTTATCTCGGCTCGGCCGAATGTTTTTGGTTATCTCGGTTCTGCCTATGGGTTTGTTACCCTGGTTGGGCATCAAGGGACAGCTTTCTGAGTTCGATTTAGAAACTAAGAAAGCTGGCTTAGCCCCGACGGCTGAGTTCGGTCGAGGGCCAAGATTTCTAAGTTTGGTGCGTTCTTATTTCGGCTAATGTGAATCAGGTGGTGACCTGTTAAAACTACTGTTATATGCACAAGTTCTAGTTCGGTGCCAGTCTACCTAAATCTTTTTATAGCAAGAACAGTTTCCTAGTTTGGTTGGATGTGTTTTATGGATCAAATGAGTGTTCTACTAGCTATTACTTGATATTCAAGGGGTTCTTACGAAGTTCTTTCCAGAACAAAGCTAGGCATGAAAAGTGTTTTGCAAAAATACCAAAACAAACTACAATGGATTGAATGAAAGCAAAAACAAAGGAAATAAGAGAAACGGATTCGTGATGTTTACTTGGTGGAAGGGAACGAGGTGGAAACAACGGCAGCAAAACACAAGATTCACAGTTGCAAACGTCGAAAAGCAGTGGAGCAAGAGAGAGAGCAGAGAAAGTGAATAGTAGAGTATTTGATCCAAATAAAATGAAGGGTTTTTTGTTTTAGAAGAAAGGAGAAAAGCGGGAACTGTTCAAAAAATTGTGAAACACGAAGACGGCGCGACAGCTAGGATTGACCAATGAAAGGCTGCCACGTGTCACTGGAAAGGGAAGCGTTTCAGTTGCTGTCATTGAAGAGACGTTTTGACCGGATGTGCACAGCTCGGCTTGAGTATAGCTCGGCTGGAAAGGCTAAGTGGTTTTTAGCCTGGTTGGAATGGCTAATGGATGTTTTTTAGCTCGGCTGGAGAGGTTAAAACTCTAGCTCGGCTGATGGACAGGTAATCCCTATCATGTTACGCAGATGGGATTAAGGGGCAATTGAGAGGGTAATTTATACAGATAAATTGGGTCGAGCTAGGATAGTGGGCTGCTCTTTGGGCCGTATTGAGAAGGCTAAGAAGATGGGCCGTGGACGAGTGGTAGTCCGGTCCGGAGTAAGAGATTTGCCGCCGAAGTAAGTAGTCTAGTTCGGTCGCCATGTATTTGGGTTAGCCCGGTCTCACTGTTCAGAACCGAGGTATGTTGGGCCTGCTTTAGGACCTAAGTAAAGGTTAGCTCGGCTTAAATGTTCTATGGATAGCTTGGCCTTTGCATGTGAGGCCGAGGTAGGAGAAAGGTTAGGAAGAGCCGATGTAATCGTTAGACCGGTCGAGGCATGGTACAGCTAGCTCGACCTCGGCGTGAGGAGTCGAGGTAGGAACATGGGAAGGCGAATCCAAGCTATGGGCTAGCTCGGTCGTACAGTCGGTCTGACAAAGAAATGCTATTTCGGTTATATGATATCTTTCCGAAGTAAAACCATCTCACTTGGTTTAAGCAGTGAGGGGGGTGTTGGAGGATAATGCTTATCCTCCAAGAGTAAGAATCCAAGGAGGACTCTACATGGAGGAGTAAGAGTCCTACCAGGATTGTGCCACGCGAAACCTATAAAAAGCTCACCAATATCACCTTAAGGGAGGTAACACAACTTTGTTTTCTGAATACACAGAGCTTTTGTCTATTTGTCAAGCTTACTGACTTAGACATCGGAGAGGTTTCCAGCACACACCCGCCGGCTAGCTCACGTTTGTGTTTTCTGGTGATAAAGCGACGTCGTACGGAGGAGCGCAGACTTGATCAACAGGATTATACGAGAAGGTGTATTTCTTTCCCGTACAATAACCATTTCCAATACATTCATTCATAAATCCCTCTTTTGATTTTAAACCAAAATCCTAGGTTTGTTCAAAATTGTCTCAAATCCCAATATTTCTTACACATCAACAAATAACTAAGTTAAAACTGATAGAAGAGTGTAGTTTCCCTACCTCAAAGTTAGAAGTCGAGCAAGCAAAGAAGAAGCTTCAAAGATGCTCAAACACAACTCTATTTGGATATAAATATAGCTCTTAAGATGCTCTACCTTTTTAACAAAGGAAGTAGGGTGAAGAAACCAACGGATCAAGGTGGAAATATAAAGAGAATGTAGGTTTTAGAGAAAGAGAGAAGCTATAGATCTAGGGTTTTGGAGAGCTTTAGAGAGAGGAAGAGATAGAAAAGTGATATAAAATGCGGCTGTTACGAACTGATATAAGCATAGTCTGCTCGAGCGCAAGAGTTGACGCTCGAGCGTCAAACACAACAAATTGTTCCACTCAAGCGCAGAATACACACATCTAGTAGTTTTGCAGACAACAGATGAACACTCGAGTTGAGCCTACTCGAGCACAAAAGGATCTACTTGAGCATAGAATACACTTTTCTAGTAATTTTGCAGACATGCAAAAATATTGAGAGTTCACAAAGGCCGCTCGAGCGCAAGAAATGCCGCTCGAGCGGAGGAGCAAAATTCTGGACAACAAGAGTTTGGAAACTAAGCAACCAACCTACCCCAAACACGACCACAACAATCCAAAAGCCAAATTTAAGGGGATGCAAAGGAAACAAGATGTAAACAATAATATGAAACCATTAAACCCGATTCCGGGATATAATAAGGGTTGAGTCAAAATCGGAGTCACTACAAGTATTTTTCCCTTACTTAGGTGGCACATTCTAAATTAAAAAATTCTATTAAAAAATTATTCAATAAATATCAAAATGTGCTTTAAATATGCACAATCATTTTCAATGAATCATTATTCTTTAAAATAATACTCCACGCTATTTATCATTTGACATTTGTCAATTTATCTTCTAAACACTTAACAAAAAAAAGTACTGAGTTCTATTATTTTAATCAATCAATATCAAATTGGATACTATACGTTTATATAATTACTTCTAAAAATATGATATCTGACATAAAATCACGATAAAGTTAACTTTAATCAATGTAATGATATTTTATATTATGATATGTGTTATAAAAGAATAATATTAATTTTAATTTAAAATAAAATTTTAATTTAAGTTATTTATTTTAATAATCTTAGCATTGTTGTTCTATAAAAGTGTTAGTTGAATACTTATATATAATAAATTAGTTAAATTAATTGCTTATTTTGATCATTTTAGTTCTATTGTGTTATAAAAGTATAATTATTATACAATGATTTTATATGATATACATTAAATTATAAGATAGTAAAGTAAACACTCATTTTGATATTAAAAATAATAGTTAAATTAGAAAGAAAATTAGTAATATAAAACTAAAAGTGATTCTAATTACTTAATTTTATTTTTATTTGAAAAATAAAAATATGTATAAATGAACTACACAAATTTTTTAAAAGATTAAATATAAATATATTGTGATTGGATTAAAAGGAAAATACATAAATTAATTTTGTAGAGTATTAATTTTTTTTAATATTCTTTTTGAATTATTCATACATATTGTATATAGGTATATACAATTTAAATTAAATATAAATATTTTGTAACGAATAATTTCACGTTAAATAAAAAATTAAATAAAAATTAATGTGAAGATATCAATAAGATAGACAAAAAAAATAAAATAAAATAAATTTAATTTGATCCGCACGATGCACATAATTAAGTACATTTTGTCTTATTTATTTATTTGTATATCAAATTTTTTTTTTCTCAAATAACATAATAATTAAATTAAAATATCAAATATATAAACATATATAGAAAATAAGTATTTATAATTGAAATTGAGTTTTGGTAGAACTTTATATGTAAATGGAAAAAATATGCTGATGTGACTTTTTTAGAAGAATAAAAAAAAGAAGCAAGTTTCTAAAATGTGTCACCTCTAACGGTAACAAACATTTTAGCTATCTAAACATTACTATTAAATATACATTTTATTTTGTCTATAAACTGTTTTATGTTTCTACTCCAACAATGCTCTTTAGTTTAACTATTCATCCAAATACTATTAACTTTATAGAATGTCACACCAGTAATAAAGATTGAGGAAAATAATTCTAATGATTAAATAAATATTGCCTAACTTTTGAAGGTTAACTGCATATAGCTAGTGAATGTGAGTCGAGTTAAAATGCCTAATCATATACCTAGTACATTGGAGTTGAAAAAAGTAAATCATACTAGGCTTTTTGACTAACAAACATTATATGCCTAGTGGATTGGAGAAGCAAAGGAAAAATATTACTTTTAATTATATATATATATATATATATGGGTGAATTACATTAATAGTCCTTGTAGTTTGGGACTTGTGTCACTTTAGTCCCTGACTTTTCAATTGGGACACATTTGACCCTGAATTTTGAATCTTGTTTCAAATAAGGACAATTGAAGATATCAATAGATTTTTCAAGGGTAAAATCGTCAATTTGATCAAATATAAACTAATTTGACAACAATAAATGTCAAACAAATATTTTTGAATTTTAAAAAATTATTTCTACCCACTAAAAATAAAATTATGTTGGCTAGGTTTGGCATAACCTATATAATCCATCTTTTTATCTTTTTTCCATCACATCACTTCTCTACTTTTCTGTACATCTTTTCGTAAAAAGACAAAAAGTACATTTTTTTAGGACACCCCAAACCAATAAATCTTTTAGACATTTTTTTTTTACCAAATTAATTTTTATTATGTGTTTAGATGATGATCATGTAAAATTAATTTTTAAAAATTAATCATGTAATTTTTATCAGTTGTACATAATTTTATCATTGGTGGATAAAAATAATTTTTTAAAAATTAAAAATATTTTTTTGACATTTAATTTTGTCAAATTAGTTTATATTTTATTAAATTGATGATTTTGCCCTTAAAAATAAATAATAGTATTTTCAATTGTCATTATTTGAAACAAGATTCAAAATTTAAGATCAAATATGTTACAATTGAAAAGTCAATGATTAAAATGACACAAGTCCCAAATTATAGGGACTGTTAGTGTAATTTGCCCAATATACATGTAATATGATTTCTTGAACAATTTATTACCAATACAACAAATTTTGTGTAGGTATAATAAAAAATAAATTAAAGATTACTACTATTTAATAATCTATATATTTAAAAATATGTATGAGGACCCGCCTCCATTGTCTGATTTATGTTGGATTTTAAAAAAGTCAAGACTTGCCCTAATCATAGCCTATACTTGAATCATGAAGTAAAAATAAAATAAAAATTTAGGGAATAATCTAACAATATAACCAAAAGGGTTAATTACACTAATGGTCCCTATAGTTTAGGATTTGTGTCACTTTAGTCCCTGACTTTTTAATTGTGACACATTTGACCCTGAATTTTGAATTTTGTTTCAAATAAGGACAATTAAAAATATTATTAGATTTTTCAAGGGTAAAATTGTCAATTTGATAAAATATAAACTAATTTGATAAAAATAAATGTCAAAAAAATATTTTTAATTTTTTAAAATTTATTTTTATCCACCAATGATAAAATTATGTAAAATTAATAAAAATTACATGATTAATTTTTTAAAATTAATTTTACATGATCATCATCCAAATACATAATAAAAATTAATTTTGCAAAAAAAAAAAAATAAATGTCTAAAAGTTTTATCAATTTTATATAATTTTATTTTTAGTAGGTAGAAATAATTTTTTAAAATTCAAAAATATTTGTTTGACATTTATTTTTGTCAAATTAGTTTATATTTTATCAAATTGACAATTTTACCATTGAAAAATCTAATTATATATTCAATTGTCCTTATTTGGAACAAGATTCAAAATTTAGGATCAAATGTGTCACAATTGAAAAGTCAGGGACCAAAGTGACACAAGACTCAAACTACAAGGACTATTTGTGTAATTTGCCCTAACCAAAAAAAAAAAAAAAATTGCGCAAACATGAAGGGAGTGCAACTCTACAGAATTTGAATTGCACCCCATCATAAGATGACTTACACTTACCATGTTTGTATAATTTTTTTCTATCCTGCTGCTAAATAATTCTGCCTATTTATTTTTTATTTTTCTATATCTTTATTCATTTTTATAATCTAAACATTAATCATCACACAGATCGAAGACAAGCTGACTTTTTTATTTTTAAAATGCTAATTTAAAAAAAATATATATAAAAAATTTGAATAGCAATGCACATGCACGGGCTGCAAAACCAGACAGTGACCGCATATTATTTATATGGAGTAAGGTTCTCACGTTTACATTTTAGTATAAAAGAATTAGCGTATCACCCGTGTTATGCACGGAATAATTATAGATATTTTATATTTATTTTAGATTTTTTTTAATATATAAATTATGTTTTTTAAGATTTTTTATAACGGAAATGCTGGAGACCCCCAGCATTTTGGCACCCCAGCACCCCCCAGTGCCACATAGGGGGCTGCCAATGGCCAAAACAAAGAAAAAAAAAAAAAAAAAACAGTTTTTTCAGCCAATCACAGAGGACCCCCAGTACCCCCACTGGGGGTCTCAAGCTTTATTTTTTTTTATAAAAATAATTTAACAATTTTATCACTAACCATAATGTATGGGAGAAGTTGAAAAGAATACTGCAGTAACTATATATGGATTATATCTATAATTATTTGTATGACGGGATTTTAAATGCTGATTAGGGAACTTTGACCAAATCAATAAATGCAGGCATGTGGAAAGATATGTAGATTGAAAAAATTTAATAAATACTGATCAGGAGATTTTGACCAAATCAATAAATGCTGAGATTTTTTTTAAATAAAAAATAAAAAATAAAAAATTTAGGAAATCCAGATTGGGATATTGAAGCTCTCACAGACCTTGGGGGTTAAAAACCCTATTTTGCTTAATATATAGTATAGATTTGAAGGCTCTGTATAGTGAGTCACATATCCTGTTTCAATAATATGAATTATTTATTTTTAAAGATTTGTTGGGTAGATGATCAGATATTTATAATTATATATTTAAATTAAATTTATATTATAAAAATAGATAATTATTTTTGAAATTATATTTATTGTTTATTTTTTTAAAAATAAATATGATTTAAATATGTAGTTGTTGATGCTCAATTGTTTTGATTTTTTACATGAATATTTTACCAAATAAATATAAAAATGAACAATTTTAATCACCGAAAATAATTTCAAAATGAGTGTACTAAATTTAAATGATCTCTCAAATTTTGACCAAAATTCTCAGGCCCGTTTCCATGACGGTGCCACGCCTCTTTTTTTTTTTTTGTCTTTTACTTTTTTAAGAATACAACAAAACAAACAACCTACATATGAAAATAAAAATAATAAGACCCTAAAGGGCAAAACAAATAACCAAACAACAAATTGCAAATAATAAAAATAAAATTGCCAAAAAATCGGCTACAATTTAAGAAAAACTACCGATCTTCTCATAGATGTGGTTTGAAAAATTAGATCTGCATCAAACCAAGCAAGATCTGCATCAACATCTGTTGTCGCCGTTGACATCAACATCATCCCTGTCGCTGCTGTCTAACTCTGCTGCCACCACTGTCGTACTTCAGACACCACCAAAAGTTAGAGTTGAAAAGGAAGAATACCCACAATGGTATGAGAGAAAGCTTAAGAGAAGAGGAACCATTGTAGGTGTTGAAAATTTAAAAATCTATGTTAAAATCGAGAGAAAAACACTCAAAACCTCTATTTCAGACATAAAAAGTTCAAATCTATATATTAGAAGTAATTTATTACTTCTTCAACCAATGGCAAATTCTAGGAATGTAATTTATTACTATTGTCTTTATTATTTTTTATGGCTTCATCTTGAAACATTTTATCCTTTGTAGTTTAAATATGGACAAATAATCCCCTTATAATTTTTGACAAAAGTGGAAAGCTAACTTTGTTAATAACAATAGCAAAATTACTTAAATATGCTTAATACCATATTCTTTTTCTCTATTCTCTAATAGATATAATTTCATGTCTTAATCACATATTTAACAAATTAAATCATAAATTAATCTAAACACCTTAATTTATTACCATAAAATTACCTGAATCTAATTTTTAATTTTTAATCAAATTTCTTATTCAATAACATTTTAAATTAAGCATGCATATTATATGTATATATATATATATAACAAATTAAACCATAAATTAACCTAAACACCTTAATTTATTACCATGAAATTAAATCATAAAAATACCTTGATCTAATTTTAACCCAATTTATTATTTAATAACATTTTAAATTAAACATATACACACATACATGTGCACGCGCACACGCACACATATATATAACAAATTAAACTATAAATTAACTTAAACACCCTAATTTATTACCATAAAATTATCTTAATCTAACTTTTAATTTTGAACCTAATTTCTCATTTAATGATATTTTAAATTAAATTGTTGATAGAAGAATATATTTAGGGTTAGGATTAGGGTTTGATTAGGAATATGATTTAGTTTGGAAAATATGATGAATATGAGGGTATTTTTGACATTTGATCTAATAATTTGACTTTGATTTTGGATTTTTGCATTGCCTGCTCTCAATTTGGGAGAGTATGGCACACCTTTTGTTACTTTTAAAGAAAAAAAAAATTGACGGTAGCACTTTAGTTCAAAACTTTAGAATTCTTTGCATATATTTAAACCATAAATGGATAAAAGTGCTATAATGTGAACCCACAAAGGGGTAAAGTAAATTTTATTATAAAATTAATCACATAAAATAATTTTGAGCATGCATATCAAATGATAGAGTCATCATTAAAAAAAGATAAATTATAAATATATTCTTTAAGATTTGCTTAAAATATTGTTCTATGTGATTCTAAAAATTACATCACGCCTCTTAAAAATTCTCAAATAACTCATTTTATCAATCAACCATTAAGTCAATTAACAATTTTTAATGATGGGAACAATATATTTCAATTTATAATTCCAATAATTTCATTATTATATAGGAGAATTGTTTGAAATTTCATTTTTTCTGTTAACTTTGTTAGGTGGCGAATTCTTACAATGGGTATAATTTGGAATTTTAGAATAAAAAATGCTTGGCACCCCCAGTATTTGAAGACCCCCAGTGACCCCCAGCTGAGGTGGCATGTCACGTGATTGTCACGTGAGAGGTTAAGACCAAAACACTTCACAACACATCTTCACATTTCATTTTGAAATCTCCAACGGTAACCACTCCAGCTCCACTCCAGCTCCAGCTTCAACTGTAATCACTCCGACGCATGACCCGACTCCGACGCCTGACCCCCACTCCGACGTCGGCGACCACTCCTTCCCTTCTTTCCCTTCACTCCGACACAGCTCGTTCCCGCTTCTCCCGAATCTCCGATTAAGAGGTAAATTTATTTGGGTATATATATATATATATATCTGTATATATATCTATCTGTGGAATGATTTCATTTGGCCTTTTGATTTTCTCTGTCATGCTATCTGATCTTGGGGATTGAATTTGGCCTTTTCATTTGGGAATTGTGGCTTTTTGCATTTGGGAATTGTGGCTTTTTGCATTTGGAGTCTTACATTGCCATTAACATGTTTGATGAAATTCCTCAACCAAATGTTAAACCTGTTAATGCAAAAGCAAATGAATGTGAGAACTGCTGGATGAACAGATCCATGAACCATACACAAATTTAGACCAACTACTTCCAACCAAAATATTATAGTTGCTTTCAGTTTTGATGACTAATGCTAATAAGAAGATAGCTTTAGATGCATGGTTCAGAGAGGATGTTGACAACATGTTCCTTTTGTTTTCCTTTTTTTGCAGTGAATAAAAAGTAATTCATTGAACATGGTAGGCTTTGTTAAAGAAGTGCCTTTTTTCCTGTGTCACCTAAATCAGCCAAAACCCAACAACCAATTTTTATTTTTTTGCTCAAGTAGCAGAAAAGCAGTTTTTTAAGCAAAAACTAAACAGGGAATTCTATTTCAGTGGAACTCATTTTCAAAGTACAAAAAATAAAATAAAATATAAAAGTTGAAAAACAAAAGAAGAGTTCCTTCTGTTTTCCTTTTTTTCAATGAATAAAAAGTAATTCATTCAAGACAATGAAAATTCAAGAAAAAGCCGTGAACACCAAGACATGCAATAAAAGAGATTAAAGATTATGAACCAAGACAAACACAAATGCTAAGATGATTGAAAAGGAAAGAAGGGAGTAAGAAAAGATGAAAATAAAAAAGGAAGATAGAAAGGAACATTTTGAAATAAACCTGTTCAGAATTATGAAATTCTGAACACAAAAAGGAACTTTGAGAATAAAAGATGAAACATAAAAGATGAAAATAAACCTGTTCATAATTTCATAAACATGTTCAGAATTTCATAAACCTGTTCATAATCTATAAAACTTGTATCTATGAAACATAACCTGTTTATAATACAAAGGCAATAGGGTATCCCTGTCCATTAATCTGTCCTATGAAACATAACCTGTGAAATTATGAAACATAACTTGTTATGTATCTATGAAGCATAACTTGTATCTATGAAACCTGTCCTCTGTCCATTAATCTTGGTTTTCATAATTTCATAAACCTATTCATAATCTACGAAACCTGTATCTATGAAACAGGTTTTCCCATTAAATGAAAAGGTAAATAATGAAAACCTGTATCTATCTATCTATCTATCTTCTAAAATGAAAAAAGTTTTACTTGATCATTTTGAACACTAATGTGTCCAGATTTTTTATGAACACCCTGTCCCTGTCCCTTGTCCAGATTTTTTATGAAACAGGTTTGACAGGTCCAGATTTTACTTGACTCTCTCCTCAACTAAGTCACTGCTTGAGGGGCTAGTGTCATGACAGTTGGTCAATGTAGACTGAGAAATAACACTTCTATCTGAATGAGTGCTAGTAGCATCCAATGATTGAATGAAGTGCAAAAATAACAGCTTTGTTACAGAATCTAACTATTTGTTACAGCTTTATGACACCAACTACAACTTATAACATCCTTTTTGGAGGGTAAATAAGCTGATTTTCAGAATCACCTCCAAGGGCTGTCATAAAGCTTATAACAACTTTTTTGTAGACTGAGAAACTTGTATTTTTTATGTGCTTCATAATGAATATATGCAAGTGCTGTCATCTTAATATTTGTCCGTTTTTGCAGATGTCAAGTTCGAGTGTCAGTGGTAGTAGCTCAGATTGGTTGACATACGTCAACAGAAATTGTCATACATGTAATAAAAAGGCCACCATTTTAATATCACAAATATAGAGGTTATCAAATTCCAAGAGACGAAGTGCCAACTGTCGGTGAACAAGTTATGACCGAACAACTTCGAGCTATGACCGAACAACAAATAGAGATGACGGAACAACTTCGAATTCAGGACGCAAAGATGCAAAAGTTGATATGTATATGGTCCGTGTTGCTTGTAATTGGTGTCTTTAAACTTATGAATATGTAATAGAAGTAGATGTCAATGTACAAGGAACGGAAAATGTATTGAATACTTTTGTCATGTTTTCGAGGAAGTTATGTTTTATTATGTATTGAAACCTAATTAT
The DNA here is from genome assembly GCA_022316695.1 of Camellia oleifera. Classification (NCBI taxonomy): domain Eukaryota; kingdom Viridiplantae; phylum Streptophyta; class Magnoliopsida; order Ericales; family Theaceae; genus Camellia; species Camellia oleifera. The sequence goes on along the minus strand of CM039317.1, from coordinate 104,399,349 downwards.
TGTACCTCTTTTGTGGTTAATGGAATGGAAAATGACTTGTTCAAACTTGTATACTTTCTTCAATACTCATTGAATCGACTTTGTTAATTACAAGAAACTGTTGAATGCAAGGTAACTATTGTTGAATACAGGTAAACTATTGAATATATATGATTGAATACAGCGGAACTATTTAATATACATTGTTCATCACAGGAAAACTCTTCAATAAACATTGTTCAATACAAAGAACTGCTAAATAAACATTGTTCATTACTAAATATTGCAACATCTTCATTACAAAACAAATAATAATAATAACATAACTTCATTAACAATTAGTACACCACATGTTTTACAACCCCACATGTAACATAAACTATAATCTCAAAAACAAAGTTTGAAACTCAGATTAATAGACTACATCATTTCCAACCTCAAAAACAAACAGTTCGAATACATAGAAACTAGTCAAACAAGTCTGTAATATCCAAGCTTCCTGGTGTGCATGCATGAGAAGCTGATGGGGTTAGAGATGCAGAACCATAAATCTGAGTTGGAGCACTCATCAAACTTCCCTCTGTGCCACTTATGAAGTCCGATGGAGTAAGAGACGTGCCTCCAATACCATGGGCCACCTGCGACAATTCATTGTAAAAAGTACATGTTAGAATAATACACTTTGTAAAAGTACATGAAGTCTTCTTTGAAATACACTTTGTAAAAGTACATGAAGGCCTCTTTGGAACACGTACCGGTATATACATACTATTTTCTGTGCCAACCATATAAGGATAATACGGTGTATATGCTTGAGCTTGAGCTTGAGCTTGAGCCTGAGCCTGAGCTTGAGCTTCAGCATCAAATCGAAGCAACTTCGCAGCCTGTATGTTTTGAAGAATAATTAAAGATTGAAATTTTTGAATTGCTTTTACATACTTGAATAGAGTTTGTAAAAAAAAAAAAATTTGAATAGATATTTTACCTTTGCTTTTGTTTGTTTTTTTGCCGTTGCCTTGAACCGATTAACAATTTGATCTACTTTGGCAACCTTCCGTTTCGTAACTGGACGACCTCTTCGCCGAGCAACCAAAGGACTAATCACCTTCCTACTAGTACCTCCTTGTGTAGAACCGGTGTGCATCGGACTTTTTGTTGAACATGGTAAATTACTCCCATCACCGGATTCTTCTTTCATGACTCTCTCCTTGATTTCATCCAACCCAAGGTCCACAATTCTAGTTTTGCCTTCAGAGTTACCAGCAAGTTGTACAATGGCAATCAATTTTTTGTTCATCCTCTCATAGGTACTTGCATTGAAATCATTTCCAAAGCCGGTGTATGTGGTTTTGATGCATGCGTATTCTCTATCCACATCTTTTCTCCACCGAGGCAAAATGTATTTACTTGGCACCTCATTTATGCATCTTTTGACAAGCACAGCAAGTGAGTGAGCACACATAATGCCTCTAAACTCAAACAACCGACAAATGCATTGAACTTCACATTCAGTTGAATTAAAATAGACAACAAAGTCCACATGTTTCATCTTCTCACAAACTACCATCGCTTCTTGGACATTATATGTAGAAATTGATCCCTCGTCTTTCACAATCACCGCCTGACAGTAAACTAATCTCTTCAACTCTCCTTGAACTTCTTTGAATTTGGCATTGGTGTAGGCTTGCTGAAATTGCTTCTCAAAACCACATATAGTTAGGCAATCAAACAATTTGTGTCGAGACTTGAAGTCTGCTTTCTTCTCTTTCTCTACCTTATTTCTCAAGGCATTGTCATATTGTTCAACGAATTGCTTCAATGTAGTTTTTGGATTTACATATCCATCAAAAAACGCATTCATACTTTCAGTTCGTTGTGTAGTTGACATGCCAGCCCAAAAAATGTCTTTAACATAGACAGGTACCCATCGATTCCGCTCATCATATAGTACCCCCAACCAGTCATTATCATAAAGATTGAATGTTGCAAGCATCTCTTCCCATTTACTCTCAAATTCAGCTCTTGTCAAACAGTCATAAACTGCATTTTGCATAGCCAACTTTATGGCTTCATACTGAGCATATCCTTTCAACTTCTCCGGAATTTTCTTCATTATATGCCATAAGCACCACCGATGTCGAGCTTGCGGAAACACAATTTCTATAGCATTTTGCATAGCTCTACACTGATCAGTTATGATAGCTTTTGGCGGATGATTTGACATGCAACTTAACCATGACTTGAATAGCCAAACAAATGTGTTAGTGTCTTTACTAGACAACAATCCACAACCAAGCAAAATGGACTGTCCATGGTGATTAACTCCGACAAATGGAGCAAATGGCATGTCATACTTGTTCGTCAAATACGTTGTGTCAAATGAAACGACATCTCCAAATGCTTCATAAGTCGCCCGACTCCTAGCATCAGCCCAAAACAAGTTTCTAATGCGAAACTCCTCATCAACATCAATCCATAAAAGAATCTATCACTATGTGCTTGCATCCTCATAAAATAACTTTGAAGTGATTCGGCATCACCTTCTCCAAGCCTCAACCTTCTAGCTCTCTCAATGTAATTTCTTGCATCTCGCTCGTCAAATGTCAATGACTCGTATCCCCCCGCTTCAACAACCATTGAATGAAAGTTCCTAGACACCCCAATCCCTGCTTCATCATTAATTTCTAATCTTCTCTTCACAGGAGTAAGAATTTTCTTATTCATTGCAAAATGACGTGAGTCGGTGGGAATCAAATCATGATTATGCTCAAGGTTAACTGTGGTTAGTTTATATCTCCCATCCTTTTGTATGCTACCTCGTACCCTTGCTGTGCAACCAATCTTTGTGGACAAACATGGCTTCAGAAGGTTGACTTCTGATTTCTTCTTTCTCTGCCCCGCTCGAGAACATTCAATTGCAAAGTTTAGCAATTGCCCATCATCTCCAAAATGTTGTGCTCTATGAGCTATAGAAAATCCAACATGCTTAGCATATTTTCCATAAAATGCGTACACCTCTTCCCTTGAGCTAAAACACATACCCTTTTTAGGTTCTTCAACATCTTCGCCCTCATGTATTAAAGGATTCTCACCAACATTTGAATCAACCTCCATTCTTCCACTTTGCGTACTGAAAATACTTCATTAAACAAATACAGGTATTAGAAGCGAATGAACTGTAAAAGAGGCAATAATTGTATATAAGGCTTCAAAACTAATGGTGCACCAAAACATAATCTGTCCTATGAAACATAACCTGGTATCCCTGTCCAGAATTTCATAAACCAAAATTATGAAATTATGAACATCCCCACTGCCATTACAGAATGATCTAAAGCACCTAACAATTTGAATTTCAGAGGAGTAACCACCAATTAACAGGCGAAGAGGATCTAATAATTCAATCTGTGAAATAATATTAGTACCTACAAAGTCTATAAGTAAGTCCGCAACATTTTTCGGATAAATTTACTTGTGAACTACGAAAAGCTCATTACAACATCTGAATTGCCTGACACAATTAAGATGTTTTAATCACATAACAGACTCCAATCCAGATCAAACCCCTACAGAATATTCTAGGTGATATCATCAATGAAGTTATATTACAAAGGCAATAGAGTAGTAAAACCAAAACCCAATGGATTTGGATATGACATAATGCCTTAGGTTCCATTCCATTTGTTTAAACTAGCACATCTACTGTCATATCTGAACATATACTTTGGTAGAAAATTGATAATGCCTCTGCAGTTAGCTAAACAAAAACAAAAAGATATCTCTTTACACCCAACACTTGTTTTCCCCTGTTTGTTTCAACTGAAAGTAGTTTTCTGAAAATTGTGAACAGCAACAATTAATTATCTCCATTCAGTTTACTACCTACAGGGGCACGAACTATAAATTTTCCTACAGATTTATGGACAGAGGACAACCAGATTGATGAGAGGTACGAAGATTGAGGATAGATGAGACTGAGCTATGGAGATATTACCAGATTGCAGTTGATGATGAGAGCGAGCTATGATGATGACTCCAATTTGATGATGACGGAACAACAAATACAGATGATGATGATGATGATGACCGAACAACACTGAGAGCGACGAAGATTGCAGAAATTCCGACGAGCTATGGCCGTCGTCGGTGGAGGAGGAAAATGTCTGCGAGAGGTGAGGATAGACGAGGGAAGACAAGGATGGCGGCGAGAGGTGAGGATAGACGAGTTCCCGCTTTTTCCATTTTTTTTTTTTTTTTTTTTTTTTTTTTTTTTCCAGCTGTGTTTACACATCAGCTGCCATGTCACTGGGGGCACTGGGGGTCGCAAGTCACTGGGGGTCCATAGCGGGATTGTTTTAGAATTATGGGAGATAATTTGTATTTTAAGCAAATATTAAAAAATGTATTTGTAATTTATCCTTTAAAAAAAGTAATTTCACTTGAATTATTTCATTTATATTTTACGTGAATGATTCTGTATCTATAAACCTATTATCTTATAAATAATTGTCTTATATTATGTTATTATTAAATGGATATGTAATCATAAAATGTCCTCCAAATATCAAATACTATTTATTTATTTTTTTTAGGAAGGCTATCTTCTAAATATATTCTCCAAATAGCATTACCCTTTTCTTTTTTATGTTACATAACATCTCCAAAACACTATTGTCCTTTGGTGCAATTTGTGCCAACATAAAAAAAAAATATCATATTTAATGATAAAGCAATATAATAAAAAAAAGTGATTAGAACCACCACGTGATCGCAATCTATAAGACAAAATACCCTCAATTGTAGCCGGGAGTCCTCAAACCCCCAAATTAGTGTTCCAATATTATAAAAATATTTAATAGACATAATTCACAAAGAAAACAATGTACCTCAACTCCTCAGGGTGTGCTCTATTTATAATAATCAATGTCTTGCCTAGCAAATAGTATGAATAATTCAAAAATCTTTTCCCAAACAATCTCTAATTATTCAGGACTTTTATATCAACGCAATCTCATCTTAGGATGAGTTCTACTCCGCACATAATACTTTAGTAGTGTTTGATTTGGATTTGACAACTGCTATACACGTAATAAGCCGATAATACTTTAGTAGTGTTTGATTTGGATTTGACAACTGCTATACACGTAATAAGCCATTACTACGCCACGTGGTAGTGTTGAGACTCACATAATTCCTGTGGTGATTTTTGTTCTCTCTCACAATTTATAGAAGTGCTTGAAACTTTTAAAAGTCGATACTTGATGTAATTTTGAAAAAAAAAATTACTTGAATAAATTTTAAAAATTAATATTTTAAATTTCTAACTTTTTTTTTAGATTGATAAATTTCTAACTTAAATTAAGGTATAAGTGAGAAGGACAAATTATTCTTTTGAAGATTATTTTTTTTATTTTTATTTTTTATTTTTTTTTCCTAATTCTGCCCTGATTGTGGGATTGTCACTAAAAAATTTGCTAGTGCCAAAATGTTGATCCGAAAAGTCGTTGGAGGTGGCATGTGATGGTGATGATATGGACAAATATTTAAACTATATGTGACACATGAAAAAAAAATCCGATTACACATGAATAGATAAGTGGTCATGTACATAGATAAGTAATAGTAAAATAATCTTTCAAATTATAATTGTCATTTTAATCCTAAAATAATAGACCTTGAGCCTATTAATCTTAAAAAAAAATAAAAAAATAGAATTAGTCTCAGGAGTCTACATCTTTTAGAGTGATTTTTCGTAAAGTGATATTTTTGTATAGGGGAGATTTTTTTTAAAGGGATTGTCCATACTATTGTACCCACAACTTAGTATTATTGTACTTTCAATTTTTGTAGAATTAATCATAACCATTGAAAAAATCACTCTAAGAGCAACTCTAACGGTAAATTGGTAAAATAAGTAACTAAAGCTATAATTTAGCAATGAATGGTGCAAAATAATTATAGGATAGCAATGTTACTCTAACGGTGAAATTGCTATTTTTTAGCTTAACCAGCACTGGATGAACATCAACCGGACAACTACTCAGACAACCGGCGGGCTAGCAAAATTCTGTTGATGAGTTCCTTAGCTATAAGTAAAACTTATGTCAAATTTGACATAAAATATATCAATTGCTATTTTTAGCAGATCCAATAGCAGCCCATTAGAGTATCATATTTTTCCACACTTGCTATATTATAACAATAGCAGCTCTGATAGCTTACCATTAGAGTGGCTCTAAGGCCAGTTTGCGAAAGGTCACTCTAGAGTGGGGATGGAATTATGAGAAGACTGTATGAGGCTATGACCCCCCTATTTCTGCGTAAAATTCTATTTGCCATAGCATTTCTAAAAATAAATATATTATTTTATAAATAAAACAGCCCCTTAGTATAAAAGATATATATCTTGTTCTTTTCCCATATTGTATTTTCTTTTTATTTTCTACCAAAAAAATTTCTTCATCCTATTAGAAATTGTTTCTATGGTATTGAATTTTTTTTGTGTATATATATATAATTTATATATTGTATTGTACATACATGTGTGTTTGTATATAGGGTGAAAAATATTATTTGTCTTCTGACCTCATCAGTGATAAAATCCTGGTTTCATCCCTGCTCTAGAGCATTCGGATTTTGGTCGAAGGTCCCATTTTAGAATTGCCTATTTTAGTTGATTTTTTAACCTTTTACAAAAAGACGTAAAAAAAAATAAAAAGAGTGATGTGACAATTTATAAGAACTTTTTGACTAAAAATCATACTCCCAATATACGAATTAACCATTATAAATTAAAAAAATAAAAAATAAAAAAATAATAAATAGAGAAAAATTTACTCATAGATCCTTTACGTTATGTTTGGTTGGGAGATTTGGGGAGAGATTTGGAAAAGGAAAGAGAAAAGGTGTGTGAAACTATGTGTAATATAGGCATGCTTTATTCACATTTCACCTACCTTTTCCATTTCCCTTTCCAAATCCCTCTTCAAATCCCCCAACCAAACACAGCATTAGGAGGAATTGTGATCCATTTAATCCTTTTTTATTTTTTATAAATTGATTAGTCCCAGTGATTTTGGTAAATATACATTCTTGAGTAGATTTTTTCCTTTATGGCCTTGTTTCTCATAAATTTGAATTGATTGTTTTATTGTGGAAGGAATGTCGAGGACAAAGATATTATGTTGTGAGATCCCATCGAGAGAATCACATCTTTGATTTAGGATGTGATTCCCGTTGGATGATAAATAGATGTAAATATATACATCAAATGATCTCATAAATTTCACATCCTGCAAAATCACATCTCATAATGTTATAGGGTTTTACAAAATTTCACGTCCAGCAAAACCACGTATCATAAATTTCACATCCCGCAAAACCATATACGTCAAAATTGGGCTTTAGCGACGGTTTTTTACTGCTGTTAAAGGCTGTAAAACCGCCGTTAAAGCCTTTAACGGCAGTATTAACGGCGGTTTCGTTACCGCCGTTTATGCGCGTGTCGGAAAAAGTACAATCGTCATAAAAAGGTAAATTACCGTCGTTAAAAGTCGATCAAAAACGGCGGTAATATAGGACTAAAAAGTACAGTTTTTTACAGCCGTAAATAGGTTTAAATTTTTCAAAAAATAATTCTTTCTTCTTGCACTCCCTATAAATCTTGAACCCTTAACCTCTCATCCACCCACACCAACCACTCTACCATAGCCACTCTTCATGAAATATATTCCCTAAATAAATATTTAAACATTACTTTTACTTTATTGTAGATGGTTTCGCCGAAGCCCGCCGGAGTTTCGCCGGAGCTCCGCCGACAAAGACCGCCGTCATTAACGGCGGTAACAAAACCGCCGTTAATACCCATTCATTACCGTCGTTAAAGACACTTTAGTGGCGGTTTTTTTAACGGCGATAACGAAACCGCCGTTAATGATACATTAACGGTGGTATTAATGGCGGTTTTCGTTACCGCCGTTAATAGTACCTTTAACGGCGATAACGAAAACCGCCGTTAAAAAAACTGTCGTTAATGCCCTGTTTTGACGTAGTGATATCTCATAATATGGGAGGATTCTAATATGTGGGATCTTCTTTATTGGAAAGACTGATTATGTAGGATTCTATACTCATACTAAAAACAATTATAAAACCTCTTAGTATCACTTTGGATAAAAATCACATCTCATAAATTTCACAACTTGCAAAATCACATCTCATAATATGGGAGCATTATGATATGTGAGATCTTATTTTGGAAAGGCTAGTTACGTAGGATTCTTCAAGCGTATCAAAAATAATTATAAAACCTCTTAATATATATGGGTTAATAAAGTCATTTCCCATTAGGTGGGAAGTTAGATTTGTTAGTAAAAGCTTCCATAGTTTACCCCTATCAATGAGTGAGGAAGCATACAAAATATCGGTTAACAAAGTCATTTCTCATTAGATGAGACGTTAGATTTGTTAGTAAAGTGAATGTACAAAAGTGTATCACTTAAAGGGGTCATCAGTGGTTTATCAACTCAAACTCCTGGCTTTTTCTCATTACACCCTAAGGCACAACTACTTGCCAAAATGCCATAAGGGCCTTGGCGGGTTCATTATATTTTGAAAACGACTAATTGGTGCATAAAATGGGAGGTTGGGTTTTCTGTTCATATCTCAACATGAGATAATTTGAGAGGCTTATAGAACACATCACATGTTTCGTTTCAATGATTCGAACCGTTTATATTTTAAGAATTGTTAAGTAGAATATTCATGTAAAAAATTAATATGATTAGATTTAGATAGTTATATGTTTGAATCAAATTTGTATTTAAAAAAAATGGATGTCTATTCTTGAAATTATATTTGTTGTCTATATTTTTAAAATAAATATGATTCAAACATATAGCTATTGATATCGAATTATCTTAATTTTTTCTATGAATATTTTACTCATCGAATCCAAAAAAGTAAATGGTTCAAATCACTAAAATCGATTTCAAAATGAGTCTATTAAGTCTAAACGTTCTCTTAAATTGAGATGATAATTTGAAAAAAAAATAAAAAAAAGACAAATTGAGATTATGGAATTTATTGGTGTTTTTCACACAAATAACTTGATGGGTCCAGCTTATTTCATGTTTGATATTAATATTGAGCTATCTAATTCAGTCCATAGGCTCATTTTTTGGTCTCGTTTCGATAATCCGAACTGTTCAATGTGTAGAACTAATTGAGTATTATATCCTTGTAAAAAATTATATTGATCGGATATCGATAGTTATTTGATCAGATCAGATTTCTGTCAACCATTTATTTTTTTACCATTTATTTTTTTATACAAATTTGTTCCGATCAAACAGTTACTAATATCCGATCAACGTAATTATTTACAAAGATATAACACTCGATGAATTTTACACATTAAATTATTCAAATTATCGAAAAAAAAACTCAAAAATGAGCCCATGGGCCGGATTGGAAGCTGGACCTAAATTGATTACTCCCTCCGTCCCAAAATATTAGCCCCTTATTCTATTTTTCATTGTCCCAAAATATTAGTCTCTCTTCAAAAATTAAGTACAAAAATAATATAAATTTCCTATTTTGCCATTTTTTTAAATTAATAAACAATATAAAAAGTACAATTATGACATTGATATTTTTAAAAAATGTACTATCAAAAGGATAATTTTAAAAAATTAACTTTTTTTCAAATATAATAATTATACTACTAAAAAAAGTTAAATTTTCTAAAAAATACCATTATTTTGAGACGGGGGCACTATAAATTATCCACCATCGCAAATTATCTTGGATGCCAGAACTGGATCCCCGTGTTGTTCTGCGTAGATGGTGTGACGTGGGCCCCACGAGGGATGGAACGTTGGCAGTTGCTCTCTCTCTTTCTCTCGTTCACTGAAGAAGAGAGAGAGAAGAGAGCGAGTCAGACGACGCCAAGATATCGGGTCTATATATATACACATTCTCAACCGTAAATCTACGTCTCGCTATTCGCTTCTATATCTTTCTCTCTTCTTCTTTCTTAGATCTCTCTTTCTCTGTCTCATTTTCTTCTTCTCAATCTCTACACAGGTACGCATCTAATCCAGATCTATTACTCTTCATTCTCTTGTTTTTACTTCTTCAAATTAGTTAAATTTTAATCGATTTGTAGTTGATCTATGCTAATTTTAGATCTAGTTCTTCAATCATAATTCGGCCAAATTGCTTTGTGATTAAGTTAATAATTAGATCTATTAGTTCGCTAATGATTCACATTTATGTAACGTGGTTTTATCAATCTGTGTTCGTTATGCAAGATTTGTATTGCCTGAAATTATTTTAGCTCAGCATTTGAAGTCTGCTAAATGGAGTCTGTTGGTTTTAGTTTTATTTTGATTTCATTGATTATTATTGAAACAAAATAGATAATTGAAAAGGTTAATTTCCACTTGGATGTGTGTTTATATTTAGTCTCTGTTTTTTTTTTTTTTTTTTAACGAACTTTATATTTTCGGTTTGGTTTGGAGAGAAGAGTAACACTTTGTTTTGTTTAGTTTGGAGTTTTCAAAAATAGTTTTTTGATTTTTAAATTCTGTTTTTTTTTTTTTTTTTTTTTTTTTTTTTTTTTCAAATATTCTCATAATTTTTTGTTTTGTTTTTAGATTTACTTAATTTAGATCCACTAAAAACATGAAATTTGTACCCAAAAAAAAAAAAGGTTCATTACATTTTCGTATTTTATTATATTCAATGAATTATGGGAAAATTACAAATAAATAAATAAATAAATAAAATCATGGTTTGACCCCTTAATTTTGTCAATTTAAACACTAATGTTTTGATTTGTTTTCAATCTACCATCCACAAGAAAAGAATAATTTAGTCATTAATCTCAATGTAGTCACATGATTTTTTTAAAGATCTTTGAAGACTCTAAACCAAACAAAATGTGATTTCCGTAAATTTAATATTACAATTACAAACTATGACCAAACTAAGACAGTTTATCAGAAATGTTCATAGTTTGATCACTTAAATTCCTTTCAAGTAAGTGCAGTTTTCTGAGCATCCAAAAATACAGTCCTATACAATCTGATGCTGAACTACATTTGATGTTTCATGAAACACCCTCTTCTTTAATAATTTATGTTTGGATGAGAGTTTTGGAGATTTAAACTGATGGATTATCAAATATAGGATTTGGTTTGTAATCTTTTGAAAAAATTTTGTAGATTTTTTTTTTCTTCTTTATATGTCAAGTGAGTGGTAGAAGGTAATGATAGAGAGTAGAGGTATTTTACTTGTGTTATTTTATCGAACTGCTATTGAATTCTTTTCATTTACTATGGTGAAGTGCTAGGTATAAAGTTGTTAGATAGAAATGGTGATGTGATTCTTGTTCCAACGATGCTACGTGCACAAAAGGAAATCATGGAAATGTGCACAGAAAAATCAATAATGAATTTGGGACACATGCTTTTTATATGGACATAGCATTATTGTATTTAATTTGCTAAATAATAGTGAAGTTGCAAGTTCAACCCCTTGAACCAAATTGTTACAAACAAAATTGAATTTAAAACAATAATTGGAAGAGTTGGTGAGAAACACAATCTTAGCATTGTGAGATAAGTACCTAAATAATAGTCAAGTTGCAAGTTCAATCTCTTGAAGATAGGAATTGATTTTGGAGTAATGATTTTTTTCCACGTTTCTCAGTATTTTATGAATGATATATGGGCATTAAGAGATACATAAATTATGAAATGACGGAAATTTTGCACTGTAGGGAAATTACTTTTTGCATCATTTTGAACAAGATTTGGAGAATAACACAACCGTAACATTGTGAGATAAAACTCTCTAAGAAATAACATATCTAAGTAATAGTCAAGTTGCAAGTTCAATCTTTTGAAGCAAATTGTTAGAAAGGATTTGAATCTAGGCAATTCATTTATGAGCATTTTATGAATGATAAAATAATAAAATTGTGAGATACATAAATATTGTAATTGTGGAAATTTTACACTCTATTTCTGGTAATTACACACACACATACGCGCACACACACACACACATATATATATATATATATATATATGAATTGGTAAAAAAAGATTTAAATAAATTTTCAAAAGGTGCCAAGGGGCACCACCCAAATACAAAAGCAAGAGAAAAAAATATGCGGATTTTTTAAGATAAATCACGGGATGTGAATTTTTTGTGGGATAAAGTTTGTCATTTAACTTCTTTTTGGGCTTTTGTGAATCCTCTTTTTAGGGGAATTCCAATGTTTCTGCTAGCTAGAGATTCAGTGTCAGTGTGTGATTTGTAGATTTTGTTGATGTAGTCTTTGTTTGGGTTATATTTTTTCTTTCTTGACTTCTTTTTGTAGAGGATGCATTATCCTCATTTCTTCTTTTTGATTAATCAATAAAATTTTGTTGTTGATCAAAAAAAAAAAAAAATAAATAAATAAATAAAATTACAACTAAAGATTCAAAGGGGTTGTATTCAACATGTTTAATAAATTAATTCTTATTATACTTCCTATGCTATCAATTTGGGTATGTATTAATGCAGAATTCTGTGATACATAATGGGTTATTTTGTTTTTTTTTTTTTTAATCTTTTTAAGTTATGCAACTACACAATGAAATGAATTCATTTCGTAGCGTATCTTTTTACATCCATTTTTAGCTACCTTTGAATTAGAAGCAGCACATGAACTGAAATAATTGTTGGTTACTAATCAATCAATGGATTAGATAGTGTTTTTCAACCAGTATAATTTTCATTGTGCTTTCCTTTTTGCATTATATTTATATGTTATGTGGAATCCATTCTTTAAAATTACACATCTAATAACGAGGAACTAACACAGCTTCCATCATTTGTGCAAGTCTAGATATGGAAACCTTCCTCTTCACCTCTGAATCTGTCAATGAAGGCCACCCTGACAAGCTCTGTGACCAAGTCTCAGATGCAATTCTGGATGCTTGCCTAGAACAAGATCCGGAAAGCAAAGTTGCCTGTGAGACATGCACAAAAACCAACATGGTCATGGTCTTCGGTGAGATCACAACCAAGGCTAATGTAAATTACGAGAAGATAGTTAGGGATACTTGCAGAGGCATTGGGTTCATATCGCCTGATGTTGGCCTTGATGCTGATCACTGCAAAGTCCTTGTCAACATTGAACAACAGAGCCCTGACATTGCCCAGGGAGTTCATGGTCACCTAAGCAAGAAGCCTGAGGAAATCGGAGCTGGTGACCAAGGCCACATGTTTGGCTATGCCACTGATGAAACCCCCGAGCTCATGCCTCTAACTCATGTCCTTGCTACCAAGCTTGGTGCCAAGCTCACCGAGGTGAGGAAGAACAAGACTTGCCCTTGGCTAAGGCCCGATGGAAAGACTCAAGTGACCGTCGAATACCGGAACGATGGTGGAGCCATGGTCCCTATTCGGGTTCACACTGTTCTCATCTCAACCCAACACGATGAAACTGTTACAAATGAACAGATTGCTGCTGACTTGAAAGAGCATGTAATTAAGCCCGTCATCCCTTCCCAATATATGGATGATAAAACCATCTTTCACCTCAACCCGTCAGGTCGATTTGTCATTGGTGGACCACATGGAGATGCAGGACTGACTGGCCGGAAGATAATTATCGACACCTATGGCGGTTGGGGGGCTCACGGTGGAGGTGCTTTCTCAGGAAAGGATCCTACTAAGGTGGACAGAAGTGGTGCATACATTGTCAGGCAAGCAGCCAAAAGTGTGGTGGCTTCGGGGCTTGCTCGCCGCTGTATTGTGCAGGTTTCTTATGCAATTGGAGTGCCAGAACCGCTGTCTGTGTTTGTTGATACTTACAAGACCGGGAAGATTCCTGATAAGGACATACTGGTTCTGATCAAAGAAAGTTTTGACTTCAGGCCAGGAATGATTGCAATCAACCTTGACCTCAAGAGAGGAGGCAATTTCAGGTATCAGAAGACCGCTGCCTATGGACATTTTGGCCGCGAAGACCCAGATTTCTCTTGGGAGACCGTCAAGATCCTCAAGCCCAAAGCTTGAGTCGGCACAATTTCTACTGCTGATGCACTTCCTGCTGCCGTCATTCTGATTGCGGAGGAATAAGAAGATTCGTTGCGTTAATCTAACACTTCAGTTTGCTCTTTCAAGGCTCGACTGCAGCACGAGAAGTGGGATTAGTATTGAAGATTTAGAAGTCAGAAAGTGTTTTGGTCCGCATCTTTTACCCTCTTTGTTTTCCCAGATATTTTTGCAATTGTTTGTTTCCGGCAATTCACTTGTTTGATTGCTGGGATAAGTTCTCTCCTTCATTTGATTTTACCAATTTTTGATTTGAGCAGTTTTCACGAGTAAGATGTGAACTATGTTGATCTAGTTGTTCATGAGTATTTGAATTAATGAATTTCTTATAAGTTTTCATTTATTTCACGCTACTTGCTAAATTTTTCGAAGATCTGTTCCAGTTTTGATGAGTGTCCAGACTTCTCTCTTTTCTTTCTTTATTTTAAAATTATTTATTTAGATTTGTTTTTGTAATGATCATTCTACAGCCTCAATCAACACTAACCAATCTAATTAGAACATACCTAGCTGCCTCAGGTTGACTCAACACATAGTCAGAACATATACATAGGCCTAGTTGCAACACTAACCAACCTCATTTGCCTCATCTGGGCTGCCAAATGAGGACAGAGAAAAACAAGCTTAAAGATGGTAGTATTAGATGAAAAATGATATATATAGTCCGACTACTCTGCCAAAGCCGATCACATGTTTGTGCTTCTTTGGTCGGTCTCTGGTGGGGTGGCGGGCTGTGGTTGGCGTGGAGCGCCACTGTGCGACAGCAGCATGGTTACTCCAAGAGGGTTGGATAATTTTCTATTGCAATTTTTTTTTTTTTTTTTTTTTTTAAATCCATTCTTGAATTAACATTGAAACATAATTCCTTTTCTAACTTCATCTCTTTAAAAGTCTTTAAAATAAGCATGTTGCTCACGATCATGATTGTCCAAAAGATCCGTAGGACTTTAATTTTGCTTCACTTTTTTTAATTTTATTATTTTAATGACCAAAGTGATTAATGGTTTCTTGAATAGGATATTCAATTTATGGGTTTCAATATTGGCATAACATTCTAACTAAAGTTCATTTCAGTATTTATTTATTTCTTTTGTTCTTTTTCTTTGAACAACTTATAATGCATAACAAATTGCAATGGAAGCCCCCATACACAAGAGAGTTGAACTACTACTACAAAAGTGCACATATGCTATTTCTTAAGACGTTTAAAGGATAGGAAATACTTGCAGGAAAAAATAAAAAAAGGTAGTGAACTATCTGATAGTCACAACCAACTTAATTAGTACATACTTGGCTGCCTCAGTTTGCCTCAACACATATAACATACCTAGATGCCACAATCAAACACTAACCAACCTCATTTTCCTCATCTGGCTACCAAATGAGGATAGTGCAAAAACAAACTTAGAAGTTGGCTACCAAATGCGGCCCTACACGTTGGTGCTGTTTTTTTCGGTGTCTGCTGGGGTGGCGGGCTGTGTTTGGTGTGGATCACCACTGGGAGATGGTGACGTGGAGTTCGAAGAGGACTGAATAATTTCTTGAGAACTTTGTTGTTGATGTGTGTCCACAAGATCTCTCTTTCTTTTCTTGTTAGAGACTTTACGACGATGAGTGTGTCGCCGACTGCTAGTAGAACCAACATGTTCAGTTTGTAGGTTACGTAGTTGAGTTAGCCTCCTCTGAAACTCCAATACTATAATAAACATCATGTCCTCATCGTCATCAGATGAAGACGAATCACATAACATAAGTGTTTTCAGCAAGTTGCTCATTGTTGTAGTTTAGTATGCTCTGAAGATCTTGTAATTTATCGAGGAAAAAAAAAGGGGGGGGGGGGGGGGATAGTGGTTAGTAGGTAGAAGAATGATGATTGGAAGCAGAAAATGGTAGTTGTGCTAAAAAAATAAAATTTGCTCTATCAAAGCAACATTTAAAAAAAAAAAAAAAAACAAAAAAACAAAAAAGGAAGAAGACATTTTAACAATGTAGCATATAAAAATTTGGCTATAAATTTTGAGAATAAGCAACCTAACAACCATTATAGGTACCACTGTGAAGGAAAATTATTCAGTGTTGCTCAGCCAAGTATATATACTGTTCTAATTTGATTTTTATTGGTTTAAATAATGAGGGCCTATCAAAAGAATAAAATAAATATCAGAAATTAAATATTGCAAAACATTACTCCAAGAGCACCTAATCATCTCTAATCAAAACCAACTAATTTATTAGTTCTTCACTTCCATCATCTACATTGGCTTTTATGTTAACTTCTGTAGTCACCAAAGCCTCTCTGTTACATTGCATTCCATTGGTTCGTGTTCTTATTTTTTGAAATCTTATATTTACACTTTTTTTTTTTTTTTTGTATGTTTGTTTTTTTTATGTCATTACGCCTATAATCTCATTCCACACAATTAAGAATTTTAAAATTTTTATTCTCTCTTTAATTTACCAATATCCCAAATCTATTCTCATCCCTAGACTCATATCCTCTCTCTCTCTCTCAACAAATGATTATGTAATTGCATGGACCAAAAAATTAATCATATATGGGAAAAACACAAAACACCGAGTAGTTGGCAAGTGGTGATTTTAACCAAAAAAAAAAAAAAAATTAAAAAATCAATAATTTATACCAAAACGTTAAAAATTTCTTTTTCTCTTTACTTTTTTTACTTTTTGCATATATTTTCGTAAAAAACTAAAAAGTCATTCTAAATATAATAATTTTTTTTACATCATATTTTAGCTAAAAAGTTAAAAAATTACTTAAAAAAACCTATTCCAAAGGAGACCTGAGTTTCAAAATTTTGATTAGGGCCATATGGTTCTGATTGGTTCGATTATGAAGCAAACCAAGAATCAAATTGATAATCATAAATTTGGGTACAAATTTAAAAAGAAAAAAAGTGCGTGAAATATTACATTTCACTCATATTTTTCATTTTTCTTTCCAAATCCCGACCTAAATTCATTTCAAAAGATTTAATAACCAAATCAAACCCTTGGTTCGTGAGGAACTGGACCAGAACTAAAATGCAAATCAATTCGGTTCTAGTTCAAATATAGGCAAAAATTACTCACACATAAACAAACAAACATACATACATACATACATACATACAAACAAAGGCAATAACACAAAAATAAACCCATATACAAATCTTCTTTCAGATCTCTAAAGGACAAACACATACACAAAAAACAAAAACAGAAAAAAGGGGGGGAATAAATAAATAGATAAAAGTAAAAATTGAAGAAATGCACAGAAAATACTGACAATGGGACGAAGTAGGGTTTGAAAGCAAACGGTGGTTGGATCGTGCACTGTAGTTGAGAGGAGGAGAAGGAGCGCTGGCCCAAATAGTTGAGAGTGAGGGTGAGAGTGAGAGTTAGGGTTAGTGATTGAATGGTTGGTAAATTACCTTTCGGTCCATTTTATATTTGTCATTTTTGCACTTTACTTTTTAAATTTTATTTTTTTCTCACATTCTTTATATTTTAATTTTTTTAATTAACTTCTAAAATTAACTTATATTCAAAATTAGATTAAAAATGCTACATTAACAGTCACATATCATAAAAATATTTTATTATATATAACTGACTCAGATCTAAACATAATAATATATTTTTTATATTATATAACAATTATTGTGATATTTTTTTTTATCTAATTTTAAATAAAGTTAATTTTAAGAGTAAATTAAAAAAAACTTAAAACATAAAAGGTCAAAGTGAGAAAATGATTAAACTTAAAAGGGGTAAAGTGTGATTTATCCTAAATTTAAGGGACAATTGCTATAGAGTGGTGACAGAAAAAAATAAGGGGGACTTATGTATAGGTCCTATTAGATGGACTTATTATCTAATAGGTTCTATGAGAATTAATAATGTTTTTAATCAAACATTATTAAAAAAATATCACTAATTATTAATTTTCAGTAATAATTTAAAAATTGTCATAAAAAATTTCACTAATTATAAGTTTTAGCGACAGTTTTAAAAAATCATCACCAAAAAAAGTTATTAATTTTTAATTTTTAGTGACAGTTTAAAAATTTCATCATAGAAAAAGTCACTGATTATAAGTTTTAGCAACAATTTATAAAATCGTGATAAAAAAAGTCATTAATTATCAATTTTTAACGATATATATAAAAAATTATCACAAAAAAATATTTTTAGAAACAATTTTATTATGACTTATTTTAAATAGTTTTTAATGAGAATTAAATTTAACTATTATAATATGTTAGGAGTTTATCTAAAAAATAATTACTTATAAATGAAAAAAATTATAATATCAATAGTTAATATTTATAATATTTATCATTATTTTATAATAAAAAAAAAATCGGACATCCACCGTGGTGGAGTTTCTCCTAAATACTATATTACACATTAAAAATAATTAAATAAATAAAAGACAGTGTACCATATGCTAATTTTTGTGTGGTCATGAATTATTGAGTATTGGTTATAATTCAATTATGAAAAATACTTTGGAGTTTTAATTCATGAGTTCTAAAGTCAGATCTAATGAGCAGGCAATGGGTCCCATACACTGTGATATGATATTTTGATCTTCATTTGGCTTTTTTTTCCTCATTGTCATGGGTCCCATACACTGTGATATGATATTTTGATCTTCATTTAGCTTTTTTTTCCTCATTGTCATGTCATTAGTGCTCTATTAGAACACCAAAATTAGTACTCTGAATCATTACTGTTTGATTATTATATATATTGTAGTGTTAGTTATGACTTAATTTCCTTTTTGTTTGTATTTTTTTATTAAAAAAGTTAAAATATTATACAAAAAAAATTAAAATATCACATCATATAAATCAATTTCACTCTCTTGTTTATTGTTGTCTCTATTTCTTTTCTACAACCCTCTTTCTTTTAATACCTCTCTCTCTCTCTCTCTCTCTCTCTCTCTCTCTCTCACACACACACACACACACACAAATATTTACCATCTCCACCTTTGGTCGATCATCACTTTTCGCCTCCACCATCTCCATCGTTGGTCAATATCGCTCGTCGTCACCACCATTCATTGTTGTCTTAGATCTACTACCGCGACTACCATGTTCATCGTTAGCAATTGACAATCATCACCTCCACCACCACTTCTGTTGACGATGCTTATCATTTCCACTATCGATGACTACTGTCTTCACCATTAACCTTTAACATTTCTGATTCGGTACTAACAAACTCAAAACTATCGACGAACTTAGATTTGAGACTAATGGCTTCAAATATGTTAGAAAAATGCCACTAGAGTTGTCCATTCAGCCTATGTAGCAAATAATAAAATTTTATAGTCAACCAATAGAAAAATTTTACTCTAGTAATATTGTTTATTCAACGTTTTAATAATTTTTTTTTCTCTATATGTAGACACCTCATTTTTTACCACCCTTACAACTTGGACACCACCGCTTGCGCACCCAATGATGAATGTTTATGTGTTTGTCAGGTATTCGAAGTCCTTAGCAGAATGCCACAACTTTGAGCCTTCAAACCCTACACACCTTTTGTCTTGTTTTGGACCAAAACCATAGTTTTTCAAGCCTAAAAAACCTTGGGACTTGCTGGCCACCACTGTGGGCTGCCGGCCACCAATGTAGGCAGCTGGCCACTTGTGTGGTCTGCCGACTAACATTAGTGGCCTATCGGCCACAAGTGTATTTTTGTAAATATTTTGGTCAGTTATTCTAGCTGTTTTCACAGATACATACACTTGCCTACACGTGTATGTATTGATATTTCTGAGGGAGTTTGATGTTTTTCTATATATAGGAGACCTCCCCTTTCATTTTTGGGGGTTGAACATTTTGAAGCAAAATTATCTCTCTGTCTCTCTCTCTCTCTACAATTCTCTCTCTCTCTCTTGCAAATTCCTAAGCTTTTGCAAGCTTTTGCCTATACACTCTAAACCAAACCTTGTGGTCTAGGAGCTGAGGTACTTTTGAGCCCACTTTGAACTCTTGAGGGTGTGTAAGTATTGATTTGTTGCTGGAAAAGTGTTCTCCTTTTCAAAAGGTATAAGTCTTGGCTTGTTTCCTTGCTTTGTTTGCCATTTTTCCTACTCTTTTTTCTATTGTTTTTGGACTGTCTAAACTTTGAAATTTTGGGCTAAAACTTGTGGTTTAAGGCCAATAAGGGTGGAGGGGTGGCTCACCATTCCTTTCACCTAGCTTTCTAGGCCTTTACCCTTGTGTTTCCCACATCTTTGTCTACTTTTTTTGAGCTTTTAAATACTGATTTTCAGAGGCTTTTTAGTGGCTAAAAACATGCTTTAAAGTCCAAAAATAGAGGGGGTAGCCTCCCTTCCTTATGCTTTATTTACTAGCTTACATAGCTCAATGTTTTAGCTTATTGTTCTAGTTATTTTTGTCTTAATTCCAGTATGTTTTAGGACTGATTTAGCACTGTTTTAGAACTGTTTTTAAGTATTCATTGCATTTGAGCCTTGTATTGCATGCTTGTAGTGTAATTGTCCTCATAGGTTTGGTGGTTTAGGCCTTAGCCACCAACCTATTTGAATTGATAGTGTTTGTTTCAAGCTTTCCATACTTGTGATCACCTCTAATCACATCTACAACCTCCGTCCTTTCTTGGCTTTTTATTTTCTTTGAAAGTTGTTTCAAGCCACTTGTTTGTTTAAACTTGAGATTGAGGTCTTGTACTTAATGGTTTAATCCTTTTGGGGGTTCATTACCAACAGCATGACACTTCTCTCATGCCTAAAATAACACTTGGTTTGGTACTCCTTTTCATTAGAGAACTTAAAGTTCACTTTTGGACTTAATTGACTAATGAATGGTTGGTAATTAAAATAGAGTATTAAAATGAAAACTAAAAATAATGCAAGATAATAACTTGGTTAGGGTTCAATCGAACGTTAATTGAACCCTTGAGTCTTGAATCATTTCATACTTGTTAGTGATGTAAACAGTTCAATAGTCAATGTCAACCACTTTCTTTGATTAATCCATGATAGGGAGGAGGTTTGAGAGTCTTTTTATGTTGCATTTATTGAACTTTTACACTTTAGTTCATAGGCCATCATGCAATGAAATTGCATCGATTGATGGTTTGTGAATCAAATTTACCACTCCTCTGAGTTGTTTGATGATAAGGAGGGATAAGTTGTACAAACAACCCTTGAGAATACCTTGGTTGTGCTCTGTTTGCTCTCTGTTGCAGTAGGAGAAACCAGGATTTTCTAGCCGACAAACCACTATTTCTAGATGGCAGGCTACCATTTTTGGCCTGCCGGCCACTTTTGTAAAATTGAGCAGTGGCCTTCTAAAACATAATAGAGCTAGTTTTGAGGTGAAAAACAGCGCAAGTGTTCTAACTATGCAACAGAGGCTTTCTTGCAACAGAACAATGGCTTTTTCGGGTAGAAATCCGCACGCATGCATGAGTACTCCTCGCTTCCTGAGGCTATTTAGTTTAATTAATTAGCTTAGTCATTTCTTTAAATTTTGTAAAGTGTTGTAATTAATTAGTTGTAGCTAGTTAATTTTTGTCTTGTAAATAATTAGTTAGTTTTGTTTTCTAATTATTTCTAGAATAGTTAGTTAATTCGGTTTGTAATAATTAGCTAATTCATTTTGTAATAGCTTGTTAGTTTATTCGGACCCTCCTACGTAAGGGCACAATTGTAATAATGTGTATGTTTTCTTACCCTACGTCTGTTTTCTTTTTATTTACTTGCTTATGATGGTTAGTTTAGGGCATCATGTTTAGTTTAGCATCTCTCATGCCTTGCATCCATTGTTTTGCATGCATTGAGCTCAGCGCATCATTCTAACTTGCATTGTTAGTTGAATATTTCTTTGAATATATGCTTAGACCGCATACTATCAAATTGTTTCATATGCCATATTAGTAGCCGAGCCTATTAGTTGCATATTGCATGTTGTACGGGGAGCAAATATTCCGGCAAGCCCGCACTCCTTTCTTCCAAGCTCTGCTTCTATCCGATCACCTGCGTACACAACGGCGGTGAGCTACCCGGCGGTGTGTGGCCGGAAAACCCCTCCGACGATCAAGTTAGAACACACACCAGGGGATAAATGGAGAGAAGGGAGAGAGTTGAGTGTTTAGTGTATGCCTCACCAAATGTTCATCTCAAGTATGGGGGGCGCAGACCTGCTGATATACCTTCTGCGCTCCAAATCTACTCTCATTAGTCTCTCGACACCTGGTGCTGCTATCCCATTTGTAAGCACAAATCTCACCAAACACCACCTAACCCAACTGCCAGCCCACTCTACTAGGAGCTCGGCAGCCGGGCTGCAGCTTCTCGGCCGCCAACAGCCATACTGCACTTCAAGACCAAGTGCTTCCAATAACCGAGCTTCGTTTCAGCCGTGCTCGACTGCATTCCGGCGACGTTGAGCACGGGATTGGTCATTCCAGTCAATCAAAGGCCTTCCTACCGAGCTATGGGTGCGCGCCTTTCGACTGAGCAACGCACGAACCGTGAAGCCCTTCTAAGCCACGGACATCTCTGCCGAGCTCTCACTTGACCGGCCTTCATACCAAAGAGCCCAAATAGCTCGGCTCTGCAGGCCCTTTGCCATTACTGAGCAAAACCACGGCACAATCTTGAAGCCAAATACCTCGGCCCAATCTTGTTCGGCCCAAACTAGATCATAAATCTCCCTCTCAATTGCCCCTTAATTCTGTCCGCGCTAGCGTGACTGGGATTACATTACAAGGCCGGGCTAGGTTTTTTGCTCGGTGATCCACTTTCTTCGGCAAGGAACTCCAAGGAAGGTGAGCAAGGTCCGCTCCGCGACTTCCTTCTTGGCGAGCAAGATCAGCTCGGCCAAGGAACTCCAAAGAAGGCGAGCAAGGTCTGCTCCGCAACTTCTTTCTTGGCGGACAAGATCAGCTCGGCTAAGGAACTCCAAAGAAGGCGAGCAAGGTCCGCTCCGCGACTTCCTCCTTGGCGGACAAGATCAGCTCGGCCAAGGAACTCCAAAGAAGGCGAGCAAGGTCCGCTCTGCGACTTCCTTCTTGGCGGACAAGATCAGCTCGGCCAAGGAACTCCAAAGAAGGCGAACAAGGTCCGCTCCGTGACTTCCTCCTAGGCGGACAAGATCAGCTCGGCCAAGGAACTCCAAAGAAGGCGAGCAAGGTCCGCTCCGCGACTTCCTTCTTGGCGGACAAGATCAGCTCGGCCAAGGAACTCCAAAGAAGGCGAGCAAGGTCTGCTCCGCGACTTCCTCCTTGGCGGACAAGATCAACTCGGCCAAGGAACTCCAAAGAAGGCGAGCAAGGTCCGCTCCGCGACTTCCTTCTTGGCGGACAAGATCAGCTCGGCCAAGGAACTCCAAAGAAGGCGAGCAAGGTCCGCTCCGCGACTTCCTCCTTGGCGGACAAGATCAGCTCGGCCAAGGAACTCCAAAAAAGGCGAGCAAGGTCCGCTCCGCGACTTCCTCCTTGGCGGACAAGATTAGCTCGGCCAAGGAACTCCAAAGAAGACGAGCAACATTAGCTCAACTGAAACTTCAGAGTTGAGCAAATCATCAACTCCTCTAGCCGGAGTAAATCATCTCGGCTGGAACCTCGGAGTTGAGCAAATCATCAACCCGTCAGCCGGAGTAAATCATCTCGGCTGGAACCTCGGAGTTGAGCAAATCATCAACTCTCAGCTGGAGTAAATCATCTCGGCTGGACCCTAGGAGTTGAGCAAATCATCAACCCGTCAGCTGGAGTAAATCATCTCAGCTGGAACCTCGCAGTTGAGCAAATCATAAACTCTCAGCTGGAGTAAATCATCTCGGCTGGACCCTCGGAGTTGAGCAAATCATCAACCCGTCAGTCGGAGTAAATCATCTCAGTTGGAACCTTGCAGTTGAGCAAATCATCAACTCTCAGCCGGAGTAAATCATCTCGGCTGGACCCTCGGAGTTGAGCAAATCATCAACCCGTTAGCCGGAGTAAATCATCTCGGCTGAAACCTCGGAGTTGAACAAATCGTCAACCCGTCAGTCGGAGTAAAACATCTCGGCTGGAACCTCACAGTTGAGCAAATCAGCAACTCTTCAGCCGGAGTAAATCATCTCGGCTGGACCCTCGGAGTTGAGCAAATCATCAACCCGTCAGCCGGAGTAAATCATCTCGGCTGGAACCTCAGAGTTGAGCAAATCGTCAACTCTCAGTCGGAGTAAATCATCTCGGCTGGAACAGAAGAGTAGGCCTCTCATCCACTATTATTTCGGACACAACAAAGCTCTTCAGCAAAAGTAATTCACTTCTATTATATTGACAAAAAGAGTATTTGCATTCAAAAGTGTAGGGGAAACAAGTCCTTTCTCAAAAAATTACATAAGGCTGCATTCCATGGCCGGGGTATGCCTTTGCCATCCAAATCTTCTAAGTGGTATGCCCTTTGCCCGGCTATCTTATAAGGCCCTTCCTAGTTTGCCCTTAGCTTGCCTTCGCCCGGCACTAATGCGTTGCCCATGACCTTTCCTAAAACCCAGTCGCCCACTTGCTCGTTGCCACCGGGGTTGTCTCCGTGGTGGACGTCACTGCATCATCCTCTACTTGGATATGTTCATTGATGCGCTGCATTAGGTGCCACATGGATGTCTGCTGGCTCATTGTAAGCGAATCCCTCAGCCTATGTCCGACCGGGAGACTGCGCTTATATTGGGTGATTGCCAAGTTGACCGGGCAATCTAGGATCTCAGTGAAGGTTTACCAGTACTTAGAGTTGTACGCCTTGAGAGTGTCGCTCGGTTCCATCTTGACGCTCAGTAGGTGATCAACTTCCTTTGGTGTTTTGGTGTTGGTTTTGAAGCGCGTAACAAAGGCTTCGGCCAGCTGATGCCACCTTTCTATGCTCCCCTCCGACAACCTCTCAAACCATTTCAGGCCCAGTTCGCCTAAACTTGACGGGAAGATAAGGCACATAAGTGCGTCATTCTGCCTATGTCCAGCCATGACCTGTCGGAAGTGGCTTACATGCATGTAGGGATTGGTATTTCCATCGTAGAGGGTGAATTTAGGCTGGTGGAAGCCTGCCGGAAGCGGTGTTGTTTCTATCTCCAGGGAGAAAGGGGTGGCGCTCAGCCTCGCCAAGTCTGTATCTACAAGGAGTGGCGCCGCTAGGCCGGGTTGAGGCATTCCGACCTCTTTGCTGGCATGAACCCCGTAGGATAGCCGCTGGAACGCCGGCACCCTTTGAGCCTCCTGCCGGCGAGCCCGTTCCTTCAAGACTGCCCGCAAATCTTCTGATCGAGCGAAATAGGTGTACCTCGACGTCGTCGCCGGACGTGAAGGTTGGTAAGTGCTATCTTGCGCGCTGGACTTATCTGCGCGCACATCGGAATCACCAACCTTGTAACTTCTGGTAATAGAGATGGACAGTGTGTGCCGCTGACTCTGACTACCTGAACGGCAGGGTTGGGTGCGCTCACTGTGGTCTCCCACTCCAGCTACACCTTTCCCTTTGACATGCCGCTTCAGCTCCTCCATCTCCGCCGCCATTCGCCGGATGACGGCGTCCTGATCCTTCAGCTTATTTTCTAGACGTCTGGCGTGTGAGTTTCTCCTCCGCCGGTGACCGTCTGGACTCCGTGAATGACCATGACTTTTTCCGCGTTTATCCCGCGCGTCTCCCGACTGTCCTCCTGGGAATGTCTCCAAGTCCCCCATCGGAGTAATGGTGGGGTGTCCCTCTCTCCGTCTGCCCGACTCCAGAGTGACTCCATCGATGGCGGACAGCGGAATCTCTTCGTTGTTCGCCATAGGAAGCGATCGGATGAGCCTGGAAGACAAGGTTTTATCTGCAAAGCTTCCCACAGACGGCGCCAATTGTACGGGGAGCAAATATTCCAGCAAGCCCGCACTCCTTTCTTCCAAGCTCCGCTTCTATCCGATCACCTGCATACATAACAGCGGTGAGCTACCCGGCGGTGTGTGGTCGAAAAACCCCTCCGACGATCAAGTTAGAACACACACCAAGGGATAAATAGAGAGAAGGGAGAGAGTTGAGTGTTTAGTGTATGCCTCACCAAATGTTCATCTCAAGTATGGGGGGCGCAGACCCGCTTATATACCTTCTGCGCTCCAAATCTACTCCCATTAGTCTCTCGACACCTGGTGCTGCTATCCCATTTGTCAGCACAAATCTCACCGAACACCACCTAACCCAACTGCCAGCCCACTCTACTGGGAGCTCGGCAGCCGGGCTGCAGCTTCTCGGCCGCCAACAGCCATACTGCACTTCAAGACCAAGTGCTTCCAATAACCGAGCTTCGTTTCAGCCGTGCTCGACCGCATTCCGGCGACGTCGAGCACGGGATTGGTCATTCCGGTCAACCAAAGGCCTTCCTACCGAGCTTCAGGCACGAATCTTCATGCCGAGCTATGGGTGCGCGCCTTTCGACCGAGCAACGCACGAACCGTGAAGCCCTTCTAGGCCACGGATGTCTCTGCCGAGCTCTCACTTGACCGGCCTTCATACCAAAGAGCCCAAATAGCTCGGCTCTGCAGGCCCTTTGCCATTACCGAGCAAAACCACGGCACAATCTTGAAGCCAAATACCTCGGCCCAATCTTGTTCGGCCCAAACTAGATCATAAATCTCTCTCTCACATGTGTTGCATTAGTCATGTTGCATAAGTTAGGATCATGCATTTTTCTAACTCTTTTATCTTTTTTGGCTTACCTCGAAGTACTAGGTGAACATTTTTGTGTTTTAGCATATTGCATTGCATGTTGATGTTGCGATGTTTAGCATGTTCACTATAAGGCTAAGTGTTTAAATGATAAATTGTTTGAATGCTTGTGGATGAAGGCTAATTGCTTGAATTGGAATAATTTGAGTAATGTTCATATGCGATAATTTTTTCAAGTGGTACATATTCGAAACAATTTTCAAAATAAATATGAAATCAAAATGTTCCAATTCTTGCAAATTAGTCTATACTAGTATGTTTGCGCATCACATAGTAATGTTAGCCTAATAAATCGGAACAAGAGCATATAATGTAAATAAAATTCACATTATGATTAGTAGGGGGCCGATCTTTGATCGGGCGAGTGGGGTGTTCAATTCATGACATTCCCCTCTTGTACCCTAAGACAATCTTGGTGATGACGGACATGTGGCCTTTGGCACGAGTCATGGGTTTGCTAAATTTTCCAAAAATATTTAGGTGGCGACTCTGTATCTGGCAAAGCAGTCTATTTTTTGACATTTTGATTCAAACTCAATTTTCTAAAGATTTGCTAGATTTGGATTCTTGTGTTTTTTATTTCATATTGCACTTGTGGAATCAGATTCAGAACCACGAAAGTCCAAACTGTAGGGCTTATCGTCTTCCGAAAGGAGCATGAAAAGTCAAGCTACACTATAGTATTTCTATTAGTAAGTTAAAATCATAGAAAGTGTGGTGGTTGATGATGGGGATGGTGAAAATTTATTATTTAAAATTTTACTATTATTGAAACAATGAATTTTGAATAGATCATTTCGTTATTTTCTAAGTGATATGGTGATGCTGACTGTGGCAATGGTTGTCATTCAAAAATGGCCGTTGGAGATTCAAAATAGAAAGTGTTCATTAAAAAAATAACCATCGTTGATCAATGCTCAAAAAGTAATTATCGGAGGCAACCGTCAACCATTGGAGTAGCACCATCTGAGCCCAAAAGTATTTTTTCCGAAATTATCTTTGAGTTCCTGTGAATGTAGAAATTTTGGAAAGTTTATTTAAAAGTGTATACTTGTGTTTTAAGATGGTTTGTGATCCATTTCACATTCTTTATCCATTTAGGCTTTCAATTTCTAATTGCAAAATAAATCCTTAATAGAATCATATATAAATCAGTCTCCAAAATTTTCGTAAATCCCAAATTAAATCAGAATAATGGGCAATTAAAATCCAAATCTCCTTAATTAATCAAATGCCAATCATTATACATGGTAAGGTCGTCATAGGTTTTCTTGTGGGCAAATCTGATATTCAGATTTACACAAGAATACAATCATGGAATTGAGGAAGTGATTTTCATGAGGAAAGAGGTAAGCCTAGAAGATGCTAACAGACTAGGACTTTAAAGTTCTTCTATCAAATCTTCTTAAACCTATATGGTGGCCAGTGAGGCTAAAAGCTTCTGTGAAGTTATGATTTCTCTAGAAAGTAATTATTAATTAACTTGATCTTGCAGAGGTAGTAATCCTTGGAATGCAAGTGAATGAAAGCCGATGAGATAGGCTTGTTATCAAAGGATACCGGCGAAGAAAAGGCCTGGATTACTTTGATACGTGATCACCAGTTATAGCGAGTGTGATCGCAATTGTATGAAGTCTAAAGATACATCAAGATGGATGCTCAGATAACTTTCCTATATGAAGATTTAGTTCAATTAATCTTTATGGAACGACCCAAAGGGTTTGTCGGTTCCAGGATGAGAAAAGAATGTAAGTTTAAGAATCATTTTATGATTTGAAATAAGCACCGAAACAATGGCATGAGAAATTTGACTACACTATGTTGTCAAGTAGGTATTGACAAATGTGTTTATATCAAAGACATTGACAATAATATATGTCGTGTTGTGTCTGTATAGGTGACATGTTCATTGTTGGAAGTTATGAGAAGATATTCAATACTACCAAGTGGATGTTGTACTCTAAGTTTAATATGAAAGATATGGGCCTTGTAGGTGTGATTCTGAGTATTAAGATTGTGAGAACACCTAGTAGTATTGTACTTTCTCAGTCTCATTATGTTGATAAGATACTTGAAAAATTTAGTAAAGCAGATACAAGAGTATCGAGGACACTGGTAGACTTGAGTCTACATTTGGCCGAGAATAATAGTGAAAGTGTATTTCAACTAGAATATTCTTGGGTTATTGGAAGTTTAAAGTATCTGATGAGTTATACAAGGCCAGGTATAGCCTACTCAGTTAGCAGGCTTAGTAGATACACGAGTAATCCTAATGCTACTCATTAGAAGGACATTATGCGGGTGTTGGATTATTTACACTACACCCAGGATTATGGGTTGCATAACACTTGATATCTAGTTGTACTAGAAGGGTACAAAGGCGCCTACTTGATATATGATATAAAGATTACAAATTCATTAGTAGATATGTTTTCTTTAATTGGAGTTGTACTCGTGTCTTGGAGATCTTCCAAGCAAATGTGTATCACAAGATCAATGATGGAATCGAAATTTAGGCCTCGTTTGGGAAGTTAGCTATTTTAATAGGCTATTTTAGTAGGTTAAAATTTTTGTACTTGAAAAAATGGTTGGATTTTTTTGTAGTTGGATATGATATTTGTGAGAGAAAAAGTGAAATGATTAGGGGTTTGATGTGATATTTTGCCTTATTAACTATTTTAGCTTATTTTGTTTTTTTTGTGAATTTTAGTCCAAAAAAAGTTAAAATCCAACTTACCAAACAGGGCCTTAGTATTAAAATAGCCGAATGGCTTTGCCGTTTTCTTGAGAATATTCCATGTTGATCAAATCTTGTGTTAGCAATTTTCTATACTTTGCAACAAGCAATCAAGTATTGGTAGGGCGTAGATGGAAAGTCTAGATATTTTTCGTCGAAGACATAGTTCCATACGACGACTCCTCTCATATGTTGTCATTATAGAGTCTAAGGACAATATTATGGATTCGTTAACTTAAGGGTAAAATCGAGAGTTAGTAAGAATTCGTCATGATGAATGGGGTTAAGGCCAGTAACAAATGTTAAAGGAATGGAAAACCCAACCTAGTTGACTAGAGATTTGAAGATCTAGGTTCAAAGGGATAACCTAATTGCGTGTAACGGGTGAGTCACGACAAAGGTAAATCCTCTTGCCTATTCCTTTATACAATGATAACCTGTGGAGTGGAAGGTTAAGCTGATGCTTTTAATGACTTAAGTGTTATGAATAATCAATCGTGGTATAGTGAGATACCTTATGTAGGTCTCTTATGTGAGTGCGAAGTAGGGCCATTTCTTTAAGAATTGACAAGGCTGTATTCGTTAAAAACACTCATTGAATCAAGCTAGTGTTCTAAGGCCAAATCGGACACAACAGTGAGAACATAACGATAGTTTGAGTAATTTTTGTGTGAGGTCTATTGTCTCGGGTTACACAAACAATAGAATAGTTCAAGACATCATGTTTACTGGTTAGTCAGTAAATCCGATAGGCTTTCACTATAAAAGGTTTGAGGTCAACAGCTACCTTTTTCTAATGTAGGGTTATTCTGTGTGCCCTCTCTCCGAGTCTTTGTTGTTAAACGTTATCTGATTTTCTTTATTTGGTAAATTTTATTCATGTGGGAGATTGTTGAAAAATAATGGTTTTCAACAACTTTAATTCGAAATTAAAGTGGGACTCAACCTCCAATTAAGGTAGGTTTAAGTGGTTTTGTATTCTCTTAAGTGAGATTGTTGCAATACAGAAATAATGAGCCCAAACCATTAAGTTGTGAATGAGAATTGTCTCATAAAGTGAGCATCAATAGAAGTTGGGCTTGGGCCTAGGCTTGGACTTGGACTTCATCTTAGTTTTAGTTTGGACTAGCCTAGGTGTCACGACCCAAACCTGGCCCTATGGGTTTAGCACCGTAACCGGCCAGTAATCCGAGATTACCGAAGGCCTGCTTAACAGTAATACAGTAAAATAGAGTTCAGGGCTTGGCGGAAGCCAATACAGTAAATAAATAATGTCCATTGAGCTGTGACAGTCTGTATGCCAAAAAGATTTTTCATGCATTCTCACATGTAGAACAGTATAGCCTATACAAAATTTACAGTCACACAGTGCAGGGACCTAATCCCTTGATAGCAGTATAGTTAGTGGCCGACAGTCTATACAGTAATCCAAAACAGTACAGAGACAGACGGGGGAAAAACCAAACACCCCAAAGCCATAGCATGGCAACTCCGAACCTCGCAGTGAGGCACAAAGGCTGGCTTGACAAAACTGGAGTCTAACCCACGCTCCTAGCTCCGATCTGGTGGCTGAGCACCTACATATATATATAAACAGTGAGCTAAAGCCCAGTGAATAACATAATGCGTAAAGAGTTTAAGAATGAAATGTCCTTACAGTAATGAAAACAGTTCATTAAACAATATTTCAGTCTTTCAGTCAGAACAGTTATTCAGTCATATGTGGTACATCTATTAGCATAGCAGTAAATAGTAGGTTTTAAAGACCGAACAGTAATGATGGCCATCAATCAGTAAACAGTAGTGATTCCACGAGGGAACCGACAGAGATCTCTGTAACAGTAACAGTAAACAGTAGGTGCTAAGGATGCCACAGTACGGTTCGGAAATAAAGGGCATACATTCATTCAGTAAATAATACCAGTTCAGTAAATAGTTCAGTTCAGTATTCGAAAGATAATCATTTTGAACATATCTTTACACAATTGTTACTCACAGAGTTTGGGCTACAGTATGCTAGAGCGTATCTCCCCAGTCGCCAACCCTACACAGTTCACAAGTTGAACACACACTAAGCTACACAGTTGGGAAATATCATAACTTAATCCCTAATTTGCCTGGGTGTGTTCTACATCTATATCCTCATTAAGATGCCTTAAACTAGGCCTAAGAATGCCTAGAATGGGATGAGGATGCAAAAATACACTTAGAAAACATTTTGCAAAGTTTACTGAAAATAGGAGCCTCGCTCGAGCGAGCCTTCCTTCGCTCGAGCGAGCTTCCAAAATCAAAGGCTTCGCTCGAGCGAGAAATCCTTCGCTCGAGCGGTCTGTCGAAACAGTAAAAATACTGGATGCTGTGATTTTACGCTCGATGCTCGCTCGAGCGGAGCCCTGGACAAAGGTGCTCGCTCGAGCGAGGAATCCTTCGCTCGAGCGAGGAAGCCAAATCTGGAATTTCCAGATTTGCCTCCCAAGCTCAAACCAAGCATTCAACCATTCTATACTCGACCTCTTGGGCCCAAATTCTAGAAAACATATCTAAATTCAATGTATAACAAGTTTCAAAGCTTAATTTATGAATTCAAGCCCCAAAGGTGAGTCAATTAAAACCATATTTCAAACCCATTTTCATAAACATGGAGAAATGCAAACATGCATGAAATCCAACCATTTTAAAGCTCCAATGCTTGTTCAAATGAACTCATTTCTTCAAGAACATGGTGAAATCATGGACTCAAGCCTAATTATGAACATGCATGTGCAATTTACCATGAACTCAACTCAAATTTCAACATTTCAACCATGCATGCATGAATTAAGCTATAATCTTACATGTATGAACTAGAACAAGACTTAACTCTACAATTAGGCAAGGATCATGCAAGAATTAGCTTAATCTCACAATTAGAGGGTTGTATTCACTTACCTAAGTCTTGTATTCAAGGTTTAGGAGTCCAATTTGACAATTTACACTTCAATTCCAAGCAATTCAAGCCAATTCAACAAAATGAACTCAATTCTCTCCTATTTCCTCTCTTGGTCGGCTAGTATAAGGAAAAGGGCTGAGGAAATGGTTTTTGATCAAGCATATACAAGTCTCTAAGTGTGTGAGGTAGTGGCCCACTTAGTGGCAAGTTTGGTAAATAAGTCAAAGTTTGCAATATAACAATACTTAATCTAATTCAGTCATACCTAATCACCTTTCTGATAAATATACCATTAAATCACATAATTTCCAATGATCCCAAAACATCAATCTATTTTCGATTCAGCCGCTGATAAGGCCTTCAATTTGCAGTTTAAACATAAAAACACGAACAGATAATCAATTAATCGAAAGGATAAAAATGCAATACAATAGATATACTCAGTCAATTCAGTTCCAGTTTTCAATCAGTTCGTTCAGTACTTCAGTTAGTTCAATTATCAGTCATAAGCAGTCCAGTTTAACAGTAATTAGTAGGTAATTCAGTGATTTATCGGTAAATAGATTGTGCTATGCTGGGTTGGGCTGGGCTTGTCTTGTGCATATGTTTTAGACTAGGTTTGGATTGGGTTGTAACCTAACACCCGTATCCATTTTGTGACCCATCTAGTTGGATTATTTAAATAGAATTATATATATATATATATATATTTATTTATATATATATAATGCAAGGGATGTTTTCAACCTTTGTAACTCTCATCTTTTGATGATGGAGTTGATGATCATACTATGCACATGTGAGTTTTGCACCTTTGTAACTTTAGCCCTTATGGCTAGAGTCGATGGCCATTGATGCTAAGTTTAATGGTAGCCTTCATGGCTAAAACCCCTTCTTTACAAGTATAAAAAGAGTCTTTCCCCTCTAACTTAGATGGATGAGATAAAAATATTTTTGGAGATGGAAAATTTGTGATTTTCTTTAAATAAAGTTGGAGAAGACTTTTTATACCAAAGAAATTTTTCTATCTTTTTTGTGCTAGCCCCTTCTTTGGTTCTTATTAGAGAGAGTGTGTTGCCATTGTCAAGTTCGTTGAAGCGATTCAGAAGGTGCTTGTACATTAGCTAGTTTCGACCGTTGCATTCTGGGAGACAGACACCGGCATACGTCTAGCACCCATCGGGAGGTAGTGAATCAGTTTTAAGGAAACTATAGTATCACACAAGTTTTGGTCTACATCTCTTATTTTTTGTTCTTCAAACTTTTAGATTTGAACTATTTCTTGCATATTATTTTATATGTTTATGGGAATTCATCTTGTAATATGTTTCATGATGTAATCTAGTTTATTTAAGTATTTTTAGTTGTGTAGTTTATTCTGTATTTCATTCTTTAATAAAATATATATATATATATATATACATATATATTTTGTCATTTCTATTTATTTTATTTTATATATTTTTCTTATATTATTATGAAAAAATACCAACAATAATAGCAGTATCGAATATAATTAATCTATTCCAAGTAGCATATGAATATTTTTAATTCCATGAGAAACATATAATTTGTTTTAAGATTCTTGTACAAAATGTATAATTAAATTAAATTCATATTTGTGACGCCCTCAAAATATTATATAAATCAACCATTCACAAAATCAATAGACATAAAGAAATCTTATATTTTCATTCATCAGAGTCTTCTTTGTAAAATGGCTTCCATGCATTACATCTTCATAAATGTTTATATTGAAACGATAGGATGTGGCTTTAACTGATAATTAACAAAGTGAAATGCCCTACGAACTTACATCATTCCAAGTTCTCACATGGTTACAACAAAAGAAGAGTCCTAACTCTTTTACATATAAAGCCTTCGACTTGAATTTACACTTAACACAAAACAAAATAGCAAAATGTAGCCTTCAACCCCTAGACCTCCCAAGCTATACCCTTGGAGGCGGCATGTCACCGGTACTTGAAAATGGTGTCCCAAGTAGGGTGAGCCAAAACTCAGTAGAGATATGCTAAACAATATATGAGAATTAACTAAACTATGAGCATCAGATAAATGTGCAACATTCTTAACCAACAAATATTCTTTTCAGGGTCCTTCAATATAAATAGCCAACATCTAAACTCAGTTCCATTCTTCCATTTCGGATAAATCAAACAACCAAATTCATTATTATCAAAGCAACCAATATGAGACTACAATTTAATGGTTCACAATTTAATACATCCGTCAATCCAACATTTCTATTTCTTGTCATTTTACGGAACTACATCCGAAGGAACTGGCACCCATAAATAAATAAGATTTCGGGACTTTCACCTTGGACACTCCGGCCAACTTAATTCTCAATGCAGTCCATCCCCCATCTCCTCTCAAATAATGGAGTACATCCCCTATCTCTTCCCAAACAATGATACATATACAATGTATTTAAACACGTTGTCATATACAATGACTCATCAATTCACATATTCAATGGTTTACTCAAACCGTCATATTCAATGACATAATTCAATTAATTAGTTTCGATTTTTCCTAATCCTCATGCATTTTCTACAATAATCACAACTATCCTCCACTGATAGCCTAAAACAAATATTTCTAAACAGATTAATAAATCTATCAACAGATAATTTATCAAATTTTCCATAGGTGAGTGATTCATCAATCCAACTATACCATTTAATCACATATTCCCCCAATTTCATAATTCTCAAACCAATTTCATATTTCCACATTAATTTCATTATTTATACAAAATAGTTTATTTAATTCAAATTAGGGCATTTTTTCCCCTTTCCCAAATATTGCACCCAAGGCTAACTTTCACCCTTTATGCACAAACAACCCAATTTTCAAGACCTCACATACACATATGGAGTCCAAAGTAGAAAACCCCTCTTTCACAAATTCAATCCCAAACCTTAACTTCACTCAAACTTCCCAACTCCACCATTTATACAAAGATGACACACATCCAGGTTAAAACTCATAACAAAGAGTAGAACATCCCTACCTCAAATAGAAAAGCTCAAAGAGGAAGAAGGAGAAACTTGAAGATGCTCCAAACTTGAACTTTTTCGGATCAAAATGAAGCCCACGTCAAACTCTAGATTTTTAACAAAGGGAGTAGGGTAGAAAGATCCTAAATCATGGAGTATATGAAGAGAGAAAGGGTGTTTTAGAGAGAAAGGTAGCCGAATTAGGGTTTTGAGTGAATAAAAGGTCAAAAAGTGATATAAAATCACGCTGTTGCGAACTGATATGTGCGAGGCTCGCTCGAGCGAAGAAGTTGTCGCTTGAGCGACCAGACACAACAAGTGGCCTCGTTCGAGCACACAATGCAAAGCTTCAGGTCTGCTACCAACACAGACGCATACTCGAGCGCAAGAGTTCTCACTCAAATGAAGGAACAAAGAACACACGCCTCGCTCGAGTGCAAAAGTTCTTGCTCGAGCGAAAGTTGCGTCTAAGAAAGAAACCTGAGGACTCTCAATCCTCGCTCGAGCGAAGAAGCAAATACCCAAGGCTCGCTCGAGCGCAAAAAGTTTCGCTCGAGTGCAAAAATCCAAAATCTAGGTAGCAACCATTTGCATCAAAAGACAACTAACCTATTCCAAACACGCCCAACAAGACCCAAAACTCAAATTCAAAGAATTAAAGGGAGGAAACAAGACATAGACAACAATATACAACTACGGAACCCGAGTCCAGAACACAATAAAGGTCAGGGTAAAACCTAGATCGCTATAATATTATAGAACAATAAATAATAGAACTACTTTATGTTGGAGATTACAATTTGATAAACAAAAATATATAACAAATATATACTAAAATAAAATAGTCAACTAAAATAAGAAATAGGTGGCAAATCGAAACTTACGTGATATCACAACCTCCTTAAAATAGATTCGCCGCCTCACTATGGGTGCTAAAAGTATGCTGGTGTCTGTCTCTCAAAATACGACGGTCAGAACCAAAAGTTAAAAACACCTTCTGTATAGTTTCGGTGAATTGACAATGGCAGTACTCTCTCACATAAAAAGAATATAATATAAGCAGACTGAGTATATAACTTGAGAGCAAAAATTTATGTACTTAAACCAAAAAGGATGGTCTCTATTTATACACAAAGGGAAAAAAAAGAGGAGCCTCCCAGCTATGAAGGCAAGCAACAAATGCAGAATTCATTTCTGCAAAACTGATGGAGTAAAACCCATTATTCAGTGTAGAGGTCACACATTATATATACACATGCGTGTATATCTGTATCAGCAACCATCAATCTGACCTAGCCCAAAAAGATTAGGTTGGTGGGCTACCAACCCAGCCCAGCCCAGCCCAGCCCAAACCTAATCCATTCCAGCAAGCCTCAGGCCTCAAGCTCAAGCCCAAGATCCAAGCCCCACAATCCACGAATTAGGACCTGATCTAGATGGGTGGGTGACGGGCGCGCTTGTAACATTTTTTGCTTAACCAACTTGGACCATAGTCTTGGCGTAAACCCATCCTTGCAGCATCCATAACTTCATTCCTTTGGAAAATTTGGATGTCTCAAAAGGCTCATACCCTTATAAAAAACTTGAGATTTAAATACCTATAAATACTTTCCTCTACAATCAATGTGGGATAGGTGGTTACATACCATTCTCAATACCTCATTCATGAGACCAACTTTATTAGATAATTTATCATTCAATTCTTAATGGTTTTTGGCCATTCTTCTTGTGATGTAAAGATCTTGTTATAAAGAATCTAGACCCACTTAATCTCACCTCAACCGGTAGTTGGGACCCACTTTAATTTCACATTAAAATCACCATAAAATCATATTTTCCAACAAGTCCATGATACTTTGGTACATTCAAGGTGTATATCCCTGTATTTGACTGTCTCTTTTGAGAACCACTGATAGCACTACCTGATATATAACCGATGTGGGCATCGGTGACAAGGTCTGCAAATTAGCAAAATGGAAAGTTTCGAATAATACGTTTTCAGTCCTTGTGGTTGGGAGAAGTCGTCTCTTTGGAGCTAGATATTCAGGTTAATTAATAACTTAGTAAAACATTATTGTTGTGCTACTACATTCTATGTTTTTAATTGTATCATACTTATCATATGTTTCGGTTTATTTGGATCATAGAAAGTAGACACTACAACAAAAACACACTTTAGTGGCATTACACTAGTGGCATATTTTTAGAAAATGCCACAAAAATAATATTTTGTGACACGTTTTAGAAAAATGCCACAGAACTGTAAACATATAAGGCTCTAGTGGCATTTCAATAAAGAAATGTCTCCTCAATTTTATGGCATTTTATAAAAGAATGACACAAAAAATTGTTTTAGTGACATTTATCAACAAATGCCACTAAACTTTAGTAGCAATGGCATTTTTTAAAAAATGTCACTAAACTAGGTAGGTGGAAGTTGCTTTTTATGGCATTGGGTATAAAGTGTCATAAATAAATATTTTACAGCATTTTGAGAAATGCCACTAAGTCAAAAACTTTCCAAGCTATCTAATGGCATTTTTTGAAAAAATAAAAAATACCAATATAGTTTCAAAATTTTTAAAATGCACAAAATAAATAAAAATAAATAAATTAAACACAATATAACATTTTTTTTAACTGTACTTGCCACATGTACAAAATTGATCAACGGCTTTATATGACTTAACAGAAAAAATAAAATTTCAAATTGATCTCATGTACAATGATAAAGTTTCTTGAATTTTAGTCTCTGTAGTTTCAATTAACTCGATTTTGATTATGAATTTACGGATTTATCTCAATTTATTTCAATTGCTTATAATTGTTGAGTAAATTACATAAATAATCCTTTCATTTTGTTCTTCCATATAGTTTTAATTGATTCACTTTTGACACTTAGTTTTAGATTTTACGTTAATTTAGTCGAATTGATAACAACTTTAGGGTCTTTAATAGAAATTTTTCATTAGATCGGTTAAGGTTAAGTCACTGAATTGACCAAATATTTTGTTTTACTCATAAATCGATCACGGGTTGCATTTGGCATTTTAAAAAAAAATGCTATCAATTGGATCAATTTGAGACAAAATAAAAAAATTCAAGGTTAAAATCGATTTAATTGAAATTACAAAGACTAAACTGACATAATAGGCAAAATAGAGGGACTAATAGTGTAATTAGCCCTAATTGTTAGCAATTTTTAATGACAAATATGCATATAAGTGACATATGTCATTCGTTTAGAGGTAAAATAATAAATTTACTCAACTTGTTGAGTTAACCTCAACAAATTCAGTGATAATTTTTCATCAAAAACACTAACGGTATTATTAATTAGAGTAAATTTATACAAAATTAAAAATTACAGGTTACAATTGATTTAATAAAAAATATAAGGACCAAAATTAATATTTTTTTTTATAAAAATATTAACAAAATCATTCTCCACCAGGTTGCATTTATATTATACAACAAAGGAAAGAACGAAACTGAAGGAAACAAAGCAAATTTGATGAGGCAAAATCGGTAGAGCAGATCGAGATAGAGACAGAGGTGGAAGTCTAACAATTCTGAAATTAGCGTAGCAAATTTGATTTTCGCAGGTCAAAGAGGTGGGAACCAAATCATGAAGCAACGGTTTATCATTCTTTATCTTTCATGGCATCCTTATTTACCATCTACACCACAAATTTGTTGTGTTTTCATCTTCTGTTATTAGAGTTCATTTGGTAATCTTTCTCTCATTCTCACTCTCATCAAACACACACAATATCTCTATCTTTGTCACTTATTTATGATATTCTTGTTTTAGGCATAAAACTTGATACAATATGAAAATCTAAACTTTTAACTCATGAATTTATTAATTTTCATCTTTTAATATAAAAGGTTAGTTGTAATTTACTATTATTGCATTTATGTTGTGATTTTATATAATGTTTTGCAAGTGTTTGTTTAAATGCTTTAGTGGGTTTTTGCATTTTTTTGCTATGATTTTTTTTTTTTTAATACAAATTACTCAGTTAGATCACATAGACAAGCTAGTTACATCAACACAATACTAGACATTTTTCTGTCATTGTTTTGTTATGGTTTTGATGTACTCGCTACATAGTCCATGTTTTTAATGTTTTTTTTTTGGTAACTATTGTACTTTGTATCTATCAATTTAATACTAATGTCTCAAAACTAGGGAACCAATGTGCATTGGTCCGTTGGCCACTATGACACTTTTAACAGTGTAATGGAGTTGAAGGAGGGGTTTCTAACTTGCATGGGTAGTGCAGTTGTCAAGGGTAATTACAAATTTGAACATTCTGGGCAATCCTTTAGTGGCCCTACCTTTGAAGAGGTTTCTCGATAGATGAAGGAAAAAAAGAAGAAGAGAAAGTCGTAAAAAAAGTAGGGAGCTGTGAGGACTTGCAGGGTTTGGGCATGTAATTGTTTAGTACTAATCTTTTATATCATGCATGAAAATTTTGCTTATATAGGTAGTTGGTAGGAGCGTTTATTACTCAACGACACCTACTTTTCACAACAAAAGTTGGCTAACCTTTTGGTGTGTATCAAATTAGGTAGTTACTAATAGAATAGCTTAGAGCATATTCAAGGGGTTAGGTTCTACATAATGGCTCAGTAACAAATTTGTTATACATCTATTTATGATGTTTGACTGATTTCTTCATCTCTAACTATTCCTTTTAATTAATGAAATAGAGAACATGCAGTTTAAAAATCTAGGTTTATTCAGCTGATGATTGAGAAGGGCGATAATTAGTTAAAGGGCATAGGGCATGATTGTAATAACCCTCATCACTGATCACCGATTAATTATCGATTACTGCTAAACTGAGAATGATTATGATTGGTAATTGAACTGACTGGATTACTGAACTGACTGACTGAAATCTGAACTGAATCGATTGAATATTTATATCTGTTCGAATTGCATTCTATTTGTTTGACTGTTCAATTATCTGTTCAGTGTTTATGTTTAAACTGTTAATTGAAGGCCTTATCGGCGGCCGAATCAGGAATTGATTGATGTTCCATGATCTGTAGAAATAATGTGATTTTATGGTGTATTTATCTAAAACGTGATTTAGCATGATTAAATTAGATTAAATATTGATAAAATGCAAAGTTTGGCTTATTTACATTAGTGCCACTTAGTGGCCCACTTCATACCATACTTGAGGCTTGATTATATCCTTAGAAACAACACTTTCATCAGCCATTCTTCTTGTTCTAGCCGACTAGAGAGGGAGATAGGAGAGAGAGAGCTTGGTTTCATCTCATTTTGCTTGGTGATCTTGAAGAAATTGAAGCTTAAGTGCATAATTGAGCCTCCATACCTTTAATTCAAGACTTAAGATAGATTCATTGCCTCCTCGTTTGTGTTTTGGGTTGATTTCTTGCATGGTTTGGAGTGAGTTGAAGTTTAGAGCCAATTTATGACTCCAATTGTGATGTTGAAGCTTAATTGTTGCATGCATGTACTTATATTGAAGTTTTGAGGTTGTAGTTCTTAATTCCTCACATGCATGTCCATATTTTGAGAGTAGTCCATGATTTCATCATGTTTTGCAAGATTTGAGCTCATTTGAGCAAGCTTTGAAGCTCTAAATTGGTTTAAATTCATGCATGTTTGCATGTTCTTCATGTTCATGAAATTGGTTCGAAATTGAATTTGAATTAAACACCCTTGGGCTTTGATTTCACAAATTAAGCTTTGAATTATGTTATTCTATGTGTTTACAAATGTTTTCCAGAAATTTGGCCCAAGAGGATCGAAAATTTTGCATTTAAACTTGATTTTGAGCTTAGGACTTAAAGCTGGAATTTCTAGATTTTGGTAGTCCGCTCGAGCGAGGGAAGTGCCGCTCGAGCGGGAAAATCGAGCTCCCAGCATCTTGCACTATGCATCAGTCCGCTCGAGTGGCTCGAGTAGAGGACTGGGTGACACGCTTGAGCGGGCGTCGAGCGTGAATTTCACCTATCCAGTACTTTTTGGTCCGCTCGAGCGGGAAAGTTTACCCTCGAGCGAGAACCTTTATTGCATGGCCGCTCGAGCGGGGAAACCTGCGCTCGAGCGGGACTCTGTTTTTCTGAAAATTCTGAAAATGTTTTCTGAATACATCATTGCATCCTCTTTCCATCCCAGGCATTCCTAGGGCATATTTAAGGCATCTTAAAGAGGATATAGATGTAGAACACACCAAGGTAAATTTAGGGATGAAGTTATTATCTTTCCCAACTGTGAAACTTAGTGTGTGTTCAATCTGTTAACTGTATAGGGTTGGCATTCCGAGGAGACGCTCTAGTTCACTATAGCCCAGAACTCTGTGAGTAACAATTGTGTAAAGATATGTTCAACATGATTATCTTCTGAACAACTGAACGGTACTATTTTCTGAACTGTTTACTGTTTACTGAATGAATATATGTCCTATATTCTGAACTGTACTGTGACATCCTTAGCACCTGCTGTTTACTGTTACTATTACAGAGATCTCTGTCGGTTCCCTTGTGGAACCACTACTGTTTACCGATTGATGGCCATCATTACTGTTCGGTCTCTAAGACCAACTGCTTACTGTACTATTATACTAATGGATGTACCACATATGACTGAAAGACTGAAATATTGATTTAATGAACTATTTTCATTACTGTAAGGACATTCATTCTAAACCCCTTTATGCATTATGTTATTCACTGGGCTTTAGCTCACTGCTCATATATATATGTAGGTGTACAGGCACCGGACCAATGCTAGAAGTGTCGGAGTAAACTCCAGTTTTGTCAAGCCAACCAATGTGCCTCACTGCGAGGTTCCGAGCCTGCCAAGCTAAGGCTTAGGGGTGTTTTTATTTCCCCGTTTGTCTCTGCACTGTTTTGTAATACTGTATAGACTGGCAGCACCATACTACACTGTTAGTAGGGATTAAGTCCCTGTACTGAATGATTGTAAATATTGTGCATAACTGTTCTGTACTGAATGTTTATATGTATAAAAAGTCTTTTTGCATACAGACTGTCACAGCTCAATAGACATTATTTTATTACTGTAATGGCTTCCGCCATGCCCCTGTACTCTGTTTTACTGTATTACTGTTAAGTAGGCCTTCAATAACCTAGGATTACTGGCCGGTTACGGTACTAAACCCATAGGGGCGGGTTTGGGTCATGACAGAGTGATATCAGAGCGATACTTAACCACGAGTTATACCGCACACACGTGTCCAAATGAGCTATGGGGTGTCCTAGAAAAACAATTAGGGCATTATATGAGCATGAAAAGTGTGTGGTTATGGCATGACTGAATACATGTTAATGTGGTAAACTGTTTAAGTATGCAACTGTTTATGTTGTAATTGTTATAACTGCTTATAGTGAAATGGATAACGCAAATGAACCTGAATCCTCATCCACTGAGGCAAGAATGGCAAGAATGGAAAGAATGATGGAACTGATAACCGCAAGATTAGAACAACAACAGAATCAACAGCCCCCACCCCCTCCTCCGGCTGTACTGGAACCGAATGTGAATGTGAACGATGGGGACATAATTGCTCTCACCCAGAAGTTCAGCAAACTGAAACCGCCATCCTTTAAGGGAGGCCTTGAACCATTAAAGGCTGAAGCTTGGGTTCTTGAGACT
This sequence comes from Camellia oleifera, assembly GCA_022316695.1. Classification (NCBI taxonomy): domain Eukaryota; kingdom Viridiplantae; phylum Streptophyta; class Magnoliopsida; order Ericales; family Theaceae; genus Camellia; species Camellia oleifera. The sequence goes on along the minus strand of CM039317.1, from coordinate 104,356,167 downwards.
GAAAAATTGTTTGAGGTTTTTCCGTGTTCTGAGGCACATAAAGTGTTGTTGGCTACCTTTACTTTGCAAGAGGAAGCAAGAAGGTGGTGGATGCTTACCCGTGATGACAACACTGTTATGACTTGGGCTCAATTCAAAGTAGCCTTCTTTGAAAAGTACTTCCCACAATGTGTCAGGGATAGGAAGGTGACTGAATTTGAACAACTGAGGCAGGGCACGATGTCCGTTGCCGAATACGAAACAAAGTTTACCAAACTTGCTAGATATGCACCACATATGATGGACACTGATTATAAGAAGGCCAGAAGGTTTGAAGGCGGCCTGAATGTTGCAATACTGGACAGAATAAGTGTTTTAAAGCTACCGACTTATGTAGGTGTTCTTGACCGAGCTTTGATAGCTGAGTCAAACATCGAAGCAGTGAAACAATCTAAACCACCAGCGTCTGAATGGCGTGGAAAAAGGCAGGGTTTTAAGTTCAAGAAAGGCAAGAACAACCCGCTGAACAAAAACCAAAATACAGGGTCAACGACTACTTCTAGTCAAGAAAATCGTTCCTTTCCGCCCTGTTCTGAATGTAATAAGAACCATAAGGGAGTTTGTTATAAAATTTCAGGTGCTTGCTACAGGTGTGGCAAGGTGGGCCACATGGTGAAAGATTGCCCTTCCACTGCTCCGAGCAATAGTAAAGCTGCAGGCAGCGCCGTAGCATCAACTGTAGCACCTAAGCCTAACCCCAAAGCTACCGGGAAAGAGCCTATGAGGCAGGGCCGAGTGTTCACCGTTGTGTCAGGTATCCTCTCTATTTGTGCTCAAAATGCATATGTACTGATTGATTCGGGGTCTACACATTCTTATGTGTCGCATGCTTTTTCACGGAAATTGAATAGACCCTTAGAACCCATGAATTATCTGTTAGCTGTATCATCACCTGTTGGGGGATCCATGACATATGCATATATGTATCCTGCTTGTGAAATCATTGTTGGGGATATGTATCTGTTTATTGATTTACTGCCATTAAACATTGATCACTTTGATGTAATATTGGGGATGGACTGGTTACAAAAATATCATGCTACCATTGACTGTGTAACAAAGCAAGTTGTTTTCCGTCCACCTGGTCTGCCTGGATTTGTATTTAATGGGGTTGGAGTAGTACCTCCTCCGTATTTGATTTCTTCTGTGAAAGCCGTTAAATTGATTAGGAAGGGATGTAAAGGATATCTGTGTTCTGTACTGACTGTATCTACTGATGATAATGGTAAAAATGATGTGAACTGTATTCCTATAGTTAGAGAATTTCCAGATGTATTTCCAAATGATCTACCAGGGGATTTGATTGACCGGGAGATTGAATTCACCGTTGATGTGGTTTCGGGTACACAACCAATATCTAAAGCTCCCTACAGAATGGCTCCGACTGAACTGAAGGAATTGAAAGTACAATTGCAAGAACTGTTAGACAAGAAGTTTATCAGGCCCAGTACTTCACCGTGGGGTGTATCGGTTTTGTTTGTAAAGAAGAAAGACGGCTCACTGAGACTGTGCATTGATTACCGCGAATTGAACAAGGTAACTGTGAAAAATAAATATCCATTACCGCGTATTGATGACCTATTTGATCAGTTATAGGGTGCTCAAGTGTTTTCTAAGACTGATCTCAGATCTGGATATCATCAACTGAAAGTTAAATCAGAAGACATTGATAAAACTGCTTTTAGAACGAAGTATGGACATTATGAATTTTTAGTTATGCCTTTTGGAGTTACCAACGCACCTGCAGCATTTATGGACCTCATGAATAGAATCTTTAAACCGTACCTTGACGACTTTATTGTTGTATTCATTGATGACATATTAATTTACTCCAAAAGTATAGAAGAACATGAACATCATCTGAGACTTGCCCTGCAGACCCTAAGAGAACAGAAAATGTATGCTAAACTGTCTAAATGTGAGTTTTGGCTTGATCATGTTATGTTTTTGGGGCATGTTGTTAGCAAAGATGGAATTTCTGTTGATCCGCAGAAAATTGAAGCTGTAGTGAACTGGCCGAGACCAACAAATGTGACAGAAGTCCGAAGCTTTTTGGGATTAGCTGGATATTACAAAAGATTTGTCAATGATTTCTCCAAAATTGCCTTACCGTTGACTCAGTTAACTCAGAATGGGACATCATTTGACTAGACTGACCAAAGGAAATCAGTATTTCAAGAATTGAAAACTCGACTTGTGACTGCACCTGTTCTTACCTTACCTTCAGGTACGGATGGTTATACTGTATTTAGTGATGTTTCTCATAAGGGTTTGGGATGTGTTTTAATGCAGAATGAGAGAGTTATTGCTTACGCTTCCCGACAACTGAGACCGCATGAAAAGAACTACCCAACCCATGATCTGGAACTTGCGGCAATAGTGTTTACACTGAAAATCTGGCGTCACTACCTGTATGGGGCGACATATGAAGTATACACCGACCACAAGAGTCTGAAATATTTCTTCACTCAGAAAGAACTAAACATGAGACAGCGGAGATGGCTAGAACTGATTAAAGATTATGACCTACAGATTTTGTACCATCCAGGAAAAGCCAACACCGTTGCCGATGCCTTAAGTCGGAAATCGATCGGAAACTTAGCTTGTTTGCTCACCGGACAGAAAGAATTGCTTCGTGACCTGGAAAAATCTGAAATTGAAATGTTTTGAAAGAACAAGGTGGGACAATAGCAGCTATTTCTGCACAACCGGCACTGATTGAAGAAATTAAAGAGAAACAGCAACAAGACGACTTCTTGAAGAAGATCATCGAAGAAAGGGAATCTAAATCGAGACCGGGATTCGAATTTGAAAACAATGTATTAAAATTTCAATGAAGACTGTGTGTACCGAATGATTATGAATTGAAAAGAAGAGTTCTACAAGAAGGCCACAATTCAAAATTTTCTATCCACCCAGGGAATACGAAAATGTACCAAGATCTGAAACAGGACTTTTGGTGGCCGAGAATGAAGAAAGAAATTGCCGATTTTGTATTAAAATGTCTTCATTGCCAACAAGTCAAAGCTGAACATCAACGACCCGCAGGCTTATTGCAGCCTTTACCGATATCGGAGTGGAAATGGGAACATATTACCATGGATTTTATTGTGGGATTGCCTCGCTCCAGTAAAGGTATGGACTCAATTTGGGTTATTGTTGATAGACTGACTAAATCTGCTCACTTCTTACCTGTTAAGACGATTTATAATGCGGACAAATTGGCTATACTTTATATTGATGAAATTGTTAGATTGCATGGAGTACCTGTGTCTATTGTTTCTGACAGGGATTCGAAGTTTACATCAAGATTTTGGCAAAGCTTACAGACTGCATTGGGTACTGAATTGAGGCTGAGTAGTGCCTATCATCCTCAGACAGATGGCCAATCAAAAAGAACCATCCAGACTCTGGAGGATTTATTGAGAATGTGTGTCCTTGATTTTCAGGGAAACTGGGAAAGCCATTTGCCGTTGGCTGAATTCGCCTACAACAACAGTTATCATTCAAGTATTGGCATGGCGCCTTTCCAGGCATTATATGGTAGAAAATGTAGGTCTCCAATTTGCTGGGCAGAAGTCGGAGATGGGCCTTTGTTTGGGCCCGAGATTATTTATAAAACAACTGAGAAAGTGAAACTGATACAACAGCGACTGAAAAACTGCACAGAGCAGACAGAAAAGCTATGCAGATGTTAGAAGGCGAGACAGAGAATATGAAGTGGGTGATCACATTTTTGTGAAAGTGACACCAATGAAAGGCCAGACTCGTTTTGGAGTCAAATGCAAGTTAGCGCCGAGATATGTCGGACCATATGAGATTATTGAGAAAATCAATCTGGTGGCGTATCAAGTTGCACTTCCTCCTGAAATGGAGCATATGCACAACGTCTTCCACATCTCGATGTTGAGAGATTATCTCCGAGATCCTTTCTATGTGATTGAGCCTACTCGTGTAGTGCTGAGTGATGACTACACATACGAGGAACGGCCCATACAGATTGTTAACAGACGAATCAAGAAGTTGAAGAACAAAGAGATCCCGTTAGTGAAAGTTGACTGGCAAAACCATGGTGGTGTGTATGCCACCTGGGAAAGGGAAGATGACATGGCTAAGAGATATCCTGAATTGTTTCCACTGAACCCTGTTTTCTTCCAAAATGAAGATAATTCGAGTTTAGAGGACTAAACTCTTTTTAAGGAGGGGAGACTGTAATAACCCTCATCACTGATCACCGATTAATTATCGATTACTGCTAAACTGAGAATGATTATGATTGGTAATTGAACTGACTGGATTACTGAACTGACTGACTGAAATATGAACTGAATCGATTGAATATTTATATCTGTTCGAATTGCATTCTATCTATTTGACTGTTCAATTATCTGTTCAGTGTTTATGTTTAAACTGTTAATTGAAGGCCTTATCGGCGGCCGAATCAGGAATTGATTGATGTTCCATGATCTGTAGAAATAATGTGATTTTATGGTGTATTTATCTGAAACGTGATTTAGCATGATTAAATTAGATTAAATATTGATAAAATGCAAAGTTTGGCTTATTTACATTAGTGCCACTTAGTGGCCCACTTCATACCATACTTGAGGCTTGATTATATCCTTAGAAACAACACTTTCATCAGCCATTCTTCTTGTTCTAGCCGACTAGAGAGGGAGATAGGAGAGAGAGAGCTTGGTTTCATCTCATTTTGCTTGGTGATCTTGAAGAAATTGAAGCTTAAGTGCATAATTGAGCCTCCATACCTTTAATTCAAGACTTAAGATAGATTCATTGCCTCCTCGTTTGTGTTTTGGGTTGATTTCTTGCATGGTTTGGAGTGAGTTGAAGTCTAGAGCCAATTTATGACTCCAATTGTGATGTTGAAGCTTAATTGTTGCATGCATGTACTTATATTGAAGTTTTGAGGTTGTAGTTCTTAATTCCTCACATGCATGTCCATATTTTGAGAGTAGTCCATGATTTCATCATGTTTTGCAAGATTTGAGCTCATTTGAGCAAGCTTTGAAGCTCTAAATTGGTTTAAATTCATGCATGTTTGCATGTTCTTCATGTTCATGAAATTGGTTCGAAATTGAATTTGAATTAAACACCCTTGGGCTTTGATTTCACAAATTAAGCTTTGAATTATGTTATTCTATGTGTTTACAAATGTTTTCCAGAAATTTGGCCCAAGAGGATCGAAAATTTTGCATTTAAACTTGATTTTGAGCTTAGGACTCAAAGCTGGAATTTCTAGATTTTGGTAGTCCGCTCGAGCGGGGGATGTGCCGCTCGAGCGGGAAAATCGAGCTCCCAGCATCTTGCACTGTGCATCAGTCCGCTCGAGTGGAGCATTGGGCGCTCGAGCAGAGGACTGGGTGACACGCTCGAGCGGGCGTCGAGCGTGAATTTCACCTATCCAGTACTTTTTGGTCCGCTCGAGCGGGAACCTTTATCGCATGGCCGCTCAAGCGGGGAAACCTGCGCTCGAGCGGGACTCTGTTTTTCTGAAAATTCTGAATATATCCTTGCATCATCTTTCCATCCCAGGCATTCCTAGGGCATATTTAAGCCATCTTAAAGAGGATATAGATGTAGAACACACCAAGGCAAATTTAAGGATGAAGTTATTATCTTTCCCAATTGTGAAACTTAGTGTGTATTCAATCTGTTAACTGTATAGGGTTGGCATTCCAAGGAGACGCTCTAGTTCACTGTAGCCCAGAACTCTGTGAGTAACAATTGTGTAAAGATATGTTCAAAATAATTATCTTCTAAACAATTGAACTGTACTATTTTCTAAACTGTTTACTGTTTACTGAATGAATGTATGTGCTAAACCAGGCCCCTGTACTCTGTTTTACTGTATTACTGTTAACAATCGTGGAGATCTCTGTAACAGTAACAGTAACAGTAAACAGTAGGTGCTAAGACAATCGTGGAACCACTACTGTTTACCAATTGATGGCCATCATTACTGTTCGGTCTCTAAGACCTACTGCTTACTGTACTGTTATGCTAATGGATGTACCACATATGACTGAAAGACTGAAATATTAATTTAATGAACTGTTTTCATTACTGTAAGGGCATTCATTCTAAACCCCTTTATGCATTATGTTATTCACTGGGCTTTAGCTCACTGCTCATATATATATGTAGGTGTACAGGCACCGGACCAATGCTAGAAGCGTCGGAGTAAACTCCAGTTTTGTCAAGCCAACCAATGTGCCTCACTGCGAGGTTCCGAGCCTGCCAAGCTAAGGCTTAAGGGTGTTTTTATTTCCCCGTTTGTCTCTGCACTGTTTTGTAATACTGTATAGACTGGCAGCACCATACTGTAATGTTAGTAGGGATTAAGTCCCTATACTGAATGATTGTAAATATTGTGCATAACTGTTCTGTACTGAATGTTTATATGTATAAAAAGTCTTTTTGCATATAAACTGTCACAGTTCAATGGACATTATTTTATTACTGTAATGGCTTCCACCATGCCCCTGTACTCTGTTTTACTGTATTACTGTTAAGCAGGCCTTTGGTAACCTAGGATTACTGGCCGGTTACGGTACTAAACCCATAGGAGCGGGTTTGGGTCGTGACAATGATCAAGTCAACAAGTCAACATATCTTTGTCTAGTTGCGAAAATATTAGGAATAATTTGAAGAACATTAGTGAATCAATTAGCAATGATACAAGAATGCATACAATGTGAAAGAAAAGACACAACTTTTACTATTAGATTTACTATAAAAATATCCAATAATTAAATCATTACATGTATACTTCAGTAATTTGTGAACATTAATTCCACTCTAATTTAAGCACTGAACTAAGATTGATCTTCCAGGGATTAATAATTTTAGAGTTATGACCTCTGTGAGTTAATTAAAATTAGAGTGGCCCTTTGGATGAAAGCACACTCTATTGGGAAAGGGTATGAGGTGGACGAGTTTATCTTCAACATTCAACAAGTTAGAAGCTGCTTATAGTACCTCTGATGAGTCTGGTTGCACTGCTTATAGTGCTCTACTTGGACTGTGTGGGTGAAACAGAGGAGGTGTCATGGTCTGAGATAGAGTTGTGTGCAAAGGAGATTTGTTTTGCTGATGTTTTGTTTAGCTAATTTGCTATTGTGAGCTGTTTTGCTATTTTGCTGCTGTGATGCAGCAAATTTGCTATTGATTTGCTATGTTTGCTAGTTTGTTGTTTAGCTAATTTGTTGCTGTGAAGTAGAGGAGGAGTCATGGTCTTTGTTGCTTTTGGTTTTGCTGCTATGTACCAGTCCAAATGTCCAAAGGACATTGGGATCCTCTCATGTTGGTAACATTGAGACATAACACAAGAAGTGAGTAAAAGGTTGCTTCAAGTGTGTGTCAGGAAGAGCAATATTATGGGTCTTAAGTGATAGGTGTCTAGTGTGTTTGTTGTATGAGTGATATATCTAGTTAAGTGTGTCGGGTCAAATGTGTATTTGTGCTTGTCAAATTTCCTAGTGTCTGATGCAATTGTAGACTATCTTCTCTTATAGAAGTGTTTTCCTTGTGTGTTTTCAAGAAATCTCATAACCTAAAGAACAACCTCTAAATAGGAGTTTTTAAGCAATAGGAAAACGGTAATCTCTAAATGGAATAAAATAGACTCCATTGTACTTCCAAAATAAGTCATTCATTTCAATTCTATATAAGAATGCTACCTAAAAAAAATGCCCCTTTTTACTTGCATGATCAAACAGAGTTTTCACTAAAAAAAAACTTAAACCTTAGGGACAAGAGCAGTCTAGGAGGTGTGCATATTGTTATAACAAGGATAGCGTTTTGGGCTAAGAGCAATCTCACAGGTGTGCATTACATCCATGGTAAGGGAGTGATAAACACAATGAATGATGGCACAAAAGAAAAGGCACATCGATATGTACTATTTATTTGTGAGACAGTCAACAAATTTATTGAGTAAGACACTCCACATCTGTAATCAATTATTATTATTATTATTATTATTATTATTATTATTTTACATACTTTTCCACACACTCACAAATCTTTTTTATGGCACACAGACAACATCGTAGACTTATTGCCATATAAAATCCACGTCTTCATGAAATAGCCATTGATTGCATTCATAGTGAAACATTTCCAACATGGATTGATAAACTTGTAAGTAGTGTTTTGAAGTTCCGTAAAATTTGACTTGATATTAACTTCAATTTCATTCCACACTTACAGAAGTTATGTTGTCAATTGTCTGAAAACATGTTAATGAATTGCATAATGTAGGAGATAGTCAAATAATTGAAGAGCTTAGATGATTGGCTCGTGGTCCAAATAGAATTTTTACAAAATATAAGTGATACTTGATAAATGGTTTTAGGTTCCATACTACGGAGATCGAGCAAAAAAGAAAAACTCAAAATAGTGGGGTTATTGTCACGGAAAAAACACAAAGATTTGCAAGTGGTAGAGATGGAAATCCTGTCTCTGGAGATGTTACATTTTATGTTGTGTTAACAGAAATAATTGAGTTAGATTATTTGTTTGGGAAGAGGGTTGTGTTATTTAAAGGTGAATGGGTGTCACAATTAGGGAAAAGACAAAATAAAGATTGCACACTAGTCAACTTTGCATGATTAATGAAAGATACTGAGCCTTTTGTTTTGGCTTCTCAAGCAGAACAGGTAATGTATGTAGAAGACCTCAAACACAAAGATTGGCAAGTTGCTATCAAGATAAATCTGAGAGATTTTTATGATATGAATGTGGGGTCTTCTGTGGACAATGTGGAGGCATACTTGCAGAGTGTTATATGCAATACACAAAGTGGTGATAGGGACAATAATTTTCATTTGTTTAGGACAGACATGCCTGCTGCAATTGTAGATGCACCATTTTCTCAGATGTTGAGAGATAACGATGTTCATGATGATGGAGATGAGAAAGAATTAGATCTTTTGTGACTGTTAAACTTGTTGAACATTCCTAGTTATTTATATTTGAAAATGTTACAACCTTGGTTTTGATCCATGGAATTTGACAACAAAAGGATTGAAAAATCTAGAAACCTCCTAGAAGTTGATTTGTGATTATGTATCAATTTTAAGCAGAATATAACAATCCCAATCAAACAATCAAGAGAAAGAGACACAAAGATTTTACGTGGAAAAATCACAATTGGACACCTTCCAATTGTGATAAAAAAACCACGGGCAACAGCCACAAGAACAATCCACTAAGAAGATATAAAGGAATTACACAGGTATCACTCTCAATTATCTAGCGAATTCACAACGCCTAATTGAACCAACCTCTATGTGCCTCTTCCAACCCCATCTTCAGCACGGAATTGTCTTTCTGATGAGCCACTCCGGATTCCCTCCAAAGCTTCAGGCTCGAATTCTTCAGAATTCACAACTGAAGAACAACTCTCTCTTTTGTGTATAACAAACAAACCTTTGATGTACTCTCTTTAAACCATGAGTTAAATACTCAATAAAACATCAAAGAAAATAACAAAATATCCCCAGATATTAACCTTTAAGAACCAAAAAGAAGATCTGGAGGACTTAAATCCATTACTTAGTTTTGGGAGAAAACCAAGTATTTATAGAGAACCAAAAGTAATCCAAGTTTTTGAAGGAAACCAACTTCTTAAAGAACTCTTGTTACAACCTTGGTTTTGATCCATGGAATTTGACAACAAAAGGTCCTAACAATCTCCCCCTTTGTCAAATCCTGGATAAAACCAATCTAAAACAAATTTTCTAACAAAATCTCTCAAGCAGCACCACCAACTATGAACCAACACTCAAATCCATGCTCTTGAACAATTATCCTGAAATAAAATAACCACACACAAGCCAACCAAAATATGTGGAACTGGATTAAATAACAAAATATAAATCAATCCATAAACAAAATACTAATAATCCAACTGTACCAAAGAAGGATATAAGCAAAAGTAAAAACACTGTACCATCAACCAAACTACTGTACCATCAATATACATCAAACACTGGTAATGATGAACCAAACTCCCCCTCATTAAAAACAACCACAAACACTGAAAATAGTGAACAAATAATATGGTGGAGCAAGCAAGGAATTTCAGATTTGTACCATAAAACACACAGACTATCCAAGAAGCACAATTACTTGAAAACAAAATGTGCACAGTCTGTAGAAGATTCCTCATGAAAGAAAGTGATGCATTATGTGAAAAGCATAGATCCCATGATAAAAGTGTGTGTGTGACTCTTGGAGTTCGACAAACACTAGATTCAATCCTAGTAGTAAAATAAAAGTTGGACCTCTAACAAGAAAATCTAAGCACAACTAAGGAAAGTCAAACCACTAGGAATCAAGGGGTATTTGGTGAGTAAAAGCGGAGGCTCCCCCTCAATCAATGAATCCTTTATTTTATGCTCTATTTTTTTCACATCTTTTTCTTTTCTTTCTTTTGCACATTTTTTTTTTCTTTCTTTTGCACATTTTTTCTTTCTTTTGCACATTCATTAGCGGCTGACACGCTCAAGAGTATGGAAACCGAACCAGAGAAGCATGGATATAATAATGATGGCCTGGTTGGTGACTCTGAGGTAGCCTTTTCCTCATGTTTGGACTACAAAGAACAGAGGGGAAAGCCATGGAGATGCAAAAAGATGGAAGGTGGTTAAGAGACTCAACATCACCCATGATATGCTAGTATAGGTCAATTCCTCTAGAAAAGCAAAAGATATAATGTCAGAAGTCCATAAAAAATAATCACTAAGACGGACCATATTTGCTAATCCAAAAGTGTGTACAAAATGAGACATACTAATCAAAGAACACACACTCCAAAATGAGTAATGACCAGAGAAAGCACACACATGTTAACATGTAATGGATATTCTCATCAATTCCAATATGCACCAAGGACATCTCAAAAATTTCAAGCTTGCAAAACCATACAAGAAAATCTTTTTGGATTTTTTTTTTTTTTTAATCTTTTTCTAAACAAAGCAAGACAAAAAAAAACAAACAATCACATATTTTTTATTAAAAAAAAAACAACTAAAACAAATAAACAAAAAACCCAAAAACAAATAAACAAATTAACACAAGTCAAGTTTTCTCACCCAAATCTTTTTGGTCTTAACAAAATCAGGTCTAGCGGTCTTGGTAAATGTCATGGTGTTGTGAACACCCTCATGAATCTTGGTATTCCGCCTAGACAAGTAAGGTTGTCTCCTAACCCAAAAAGTATTCGAATTTTTACCCTTTTGAGACATTCTCCCATGCAACTTATAACAAAAAGGGCGAATATGGCCATGCATACCACAATGATGACAAATAAAAACAGGGTGTACCTTTTTTTCTTTTACCATACCAACTCTAGGGAGTTTGAGAAGTTTTTCCTCTTGTTGAATCTTTTGTCCTCCCTTTCCTTGAGTTCTTGCATCATGAGATGTTGATGCACTCTATTTTTGCTCTTTCTTGCCACCAAAGCCAATGCCACTCTTGTCTGAACAGATTTGTTGAGACCCAATGATATCCTCCAAAGTCTTTGATCCTTTGTTCCAAAGACCAATGGTAACCATAGCACACTTGAGCTCTTCCTCTTTCTTGATCATCAGTTCTTCCAAAGCAACTTGAGACATCTCAAGAGATTTAATCTTTTCTTCATACATGGCATGAGTTTCCTGTAGCTCATCCCTCTCTGTCTCACAAGTCAACAGTTTTGCACAAAGAACTTGTTCATCATCAGTTATCTTGATGGCATTGATCATAGCCTCGGAAATCTCCTCCTTAAGTTTGACATTCTCACATTCACATACTTTGAGTTTTGTTGTCAGTTTGTCATTTAATTTGAATAACTTAAAAGACTCCTTATACAGCTTTTCATAGGCTTGCTCAAGCTCTTCATGATCACTCTCCGAAGATTCATCATCAGAGGTATTCTCAACTGACCTCTTCAAAGACTCTGTTTGTCCTTCAGTTTCGAAAGCCGCCATGAAAGCAAGAAATTGCTTATGTCCCTCTTCACTTAGATCTTCGTTGTCACTTTCATCTCCATTAGATTCTGATTCATCATCCCAAGTGATGGCGAGGGCTTTTTTCTTCCTCAAACGAGTGGGGCATTCTAAAGCAAAGTGGCCAAATCCTTGGCATTCATAGCATTGGACGCTTTCAGAGTTCCCTTGTATCTTTCCTTTCTCCTTCTTGGCTATAGAATTAATTTTGACTTTATCTTTGCCTTTGGATTTATGAGTATGAGTAGATTCCAAAAGATTAGGATTTTTATTCAAAAAAGATTTTTTAAATTGTTTAACAAAAGCAGCCATAATCTTGGAATCTATCTCACAATCCTCATCAGAATCCTCAACCACTTTATGAGCACTACTAAAAGCAAGATCTTTTTGTTTCTTTTTGAAATTTCTATGTGCCTCATAAGTTTGAAGATTTCCAACCAACTGATCTAGCTTGAGGTTGTCAACATCTTGAGCCTCCTCAATAGCCGTAACTTTTGGTTGGAACCGATCGGGCAAGGATCTCAAAATTTTTCCCACAACTTTGGATTCTGGTATTTTTTCACCTAAATTGAAGCTGGAATTTACAATGTCACTCAACTTCGCATAAAATTCATCAAAGGTCTTACTATCTTTCATTGAAAGGTTTTCGAAACTAGATGTGAGCCTTTGAAGTTTTGATCGTTTAACAGAAGGAGTGCCCTCATGAATAGTTTGTAAGATATCCCAAGCCTCTTTTGCGACTTCACAATAACAAATACGGCTAAACTCTTCAGGTGTGACAGCGCAAAAGAGAGAATTGATAGCTTTACTATTCCAGCTACTATTTTGGTAATCAGTTGTGTCCCACTTATCAATTGGTTTGGGGAAAGTTACTCCATCAACAGTAATTGTTGGTTCAGTCCACCCATTCATGACGGATTGCCAAACTTTTTCATCAATAGATTTTAAAAAAGATCTCATCCGAGCTTTCCAAAAAGAATAATTGGATCTGTCAAGTAGGGGTGGTCGAACCATAGAATTTCCCTCACGAATTGAATCCATTATCACAAATCAAACAAGATCTCGTTCTAAAAAAAAAAATTTTTTTTTAAAAAAAAATAAAGCGATCTAAAAGAAGTTTTTTTTTAAAAAAAAAATAGAACGACCCGCTCTAATACCAATTGAAAAATCTAGAAACCTCCTAGAAGTTGATTTGTGATTATGTATCAATTTTAAGCAGAATATAACAATCCCAATCAAACAATCAAGAGAAAGAGACACAAAGATTTTACGTGGAAAAACCACAATTGGACACCTTCCAATTGTGATAAAAAAACCACGGGCAACAGCCACAAGAACAATCCACTAAGAAGATATAAAGGAATTACACAGGTATCACTCTCAATTATCTAGCGAATTCACAACGCCTAATTGAACCAACCTCTATGTGCCTCTTCCAACCCCATCTTCAGCACGGAATTGTCTTTCTGATGAGCCACTCCGGATTCCCTCCAAAGCTTCAGGCTCGAATTCTTCAGAATTCACAACTGAAGAACAACTCTCTCTTTTGTGTATAACAAACAAACCTTTGATGTACTCTCTTTAAACCATGAGTTAAATACTCAATAAAACATCAAAGAAAATAACAAAATATCCCCAGATATTAACCTTTAAGAACCAAAAAGAAGATCTGGAGGACTTAAATCCATTACTTAGTTTTGGGAGAAAACCAAGTATTTATAGAGAACCAAAAGTAATCCAAGTTTTTGAAGGAAACCAACTTCTTAAAGAACTCTTGTTACAACCTTGGTTTTGATCCATGGAATTTGACAACAAAAGGTCCTAACAGAAAACAATTCTATAGTTTCCTGTCCCTCTCTTTCTTTATCATTGTTTTTGTTAATTTAATTGATTGTTTGAAGAATGAATAATACATTTTTAATTTGACTATGTCATTTTCATATGTGGCTACAAAATATTTATTCACTATATGTTACATTTAGTCACTATCAAGATAGCAACGCAATAAAGGTAAATACACAATTTTTCTTTGTTAATTTTCTTCAAGTATTTTGTTCATTTGCAAATAATTTATTTGGATCATTCTAAGTTTACAAATTGACTTGTCTATTTTGCTTGAATCATACTAGGATTCATCTGTAAAGCAAAAAGCCTATAGACCCATATCTTCAGTTTCACTCAGGCAATGCTGGTGAGTTTAATGAGTCAACTCCATCTGAGATTCAGCCAAACTCTAGTCAGCCCAATGATAATGCAAGTATGCAAGTTCAAACCTTATAAAAATGTCATATTATTTCTTCATATATACTTTATCAGTATTATTTATTTAACTAGATGATGCTAGTAGACAAAAGAAAACTAGAGGTCCCACTCAAATGCGTAATATTTGGGGTACTCAGGATGACGAGCACCTAACAGTCAATTAGAACAAATTTGGCCAACCTGATGACAAATTGGCAACAAAGTTATCATCATTCGTTGGAACTATTGTGCGTGATGGGAAAAATGCACCACTCACTTACAAGAATTGGCATTAAATCCCAGAACATTACAAAGATTAGATGTGGGCACTTGTACAGGTAAATGACATAATATTATGCGAAGATCACATGTGACAAATAGAAAACATGAGTAATATGATTAAAACAACACTCTTTATAATTTTTTGTATTTTTAATCTTGTATGTGGAAAGATTAATTCTCTATTATTTTATTTCTCTCTCTCTCTCTCTCTCTCTCTCTCTCTCTCTTTTCAGTCAAAGTTTGATCTTCCAAGTCATACTAGGACTTGGGTATGCAGTGCTCTAATAAAAAGTTAAAAGACTAGAAGGCAAACATAAAGAAAAATTATTACACTTGAGTTTTGACCAACAAAAACATTATAAAGATAGTAGAGTATATGCTGATCAGTGGGAACACCTTATTAAGTGTTGGGCCATCGAAGAAGTAAAGGTATACTTGATCTGATCATTATATGTTCGTTTACTTGCTATAGTTTGGGCACCATTAATTTATGCATTTGTAATTTTAGGCACAAAGTGATTAAAACAAAGCAAGTCGTGCAGAGCGAATAATCATACTACTGTAACAAAAAGTTTTTCACGTGTTTGAAAGGAGTAGGTTAATTAATCTTTTCATGTTGTATATTTAATATAATAATGTATGCATGATGTGACAGAATGATATAATTTATATTTTGAAATATATTATTTTGTAGAAGAACAAGTTGGGACACTCTCCAACACGTGCTCACATGTTTAAAATATGTTATACAAAGGAGACTAGAACCCCTAAGGCAACGAAAGCAATGATAGTATGTACCAAATAATTATCTATCCATTTGAACTTGTAGATTAGTTAAAATTCCCACATTATAGTGTTGAGTGATTGAAATGTATATATTAAGTTATGTTTATTGCAACCTTATAGGATGAAATGAATGAGAGGACAACTTTAAATGCAAATTTATCAAATGATTTGGACAAGTGATGGGTAAAGAAAAACATGGGCGAGTTCGCATGTATGGATTAAGTGTCTCCCCATCTAATTTATAGAGAGACACATCTGGTCATAAAGCAAACCAAGACACAACAATGAATGCTATGGAAGCTGAAAATTTGGAGCTAAGGTCCAAAGTTTCCCATGTTCAGCATGCTCCGAATAACTTGACAAACACATCTAACCAAGTAATTTTTTTAATAGAATTTATAACTTATTAATGTTTTCCTACACACATATATATATACATACATATATCTATGTGTGTATGTTTGTAAAATTAATTAGTTCAAATTTGGTTAGGTCACAACAGCTTCTAGTCCTCTTGCCATGGCAGCTAGACATTCAGCATGGTCCTTGTCATCAATACAAAATGCCTTTCTTACTTAGGTACCCACTAAGAGCTAATCATAAATATCACATTACTTCCAGCTTTATTTTATAATAGTATGCAAAACTTGTCTTACAATTAACTAAGGAATGAATATTGTATACCTAAATTCCATTGTTTAAATCTAAACAAAATGTGCTACATAGTCAAAATCATGACATGATGAAGCTTGTGCTTTTTTTAAATTTTTTATTTTTATTTTCTTGTGAAGCTTTAACAAGACATCTCTCCATCATTTATTACTGCATGGGCTCTTTCTGATTCTCTCAAAATATTGCTTGAAAGTAATTAGTTGATTGTCATTTTTCACAATTACATTTGATCTACATTGTTGAGGTTAGGGGATCCTGATATTGATAATGGGCATGGTTTTGATTGTTGTTGATTAGTGCCTTTGGTTGTTATTGATTTTTTCAGCTATTGTTTGATATGGTCTAAAAACTTATGGTTGTTACTTTTATATAATTTATTGTAGTGTGGTGAACCAATTAAGTGATTAAATCATTTGGCTTACTTATCTACTAGAGAAATGCATATCACTTTCGGTTATAATCATCTTCACTCTAGCACTTTGTACTAGTTTATTTTTTAAATACTATTTATTAATTGTAACTATATAATTACTTAAGTAGTTAAACCTTGATTTATAGGTAGGAGATATAGTTGCTCTAAAAAGTATCATTAGGCTAACAGAAATAGTTGCAATCGGAGTACTTAAAGGCACAGACGCATCTAAAGAAGTAAAAAGGGAAGAACTAGGACTTGACTATTGGGAGGTACATGTTCAAGTTCCAGTCAAACCTAATGAGAGCTTAATCCAATAATATGGACTTGTCAAAATAGTTGGACAAGCTATTAGAGCTCATGTTGCTTGGCCTGCTCCATTTGTGGTATATTTCTTTCATAAATACTAATTTCATTAACAAATTTATATTAACTTAATATAGTTTCAATTACCTTAATAAGTTTATCTTTTGGATGCAGATTTCACAAGTTATGGATGCTAGCTGAGAATATTTATACAAGTGAGGTTGAGAATTTGGGAACTGATTTTGTTTTGATAATTTGTCTATCCGGAAGATGGATATCACTATGGCTTTTCAGAATTTATGGTTAGAATAATTTTCTTTTAAATGTTTTTTGCTTTAACTTTGTTAGTGTGGTAGAATATTTTATAATTTTGACAAGGGATTTTTATTACAATATAAATAAATTTATATTTCAATAATAAATAATTAATTGTGGTTTGATTGATTTTTTTTTTTTTTTTTTTTTTGATATGATGATCCTATGGTGGTAATATTTGTTTATTATTATGAAAATATTACGGGATGAATGGATTTCAAAATAATATAGGATGTGGCAATTAATATTCAATTGTTTATAAAATCGATTCAATTTTTACAGGCATTTACGCATGCTTAGTTGTAGCTTTTAAAAGTGCCAATGAAAAGAACATATAAGTAGCATTTTGTAGTAGTGATAGTAGCTTTGCAAAGTGTCACTAAAATAAGTTCTAATGGCACTTATATCCATTTAATGGCACAAATGAATTCGATTTAGTGGCATTTATGAAGTTGTTATAAATATCAATTGTGGCATAACAAGCGTCATTAAAAATCCGTATAGTGACATTTTTTAGATTGCAAGTCTTTTTTAATGGCACTTGATAGCGTCACAAGTAGTGTCTATCATAACATTAAAGTGTCATTTAAAGTCTTTAGCCTTGATAGTGTAATGACACTTACAAGTGTCACTGAAATGCTACTAAATCTTTTTTTAATGGCGCTTGATAGTGTCACAAATAGTGTCTATCATGACATCAAAGTGTCATTAAAAGTCTTTAGCCATGATGGTGTAGTGTCACTTGCAAGTATCACTAAGGTGCCACTTGCAAGTGTCACTAAGGTGCCACTAGTATCTATCGTGGCACGGGTATAAATGACACTTGTTTAAAATGTCACAAGACTAAAAAATGTCATTAGAAAAATAGTTTTGTGACACTTTCAAGTATCACTAAATTAAGAAAAGGTTGTAGTGAGAGGTGTGTGTATGTTCTATTAGGTATTTCAAACTCATGGCGTTTTATATTAGATGGCGAGGAATTTTTCTAGAACGAAGGCAACCCTGATGAATATGTGGAACTGTGGTTAACTTAAATGTATAAATTGTAGTTTAGTTTTTGAGCTCTTTTGACAATATTGTTTGTAATATTTGTTAACTTAGTAATTAAAAAACAATTTGTCTCTAATATCAATCTTAGTTGTATTACTTAATTATATAGTAAAGTGTATCACTAGTATAACCCGATTATATTGAGTTACTTTGTTAACTTAATGTCTCCGATATTTGGGGCAATAATGGCGATGGCAATGGTGATGGTGGCGTGGCCATGTAGTGGTGGAGGTGAGAGTGGTGATATTGGTTAGATTTTAGTTAGAAAACATTTTTTTGTCCAAATATGCTTGTTTTCGTTGACTATAAAAAATATTTTTTGGTGATTTTTGTTTTTCATTGTACTAAACACCAAAAAATATAGAAAATATTTTTCAGAAAATGGTTTTCGCCCAAACAAATAGATTATTAATTTTCCCTCACACCGTGAAGTTTATAAATAAATAAATTAGACTCATCTCTCCTAAAATTTAGAAAAATATGATTAGTTTCACACTATTAACATAATTACATTATATATTTTTTTAGGTTCTAATACATATAATAATTAAATTATTTTTTATTAATAATTCATTAATCATATGAATGAACGGTAAATTATGATTTATTTCACTAGCGAAGGTGCAAAAACAAACTAGTACAGAGGCATATATCTGGAAAACCAAAAATAAGCAATACTGACTGCGAAGCCATCAACAAAACAAAACAAAACAAAAAAAGAGGAAAAAAAATTAAGAAAACTTGACATGGCAAAAATGAAAAATTGTATTGTCATCTATTTTTAATTAAAATATATATTTATTTTTATTTATTTTAGTGTATATCTACCATTTAAATTTGATTTAGCTAATAATTATATCAAAAGTGTAAGATTAACTGTATTCTTTTTTAATTTTAAAAAAAATGCAATTTATCCAAATAAAGATAAAAAAATCTATAGACTGATATGATACATGCTTTCCACAGTCGTTCAGTGTCGGTAGAGATAGGGCATCTTTGTTTTGTGCATCTCTCCCTTAATTTGGGCTTTATTTTTTTATTTTCTTTTATTTTTATCACAACTCAAATTCAATTATTTTCATGTATTGATTATATTTTAACCACAAAGCTATCCACAGAGATGATGGCTTCTCCCCAATCCATATAAGATTAGAGGATATTGTTAGATTTCCCTGGACTTGTCACAGAATTTATTTTGATAATTTGAATTGTTTAATATGTTTAGTAGATATTTTGATCTATCTAAATTGATTGAACTAAACCAATCTGCCGCATTTTAGACAGATGTGTGATGACGGGCGAACAGTTACAGATTGATTTTTTTTAATCCGCATAGTTTTGGACAGATGACGGCTTGGAGATTCCTTTGGCTGTAACCGAATCACCAAACCGCTAGCACCCCTAATAATTTATAAAATTTTGTGTTTTCAATTTATTAAGATATTTTGTTTATATTTTCAATTGAAAAAGAATTTACATATTCTGTTATGTTTTCAATTTGTTTTCTGTTTGAAAATCCTTTTATCAAATGACAAGTGTTGATATTTGATATTTTTGTGTGGAAAATATAAAACTTAATTTTATCATTTTAAAAAAAATCAAATTAAATAGTTTTTGAATAAAAAAAAGTAATGAAATAGTTTTGATAATGCAAGGTTTTTTTATATGTATTTATTATTAGTATTTGACAATTTATTTGATAATATTTTGATTATATTGAGTTGGATTGTTATCCAACAAAAAATATATATTAACAAATTGTTGTATTATATTCAAAATTTGTAAAAGTTTAAATTGTCAAACCGATTCGTATCAATCTGCATCCGCTAATCCAATAGACGGATCTGGATTAATTTTTTCTAATCTACCAATTCGGTGAACAGATGACAGATTGGAAATGCTCTTACCGTAATGGAACCACGAACACCCCTAATATTGACTATATTTTAACCATAAAGCTATCCATATAGAGGATAGCTTCTCCCCAATCCACATAAAATTAGATGATATTGTTGGATTTCCGTAGATCTGTCACGATACTCACATTGATAATTTAAACTGTTCAATATGTAGGCCTTGTTAAATACTTTATCCTTATAAAAAATTATATATATTGATCAGATCACATTTGTGTCAATGGTAAATATGATTTTAAAAATAAATTGTTGACACAAATATAATCTGATCAAGTGATTATTAATATCTAATCAACATAATTATAAAGATAAAGTAATTGATAAATTTTAAATATTGAATGGCTCAAATTATCAAAATCCATAATAAACTCACGTTGCTATAATATGCTTTCCTCCCTCAGGCTCACGGTTCTATTTTTTTGCTTTTTATTTTTTCAGTTTGAAAGGTCTCCAGATATTATTAATGCTCTTTACAAAAGTCAAAGAATATGCCATTCCCATTGGAGTTTGAATTTATTGAATTTGAATGTATTCATTTTTTTGTAAAATTATATTTATGGTACCTGTGATTTGCTTTTTATATTAATTTAATTTTTATAGTTCTAATTATATTAATTTTATATTTAATTTTTTATATTATGTCATAATATCTATTAAAAAATAAACAAAAATAAAAGACAAAATAATTTATTCAGAAAAGAATTACTTTGAAGAGAGTTACATAAATATTTACATACTAATTTCACTCCAATTTCTAAAATGGATGCTATCAATTGAAGTAAAATGATACAATATGAAAAAAAATCAATTGTAGAATAGATTCAATCAAAATTACAAGAATTAAATTAATAGAAGGGACAAACTACAAAGCTTACTAATGTAATTAGTCTTTTTTTTCTTTTTAAATCTTTCTCTGATGAAGCTAGAAAACTATAATAACTTTCTTACAAAATTTTCTTTTTCACCAAATGCATACTAATTATTATTTTTTCACTTCTATTTCCTTTCACTCCACTTTTATCACATCAAATTTGTCACTCTAGGTAATGTGACGCAACTCGATCTGCTGCTATTGCGATGTCAAAATCGACTTCAGAAAAGTTAATATCAAACAGTAAGGCTGGGAGTTTGAAGGAGGCTCAGATAACTCTACAGCTAGGGAAGAAGTTGGGGATTGTCACTAAGGGTCAAGATCAGGAAGTAATTCAAAGAATAACTCTTATGGAGGAGAAGGACAAGGAGAGGGTGGAAAAAAGGAAAGGTAGAGATGTGTAAATTGATGATTATTGGGTGATCAGAAGGTTTTTATTTAAATTGTTATGATGAAGATACTAAGCTGGAATATTAGAGGTGTTGGAAGACCTGAGAAAAGAAGAAAAATAAAGAAGTTATTATTTGAGAGGAAAATTGACATGGCTTTAATTCAAGAAACCAAGAAGTCTAGCATTTCTGATGTGGAGGTGAAATCATTGTGGTATAATGACAGTTTTCAGTTCATGAGTGTTGATGCTGAAGGAAGAGCTGGAGGAATGGTTTGCATTTGGGACCCTGCAGTGTTTCAACTTTCAGAGTGCTGTAGTAATCGAAATTTCATCTTGCTGTCAGGTACTGTTCAAAGCTTTTTTGAGTGTGTAATTGTGAATATATATGCTCCTAATGATGTGGCATATAGAGGAAAATTATGGGAAACATTACTGAACATAAAAAGCAATTTTCCTAAACCTTGGTGCCTTGGAGGAGATTTCAATGAAATCAGAAATGTGGGTGAAAGGGTGGGGTGCTCAAGAAGAGATAGGGGGATGAAAGATTTTAATGAATTTATAGATAGGTGTGAGGTAACTGATATACAAATGCTAGGAAGGAAATATACCTGGTGTAACGCTCAAGATGGCTCAAAATGGAGTAGAATAGACAGATTCCTTCTCAGCCCTGAATGGATGGAGAGGTTTAAGCTGAAATTGTGGGGTCTATCAAGGATTGTTTCAGATCATAGCCCATTGATCTTAATGGAGGATGTGAGGGATTGGGGCCCAAAGCCTTTTAAATTCTTGAATGCATGGATTCTTCACCCACAATTTGGTCCTTTTGTAGAGAAGGTGTGGAGTGAAACTCAAATACAGGGGGATAGTGGGTTCGTTTTGCAAAAGAAATTACAGTCACTAAAACTGGCCCTAAAACAGTGGAATAAAGAGGTGTATGGAAATGTCGCATCAAAACTTAAGGAAGCTGAGGAGGAACTGCATGCTCTTGACCTGGAAGCTGAAGAAAGGCCACTGGAGGAGGTAGAATTGAAACAGAAAAGAGAACTAAGGAATGAAGTGTGGAAGCTCAGCAGAATGTTGGAATGGGTATGGCTTCAAAAATCAAGACTGGATTGGAACTTAAAAGGGGATAGGAATACTAGATTTTTCCATGTTACAGCAAGTTGTAGGTCGAACAGAAATGCTTTGAATAGTATAACAGCTAGAGGGACGGTGATTGAAGAACCTGATCTAGTGAAGCAAGAGGTGTGGGCTTATTTCAGAAATCACTTTTCAGAAGATTGGTGTAGTAGACCAGTGTTAGTGGGTGATTTTAATAAAGTTAGCCATAGTCAACATTTTGGAAGATTAGAAGCAGATTTTTCTGAGGAGGAGATTTGGGAAGCAGTGAAAGGTTGTAATGGTAATAAAGCTCCTGGCCCTGACGGTTTTAATCTTTTGTGTCTTCAAAAGAATTGGAAGGTGGTAAAAGAAGAGGTAATCATGTTTATGAAGGAGTTCCACAGCAGAGGCAGATTAGGCAATGGGATGAATTGCTCATTCATTACTCTTATTCCTAAAAAAGAGAATGCTAATAGCTTGAATGAGTATAGGCCTATAAGTTTGATTGGGTCCATGTATAAGATACTAACAAAGGTCCTTGCAAAGAGGCTGAAATCAGTATTACCTGAAGTGATTAGTGAGTCACAGTCTGCATTCTTGGAAGGGAGAAACATTATGGATGGAGTGCTGATAGCAAATGAAATAGTGGATGGGTGGAAGAAATCAAACACAAAAGGGATGCTATTCAAGCTAGATTTTGAGAAGGCTTACGATTCTATTAATTGGGAGTTCCTATTTTCTATGCTCTCAAATTTTGGTTTTGGTACTAAGTGGAACTCTTGGATGAAGGAGTGTGTAACAACAGCAAGGATTTCTATTCTTGTAAATGGATCACCAACTAAAGAATTTTGTCCTCAAAAAGGGCTCAGACAAGGAGATCCTTTGTCACCTTTCTTATTTACTGTGGTAGCAGAGGGTTTGAGCATCTTATTGAGAAGAGCAAGGGAATTGGGAATAATAAAAGGAGTGGAGATTGGTGCAAATAAAGTAGCAGTGTCGCATCTACAATTTGCTGATGATTCTTTACTTTTTTGTGAGGCAGAATGGGTGGAAGTATCAAACCTCAAAAGGCTCTTAAGGTGGTTTGAGATTCTATCAGGGTTGAAGATCAATTATCACAAGAGTGAGGTGTGTGGGGTGGGTATTTCTAATACTCTTCTTAAGGAGCTGGCATCCTTGCTAAATTGCACTACTACAAGCTTACCTTTGCAATATCTTGGCCTGCCTTTAGGTGCTAGCCCAGGTAGGAAGAAAACTTGGAAGCCAATTATTGATAAGGTGAAGCTCAAGCTTGCTGGTTGGAAGAGGAGGTTTCTATCTTTTGCTGGTAGGTTGACTTTGATAAAGGCTGTGCTGTCCAATTTGCCAGTGTACTACCTGTCTTTGTTTAAAATGCCAGAAGGAATCGCCAAGGAGATTGACAGAATTCAGGCTGCCTTTTTATGGGGAGGAGCAGATTTGAAGAGAAAATTACATTTGGTGAATTGGAAGGAGGTTACTAGTAGTAAATTGCAAGGTGGCTTGGGGATTAGAAGAGTGAGAGATATGAATGATTGCCTTTTGATTAAGTGGTGGTGGAGATTTGCTAGTGAGGAGGAAGCATTATGGAAGAAGGTGGTTTGTAGTAAGTATTTTTTTAATGGGGTTACATGGTTTCCAAACTTGATCCAAGGCCACAGGGTATCTAAGATGTGGAGTGATATTTTAGCGGTAGCAGTGAAGAGACCCTCGCTGTTTAACTTTTTTGCCAGTAATGTTAAGATTAGTGTGGGTAATGGGAATAGGGTGAAGTTTTGGTTAGATAAGTGGTGTGGTGATGTGTGTCTTAAAGAGAAATATCCTAGGTTGTTCAGGGTATCTAATGATAGAGGTGGCTCTCTATGGTCATATGTTGAGAAGAAAATTAGTTTAAATGTGTGGGAGTTTAGTTTCAGGAGGACTTTATTTGGTTGGGAGGAGGAGGATCTAAATAGGCTCAGAGAGGATCTGAGGTTGGCCCCATCTATCAACAGGAGTGAGCAGGATAAACCAGTTTGGCTAGCTGCTCAATCTGGTAAGTCTGTTGTCTCAATTCTGTATGAGCATACAGATTTGGATGCTGGTGCGATGTGTTCAGGCAGCAAACTGGTTTGGGTGAATTATCTTCCACCTAAAGTTCAGTTCTTTGGGTGGCTTGCATGGAAACATAAGGTGAAAACATCTGTTTTTCTGCAGAGGCTTGGAATTTTGGATGGAAGTGTATCCTTTCAGTGTGTGTTCTGTAAAGATGAGCCCGAAATGGTTCAACATGTGCTAATTTCATGCCCACTGGTGTGGCAGGTCTGGACTGGCTTGTTACAGTGGTGGGGAATTCAATGGGTGGTACCTGGATCAGTGGAGAGTTTGCTTCAATGGTGGGAGGGTGTTAGAGTCAAAAAATCAGAGAGGAAAATCTGGAAGGCATTACCGTTGGTTGCTTTGTGGTCCATTTGGAAGTATAGGAATGAATGCTGTTTCAATGGAATTCAGCCAAGGATGGGGGAGTTGAAGGAGTCAATCATTATCAAATTAGCGATTTGGTTGAAAGCCTCTGTCAAAGAATATCAGTATTCTATTACTGATTTCTTGTTAAATTTTGCTCAGATTAGACATTGTTTGGGTGGTAGCTTGTGAGAGGTGGGTGTTTTGGGTGTTCTTGGCTGAATCAGGTTGGCTGCTGGGGTGTGTGTGCATCTGCTCTGCTGTATGTTGCTATCACCAGCACCTGTGGAGTTGCTTCAGCTTCAGCTGCTGGTCTTCAGTTTGGATCTGCAGCTTCAGCTGCTGATTTTTGGTTCTGATGCTTCTGGTTGGTTCTGGTCTGAACTGATCTACTGCTAATTCTGCTGCATTCTGCTAACTCCCCAGCAGTCTTCAAATCTGCTGGCCTGGTTTATCTGATTAGTGGCTGCTGCTATGTGGTTTGTATCATTTCTAGTCTGCTGTTGTGAGGATCATGCTCTCGAGGAATGCTCTGCTGCTGTCAAGACTGCTGATATGTGGATGGTTTGCTGCTGTGTCATTTTCTTTCCTCTGTCTCTTGCTTATCTGGATTGGTTTCTCACCAATCCCACTTCTCCCCCTTTATTGATGTAAGTTTTATGCTTGTAATGCTTTCTTCATCAATAAAGTTCCTTTTCGCTTATCAAAAAAAAAAAAAAAATGTTTTATTGTTCACAAGTGCAAGACATGTTTTGTTGTGGACGACTACAAAAATTTCGTAATATCAGTCATAAAATATGCAATCTTATTATAAATTAGTGTAATAAAAAATGTCGTAACCAAGCAACAAACTTCCACGAAAAATATTTTTTGGGCCAAAACAAGTTTTATTTGATTTGCATGCACGTATCTACATGCATTAGTGTAAAAAAATTCAGTCTTAAATTTATATGTGTGTATATATATATAATATATCTAACATATCTGAACACCAGTTTTGGTATCTCAGTCGCACATATCCTTCAATTACATAAGCTATAATTAAATTTAATGAACCTTAAACTTATGTAATGTTTATTATCGTAAGAATTTATAAACAAAAGATCTCTTAATAGACTTTCAATATAATGTAATCACATGAAGGATTTTATGACCCTTACTAAATTGTTTCTTATTATTTTTCAAGAAAAACATCTTTTACTTTAATAAAATAAAATATATATTTCATTTAAGCTTGCCAATGGATCGGGTTTACCAAATCAAATTCAAACCCATTCTGAAATATCTTAATTTGGTTAATAAAACCCTATTCAATTACCCAATTATATCATAATCCATTTTATCCTATTTTTAACAGAGTGGATTTGGATAAATTCGATCCCATTTAATTATATATTCGATCTAAAAATTAATAATATGCATAAGAAAAGTCTAATATGTTTTGTATGATGAGTGATTGGTCAAAATATTAGTTGTGTTTAGCATGTAAAAATGGGTGTGTTATAATGAAAAATAAAAATAAAATAAGACTTTGCGTTAAAAGTAATTTTTATTGTAGTGAAACAAACAAACTTATGGATCAAACATCCAAATAGGGCAGATGGATTTGGATTGGCTGTTATTGAATTTGTCAAATTTGGATTTGGATATGGCTTATTTTTTGATTTTTTTTGCTTATTACGCAAGGATGTATACAAAACTAGGGAAGTGATCTAATCTAAATAAGTCAATAAATTACTATTATTATTTTTCACCAAATGCATACTAATTATTATTTTTTCACTTCTATTTCCTTTCACTCCACTTTTATCACATCAAATTTGTCACTCTAGGTAATGTGACGCAACTCGAATAATTTTTCTATAGTTAGTAAGCACGCCATTTCCTTGATTCTATTGTTAAAGCAATTAGAAACATCTCTCCTTCCTCTAGAGATCTCATTTTCTTTCCAGGGTGATTGACAACATTAAATCCAAGTACATAGTTTTAAGAAAAATTACACTTTTTACTTTTATAATTTGATTCAAATTTTAATTTAGTTTTTATTATTTAATTTGACCAATTTAATCCTTACACTTTAAATTCAAAATCAATTTAGTGTTTTTGTCCAAATTGAACGGTAAAATTAATGATTTTATGATATGTGTTAGCCTTTTAAGTTGTACACATAGAAAAAATTCACAGTTAATTGGACCAAAGGACCAAATTAAAATCTAACTTAAAGTGTAGAGATCAAATCGTTCAAATTAAAACAATAAGAACTAAGTGTTAAATTTAAGTCAAATAATAGAGATGAAAAGTGTAATTTACCCATAAGTTTTTTGTTTTTTTTATTTTTATTTTTTTTTGGGGGGGGTGTAAAATTAATGACTTACAAAAGTTTTTTTTTTTCATTTTTTGTGAGAGAAAATTACAAATATTATTATATCAATGCAAACTAAACATTTTATTATGAAGAAAATTACAATATAGTCAGAATCATATAACAAATCAACCAAACAAATCCAACACATAGAAAGATCACAAAAACATACCAGCAGAAAAATCCAATAAAAATGGGGCGAGTCAAATCTCTGATTTCTTAAGGAGGTGTAAAAATTCTTAACTAATTAAAAAAAGCATTTAGATTTTTATTAATAATTAACCTTATATTTCTGATCTAATATTCTTACTGGTCCCAAGAGTACACTCCAATTGCTATGCTATATAGTATTCAAGCCTATGAATTATCATGTTTTTTCCATATAAAAAGATTTTTTTGTTAAATAAAAGAAAGGATTATCATGTTTTATTGTTCATAAGTGTTAGGTTTTTATTCTTGGCAACCCCGTTTGACAAAACTCCTTTCAGATGTATTTATTTTCGCACTTTTATTTCAGTGAGGCTTTGAGTTTATTATATGCGAATCCAAATCCGAATCGAGCCATGCAGAGAAGTTTGTGATGTTAATACTTTCAAGATTGTCACTTCGCTGATTATTACGGGGGTCGAGCTGCCCGGTCAGCTCGCGGCCGAAGCAAAATGCAAAATTGCATTCAAAATTGCATGTCTGCCATTGGTCGCTCGAGCCAAGAAGAGCTCGCTCGATCCAAGGAATGCTCGCTCGAGTGAAGGATTGCGTCCATACAAAAACCTGAAAGAAATGATCGGTCGCTCGAGCCAAGGCACTAGTAGAAATCATAAAAATTACTCTCCTCGCTCGAGCCAGGAAAGCTTCGCTCGAGCGAGCCTCAGAATCCGGATTTCTCAAGGAGTTTGTTTTCTTCCCAATCTTGGATTACTTTTGGTTCTCTATAAATACTTGGTTTTCTCCCAAAACTAAGTAATTGATTGAAGTCCTCCAGATCTTCTTTTTGGTTCTTAAAGGTTAATATCTGGGGATATTTTGTTATTTTCTTTGATGTTTTATTGAGTATTTAACTCATGGTTTAAAGAGAGTACATCAAAGGTTTGTTTGTTATACACAAAAGAGAGAGTTGTTCTTCAGTTGTGAATTCTGAAGAATTCGAGCCTGAAGCTTTGGAGGGAATCCGGAGTGGCTCATCAGAAAGACAATTCCGTGCTGAAGATGGGGTTGGAAGAGGCACATAGAGGTTGGTTCAATTAGGCGTTGTGAATTCGCTAGATAATTGAGAGTGATACCTGTGTAATTCCTTTATATCTTCTTAGTGGATTGTTCTTGTGGCTGTTGCCCGTGGTTTTTTGATCACAATTGGAAGGTGTCCAATTGTGGTTTTTCCACGTAAAATCTTTATGTCTCTTTCTCTTGATTGTTTGATTGGGATTGTTATATTCTGTTTAAAATTGATACATAATCACAAATCAACATCTAGGAGGTTTCTAGATTTTTCAATAAGTGCAAAACATGTTTTGTTGTGGACGACTACAAAAATTTCGTAATATCAATCATAAAATATGCAATCTTATTATAAATTAGTATAGTAAAAAATGTCGTAACCAAGCAACAAACTTCCACAAGAAATATTTTTTGGGCCAAAACAAGTTTTATTTGATTTGCATGCACGTATCTACATGCATTAGTGTAAAAAAATTCAGTCTTAAATTTATATGTGTGTATATATATAATATATCTAACATATCTGAACACCAGTTTTGGTATCTCAGTCGCACATATCCTTCAATTACATAAGCTATAATTAAATTTAATGAACCTTAAACTTATGTAATGTTTATTATCGTAAGAATTTATAAACAAAAGATCTCTTAATAGACTTTCAATATAATGTAATCACATGAAGGATTTTATGACCCTTACTAAATTGTTTCTTATTATTTTTCAAGAAAATCATCTTTTACTTTAATAAAATAAAATATATATTTCATTTAAGCTTGCCAATGGATCGGGTTTACCAAATCAAATTCAAACCCATTCTGAAATATCTTAATTTGGTTAATAAAACCCTATTCAATTACCCAATTATATCATAATCCATTTGATCCTATTTTTAACAGAGTGGATTTGGATAAATTCGATCCCATTCAATTATATATTCAATCTAAAAATTAATAATATGGGTAACAAAAGTCTAATATGTTTTGTATGATGAGTGATTGGTCAAAATATTAGTTGTGTTTAGCATGTAAAAATGGGTGTGTTATAATGAAAAATAAAAATAAAATAAGACTTTGCCTTAAAAGTAATTTTCATTGTAGTGAAACAAACAAACTTATGGATCAAACATCCAAATAGGGCAGATGGATTTGGATTGGCTGTTATTGAATTTGTCAAATTTGGATTTGGATATGGCTTATTTTTTGATTTTTTTTGCTTATTACGCAAGGATGTATACAAAACTAGGGAAGTGATCTAATCTAAATAAGTCAATAAATTACATATTTTTTGTGTTGCCATAAGAGCAAGGAATAGCTAATTTGAATTCAGATGTTTTCAAATTCAAATTTAGATATATATATATATATATATTTACATAGATAACGTTAATATATTAGTATAATTATATTTCTACTGAAAGTGTTAGAGGTTGCTCCATCAACTCAAACTCCCTCACCTTCTCCTCACCACAATCTAAAGTGCAATTATTAGACTATTGAGCGAAACCCCAACATCTTAAATTTAGATAGATGAATCATTCAAATTCTTATGAATGGCTAATCGGATCAGATTGGCTTTTTTTTAATCTAGTTTGAATCCAACTTGTTGCCTAATGGCTCATTTAAATTTAACATTTTTTAATTTTTATTATTTAGTAGAGGAATATTTAATTTTTATATTTTATTTATCTCTTGGTGTAGTAAATTAATTTACATAATAAGTTTTTTGGTGTTATTTTAAAAATTTTTAAATACAAAAATTTTACTTACATCTTAAAGTCTTTCTATACAAATTATTTAAATCTTAAGATATTTTTATTGAAAAAATAGCAATGACACTTATACTTTCCTTTTTTGAGATTTAAAAAAAAAAAGGGAGTGCAAATATTATTTCTTAAAAAAAATATAATATGAATGAATTTTATATAAAAATTATATCTATTAAAAACACAAAAGAATTTCTGTAGTTCGTTTGAAAATTTGACTATTTTAATGATTTTTTTAATTTTTTTACAATGTTTGGAATAATTTGGCTATTAGTTGTAGTTGAATAAATGGTTATAAAAGAAAAAATGATTGATTGATAGGTAAGATATAATATTTTTTATTTTATTAATTATTTTAATTTATTTTATATTTATTAACTATTTTGATAAATAAACAAAAACTAAAACTAAAAAAACACACACATACACAGACAATATCTCAAACAAGGCCACAGTAACACAGCACGATTAAGGATCCCTTCCTTGACTTTTTTTTTTTTTTGATTTCCTACTTGTTAGGTCATTGTGCTCACTTTTGGATCCAATTTCGATAATCTGAACCGTTCATATTTTAAGATTTATTGAATATATTATAGCTGTAAAAAATCAAGTTGATCGGATAACAGAAACTACATGTTTGGATCATCGAACTAAAAACTATGGTTGCGTTTAGTAGAGTTTTGTAAATATGATTTGAGAATATGAATTGTATTTGAGTTTGTGAGTTGTGGAATTATGATTTAAGTGTAGAAAATTTGTTTGGTTATGATTTTTAAATAGAGTGTTGATGAGTTTTAAATTGTATGTGGAATTGAGTTTCGAAAGTTTGATGTGATATGTGAAATAAGAAAATTTGTTTAGTGATGAGTTTTCAAAATAATTTTCAAAACTTAATTCAACCTAAATTGATAATTAAACACATAACTCATAACTCAATATCCGTATTTTTGATCAACACTCATAACCAAACTATTTTTAAAATACTCAAAATAAAAAAATATTTTTTTTTCAATTAATTATTTTTAAGTAATTTTTTTGAATACTTTTTTTTTTCAAATAATTTTTTTTTTCAAATAACTTCTATGTCAATTATTTTATGTCAATTAATTTTTCTGTCAATTCATTTTTTAGGCGTTTATAAACATTAAAAATATTAAAAGTATTTTAAAATTATTTAGAAAATTAAAATATTAAAAATATTTAGAAAATTAAAATATTCAAAATATTCAAAAAATAAAATATTAAAAATATTCCGAAAATCAAAATATTAAAAATATTTCGAAAATAAAAATATTTACAATTAAAATATCAAAATATTAAAATTAAAATATTAAAATATTTTTATGAAAATTAAAATATTAAAAATATTCCTATAAAATAAAATAAAATATTTAAAATAAAAAATAAAAAATATTTAAAATAAAAATTAAGTTGTTTTTGAGTTTTGAAAAGAGTTTTGAGTTGTGTGTTTTGTTATGAGTTTTGAAAAGTAATAATTATAATTTGCAATGAGTTTTGAGAAATGGTATAGAATTATGATTTGAAAACTGTAACCAAATACCACACTCAAATCAGTGGTGGAACTATATTTTGAAATCTAAATCAAACAGGGCCTATTTTTTAAAAAAAATTTAATAAACTATTTTTTGAACATATACTTTTTAATATCCGATCAACTTAATTTTTTATCGATATAATATATTTAATAAATTTTAAAATAAGAACAATTTAAATTATTGAAATTAAACCTAACAGTAAACCTAACAATTTTACAAGTAGAAAGACAAAGAGAAAAGTCATTGAAAATCAGATTCACAAACCACGGTTACTCTGCTGGTAATGAAAATGAGACTTTATACCATAAAATCATTAAATTTAAAATAATCACAGGTACTACCAATGAGGCCCCCACATAGCAGTGCATACTCGGGACTCCCAGATTTGTCGGTTGATTGGGTTGGGCCCATCTCGCTCTCTCTCCTTTATGAGAGCTGTGGCCGACACAACAATACAAGTCTTGAGATTGTTCATATTTTTGATAAAATCTGAAGTTCTATACCAATTATTGTAGGGCAAATTACACAGCTACTAGGGAGGTAAAAATGACTTGAGATTTATGGGCGACTTGAAGGCTTGAGGTGAGTCCAGCCTGTTTTGGCTCGGTTAGATCCGGGCTCGAGCCCGGTCCAATACCTTGGGCCTGGGCCTTTCATTTGAAGCGTAGCTCAGCTTGGTCCATTTAGCCTAGCCTGTTGGCCACCCAAAAAAAATTTGAACCCTACGGGCGGCCCATAGGGCCCGACCCACAGGGCCCGACCTCTGCCAAAACGTCAAATTTCAAAATATAAAAAATAAAAAGCAACTTACAAAGGTTAAATAATTAAAAAAATAATAAAAATAAATAAATAAAAATAAAAAACCAAAACAAAACAAAACAATGAAAAAAAAAATAAAGTTGCAAGTTGCAACTACTTGCAATGAAAAAGAATAAAATATATATAAATAAACAAATTATCAAAAGGTGACGTGCTGTCCAGTG
Source organism: Camellia oleifera (assembly GCA_022316695.1). Taxonomy (NCBI): domain Eukaryota; kingdom Viridiplantae; phylum Streptophyta; class Magnoliopsida; order Ericales; family Theaceae; genus Camellia; species Camellia oleifera. Next base: position 104,323,433 of record CM039317.1, on the reverse strand, counting down.
CCCTTGCCCTATCCTTGCCAGTGCCTGCCCTTCCTTTGCATCATGTGTCACATCACTCTGTATGCCACATGAAGTTAAGTCGCAAATTGCAATAAAAAAAAAAAAAATGTCTGCACCTCTGCGGACTTTAAAAAAAAATTAAAAAAAAATTTAATGGTCATGTTACCATTTCATACAACGATAATATTTTTTTTAAAATTTATTTATACATTTAATTCAACCTTTCAAACTACTATAAATATCCTTCATTTTTCAAAATAAATCTCACAAATAATTCTCTCTTAAACTCTCTCAATCTCTCTCAACTTTCAATTAATTTTGAAGTGTCATCCTTAAGTGGCAATTGCAATTGTGCAACAAGAAAGTTCTCAGAAGAAATTAATTTTTGTATCTCATTCGCCAGACAGTAACATTACTTAGTTTAATTAAATTTATTAGCTGTGGGGATATATTTCTAAGTACCAACACGTGGCATGGTGACGCCGACGTATCAGCCGAGGTTCCACGTGTCATGGTAATTATGCCGAGGTGATCTCGGGGTTGCCGAGGTTATCTCCGAGGATATCGGAATCCAGGATAAGCGGATAAAGGAACAGGAGTCCCAGATTGGAAGGAGACTTTAGTTTGGATAATGGTAAAACTCTTGGAGAGTTCTTGTCCTAAACCCATTTAGAGTTCCAGGTTAGCAATAATTCTGAGTCCACTGGAGTTAGGCTCCTATTGGGACTAGAATTGTAATGGCTATAAAAGAGAGGCACCCCCATGGGTCAAAGGTATGCTTTTTGATACTCAAGCTTGTGAGTTGAATAGTTGATTTATCTTTGAGAGATATTGAGTGCTGACTTGATCGTCGGAGTACCCCCGGGTGGCGAACCACCGTGGGATTCTTCTCTTTCTGTTACAGGTCAGCCAAGTGCCATCTATTCTGCCAGTGCTCTCCAGCTGAATACTGAGTTGGCAGTGTGGTCAGAAAATCACTCACACAATTTGGCGCCGTCTATGGAAAAGAAAGACGAATTGATGGCCAGTAACGCACAAAACGAAAAGGTTGGGGGCGACGCTCCTACTGGGAGTGGCAGGCCTATCGACCTTGACGTCGAAGGAAACAACCACAACGAAGAAGCCCGTAGCCAGGGGCACTGGGAAAAGGACGTCGTCCAGGAGGGCGACACTTCGAAGAAAACAGACCAGGGCAGATACTACAATGAAGACAACCTCCAGGTATGGAGCGATAGGTGCCTACGGAGGGATGAGGAAGTAAAAGAATTGGCAGACAAGTTGGCCGACCTGCAGTCGGTCGTCAACTTCATGATGCAAAACAATGTCATGCAGCCACCATACCCGCTGCAGGACGCGCCAATCCCAGCAGCTAATACACAGAAGGGAGGAAGGAAAATAATTCCTGAAACACTACAACACTCCAGGAGCAAAAGGCACTCTCATCCGCCCTCCGGGGGGGTCGGGCAAGAGGAGCCCAGACGAGAGAAGTCGCAGAGGACGTATCATACGAAGGATCAGGAACACAGAGGACATCGGCACATTCCAGGGCAGGCGCTCTGCTTTGACACAACCCATGGAGAAAGATCGAAGCGGGCCCATCACGAGGCCAAGAGTAGTATACCAAAGAGACTGAAGTCCAAAGATAGCCGAGCTCTGGGGAGGAGCAAAGAAGACCTGAGAAACTACCTCAAGAGGAAGGAACAGAATGCTGAAGCCGAGGTAACCTCACCCGTCAAGCCGAGGACACCATTCTCGGTAGAACTGGACAAATTTGAAGCGCCAAAAAGATTCAGCATGCTGAGGTTTCAAATATACGATGGTAAGTCAGACCCTAACTTCCACGTTGGACTATTTTTAAACTCAATGGCGTTATACAGTGGAAACGAGCCTTTACTCTGCAAAGTGTTCCCCTCGTCCTTTGGGGAGATTGCATCAGATTGGTTCCATAAATTACCGAAGGGAAGCGTAAAGACATGAGAAGGCCTGGCCGAGATGTTTGTGGCCAGGTTCGTGACGAACAAGTTACAGCCATTAAGGGTGGACGCCCTAATGGCTTTGAAGATCAGCAAGGATGAAGGCCTTAGGGCCTATGCAAAAAGATACTACGAGGTGTTCAACCAAATACCTGAGTGCAACCAGGAGGTAGCGGTCGTGTCTTTCAAGAACGGCCTGAAAGAAGATTGTTCACTGCGGAAATCTTTGGCAAAGACATTGCCAAAAAGCATGGAAGAACTCATGGCGAGAATTGAGAAGTATGCCAGAGCCGAAGAAGATACGTCGGCCCACAAGGAAGTCAAACAGGAAAAAGGGAACGGCTCGCCAAAACGAGGCCGAAATAACAACGGATTCAGCAAAACGGAGATAGAATTGAGGGCAAAACAAGCAGTAACGACCGTGTTCCGAATTCCAATCCAGAAAGTCCTAGGAAAAATTCGGAGCCAGCCCTACTTCAGAACACCAGCAAGGGAACCAGGGGAGTTTATGGGAAGAAACATGGACAGACATTGTTCTTATCACAATGAAAACGGACATACAACACAGGGCTGCAGAGCCCTAAAAGCACACTTGGAAGATCTGGTGAGGCAAGGCCACCTGAGAGACCTTGTCGATGAAACTAGAACAAGAGAAGAACAGGTAAGATTGCCTCAGGCTCCAACAGCCCCGCCACCTCCGCAACCTCGGGTAGAAGGAGTTCGGATAGTAAACGTAATTCACTCCAAGGTAAATGAAAACGACATCCGGGGGGAAACCCAAAGAGTAAAGCACTTGCAGTACGTAAATCAGGTCGGATAGAAACGACTTCGGCCTGAAGAGTGCCAAGGTCCGATGATAACCTTCACCGAGGCCGACCTAGAGATGGTCCAGCACCCACATAATGATGCCTTGGTAGTATGCCTCCAGGTTGGGGAGTGCCAAGTGAAACGCATCCTGATAGATCAAGGCAGCTCTTATGACATCATGTACGTTAGATGTTACAAGGAGCTAGGCCTTCACCCAGACGACATGGAGCAATCGAATGGCCCGATGGTCGGCTTCAATGGAACGCCGACGTGGCCACTGGGCGCTACAAACTTGAAAGTACAAGCAGGCACTAAGAAGATCAGGACCGAATTCATCGTGATTGACACGCCTTCCCCTTACAACATCATATTGGGAAGGCCATGGTTGCATGCAATGGGGGCAGTCCCCTCAACATTGCACCAACTACTGCGCTTCCCAACAGAACATGGGATTGAAGCGGTTAGAGGAGATCAACTGCAGGCAAAGAATTGCTCCATGGCAGCAATGAAGATCACCTACAATGTTCAAGAACCAACAAAGGCAGAGATCGAAGATGAGGACATGGAAGTCCTAGATGATGTCGGCAAGGAGCCGGCCGAAAAGAGTGAGGAATCACTAAAGAAAATCCTCATCCGGGAGGGCGACGAAGAGCGCTTTTTTCTTCTCGGATCAGGCTTAGCCGAAGAAGAAGAGAAAGAACTGGAAGCCTTTTTAAGAACAAACATAGAGGTGTTCGCCTGGACACCTTATGAAATGCCTGGCATTGACCCCGAGGTCACATGTCACAGACTGAATGTCGACAGATCGGTGAAACCTGTGATACAGCGAGCTAGAAGACCGACGTTGATGCACGTCGAAGCAGTGGAGGAAGAAGTAGATAGACTCCTGGAAGCCAAGGCCATCAGAGAAGTCAATTATCCAACGTGGCTTTCAAATACAATAGTGGTAAAGAAGAAAAATGGTAAATGGAGGGTTTGCGTAGATTTTACAAGCCTAAATAAAGCCTGCCCCAAAGACAGCTTCCCTCTGCCAAAAATTGACCAGTTAGTGGATGCTACATCAGGACATGGAAGGATGAGCTTCCTGGACGCTTATAGGGGGTATCACCAGATAGCCATGTACCCCCCAGACGAGGAGAAGATAGCATTTATTACCCCAAAAGGCCTGTACTGTTACAGGGTGATGCCTTTTGGACTGAAGAACGCAGGAGCAACCTACCAAAGACTGGTAACAAAAATGTTCAAACACCTGATAGGCCAAACAGTAGAAGTTTACATCGATGACATGGTCGTGAAGACCAAGGAGCCAAAAAATCATCTTGTCGACCTAGCAGAGGTATTTAAGATACTTAAAGCATATCGGCTCCGACTCAACGCATCGAAATGCGTGTTCGGAGTTGGATCTGGTAAGTTTCTAGGGTACCTGGTAACAAGAAGGGGAATAGAGGCCAGCCCAGATCAGATCAAGGCCATTCTAGATCTACAGAGCCCAACCTCGGCTAAACAAGTTCAAATGCTCACCGGAAGGGCTGCAGCCCTAAATAGGTTTATAAGCCGAAGCTCAGACAAATGCAAACCCTTCTTCAACCTGGTAAAAAGGACTGTAGACTTCCTATGGACTGAAGAATGTGAGGCCGCTTTGGCCGACCTAAAAAAGTATCTGACCACGGCTCCAGTCCTCTCAACACCTGAACTTGGGGAGGAGTTGTTAGCCGTATCAGAACACGCAGTTAGTGCAGTGCTAATCCGAGAAGAGCAGGGAGAACAGAAGGCTGTCTATTATGTAAGTAAAACCTTGGCCAATGCTGAAACAAGGTACTTACCACTGGAGAAGTTAATGCTGGCCTTGGTGATGGCCTCAAAGAAGTTGAATCACTACTTCCAGGTACACAAGATTGTAGTGCTAACAGAACACCCATTGAAATCCTTGTTGCAACAAGGAGACTTAACAGGAAGGATTGCAAGGTGGGTAGTGGCCTTGGGCCAGTATGACCTAGAGTTCAGGCCCAGAACAGCAATTAAGGGCCAAGTTTTGGCCGACTTTGTGGCAGAATTCACGCTTGAATCCATCGGACCTCGGGCTCCGTTGAGCCAAAATGAACAAGATCCCAGCAAGCAAGGAGAATCCCAGCCAAAGGCCAAGGAACAAAGAAAGGAAAAGCTCAGACCCTGCAGCATCTACATCGGCGACTCATTCAGACTGTTTGTCGATAGAAGTTCAAACCGACAAGGAGCAGGGGCAGGAGTACTGCTGATATCCCTAGATGGTGAAATAATAGAGCAATCCATCCGTTTGGGGTTCAAGGCCTCAAACAATCAAGCAGAATACGAGGCATTAATTGCAGGACTAAAACTGGCAGCAGCAGCAGAAGCAGATGAGGTAATAGTTTTTTGTGATTCACAGTTAATTGTTAACCAATCAACAGGAGAATTTGCAGCCAGAGACGAGAGGATGTCGGCATATGCAAAAGAGGTTATCAGATTGGCCGAGCTATTTCAGAACTGCCGACTTCTTCAAATAAGCCGAGATGATAACAGCCACGCCGACGCGTTGGCCAACCTGGCAAGTTCAATACAGACTGGAAAAACAAGAACAATCATGATCGACTATATGTCGGGCCCGAGCATAGAACCATGGAGCACAAAGAAAGAAGCAATGTGTGTGGACATGGGGCCAAGCTGGATGGATGCAATTGTTGCATTCCTAAAAGAAGGAAAGCTGCTAGAAGATCGCAAGGAGGCACACAAAGTCAGATTGAAGTCAGTAACATTCAGCCTGACTGCGGACGGACATCTCTACAGAAGGTCCTTCACTGGACCCCTTTTAAAGTGCGTACACCCTTTACAAGTTGAAGATTTTTTATATGAAATTCATGAAGGGATTTGTGGAAGCCACATTGGGGGCAGATCATTAGTCCATAGGGCCATTACCCAGGAGTATTGGTGGCCCTACATGCAAAAAGATGCAGAAGCATACGTAAAGAAGTGCGAACAATGCCAAAGGTTTGCACCCTTGATTCATCAGCCAGCTGCTGACCTGAACCCAATATCCAGCCCTTGGCCGTTTGCCCAATGGGGCATGGATCTGGTTGGACAACTTCCCCAAGCAACTGGGCAGAGAAAATACTTGTTGGTAGCAACAGATTACTTCACAAAATGGATAGAGGCAGAACCTCTTGCCAAAATCTGAGATGTGGACGTCAAGAATTTCATATGGAAAAACATATTATTACCAGATTTGGCATTCCCAGAGCCATCGTTGCCGACAACGGAACACAGTTTGATAACAAGCTTATCAAGAACTTCTGTACGAAATTCAAGATCAAGAATTACTTTTCAATACCAAGTTTCCCCCAAAGTAATGGGCAAGCAGAAGCATCCAACAAAGTAATTTTGGATGGAATAAAGAAGAGGCTGCAGGCAGCAAAAGGAAAGTGGGTAGACGAATTACCCAATGTACTTTGGGCATATCGAACTACGCCGAGAAGATCAACAGGGGAATCCCCCTTTGCCATGGCCTATGGCACGGAAGCAGTAATTCCACTGGAAGTCGGCATCCCAGGGATCCGAACCCAGGGAGTTGAGAATGGGACTAATGACATACTCTTAGCCCGAGATCTGGATCTTTTAGAAGAGCGAAGAGAGAAGACTGCAATTCAGCTTGCAGTATATCAACAACAGCTTGCCAGAGCTTACAACAAGAAGGTCAACCCAATAGATTTTCAAGTCGGCGACCTAGTCTTAAGGAAAGTCGTCGGCAACAAGAAAGATCCCAGAGAGGGCAAGCTTGGCCCAAACTGGGAAGGACCATACAGAATTACTTCGGTGTTAGGCAATGGAGCTTATCGGCTTGAAGACAATGAGGGCAAAGCATTGCCAAGACCTTGAAACACTTGTAATTTGAAATTTTTCTATCATTGAGATGTTCATTATTTTTGGCCGATGTCATCAATAAAATCTTTTCGAAATTCTTCAAGCACATATGATTGATTAAGATACTTAACATTGTTTCTGGAAGACATGAAAAATGAGAACCCAAGTGGAACTCAGGTTCACATTAGGGGCAGAGAAGATACAAAGTCTACCACTTGTTGAAATTTGTAGCAATTTACAAGTTGGTCAGACCGAATACAAAGTCTACCACTTGTTGAAATTTGTAGCAATTTACAAGTTGGTCAGACCGAATACAAAGTCTACCACTTGTTGAAATTTGTAGCAATTTACAAGTTGGTCAGACCGAATACAAAGTTTACCAGTTGTTGAAATTTGTAGCAATTTACAAGTTGGTCAAACCGATACAAAGCTTACCACTTGTTGAAATTTACAGCAATTTACAAGTTAAAAGTAAGCCGAGATGGTTCCTTAGCTTCACTTGTTGAAATTTGTAGCAATTTACAAGTTGAAGTTAAGCCGAGATATTTGTTTATCTTCACTTGTTGAAATTTGTAGCAATCTACGAGTCGAAGTGAAGCCGATGTTATTGCTTACAGACTTATAGCAATCTACTGGTTGGATAAACCGAAGAAGATGTTTAACACTTATTGAAATTTGTAGCAATTTACAAGTTAAAGTTAAACCGACATGTTATCATCGGCTGAAATTTACAGCAATTTATAGGTTGAAGTAAAGGTTAAGTATATTGTTTAAACCCTTGTTAAAATTTGTAGCAATTTACAAGAAAATCATTGTTTAAACATTTGTTATAACTTGAGAAAAGTTAACTGTATGTGATAGTCCTTGTTGAAATTTGTAGCAATTTACAAGTAGGTTAGACTGATATCACTGTTTAGACACTCGTTGAAACTTGAGAAAAATCTGCAAAATTAACATTAAATAGTATATGTTTTATACTTGTTGAAATTTATGAAAAGATTGCAGGTCAGTGTCTTGCCGAAGTAAAAACTTGCAGTTATTATACCCGAGGTATGTTACCCCGAGAAGATTATACAGAGGAAGAATTATGTAGATCATGCTAAGTATTCTAAGTATAGACCATACAGAAGCAATAAAGAAGAATTAAACAAACATTCAGGGAAACATAGTTGCAGTTATATATAAAGAAGGCACTATAGCCTAGCAGAAGTAAATTGTTCATGAGTAACAAAACAAGGGCACATTGGCCACAGAAGAAAACTTGCATTGTTCAGAAAACAAAGTACAAAAGACAAAGGGAAAAAAGCTATGATTCTTCAGCCTCAGGAGCGGTTTGAATTTGGACCTCGGTAGTCTCTGGAAGAACAACCTCGGCATTCTTGTCTGCCGTGATCTCGGCATCAATCTCAGCAAGAGTTTCTTCAACATTTCTCTCAACCAGAAGAAGGTCAGAGGAAAGCCTACCTATGATAGTTTCCTTGGGCACTTCTTCAGTGTCTTCATCCTGGGTCAAGTCCAAAACTTGATCACCCTCAGGAGGAGACTTGACTTCAACAGCATCTTTGAGCTTCCTTACCAAGGCTTCATCATCATTATTATTTTCATCCTCGTCTTCAGCCTGGGATTCAGACTCAGTTTCTTCCTCAGTCTGACTTGGAGGAGGAGGAAATGGCAAAGGAATAGCTTCGGCCTTACGCCAAGGCGAGTCAGCAGGGAGATCAAGCTTTTTTGCTAAGGACATCCAACCAAGGGAAAAGCCCCTGTTGCATGCCTGCCTAAGTTGAAGCTTGTAATCTTCAGTGACATCGGCTACACCCTGGGCATAGGCCATTTCGTCGGCTTCTTTGATTTCGGCCGATTTTGTGGCCAAAGCTTCCTCGAGCTCCTTTTCGGCTTGGGCAGCTTTTTCCTCGGCCTCTTTTTGCTGAGCTATAGCAACTGTCTTAATGGCTTCAGCAGCTTCGGCCTTTTCATCAACTATCTGTTTAGCTTGAGTTGCAGCCTCAGCCTGATCTTCCAGAGTCTTCATTTTGTTTTGAAGACTTTTATTAATTTTTTGAAGGGCAGCGTACTCCTTCTTCATCTCGGACAATTTCTCCTTGTTCTCAAAGGATTGCATAGAAAATGAATGAGCATGATGCACAGCCTAAAAGAACACAAGGCAAAAATGATTACAAAAATTTTCTAAATATATAAAGGGAAGTAGAAATAACCAAGGAAAGGGCACTTACTTGAACACAGCGCTGGAACATCAAGGCGTAATTTTCGTATTCGCTCATCTCGGCGTTCTTTTCAAGATCGCCTGGGAGAAGAAGGGCTGTGGTTAGCGCAACGCCGATGTTGATATCATCGGCACTGTCACTAGCCAAAACGGGCTTATCCTCTAGGGTGATTGCAGGCGTCCAGGGGACATTTGGCACTTTAGACTTTGAAGTCGTCACAGAAGACGACCTTGGCTTCTTTGACTTTTGGGACTCTGCTGGTTAAGTTTCAGCAGACCATTTCACCGAAGTGGAGGTAGTCTTCTTACTCTCGGCCAATTTAGAAATGGGCAGAGCATCTTCAGTCTCAGCCTCAGCAGCCTTGGACTTCGGCTGGACCTTCTTGGCTCTTTTTGGCTTAGGTGGGGGCATGGATTGGGTTGGTTCAGCATCTACATCGGTCGGAAGGTCGGCTAGGAGGTCTTGGGCGACAGGTTTTGGGCGAACCATTTCGGCTATTTTAACAAGTCTACGTCGGCGTTTTCTTTCAGAAATTGGTACTAAGTATGGTGTTGAGATGGAAGGTTGATTGGTTGGGTCAGATGTGGATTCTTGGTCTGTTCGGGATGAGGAAGCAATTTGAGTTGTGGCAGTAGGAGGAGAAAGGCTCTTTTTCTTCTTCCTTGGAACGTCGGGCAAAGTGGATTTATAGGAAAGGATGAAATTCAGCACTAGAGGAGCCTTGCGCTTCTCTAACGGAAGGTCCAGGAGCTTCTTTAGGTCTTTTCCAACAAAGAAGGACTGGCGAAAGTCCTTGGGTAGCTTACGAACGTCTGCAAAACGGAACACAACATCAGAGATAGATAAATTTTTTGGAAAAAACTTGAAAAAAAACAACAGCTAAGTAAATTGGTGTTGGGCTCTTACCCTTGCCCTCTTTTACTGTTCGGGGGAGAGGGAAGAGATGGACTTCTTCGTCTGGACCAAATTCCCAATTTCCAGAAGCGATAAGATAATCATCTCCAGCCCCTTTATTGGAGTCTGGGAGGTCGGCTATGATTTTAAAATCGGTAGACCTCGGCTTGAGGTAGTACACAACCCTTTTCTTTTAGATTAAGGGCGCACATAGTATAACAATATTGAATGTCGGCGAGAGTGATCCTAACATTCTCCTGCCGAGCTAAGGTTATGATACCATTAAGCACTCTGTGGGAGTTGATGGTGAGTTGCATGGGGTTCAGGGTATAGTAATGAAGAACTTCACGAAAGAGGGGATTGAGTGGAAGCCGAAGTCCACATTCAACAAAAGCTACAATTGGGAAAGGCATTGTATTTTCTGTAGGCATAATGGAGTCATCGTCCCCAGCTAACCTAAGGTGGACGTCATCAGGGATAGAGAACTCTTGCCTAAAAAACTCAAGTTTGGTTGGAGTGTTTACCCTATGTCTCCACATACCCATGGTTTTGGTATAAGGGTACTTGGTTACAGAAACAGGATGTTCTTAGAAGATTATTGGGACCTCGGCTTAAACCTAGGTATATGTTGGAAAAGTGGGTTTCAGTTTTTCCTAAAGAATTGAAGGTTTTATGATCAAATCGCAAACCTAAGAGCTACGAAGACAAAGATCAAAGGCACAGATCTGGAAAAGATACAAAAAAGCAGAAAACAAAAACGAAGTTTCAGATTCAAGAATATAAAGGGTGGAAGACCAAGAACAGTGATAAAATAGTACTAGTATTCATGACATGTGTAAAATCATGAAATAAGGCACATTCAGGTGAATGGTTCGCAAAATTAAATACTTAACTAAAGCAGTAAAAGCAGGAAAATCCAGGGATAATCAAGAATTGAAGAAAAAGGGCCAGTTGCTTACCAGATAAATCGAGGCCGGAATGAAATTCCCCGAGGACAGACGACGGACGAAACAGTAGCGAAAGCTTCAACGACAGAAGGAAGACTATTGCAGAGTCGAAGCTCGAAGCAATGGCAGACTCAAAGGAGAAAAAGCTTTGAGAGAAAGAGAAAGCAAAGTAATCAAATGCAAAAGTGAAGAAATGAAGGAGAGAGACAACAGTTTTGTCAAAAACGTGAAACGGCGGAAAAACAGAAGCATTTAATGCGCCTGGGTTAACGCATGCGTCAGACGGCGCATACAAGAAAAAACGTGGTTTACAAACGCGTCGCAGGCACGAGCCAATAGGAATGAAACGTATGAATAAAGCGGTTGAAAAGTGATGCATGACAGCTCATGCGTATGGGAGAGTTCATTCGAATTCTTGCTCTTGAAAGAAGACATGTCGACTTAAAGAGAATGATCTCGGCTACAGAATTTTTTGTGCCGATGTACTGAAAAGAACTAAACGGTGTAGGTTCCATCACCTCAGAATGCCGAGATAACAGAACCTAGGGGGCAATTGTGGGAATATATTTCTGAGTACCAACACGTGGCATGGTGACGCCGACGTATTAGCCGAGTGTAGCACGTCCGCGGGGGACCTCGGCTACAGTTCGGACTCCCTTTCGTGTCGGTTCTAAATCTGAACCAAAGAGTCCAAATCCGGCAAATCGTTTTGAAGAAAAAAAAGATTTTTGAAAAGTAGTGCCAAACATGGACTGCTTTGCCAGATTACAGAGTCGCCACCTAAATATTTAAAATGGGAAATTTAGGAAACCCTAACTCGGTGCCGAAGGCCACATGTCCGTCATCACCAAAGTGGTCTTGGCTCGGGAGCTTGGGTACGATCGGGGAAGGTCAGCTATGAGCACCCCCTCTCGCCCGGTCCGAAGACTGGCCTCTACTAACCGTGATATCCGTTTTTGAAAACTTTATGCGTTCTATATTCCGATTATTAACCTAGAATTACTATGTGATGCGCACAACACAAAAGTATAGACTAGATCGCCTAATATTGGAAATAAACATTGCATATCCGTTTTGTCTCGAAAAACGTGTTAGATTTTGCTACCCGCAAGTAGGCTAAAATACGGATTTCAATGAGTTGTTCCAACTCAGGCAATCCAACCTTCACCCACAGGCATTCAACAGTTTATCTCACATAAGCATTTAGCCGCATGGTAGGCATACTGTCATGTTAACATTCACACGCATGTGGTATGCTAAAGCGTAAAATACTTACATCGTACTCCGTGCCCAAAACAAAAACTCGGTTAGCGAACATGCATGACCTAGTTCATGTTAAGTGGCTAATGCAACACAGGCATAGATGCAATCTAGAGTAGGCTCGGCTAACCCTAAACATGGCATGTGAAATGCGCGAGTAGCACGTATTCAATTTGGAATTGAAAATTGCTATGCAGTTTGTGTGATGTACCGAGCCCGGTGCATGTAAACAAATGCATGAATGCACGCATGCATTGCATAAGGTATGCTAAAATAAGTATGCCCTAATCTACCATCGAAAGCGGGTAAATAAAAGGGAAGGAAGAAATGGGGGTTGGAAGACATACACACACTCACCCACACTTATTACAATTTTGCCCTCGCTCGGAGGGACCGAAAGAATATACAAAATCGAATAACTAATTAACTACGTAAGCTAATTAATTATTACAAATTAACTAAATTAATTAAATAAAATAATTAATCTAATTAAACAGTAAATCTCCTCGGGATGAGGGCCAAATGCAGCACGCGCTCGGGACTGGCTCGGAATCGCACTGCCATGCACGGATTGCCTCTGTTTCCTCTGCTCTCCTCCTTAGAAAATTGCCAAAGTCCCAGGAGTGCCTCTTAGGGCACTGGGGAGTACTACCGGCTGGGGTAGAGCACCACCGGCTGAAGAAGGAGGCCACCGGCACTAGATGAAGTTATCGGCTGGCAATTGACTGCCGGTCAGCACTAAATAGTGCCGGCCGGCACTTAACACCTACAGAACCTGCAACCCACAGCAGCAAAGGACAACGACATGCATGGCAATATGATTCAAGGTATTTATGCATTATACACACCCCTTGTCATGTTATTGACTCAAAAGGGCATGCGCCTCGATTCCCGGACCACCAATCGCGCATTTCCATGCATGATGGCCCTAAGAACCAAGAATGCAACTTTGATTTCAAATGCATGCAATGCAAACAAGCAAACAACCTCCATCATACTTCACTTCAAGAGGCCAAACATGCACAATACAAATGTAACCCTAAACATGTCAACTAGGCATGCAACATGGACTATGCAATGTTTTCATGCAAAGGGTTCAAGCAAGCATGCAAGGTAAGTATGCAAACCAATGGAAGGATGGTCTTATACATGAATTAGGCAACTCAAATAGTCCTAAAATCAGTGGCCAAAGTACCTAGAAATGGAGACTAAACACACACACACACATGCAAGTGTTATGGTCCAAACCCAAGGCATAAACATGACAACTCCCAAGCACACTTGAAGATACCAAACAAGGACAATGAGCATGCATTGTAAAGCTCTGAAATACATGCAAAACATGGTGCCAAACCAAGTCGGAGATAGACCAAACAAAGCATGCAAATGGTCTAAGGCTTAAAGCTAGTCAAGGAGGCTTTGAACCAAACTTATGCAAGGCGATTATGGCATGCACTAAACAACTAAAACAGGTTTTTAGTATGTCAAAACAAAGCCAAAAGGCTACTTAGATGGCATCTAAGAGGCTTGAAATCAAAGGCATGCAACATGACCAATGGATGAAGCATTCAACATGTGCTTTCAAAGCATTCAAGAGGCAACTAAGGTGAGCATACAAGCACACCAAAAGGTCTGAAATAACATGCTAAATGGTTCCAAACCATTGAAGAGATGGAATCAATGCATACTACACATGCACCTACTTGAAGCATACAAGCTACAATGCAAAGGGGCTATATTAGGCATGCTAAGATTGACCCAAATGACTATGGACAGAGCTAAAACATGTCAAAATAAGCATGAAACATTCATAAGTTTAAGCTTAAAACATGCTCAAACTAGGGCATACAACCTAGGCATGTTAAGGGACTATTAAGGCATTACAAAGCAACCATGCAAAACATGCAAGGAGTACTAAAACCAACTTAGAAACATGTTATATCATGACAATATAAGCATGAAAGACAGCCAAAACATGTTCAACACACAACCAAACATGGTGCTCCTTTGGAGGCCAAATCTTGCCCTTTTCAAGGACATCAAGGAGAGGGGGTGGCCCTCTCCTTTTGGAGACTTTATGGCACCATCTCCACCACTGAAATCCCTCAAGATTTCAGTGGTGGAGAGGCCCAAGCACCAAAGTCTCGGAGCTCTCACAAAATGGCCTAAAAATGGCCCTTTTCAAGGCCTAAGGGTGGTCAAACCTACCCAAACCACCAAGCACCCTTAATAAACAATAAAGAAGCTTAAAAAACAGAACTTTTATGTGTTATAGACTAAGCACAAAAACTGTTTTAAACTAGGAAAAAATGGAATGCAAAAATGGGGTAAATAAAGCAAGTTTCTTACCCTTGATGATCTTCTTCACAAATGTTGAAGTTGTTGGTTCCTTGAGTTCCAAACCAGTCAAGAACACTAAGACCAAGCCCTTAGCACCTCAGTTCCAAGAGGAAGGTGAAACACTAGGTGTTGATGTGCAATAGTAAGGCACAAACACCTAGTGTACAAAACAAGAAAGAAAGAGAGAGATAGGATAGATACACAAAATCTAACCTAAAACCAGAGCTTCTCCCTCTCCTAAAATGTCTAACTCTCCAAAAATTCTAATCCTTGAGCCAAGAGAAAAGCCTTCTCTTGTATAGGAACAAAAGCTTACAAGTTAAGGCAACAAAGGGCTCATCCCTCCATACACGTGTATGGAGGGGAAACAAACACCAGAAAGCTATCTGAAAATATCTCCAAAAATAGCTGTAAAGTGGTCGGCAGGGCAAAATGGTAATTTTGCCAAAAAGAGTGCCGACCGGCACAATATAGTGCCGATGGCAACACCAGCCAGCCGGTGGCCTCTAGCCACAGCCGGTGGTATGTGGGGATGCCTCACAAAGCATTCCCTGCCCCTCCAAGGCAAAGCACAAGTGTTTGGTGCAAAACCAAACACAAAACAGTCAAGTTCGGAGGTCCTGAGGCAAGGCGCGCGAGCCGAGAACTCCGGGAACTCCAAATGAACGCAAACATGGATAATCACCGAGTGTTCAAGCGGTGACGTCTAAGTCTTGAGGACGGTCAAAAATGGGGTGTCTACAGTTGCCCCTCTTTGACAGAACTCGGAAGTCATAACAATGACGGGAGTGAATGTCAAAGCCCAGAGACGACCCATTTTTGACAAGGCCGAAGACTTGGACAAACATACAAAGCGCAAATGGTTGAACTCGCAAGCTGCCTACGTATCCCTTTAGGAATCAAACCAGCGTAGTTCAGACACAGGCATACATGCCGCAGATAAGGTATGCGCCCGTAGGCGGGGGCAAGATGCAACTGATGATGCAAAAGGCCGAGCATAACTTATGATCATGCAAATAAAGCTGCAATGAAGCACACATGCAACAGTTATAAGCTAGCATACGCCAATCTACACTACAATGCAGAAAGGATATAAGAGAATCATGTAATTCTCAAAACGTCTCACGCGGAGGATACAATACCTGTGCGGTTCGTCCGGTTGCACCGGCCTCAAATGAACCGTACATACAATATCGTGCCTGCAAAGAAAGTAAACATAACAGGTACAGTATTGTCAGTGTATATGCATGAAATATGCAATGCGAATGCTAAATAATATGCAATATATACAAAACTATGTATGAATAATGCAAATGGAAATGCAATGCAATTGAAACTAATGCAAATGCAAACTACATGCAGGGCAATTGAATCATGATTCACTCGCAAGCGGTTCAAAACCACACATATGTCAAATAGATTGATGGAGGTAGCAAGTCCGTCTCCCATAGAACGATGTCTGATCTATGAGTACTTCGCACGGACACAAGAACAAGTATTGGGTGGAATGACATAAGTGGGGAAACGACCCGCTGGGGAGGGAATAATGATCCTAATGCCAGACGCAATAATTACACTACAATGCAATATCTACAATGGGTATGGCGTGTAGCCAAACCGTATCTTGCTTAGGAAAGGCATGCACACGTACAAGCCATGTCTAACACAGAAAAGGTGCCGCAACCTCAAACCAAGTTCATTAAGGAATAGGCGCGATGCACACGAACCATGCTTCGACGTGAAAAGTAAGGGCATATACCAGACCAAGCTCAACAAGGAAAGGCGAAGCCATAGATGGAAGATGATGCAGTGAATGCATGCAACTACAATGTAATAGAAATGGATATTTACAGAAAATGCATGACATATGCACTATACTACAATGATGATGCATGACATATGCATGTTCTTTTTTGGATTTTGTTTTTGAAATGCATGACATATGCAGTATTTAACGATGATGCATGTTTTTTTTTTGTTTTGATTTTTTGAAATGCATGACATATGCAATATGATGCAATGGCTGTGATTGCGATTTTCCCTATTCTCCCAACGGGGCGATATACTAGGTTGGTTCAGTATCCAGAATTGAGGCGTAAACACGCTGCCTCAACCTATGGGGCTTCCATACAGATTTCAAGCCAAGGGTACACCCCCTGGGTATTTAAACCAGACTTTAGTCTCTGAAATTCCGAACCTTTGCGTTCTAGGCATAAGCCGTTCAAACTCTAGTTTTCACCGTCCCCATTAGTCTCCTAGGAACTCACCGCAAACACAGACAGGTGGCTTTACCAGACCACCGGAAGTCGTTCGGGCATGACAAACACCGAAGGAATTGCACCTTCAGAGGATTTAAGGTCTCCTAGACCGGAATGCAAATGTAGTGAAGGTTTCGCACCCTCCAAGGATTTAAGGTCTCCTAGACCGTGCGTGTTTGAGATCTCGCCAGACCCGGGGGGCAACTGATGAGGTGCGCAAAACAACGCTATGGAATGCATGCATGCAATGAGGTGCGCCTTAATGCACCGAAGGTCTTGCACCTCCCGAGGATTTAAGGTCTCATAGACCGTGCGTGTTTAAGGTCTCGCCAGACCCTGGGGGGGGCAACTACATAACACTTAAGTGAATGCGATGCAGATGAGATATGCACGCGGATGCAAATGGGAAAAATGAGACGTGCGTGCAATGAGGTACGCGCGCCTCAAAAGATGGAAAATGAAGTGCAATGAGGTACGCCAAACGGCGCGATACGCAAAATAGCGCGATGAAATGCATGCCAAATGCGATGAGGTGCACACCTTAGTGCACCGAAGGTCTTGCACCTCCCGAGGATTTAAGGTCTCCTAGACCGTGCGTGTTTAAGGTCTCGCCAGACCCGGGAGGCGTGGTTTCAAAATGCGCGGCAACGCGCGGCTGTTGAGATAATGATACATGACAATGCATGCGCCAAAGGTTTTGCACCTTCGAAGGATTTAAGGTCTCCTAGACCGCACGTGTTTACGGTCTCGCCAAACCGTACGTGTTTAAGGTCTCGCCAGACCGGGGGGCAACTGATGAGGTAACGCACATGGGATGCGTATGCCAATACAAATGAGACGCGCATGCCTCATTGAATGGAAAATGGAAGGCAAAACGAGGCACACGTACCTCGAGATGCAATGAAATGCAAAATGAGGCACGCATACCTCATTTGGAATGGAAAATGGAATGCAAAATGAGGCACACGTACCTCGAGATGCAATGAAATGCAAAATGAGGCACGCATACCTCATTCGATGGAAAATGAAATGCAAAACGAGGCACACGTACCTCGAGATGCAATGAAATGCAAAATGAAATGCAAAACGAGGCACACGTACCTCGAGATGCAATGAAATGCAAAATGAAATGCAAAACGAGGCACACGTACCTCGAGAGGCAATGAAATGCAAAATGAAATGCAAAACGAGGCACACGTACCTCGAGATGCAATGAAATGCAAAATGAGATGCAAAACGAGGCACACGTACCTCGAGATGCAATGAAATGCAAAATGAGATGCAAAATGAGGCACACGTACCTCGAGATGCAATGAAATGCAAAGTGAGGCACGCATACCTCATTTGAATGGAAAATGAAATGCAAAACGAGGCACACGTACCTCGAGATGCAATGGGGGTGCGCCAAACGGCGCGATGCGCAAAATAGCGCGATGCGTTAGACAACGCGAGTGCACAAAACAGTGCGATTGAGGTGCGCAAGATAGCGTGATGATGCGATGCACAAAATAGCGCGATTGAATAGATGCAAAATGCAAGTAAGGTGCACAAAATAGTGCGATGCGCAAAATAGCGCGAATGAAATGTAATGCACAAAACAGTGCGATTGAGGTGCGCAAAATAGCGCGATGCGTTAGACAACGCGAGTGCACAAGACAGTGCGATAGAGGTGCGCAAGATAGCGCGATGATGTGATGCACAAAACAGTGCGATACGCTAAACAGCGCGAATGATGTGAGATGCACTAGATAGTGCGATACGCTAAACAGCACGAGTGATTTGAAATGCACTAAACAGTGCGATACGCTAAACAGCGCGAGTGATTTGAAATGCACAAGATAGTGCGATACGCTAAACCGCGCGAGTGATTTGAAATGCACAAGATAGTGCAATACGCTAAACTGCGCGAGTGATTTGAAATGCACAAGATAGTGCAATACGCTAAACTGCGCGAGTGATTTGAAATGCACAAGACAGTGCGATACGCTAAACAGCGCGAGTGATTTGAAATGCACTAAACAGTGCGATACGCTAAACAGCGCGAGTGAGGCACAACCATAAGATGCACATGACAGTGCAAGTGAGATACAAAGTGTAAGTGCACAAGATAGTGCGATTTGAATGCATGCCAAATGCAATGTAATGCGCAAGATAGCGCGATGCGTTAGACAACGCGAGGGATGTATGCAAAGCACACGAGGCAACTTTTGAATTTTATAAGAGGCAACTTTTGAATTTTATAAAAGACAAAAGGATACGAAAAGGATATAGTCTTTGCTTGAATTTGAGTGTCACGCACAGTAGACACGGTCCGAAGTCGAAACGGAGGCCGGTTGAACATCAGGGGTGCATTTTCTTGCACTTTCTTGAGCTATGAAGACCCAAAACTACTCATTTAGCCTAAAAAAGGCCTTGGGAACACCACCGGCTGGGTGGGGAGGTCACCGGCTGCCACCGGCTGTCTAAACTTCTTAACCGGCACAATAATGTGTCGACCGGCACAGAATAGTGCCGACCAGCCAAAAGTCGCTGATCGGGGCAGTTTTGACAATTTGCCTCGGGTCTTTTAAAATAGGGTTTTAAACCCTATTTCCTCACTTCCCCACCGCCGAAATCCTTCACTCTCTCTCTCTAGAGTCTTTTTTTTTCCTCTTTCACTCATTTCTTTGAGTTTTCGCGCCATTTTCGTCGTTCGATTCGCGAAGTTCACCGCGTTTCGGACATTTTGAACCGAACAAAATCTCATTTCGGTGCATCCCTTGCCATTTCCTCCTTTTCGGGACTTGTTCCCCTCGACTTTCTCTTTATTTCCGTGCCTTTTCACCTTCCGGCTTTTCTGGCCATTTCCGGCCCTCTCGGGGTTGACCTTCTCGGTTGACTTTTCATATTCCGGCTTTTCCGGCCATTTTCTCACCACCATTGCTATGGCAGACGATGTTCCACATGTCGGGACTCCCCCGGATCACGAGATGGATCCTGGGGTCGAGCTCCTCCCGCTGAGCGAGCGACCATTCGACCCGGCGACCTACCGCCCGGCCATTCACATGCTTCCGCCAGATGGACTCCGCCACTTCCGCGGTTTTGACAGGGCTCTGGACCCGGAGCTTCTGCTGCGCGAGCCGACCTCTCATCTCTCATTCGGCGCTTCCAAGGTAACCCTTCTGCTCTGCTTTACTTTCTGCAATGTAGAACTGTGAACTGTCAACTGCCATAGCTGATTACAACCCTTAATTGCTTAGCTCTGATACACTGTACTGTAGTTGATTGTAGACAACTTCACAACTGATATCTGCTTAGGACCGACACACATGCACACACACTGCACTAGCCTCAATCACCCAAACACGGCACACTGTATTTCATTGCAAATTCACCGATACCCGGTACTTATTTGAATTTGAAAAGATATTGTATGCCATATTTAAACTGAACCATACAAAGCACGTTGATGCATCATATGTTGTAGTTCACTTACTGGCACACTATAACCCGATATCTGCTTGAATCTGAAAAATGTACACACATGTACCATATCTGTATGCTGACCCTCACAAACACACTGACACATCACAGGCCGTAGTCCACCGCAGTACACTGAAACCTGACATTTGCTTGTATCTGAAAAACATACACACGTGCACCATGTTTACACTGCACCACTCAAAGACACACTGACGCATCACATATGGTAGTTTACTGTAAGCACACCGGCACTCGGTTTCTGTTTGAATCTGGAAAACGTGCACGCATGCTAGATTTATATCGACTTTAACACATTTCCTCAGAACTGTACATTTCATATTGCTTTGCAACCATTTGTTTGTAAACAGGGAGATTCTCATACCATCCGCGGGTATGGGAATATTTCGGCTCGAGATTGGTACTCAGAGCTTCCCGAGGAGGTTCGACACATCGTAGATGAGGCGGGCTTCGGTTGCTTCTGCAGGGGTCTGACCCGACTCACTGCCTGCAGGCCTCTTTTAGCTGCCCTGGCAGAGAGGTGGTGGGAAACCACCGATTCATTCCATCTATCGGCAGCGGGAGACATGACGATGACTCCCTACGACTTCTCGGTGCTCACCGGCATCGGGGTAGGGGGTGATCCGATCCCCTTCGACACCGACATGGACGAGTGGACCGCCGCTCAGATCCACTTGCTTGGCGCGGCTCCGCCTCTCGTACGTCCAGGCTTTGTCCGCTATTCTTGGTTCGAGGTGCAGTTCAGGGTGCAGCCTCTTCTTGTCGACGCAGCTCTGATGACCGAGGTGGCCGTAGAGCAGTATGCACGCGGCTTCTTGATGTTTTTGCTAGGGACGACCCTCTTCGCCGACCGGGCGAACACAGTGCCCCTCTGCCTACTCAGCGCACTGGTGGACGTCCGAGATGTCTTGCGCTATGACTGGGGTGGCGCGGCTCTGGCCACTCTTTACGGGTATATGAGCTCGGTCTCCCGTGGCAGCGGGCAGTTGCTCGGAGGCTACTGGCGAGCTTGGGAGGTACGTCTTCTTCTCTACTTTACATTTCTGTTCTGTACTTTCTGTACTCTGCACACTGCACACACTGTGGTCTGTTTTACACTTGCCGTATACTGTACACACGGCACACACATACTCCCGCTTTACACTGACTGTACACTGTTCACACTGTACACTCTGCTCAATACACTGCACAACACACGGCTCTGCTATTTCTGCATTATTCTTCATTTTTGCTGTATCTGATGATCATACTGACATCTGTTTTGCAGCTGTGGGTCTATGCCTACTTTCCCAGGCTAGAGCCAGTACCGGAGACGGAGACTCCTCTGGTCGTCCCCTTCTCACGCCGTTATGACGAGAGGTGCACCCGGAGGCCGCGGGAGACTTTCAGCTTCTTCCGCCGTTACTTTGACACCATCACCCCCGTCGAGGTATGTTTTACTTGCAGTTCATTTAAGCTTCACTTTTCACTGTATATTTGCAATACCAGTAGGCAATAAACTGTATTTCAATTTCAAATCACCTGGCAGCCATGGGCTCCTCTGCCAGCGATAGTGCGGGATCGGTTTGCCGGCGCGATCGAGACCTCGCGTTACCGGATTTTGCTGGAGGGCCCGGTCTGTCGGGCTTGGTACCTGGGTGAGCGCTTCTTGCGTCAGACCTCAGGGTTACCTGAGCAGATAGTCCCGGAGCATCCTCCTGAGCATATGAGGGACACCGAGCGTTTCACCGCTGAGCAGATGGCGGACTACACCATCGGCTGGGAGGCAGCCGGCTTCAGAGGCGAGGGCGATTACTCAGAGTACGTCCGGACCTTCATCATGCGGCCGCTGAGCGGTGGTCGCCGAGCTGAGCCAGGGAGACCTGCGGCACCGGCGGCTAGGGCAGAGGTGGGAGCAGGAGCGGGATCGTCACAGAGAGCTCGAGCTCGTGGCAGGAGGGGAGTGTAGAGGGGACGAGGGACGGGCTGGCCCGCTCTGCCTACCGCGCTGACGTACAGGGGGGCAGAGTGGGGAGACCTACCAGATCCCTTTTGCTCCTCCCCCGGCTGGTCATGAGTTTGTTGGCATTCCTGACTTGCCTCCGGTATGTACCACTTTATTTCTGCATCTTGCATTGTCATTTCAGTTCAGTTCATTCGATATTCCACAGAATATTGATGCATCTAATACTTTTGTAGGCTCCCTCTGAGTACACCCGACAGTCATTGGAGCTGAATGCCTCCATGGCGGGGATGTTACAGCGGACCTTCGAGTTCCTAGCCTTCTACGGCCTTCCGGTATGTTTTCTCTGACATAGTTCCAAACTACATACAAACTGGTTCGCATAATCTGATGCACGACACAACATCTGGTAAACTGTTGACGGCATTCACACACTGTATTCATACACTGCATTCTGCACTGATAAACTGCTCACGGCATTCACACACTGTACTCATACACTGCATTTTGCACTGATAAACTGCTCACGGCATTTACACACTGTACTCATACACTGCATTCTGCACTGATAAACTGCTCACGGCATTCACACACTGTACTCATACACTGCATTCTGCACTGATAAACTGCTCACGACATTCACACACTGTACTCATGCACTGCTTTCTGATATTATAAACTGTTTCATGTGTACTGATGTATTTGCCTTTTGTACTTTTCAGCCTCCTTTCCCGATTCCTCCCGTAGGTGGCGGCGCTCCATCTGGACCTCCCATTTCTACTCGGGATGGCAGGATATTCCCCCGCACCAGAGGGGGGCGTAGCCATGTGGGGAGCAGCTCACAGGCTCCAGTTGCAAGGGATGGCGAGTCGGAGGCGGAGGCCTCTGAGGAGGAGGTCGGGGGCAGCACGGGCTCGGGCTCTGACAGCGACACTTCTGACGATGCTCCTGTGCTTCTGCCCAGGAAGAGGGCGAGGATGGATCCCCCGGCGTGAGGCCATTGATGATGATTACAGACTTCTGCTATTTTTCTTTCATTTTCTTTTCTTGTACTTTTCTCTTTTTGGTAGATAGGGTACTATGTACTGCCGCAGGCAGATTTTGCTTTCCTTAAAACTTATGTACTTGAAAAGACTATGAAATGGAACAAACTTTTTATCTGAAAAAGAATGTTATATCTGTACATATCTGCATCTTTCGTACTTTACACTGCATTACATCACAATACACCTCAAATGTAAATGATATTGATCTGTTGTCTGAAAACTGAACACTTGCACTGTAATAATCAGATAACCAACCAACTAAACAGCAAAACAGCTCATACAAATCCCTGCTCAATCCGGACACACAGCCCATACTCTGCTGGGGACTAATCTGCTGGGGATTGATCTGCATATAGCCCATAACGCAGCATTTGGTTCATTCTGCACACAGCAAACTCTGAACAAATAGCCCCATTCTGACGAGACGGATCACAAAGCAGACACAGTTGCAGTTGAAACACACTCAGATGTCCCAAATTTTCCCTTTTCTTCTCTTGCTTTGCACGGATGTAGAGAATGGCACAGCATTCTGAGCACAAGCGATTACCTTTTGGAAGAGGACGGGTTTTTCAACCAGGGTGTCGAGCCTATCACAGGACACGACAAGACAGACTCAAACGAAGAAACAAAAAGGCACACGACCTAACACAATGAGACACACTCGGAAAAGACTCAAGGCCAAAATTGAGACCGACAAATCAAAAGACACGACACACATACATGTTCACAAAAAGACCTCGAATCTCAAGGAGCCAATTCCTCCGGATATTATTCCCACCCTTTCTGATCTGTGATGCTCACATCACTCGGCCCTCAGGCTCATTTTTCTCTCAAAGCCCTTTTCTTCACTTTTCTCTCAACTTACTCCTCTCTATTCTTTATTCTCTCATTTTACATCCCTCCCCGGGGTGATGAATGACAGATGAATAGGAAGTTGCGGGTTCACACCCATCACCGTTAGTTCACGGCTATTCCTTCTGGCGGATAGAGCGCCCTGTTGGCAAGCATATTAACGGGGGGGAAGACAGAGGACCCGACTCAGTCGTGCCCCTAGTTCGTCATTTTGACCATTTTTGTTGTTTTCTTAAACAGTTTTGATCAAAATGGGAGTTGGATTAACACACTTATTCGATTTTTGATTTGAAAATCATGCGAATCAGGCTGTGAGCACTGAAAATTCTCCTTTTGGGTCCAAACATGGTCCAATTTTGAAAATGAAATAGTTTTCGAGAAAATAAGTCAACCTCAGTGAAAATTTTCAAAAATTATTTTCGCAAACAATCAATGCTCAACGAGCGTAGAACTTACCCTCGAGATATGCAACCTCGGATCAGAGGCAATGAAAAATTGCCCCTGGCTTAAAGGGGGATAAGGCAACGGAAAGTTGCCCCTGGTTTGGACGGTAACTCAGGGCAACTTATGGCAATGCATGGCAACGGAAAGTTGCCCCTTGTTTGGATGGTGCCTCGGCATGTTGTAAGCCAGTCTTTGTTGACGATGATCGGACCCTCGGGCGCGGAGGAGGCAAAGACGGTTTGAATCAATATATGGACACAGTCACCTGGAAGGTGTTGGTGATTGGATTTCAAGAGAAAACTGATCACGTAGCCGTAGGTTGCTGTAATCGAGACATTGGATTCAGAGGAGGCAAAAGTAATCAAAACCATGACATGGACTGAGACGCTATGGAAGCGTTGGGGGCTGGACTTCAAGATGAAGTTGCCTACGTATCCCAAACATGGGAATCAAGCCTTACGTAGTTCCGGTTAAGGTACACTCGGGTATTTTAACCTTCACTATTTTTAGGCTCTAACTTTTGCCAAGGCGCCTGTTGCAGGTTTTCGACCTTGCGAGCTTTGTTTTTCTTTTTCATTCTTTTATATATATATATATATATATATTTTTTTTTTCTTTTTTCTTCTTTTTTGCATTTTTCTTTTCTTTCTTTTTTGCTTCTTTTGTATTTTTCTTTTTCTTTTGCTTTTTTCTTTGCTCTAACTTTTGCCTGGGCCGCCCTTCCGGATTTTCGGTCCAACGAGCCTCTCAAAGGGTAAAAGTGTAGCAAGCCCATACCGAATGGTTTTGAGATTGAAGTCCCTCCATATCCAAGAGAACGACGGTTGTGTTGATTTGCAGAAAAGTCCATCACGACTACTTCTCGAGCTTTGCTTAGTGGGATCTGATCTTCCTGATCGGACTTTGATGCCTCTTGCTCGAGGGCTGCTTCGAATTGGGCCACATAGGCGTTTCATGGCACTGAATGTTTTGCACAGATTCCGGTTTGCAACAGATAAATCAAATCTCGGGGCTGAGAGCGATCCTGGGCTGCACCCTCTCAAGAGCGATTCTACACAGGTCTTCGCAAGACTGCGCAAAATATTTTGTTTTTGAAAGTTTTTTTTTTAAGAAAGCGATAAATCGCTCGTGTTGAAGATAGTGTGGAACCAATCTGGATCAGGCCAGGGTCCTTCTCAGTACTCATGCCGACAAGCATGATTTCATTCATTAAAAGCTCAACATGCTTCTCTTTCTCCCAATTTTGATCAAAGTTTTGCAAAAACCCGAGGAATTCCTTCATCTTTGTTTTTATCACCGCAGTGTTAAAAAAAAGGGGGTTTTATGAAAAACTTAGGTCATTACAATGATGTTCAAGGCACAAGAGAGTAGGCGGAATGCACTGTCGTTCCATCCGAATTCTCTGGCACGGCTGGCTCGAATAGCAACAAATTCGGCCCGTGATAGCTGCAGCTGTTTCATTCAGATTTGTTGGCATAACTGGCTCCTCGGCAGCAAACAGGCTCAAAAAGCAAAAACAACTATTTGGAAGACAAAACGGTGTTTGAGGCAACAACCCCAAAATCACCTGGTATACTATACAAAAGGGACTGACTTGTTACAGCAAGACAGACTCTATAAGCAAAAGACTGACTCAATACAGAGAGACAGACTCAAAAACAAAACAAAAGACTGACTCGACACCCAAGTCAGGATTTACAAAATTAGCATTGGCAGGTGCTCAAAAATGCGTGCCGAACGCCACATCCAAAAATGTACCAAACACTGCCCGCAGGCGGTTCACCTTCTAATTACATACTCGCGGTATCTGTGTCCTCGGTATCTGTGTCCTCACAATCCAAGAACTCTGTAGTGACTGATTTGGCCGAGGTAGGCGGGAGGATAACCTTGTTGTCAATCAAATCCTGTACCTCATGACGGAGGCGGAAGCAATTATCAGTAGCATGACCAGTCTGCTGATGGTACGCACAGTACTGAGTGGCATCATGGCCTGCTGGAAGGGGTTTGGGGAGTGGCCTAGGATCGAGGGGTGTAAGATGCCCCTTTTTGGCCAAAATCAGAAGTGCCCTAGACAAAGGCATGTAGAGAGGATGGAAGACCCTGCGCCCTCGGGGCAGGTACTTTGGAACCTGAGCACTCTTGCTAGATGCACTAGCGAACGGGTCAGCGGGTGCGGCTTTGGATTTCTGATTCTTTCCGGATGCAAGGCTGGGAGCGGGAAGAACTTTTTTGGCATGACGGGGCCTATCTCGATTCTCTGATTGACTGGAACTGCCCTCAGGTGGAGTAGGGAAAGCATCCTCCACAGCTTTTGTCGTGACTGCGGATATCTATTGCTTGTTCATTCCCCCAGCTTTCAAAGCCTCTACTGCCCACAGCAGTTGTTCGATAGGGTCGGCATCTGCTTTCATCTTACCTTTGTCTCCGGCCTCAGCCTGGTCTAGGACTTGGTTTGCTGCGTCGTTGCCATAGTTGGAGGCCATCTTCGGTTGGCTGAGTTCAATTACAATTCGCCCCAATAGTGGGGGCTCCTGGGGTATGAAGCCTCTGGCGTACGATGCAGCTGGCGGTGAAACAGACATTCCATATACAAGATCCGCCACAGATCTTTGGAGATCGCCTATCATCCCCATTAGTTCAAAAGTAGTAGGCTCACGAGCCTGATATAGATGAGGAGTCCAAATTGGATGTGCGGCAGGCGACCTAGGTGGATGCGGCATGTCAATAGTAGTTTCATCTTGTGGGGTGGTTCCTTGACTCAGCGCGGCCGTCATGACCACAATTTCTTCTGAGTTCTGCGTCATGTTCAGTTCTGCCTCAGCGAGAAAAGGACACTAGCTATTCTGGCTCAACTCTCTGAAATTCTGAACTGAAATGGAAAACAAGCAGTATTTCAGCCCCAAACTGATCAAACATGAGTGTAGCCGGACAACTGTACTCTATTACTGAACACTGTCCCCCAGAACCACTGTTCAAAATACTGAATCTGATACCCACAGATACAACTGATTCTCAACAATACCACTACTAGTGCCCTCAGGCCTGATGCTCAAACTTTGCAAACTGATACATGCGTTCCCCTGCAGAGATACACTCTAAAAGCACATAGCAGGTAAATGAGAGCCAGTACACCCCTATGTTGGGGTAGGGTTTCCCTGTCCTATTTTGTCAGGAGCTAGGGTTTCACTACGCACGCAGCGGTTTCAAACAACCTAACATCGGGTAAGCAACCTGTCCTAGTGTGGAATGGTCACTATGGATCCAAATATGCACTAGGTCGAATGGTCGAAAAGGGTGCCCCAGTAAAACCGGGGTTTGTGTTCCCATGCTGTCAGAGCCCATAACCGGTCAGCCTTATGGTCATGCCTTGACAAGACACGCCTCCGGCAAACCGTTCAGGAATGGCAGATGGCAAACACTGTGTTCCTAGGCGCACCAATGCACATGCAATGCAAAGAAACACATAAACGTAGTCAAAACAGGATATCACGCGTTCGAGTCAAACTCTCTAAACTCTCCAGCAGAGTCGCCAGAAACTGTAGCACGTCCGCGGGGGACCTCGGCTACAGTTCGGACTCCCTTTCGTGTCGGTTCTAAATCTGAACCAAAGAGTCCAAATCCGGCAAATCGTTTTGAAGAAAAAAAAGATTTTTGAAAAGTAGTGCCAAACATGGACTGCTTTGCCAGATTACAGAGTCGCCACCTAAATATTTAAAATGGGAAATTTAGGAAACCCTAACTCGGTGCCGAAGGCCACATGTCCGTCATCACCAAAGTGGTCTTGGCTCGGGTGCTTGGGTACGATCGGGGAAGGTCAGCTATGAGCACCCCCTCTCGCCCGGTCCGAAGACCGGCCTCTACTAACCGTGATATCCGTTTTTGAAAACTTTATGCGTTCTATATTCCGATTATTAACCTAGAATTACTATGTGATGCGCACAACACAAAAGTATAGACTAGATCGCCTAATATTGGAAATAAACATTGCATATCCGTTTTGTCTCGAAAAACGTGTTAGATTTTGCTACCCGCAAGTAGGCTAAAATACGGATTTCAATGAGTTGTTCCAACTCAGGCAATCCAACCTTCACCCACAGGCATTCAACAGTTTATCTCACATAAGCATTTAGCCGCATGGTAGGCATACTGTCATGTTAACATTCACACGCATGTGGTATGCTAAAGCGTAAAATACTTACATCGTACTCCGTGCCCAAAACAAAAACTCGGTTAGCGAACATGCATGACCTAGTTCATGTTAAGTGGCTAATGCAACACAGGCATAGATGCAATCTAGAGTAGGCTCGGCTAACCCTAAACATGGCATGTGAAATGCGCGAGTAGCACGTATTCAATTTGGAATTGAAAATTGCTATGCAGTTTGTGTGATGTACCGAGCCCGGTGCATGTAAACAAATGCATGAATGCACGCATGCATTGCATAAGGTATGCTAAAATAAGTATGCCCTAATCTACCATCGAAAGCGGGTAAATAAAAGGGAAGGAAGAAATGGGGGTTGGAAGACATACACACACTCACCCACACTTATTACAATTTTGCCCTCGCTCGGAGGGACCGAAAGAATATACAAAATCGAATAACTAATTAACTACGTAAGCTAATTAATTATTACAAATTAACTAAATTAATTAAATAAAATAATTAATCTAATTAAACAGTAAATCTCCTCGGGATGAGGGCCAAATGCAGCACGCGCTCGGGACTGGCTCGGAATCGCACTGCCATGCACGGATTGCCTCTGTTTCCTCTGCTCTCCTCCTTAGAAAATTGCCAAAGTCCCAAGAGTGCCTCTTAGGGCACTGGGGAGTACTACCGGCTGGGGTAGAGCACCACCGGCTGAAGAAGGAGGCCACCGGCACTAGATGAAGTTATCGGCTGGCAATTGACTGCCGGTCGGCACTAAATAGTGCCGGCCGGCACTTAACACCTGCAGAACCTGCAACCCACAGCAGCAGAGGACAACGACATGCATGGCAATATGATTCAAGGTATTTATGCATTATACACACCCCTTGTCATGTTATTGACTCAAAAGGGCATGCGCCTCGATTCCCGGACCACCAATCGCGCATTTCCATGCATGATGGCCCTAAGAACCAAGAATGCAACTTTGATTTCAAATGCATGCAATGCAAACAAGCAAACAAGCAAACAACCTCCATCATACTTCACTTCAAGAGGCCAAACATGCACAATACAAATGCAACCCTAAACATGTCAACTAGGCATGCAACATGGACTATGCAATGTTTTCATGCAAAGGGTTCAAGCAAGCATGCAAGGTAAGTATGCAAACCAATGGAAGGATGGTCTTATACATGAATTAGGCAACTCAAATAGTCCTAAAATCAGTGGCCAAAGTACCTAGAAATGGAGACTAAACACACACACACACATGCAAGTGTTATGGTCCAAACCCAAGGCATAAACATGGCAACTCCCAAGCACACTTGAAGATACCAAACAAGGACAATGAGCATGCATTGTAAAGCTCTGAAATACATGCAAAACATGGTGCAAACCAAGTCGGAGATAGACCAAACAAAGCATGCAAATGGTCTAAGGCTTAAAGCTAGTCAAGGAGGCTTTGAACCAAACTTATGCAAGGCGATTATGGCATGCACTAAACAACTAAAACAGGTTTTTAGTATGTCAAAACAAAGCCAAAAGGCTACTTAGATGGCATCTAAGAGGCTTGAAATCAAAGGCATGCAACATGACCAATGGATGAAGCATTCAACATGTGCTTTCAAAGCATTCAAGAGGCAACTAAGGTGAGCATACAAGCACACCAAAAGGTCTGAAATAACATGCTAAATGGTTCCAAACCATTGAAGAGATGGAATCAATGCATACTACACATGCACCTACTTGAAGCATACAAGCTACAATGCAAAGGGGCTATATTAGGCATGCTAAGATTGACCCAAATGACTATGGACAGAGCTAAAACATGTCAAAATAAGCATGAAACATTCATAAGTTTAAGCCTAAAACATGCTCAAACTAGGGCATACAACCTAGACATGTTAAGGGACTATTAAGGCATTACAAAACAACCATGCAAAACATGCAAGGAGTACTAAAACCAACTTAGAAACATGTTATATCATGACAATATAAGCATGAAAGACAGCCAAAACATGTTCAACACACAACCAAACATGGTGCTCCTTTGGAGGCCAAATCTTGCCCTTTTCAAGGACATCAAGGAGAGGGGGTGGCCCTCTCCTTTTGGAGACTTTATGGCACCATCTCCACCACTAAAATCCCTCAAGATTTCAGTGGTGGAGAGGCTCAAGCACCAAAGTCTCGGAGCTCTCACAAAATGGCCTAAAAATGGCCCTTTTCAAGGCCTAAGGGTGGTCAAACCTACCCAAACCACCAAGCACTCTTAATAAACAATAAAGAGGCTTAAAAAACAGAACTTTTATGTGTTATAGACTAAGCACAAAAACTGTTTTAAACTAGGAAAAAATGGAATGCAAAAATGGGGTAAATAAAGCAAGTTTCTTACCCTTGATGATCTTCTTCACAAATGTTGAAGTTGTTGGTTCCTTGAGCTCCAAACCAGTCAAGAACACTAAGACCAAGCCCTTAGCACCTCAATTTCAAGAGGAAGGTGAAACACTAAGTGTTGATGTGCAATAGTAAGGCACAAACACCTAGTGTACAAAACAAGAAAGAAAGAGAGAGATAGGATAGATACACAAAATCTAACCTAAAACCAGAGCTTCTCCCTCTCCTAAAATGTCTAACTCTCCAAAAATTCTAACCCTTGAGCCAAGAGAAGAGCCTTCTCTTGTATAGGCACAAAAGCTTACAAGTTAAGGCAACAAAGGGCTCATCCCTCCATACACGTGTATGGAGGGGAAACAAACACCAGAAAGCTGTCTGAAAATATCTCCAAAAACAACTGTAAAGTGGTCGGCAGGGCAAAATGGTAATTTTTCCAAAAAGAGTGCCGACCGGCACAAAATAGTGCCGACCGGTACAATATAGTGCCGATGGCAACACCAGCCAGCCGGTGGCCTCTAGCCACAGCCGGTGGTATGTGGGGATGCCTCACAAAGCATTCCCTGCCCCTCCAAGGCAAAGCACAAGTGTTTGGTGCAAAACCAAACACAAAACAGTCAAGTTCGGAGATCCTGAGGCAAGGCGCGCGAGCCGAGAACTCCGGAAACTCTAAACGAACGCAAACATGGATAATCACCGAGTGTTCAAGCGGTGACGTCCAAGTCTTGAGGACGGTCAAAAATGGGGTGTCTACACCGAGGTTCCACGTGTCGTGGTAATTACGCCGAGGTGATCTCGGGGTTGCCGATGTTATCTCCGAGGATATCGGAATCCGGGATAAGCGGATAAAGGAACAGGAGTCCCAGATTGGGAGGAGACTTCAGTTTGGATAATGGTAAAACTCTTGGAGAGTTCTTGTCCTAAACCCATTGGGAGTTCCAGGTTAGCAATAATTCTGAGTCCACTGGAGTTAGGCTCCTATTGGGACTGGGATTGTAATGGCTATAAAAGAGAGGCACCCCCATGGGTCAAAGGTATGCTTTTTGATACTCAAGCTTGTGAGTTGAATAGTTGATTTATCTTTGAGAGATATTGAGTACTGACTTGATCGTCGGAGTACCCCCGGGTGGCGAACCACCGTGAGATTCTTCTCTTTCTGTTACAGGTCAGCCAAGTGCCATCTATTCTGCCAGTGCTCTCCAGCTGAATACTGAGTTGGCAGTGTGGTCAAAAAATCACTCACACATTAGCTATTCATTTTTTTCATTAATTATTTGTGAACATATATTAATTATTATTTTTCACTCATTGTATTGACACATTATTTAAATTAATTGTTAGTTTTTATATATTATTTTACTTATATTATCATGGATCCTAATATTCCTAATATTTATGTTGATGTTGATACTTATACTACATAGTATAAATCAGTTGATTCTCCTTTTAATATCCCTATTTCAATAGTTTGATCATTATCTAGGAGCAAAAGTAGTAGTGTTTGAAAATATTTTGAAAAAATATTTATAAATAATCTAGATGGTACAATTACATTTAAAGCAAAATTTAAATATTGTGTACATTTACTTAATGTTGCATCTGCAGGGGATACTAGTCATCTAAAAAGACATGCTAACAAACATTTACAAAGTAAACAACCTGATATTTGAAGCCAAATGCAATTAGGGGCTTCATCAACTGGTAATTTACAAATATTTTCATATAATCCTATATGTGCCTAAAATTCTATAGTTGATTATATTATTAAAAAAGAACAACATTTTACTAATAGTGAATGTCTCAATTTTACCAAAATGATTCATGAAAGTTTTGCACCACAATATCAAAGTTTTTCAATAAATATTACTAGAAATAGGATTTTAAAGAAATTTGAGGATGTTAAAAGTGAATTATTTGACATCTTTAAAAATTTGAATGGAAGAGTTTGTTTAACATCTTATCTGTGGTCAAATAATAGTTTTGAATATTAATGTATCATTACACATTTTATTGATAATGATTGTAAATTAAATAAAAAAATTATTTCATTTAAATTAGTTAAACTTTCATACACTAGTCATTCGCTTGGTATAAAAATAAGAAATGTATTATATGATTGGGTTTTACAAAATAAAATATTTACGATTAGTTTAGATAATGCAACATATTATAATCAAATTGTAACTTATTTAAAATCAAATTTATAATTACTTGTTGATAGTAATTTATTTCATGTTCGTTGTTGTACCCATATTTTAAATTTGATTATTAAAAAAGCCATGCATGCATACAAGACTTCTGTACTTGTAATAAAAAATACAATTGTTACTATTATGTCTTCTGCTAATCGAATTTCAGAATATAAAAAAATTTGTTAATGAAAAAATATGTCATTTAAAAAAATTAATTTTAGATGTAGATAGTAGGTGAAATTCAACATATAATATGTTAAAAATAGCTTGTAAATTAAGAAGAACAATAGATTTATTTTTTGTAACAATATCAATAGGAGGAGTACTGACTCCCACAGAACTTAATTGACGCCAAGTAGCCTTGTATAAAGATTTTTAAAAAGTTTTTGATACTTCAACAAAATTATTTTCTTATATATATATATATATCCCTATTTCACCATTTGTTTTACATATGCTAGCAGAAATAATTAAAGTTTCGTAAAATATATGGGTAATGAATATTATGTAACCATTATTACTTCAATGAAAATAAAATTTGATAAATATTTTGATCATTTGCCTTATCTATTAGGTTTAGTCATAATAATTGATCCTAAGTGTAAAAAAATTAGTTTACAAGAATTTTTAGAACGTCTTTTCGTTGATTAAACACAGTTTGCCTCTATTATGCAAACATGAAACAGATTATTTGAAGAATACAGGGCAATTACATCTGTAAATACACCTATATACACTACACTAGCAGTCTCATCTTGAGGCGGGAGATTAAGTTTTTTTCAGCAATAAAAAGTAGAAAAATATCTCAACATACAAGTGTAAGTAGTTCTGAATTACAACGTTATTTGGAAAGCTCATTAGTGGATGATTCCAATGATTTTGACATTTGGAATGGTGGAAACAAAATGAAACTATGTGACTTGTGGTTTCATAGATGGCCCGTGATATAGTAATCATTTTTATTTCTACAGTTGCTTTGGAAACAGGCTTTAGTGCAGATAGACGGGTGCTGAGCGATTACCGAAGCAGTCTTTCACCCCAAATGGTTGAGGCACTGATGATATCTAGAGATCATATACATGCGATTATAAGAAGACAAAATTGTTGTGAAAATGAGTGAATTCAAAATGATTTGGATGACATATCCTCGGGCAACGCTATTGAAATGTCTGTCTCTTCCGATAATTGATCAACAATTTATTTTTTACTATTTCATTTCTTTTTTCTTTTCTTTTTTTGTATTAGATTATTGAGGTGGAATATAATACAAATGATTGGTAGGCTAGTAGGTGTCAACCTAGTTGGAATATACTTGACTTATAGTAATTGTGGGAGCCAAAAAATTATAGGTATTAGCTTATTGGGCCCAACCCAAACAAAGCCTACAAAGGTCTAGCCCAAATAAATATCACACCCCCCATCTATATAAAGGGGGGGCATCCCAAGTGAAAGGTATCTCTGTTCTCCCTCCACCACACACACACACACCCCTTCTGATATACATATATACTATTTCTTGATTCAAGGACTAACTTCATCATCGGAGTACTCCCGGCCGGCAACCCCGGTTGGGTGGCACCGACTATGTTCCTCATTGCAGATCTAAAGGGGTGAAGCTCTTCTCTTCATTGGATCTCTACAACATCCATGTGAGAGGATATTTTATGGACTCATAATTGGCGCCGTCAGTGGGAACGACTGAATGAGATCAACGAAGAACACAACAAATATACTGTTGTAAGTAAACATATACTGGTTGCTTTGAGGTCAGTGCACTTTCTACAAAAGCAAAACCAATCCCAAGTAATACGGCCCACAACTGGGTTTTTGGCTTCTTTCATTCTGATTATGTTTTTTGCTAAAGTTCAGGTATACATATATATATACACATCTATGTATGTATCTATTTATGCTCACAGATTTGATCAAGGCATCGTTGAGTATTAATATTGCTTAGAAAGGTTGTCAAAACAAGATGAGGTTAGTAGCTATTTTTCTCTCTCTAAAAATGGGTTTCACACCTTTATTGGTACGAACATCTTTTCGGCAAGTCAACACATCTGCTCGGCTAAATTAATACATGTGTGTATCTATTTATTTATTTATTCTTTGTTTCACAAAACATATCTTGAAGGTGATTCTTCATATATATGCACATGTACACAAGTTGGGTTCACTTTTTCTCTAATGGCTTCCGTTGATGCCAACCCAAATCTCGGCAAAACCAAAGATCAAAGGTGTTGCATGCATAACGCAGTCTTGCCGAACACATTCTCAACAAAACCAAATTCAAAGAGATGTCGACCAAGTGATTCGGCACATCATGAAGCTAAGAAAAGTTTCCAACCACATGATCGGCTGTAAGTCGGCCTACATTGAATAAGGGAAGCTGTTCTTCTCTTTGAAAGAATTTATTTGTATATTTCTAGTCTACGTATATGTGTGTACACTAGTTTTTTAATCAAACCCAAAAAGCATGAGCATAGATGAAATATATATATATATATGTCACAAAATTATGGGTTGTATGTTTTCTCTCTCTAGGAATTGATAAAAAAAATATTATGTCAGACTCCGAATAGCACTGGTTGACAAAATATATAACAAACCCATCATTTTCCAAAGAACTTATTTTCATTTATGCTTCTATATGTATGAATGCACCCATGTCGAAATATTATATTATTAGTTGATCTTGTTGGGAAACCTTTCAACAAACATATTGCTCGATAATTAATTACTTTCTCTCTCTAAAGAACCAAGGTTAACCAATTGTAGTAGTAAAACTTGTGAATTGGCAGTCTAAGAGTTTATTTATATATTATACATTACATGTATTGTGAAACATTTGTCAGTTGTAGGTGCTTTTGAGAAGAATCAAATGGATTTCAATGTTGTCTCTGTACAAAGACACCTCAGCAACCACACTGCCGATGAATGTATGCAATTTCTATCCAAAATTCGAATTAATGTGAATCTCAAGGGCGATGCAATTCAATCGAAGTGATATTCTGCCAAAGCACCAAGCTAAAGTTGCCGGCCAAGTATTCCGGCTGGCATAACCGAAAGGAATTGCCGACCAAGTGTTTCAAACTAAGTTCTGACCAATGTGTTTCGGCAAGCCAAAATAGTTGCCGACCCACCTATCTCAGCCACAATTTATCTCGCAAGCCTCGACAATTTCTCTACTCTGAAGAATCAGTCGGCTATTGAGCCCATGCATGTGCATTTTTACAGTATTACAACTCATAAAAGATTGCTCGGCAAAGATATAAAGCTACTCGGCATCTTTTCCACCTTTCTCGGCAATCCTACTCGGCTACACATACGTCCACTCCACAACATTGGACATTCTCGGAACAACTACAATTATTAATTTATTCCAGCAAAAATCTCATGATTCACTTCTCGGAAGTACAAAATTGCTCGGTGCTACTATTCGGCAACATTGCTTATCAAACTCCGCAAATTCGGCATATCATTCGGCATCTTATCAACCATTAGTTCTCTGCATATTATCTTGGCTTCGGCAACTTATTCGGCAAGTATTTGAAAACATTACACCGCGATATTGCTTATTTGGCTAACATTTATTACTCGGCAAGATTGCTCAAATCACATTTCTTATTTGGCAACACTTCTTGAAAGTACTCACATGCATATCATTCAGCATCTTATCAACTATTAGTTCTCTGCATATTATCTCTTCTTCGGCAACTTATTCGACAAGTATTCGAAAACACTACACCACGATATTGCTTATTCGGCTAACATTTATTACTCGGCAAGATTGCTCAATCACATTTCTTATTCAGCAACACTTCTTGAAAGTACTCACATGCATATCATTTGGCATCTTATCAACTATTAGTTCTCTGTATATTATCTCTTCTTTGGCAACTTATTCGGCAAGTATTCGAAAACACTACACCGCGATATTGCTTATTTAGCTAACATTTATTACTCGGCAAGATTGCTAAATCACATTTCTAATTCGGCAACACTTCTTGAAAGTACTCACATGCATATCATTCGGCTGCCACCTGAATTGGCACAATTTGCTTTCCAAAATCTCGGCACTACTATCTCGGCATGAAACTAGGATCTCGGTTTACCGAAATCCACATCTGAGCCTACCATAGGATTCACATTGGCTCAAAGAGTCCAAACCCACCAACCCGAAGAACCAAAAGTAACCAAAGCCCGCCGAATGTTGCGAAACGGATCACATGTGCCGAAAATCAAAATTTATGAAGCTGTCAAAATCAAATTTTGGTTATACCAGCGTGAAGTACTCATTGAGACGAGTCCAACGCAACAAACCGCATCTTAATCGGAGCTAAAACGAAGCCATACGAGCTAATAGAAGTTTGCCCAAAAAATCATCTATCGTTGCTGGAGAAGACAACCAGGAGTTGGCCAACACAACAAATTATTCTGTGGATTGCGGCTAAGTTACATTACATAATAGCCAAACAATTAAGTTTAAATATATAATGTGCAAAATACAAGCATAAGTCTTTGTCTTGGTGCAGTGGTTCAGTGTTCTTTCTCTCCTAAAGTAAGGGTTCAAGTCTTGTTCACCCCATTTATCCTTATTTTTTATTTTTGCCAAGCCATGAGGGAAATTATCTAGAGATTCGCGGAGCAAAAGTCTCAATCGATCTAAGCCGTTCGATCTATTTTGGCTACAATTACGCCATCAGGAGTCTGATCACAGCGATCCAATAGTCCTTTCCAGTTATCTGACGCATTCTAAGTCCATCCGTACGGTCAGAATTTGCAAATTCAGCACAAAATAAATATATACATATATATTAAATAAATAAATAAATAAATAAACAAATAAATTGCAAATTTGATTCCGATATCACCAAGCACCTTACTTTGTCTCGGCTTCATTCTGATATTGCCATGGCACCGAACAGAGGCACAGAATCCGTTTCAATTCATTATCGACCTACTCGGCAATTTTGGCCCAAGTCAATTTTATTCCTTCCGAATAACAAATCTTATTCAAAAGCAATAGGGCAAATATACATTGGACAAGAAGCTCAACTCCACTAAATTGGCAACCACTGCCAACCAAGTTCATAGCAAACCTAACCCCGAAGGAATGCCGACACGTCGCCGACCAAACGATTGATATACATTGGACAAGAAGCTCAACTCCACTAAATTGGCAACCACTGCCGACCAAGTTCTTAGCAAACCTAACCCCGAAGGAATGCTGACACGCCGCCGACCAAACGATTGGCACAATCGCCGACCCAAGTGTAAACGGACACCGATGTTTTGACACTAGTTACTCGGCAGTGCATCAACTTTACCCGGCAAGATTATTCGACCATTATTAAATTCAACATTATGCATGATCATTATTCGGCCGTGCATCAACTCTATTCGGCTAAGCAACATTATTTTTCAACTTTATGCATTGTCAAACTTTATGTAGCAACATTGGCCACAATATTCGGCAACTTTATTCACCTAACAACATTATTTGGTAAAATATTTGCCCACTGGGACATCAGTCAATTTTTCGCTTTCCAATTAGGGCACATCAGTCGATCATCATCTCGACACCTTTGATATGCATGAATACTCGGCCAACTTGGTACAAACATTACAAGGACGATTACTTGAGTTACAAACTTCCGCTCATTTTCACACAGCTTCAAGCAAGCGCCCGTTTTGAGGCAATAAATTACACACTTGGTAGACAACAGTTTCCATATTTTTGCGCGCCGTCATTTTACCAAAGCCGAACCTTCCCTGCAACATAGGGCAATGGGAATCTACATTCCTTCCGACTAACACCTGGCATTCGAAAGCAATGCGGCAAGTCTACCTTGGACTAAATGCAAACCGAGCAACTCGGCAATTAAATAGTTGGCCTAATATCTACTTGGCAATTCCATATAAGCGGAGCAATATTATTGGTGATTAACACGTCCACCTTATTCGGTACAGGATACATTATTCAAAGTCCTTGCCACTTTGGCACTTAGTTGCCACTTAAAATCAGCGAAAGTCTCCGAGTACAGCGCAATCTTCGCACTCGGCACAGAGCGCCGTTAGCAAAGGCCTACACCCTTGCCTAGGGTTATAATACCACAGGTCTACACCCTCACCCGGGGCTAATAATACCGTGGTCCAATTTTTGACTGATATATCTACCTTATTTAATCTATCTTATTTGGTTCAAGTAATCATTTCCGTGTTCGACCTATAGAAATATTTCTAGCTCGGCATAAAAGTCCATGTTTGGAAGCAATCTTTACACTTGACAAAATACTGCACCCATGCCTGGGGGTTATAATACCGTGGCCTACGCCCATGCTTGGGGGTTAGAATACTGCGGCCTACGCCCATGCTCGAGGGTTAGAATACTGCGGCCTACGCCCATGCCCGGGGGTTAGAATACTGCGGCCTACACCCATGCCCGGGGGTTAGAATACCGCAGCCTATTGTTATGATTTATTTGTATTCCTTTCTGGGTTTTAGCTCAACCCCCCTCATCTTATGATCAACATATATACATTTTTACATACATTCAAGACACATGTACATTTATACATACATTCAAGACATACGTACATTTATACATACATTCAAGCATACATGCAGTCATTCATTCATATATTTTATTCATTTATCCAAAGTGTTCTTTATCAAAAAACCTAACAGCTATTTGAACAGCGTAACTTGGCAAGAAAAAACTCTCATTCCTTCTACCGCAGACAATGAAAGTTTTGGAGCAATTGTGGGAGCCAGAAAATTATAGATATTAGCTTATTGGGCCCAACCCAAACAAAGCCTACAAAGGTCTAGTCCAAATAAATATCACACCCCCCATCTATATAAAGGGGGGGGCATCCCAAGTGAAAGGTATGTCTGTTCTCCCTCCACCACACACACACACCCCTTCTGATATACATATATACTATTTCTTGATTCAAGGACTAACTTCATCATCGGAGTACTCCCGGCCGGCAACCCCGGTTGGGTGGCACCGACTATGTTCCTCATTGCAGATCTACAGGGGTGAAGCTCTTCTCTTCGTTGGATCTCTACAACATCCATGTGAGAGGATATTTCATGGTCTCACAGTAATGCAATTGTTCTACTATCTTCAATAATCTACACCTATTTTATTTAATAATATCAATTTTTATAATATTTTATTTCATTTTGAAATATAAATTATTCATTTAATAAAGGTTATATAAATAATTTAATATTGTAATATTGAAAATTTCATTTTCATATATATAAAATTGTTTATTTCGAAAGAAAAAAATTACATAATTATATACTTTTTTAGTTATAAGTCCATAATTAAAAAAATATAAGTCATACATAATTAAATTTAAATATCACCATGAAACATAACCAAAGAAAACATCTCATTAATCTTAACTAAAATACTGTAGTATAATTTTTTTTTTTTTTATTCCTAATTTAAAAAAAAGGCCTGGTTAGGCCGACCCGCGACCCTATTATGAGTGAGGCTTGGGCTTGGGCTCCACCTTTTGGCACATGGGACGGCCCGGCTCAGCCCACTAAAAAGTAGGGAGCCTGGGGAGGCCCGCTTGGGCCGGGGAGGGCCGGACCATTATTACATCCCTACTGATACCCTTGAAATTTTTATTTAATATAAATCTTTTTTATGTTTAAAAGATTATATACGTATATATATATTGAGGTTTGTAATCTTATTACAAATTATTCTCTCTAAATTGTTGATGTTATACCAAAAAAAATTTTAAATGATCATTTTATCATTTTTCCTACCATTTCTTATTCCTATCATCATGATTATATTCCATCGCTTTTCATCATTATTCTATCCACTACAAGAAAAAGCATATTTGGCGACTACAAAAGCACCTTTGGTCACTGAAAGTATAGGTTTTGGAGACTAAAAAATATTAGTAGCCAAAAGTAAAGATTTTTGGCGACTAAAAAAATTTAGTAGCCAAAAGTATAGGTTTTGGCGACTAAAAATCAGTTTGGTCACCGATATATGGCTTTTACCAACTAAAAAAATTTTAGTAGCCAAAAGTAAGACTTTTTAGCGACTAAAAAAAAATTAGTAGCCAAAAGTGAGGCATTGGGCGACTAAAAAGATATTTGGTCGCCAAAAGTGAGGCTTTCACCAACTAAAAAATTTTTAGTAGCCAAAAGCGAGGCTTTTTGGCGACTAAAAATAATTTAGTCGCCAAAAGTGGTAATTTTAGTGCGGGAATTAAATTTTTTAACGACTAAAAAATAATTAGTAGCCAAAAGTATAGAATTGGCGACTAAAATTATGTTTAGTCGCAAAAAGTGGTCTCTTTTTTTTTCTAGTAAATAATTTATTTTTACATAAATTATGTTCAATAAAAAATAATTATCTTTATATATATACTTTTATATTAATATGGGTCTATGTACTATATAAATAATATATGTTGCATATATAATCATATGATGTTATAGAGGCATAGTGGAAATAGTGTGTTGTATAAGGTCTATGGTGTGGGAGGTTGATGGTTGTAATTTATTTGTTTTTGCGAATGAGCTTTTGGTGACTAAAAGGTTTGGTCGCCGATTCCTTGAGTATTGGTGACTAAAACATTAGTCGGTA
Organism: Camellia oleifera; assembly: GCA_022316695.1. Taxonomy (NCBI): domain Eukaryota; kingdom Viridiplantae; phylum Streptophyta; class Magnoliopsida; order Ericales; family Theaceae; genus Camellia; species Camellia oleifera. The sequence continues at coordinate 104,281,733 of CM039317.1, read as the reverse complement.
AATGTATAATTTAAAAAAATATAATTGACTATTGGCGACTAAAACATTGGTCGGTAAATGTATAATTTAAAAAATATAATTAACTATTAGCGACCAAAGTTTTGGTCACTAAAGACTTGCTTTTTGGCAACTAAAAGTTTTATAGTCGCCAATACCTTTCATGACCGTCTTCCGGCAACCAAACCGGCGACTAAAAAATTTAGTCGGGGAAACTAAAAAACTGACTTTTGGCGACTAAAAATTGACTTTTGGTGACAAAATTTAGTCGTCAAATGTGTTTTTTCTTGTAGTGATCTGAACATATTTTTATTGAGTAACAATATACAAACATAAATTTTATGTAAAATTTTTAAACACAATGATATAAGTGACCTTTCACTTTAAAACAAAACACCTATAAACATGATTTATATTTACAATAACATCACTACCACAATATTTTTATGATATTTTTTGTATAAATTTTTATATATGAATAGAATTTTTTATTTTTATTTCCACCATCATTTTTCTTTCTCATCTATTCACCAACATTTATTATAATATTAATAAACACTGTCATTCACATTTATTACAGTATTATTGAATTTTTATACTTTATATATATATATATATATTGTATTTGGTGAATTTAAAAAAAAAATCACAAAATATTATACTTCTTAAGTTTATCTAGATTAGGTGTATCTAAAAATTTAAAAAAAAAAATTTCTTAAAATATTAAAACAAATTCAGTAAAAAGAAAAAAAAAACATTTAATTTTTTGTGTGAGTTAAACAAAAAAATATGATTGTTATTTCTCTTAAAATAACATGAATAAACATCAATATTATTTTATTATTTTATATATATAAAGATTACAGGATAAATATGTCATTTTAATCTGACAGGGGGGAAGTGTAATTTTTTAAATGTGAGGGAGATATCTGCATTAAACGAAAATCTCAAGGGGTGTCAGTGTAATTTACCCATTATTATATGTTGGAGTGTGGATTATTTTTAAAAATTTTGTTTGTCATATCATTTGAGAGAATTTAGAGGGGAGAAATAATGTATATGAATCATTTTTCTTTTTCAAATCTAAAAAAGGGATTTAAGGTCACTGTTGTGCTTGATGCATGGCGATGGTTGTTGTGTGGTCTGTGAGACTTGTTTTGGATTTTATTTTGATAATTTGAATCATTTAAGTTTTAGGTAATATCAAAAAGGATATATACCTTTAGAAAATCAAGTTAATCAGATATTGATAACCTCTTCATCAAATTACATTTATATTTAGTTTGATACATACATTTTTATTTTATTTTATTTTTATATACAGATGTGTTTTGATAAAGGAGTTATCAATATCTGATTAATTTGATTTTTATAAGTATATTATTCTCGATATTCTCTAAAATTTGAACGACTTAAATCATCAAAATAAGACTCAAAACGAGTCTCATGGGCTGCATGATAGTCACCGCCATGCTTAATGCACAACAATGACACCATGTCCCTAAAAAAGAGGTTGTTACAATTCATTTGTAATGGTGTGGTTCATTATAGAGCACTCATTTCAAAACAAAACATCATTGAAGATACATTTATGTATAATAATATTGTCACACCATTTTTATGAAATTTTGATATGAATTTTGTGTATAAATAAAATTTTTCTTTTTAAATTAAAAACTTTTCTAGTTCTATATGACTTTCTGTATCATTAGCATAGCAACAAACAAACTTTGATAATTTTTATTCTATGTAATGAAAGATTTCATTACATATTTAAAGTTATAGAGTATGAATGTAAATTTATAATTAGTTTAATTTAAAAATAAACATTACGCTCACCAAAATTAAATGGTGTTCTAGTCTAGCAGCAATAAAGCTATTGCCCCAAGAAAATTATTAGAAAAGTTGTTCAGAATTGAAAAGTGTGGAAAAGATTAATAAGTGCTGTGTGAGATTATGCAAATGAAATCGGAGCAAACATATATATAAAATTTTAATTTTTTTTTTTTGATTTCTTAACATATTTATAAAATTTTAATTTTTTTTGATTTCTTTGTGTGTGTGTGTGTGTGTGTGTGTGTGTGTGTGAGAGAGAGAGAGAGAGAGAGAGAGAGAGAGAGAGAGAGTGTGTGTGTGTCTTGTTTGTCAATTATACACTTTAACTAAAAAGTTAAAATGTCACTATAAATTGTCACATCACTCTTTTACTTTTCTACATATCTTTTTGTAAAAATTCAAAAAATTACTAAAGTAATTTAGAGCTGTGATTGGGAGCTCGAATCCGAGCTCCCCCGAATACCCCGAATCCCCTTTGTTTTTTTTTTTTTTTTTACAGCGGAAGAAGACGAAGAAGGGGGAGGGAAGGGGAGGGGGAGGGGGAGGAGGAGGGAGGAGGGAGGAGGGGACTGGAGGGGGCCATACCAGTGGGAGGAGGCGGAGGCGGGGCCGGAGGCAACGGCGGTGGTGCTGCGACGGCAGGGCTGGGCAGTGACGCGAGGCTGGGCGATCGGCGGCGACGGGGCTGCGACGATCCAGAGTTGCGACGATCGGCGGCGCCTCTGCTCTCTCTTTCTCCCTCTCCTCTCTGCTTCCCCTCTCTCTTTCTCCCTCTCCTCTCTCTTCCCCTCAGACACGAGGAAGAAGAAGAAAAAAAAAAAAAATTAAATCCGTGAAACGACGTCGTTTCACAGATTAGGGGGATTCAGGACCAAGATTTTCGAGCTACAAATCTTTTTTCAGTAATTTATTCCCAAATGACGTTCATGTCATTTTCTAAATGTCTAAAATCAGGCGGCCTATAATTTACCGATCATATCAAATCTTTGAATATTGTAATATGGGTGATTTGGAAAATTAGTTAAAAGTTGACATTTTAATTTTTTGAACTTTTTTATATGAGATGTGATATGATCCAAAATAAGTTAAAAGTTGATTTTTGACTTTTTTAACTTGTTCCCAAATGACCCCATAATTAATTCAGGGACAACTAGTATAGATTTTTAAAGATAATTTTAGACCAATAATAATTTTATGAATATTAAATAATTAAAATCTTAAATTTTTCATGAATTTACAATTTTTTTTATGAAAACACCATTGAATTCTAGTTGTCCCATTAATTTACAAGTACAATCATATCATGTACCTATATTCATTTGGCAATTACATGTTTTAGTCAAAAAAAAGTCAAAAGTCATTATAAGTTGTCAAATCACTATCTCTATTTTTTTGCATATCTTTTCGTAAAAAGTCAAAAAAATTACTAAAATAGGTTATTCCCAAACGAGACCTTAATATATAAATAATTGGTTTATTTCAATGATACTAAGGCCATCTTTGGTCTCATTTTCATTTTCTTCATTTTTGCTTTTCATGTTTTTTGAAAATAAAAAAATAAAAAAAAATAAAAGTCCCAAAACTCTTATTCTTTACATTTTTGTACAAAAATAATTAAAAAAATTCATTACATTTTTTTTGGCATTTTCTAAAAAGTGAGTTTGTTTCATAAAAATAAAAAAAATAAATAAAAAATCTTCAAAATGATTTTTTGAAATAGGTCACCAAAATTTTTAATGTGTTATTAGAAAATGAAAATATGAAACATTAAAAAAGACATACCAAACAGGGTTTTTAAGAAGCAACCCTAAACATTAGGGTGTGGCTAAATTTTATGTATCAGGTCATATTTTGATGATCTGATCCGTTTAATTTTTAAGGAATATTGAATAGAACATATTTGTAAAAAAACAAGTTGATCAGATATCAATAACCCTTTCATCAAATCATATTATATATATAAAAATGATTTGGTATTTATTAAATTGAATACAAATATGATTTGATAAAAAAAAACTATCGACATCTAATCAACTTTATTTTTTACAAGTATATTTTATTCAACATTTCTTAAAAATTGAACAGTTTGGATTGTGAAATTAGGACTCAAAATGAGTTCTATAACCCACACAACTGTCACTGTTATGTATGCACATAACAATGAACCCATATTTCTTTTTGTGTGTCTTATATAATTTTGGATATAAAACCACTCAAACCAACTTATTTAAATGCGAGTTTTAAAAAAAAAAAAAAAAAAACCTTATCTAAGTGCCACCAATTTTTTAGTTCAATTAATCAATTATTATTCACTTTTATATTTTTAATACATTATAGTTTTCTTGATTTTCTATGTTTTTATCAAACACTCAAAAACAGAAAAAGGCCAGATAGGCAATATTTTTATTTCAACTTCTTTTGGATTATTTCCATTGTCACCAAATGATTCATTTGTAATAATTAGACTCGAACTTGATAACACAGCCGGTAAGAGAATACCTATTTTACCATGCCAACTCTTTTGGTGTCAAACACTAAAGAAAGTATAGTTTGGGGTGATTCTATAGTGTGTAAATATTTTCCCTCGCATGGACTGGATAAAATGAGATAACACATAAAAGACAGAAAAGGCTTTTAGGCTTTCCTTGTCAAAAATATTTTACACATTTTTTATTGTTTGATTGAACAAAAAGTATGTAAAATATTTTTTGCATTATTTTTTTTTTTTTAAATGACTTACTTTTAAAAAATTTGCAAGTCAATTTTTACAAAGTTAACTTTTAGCCATTACCGTTTTAATACATTTAGCCTTTTCAAATATGCATCTTACCTCCCTAAAAGTCATAAATAAGACTTTATTGAATAGAAATTTCTCTTTTAGATAATAAAATATTTTTGTTTTAAGGCTTAGTTTGGTTTGACGTAAAATGTTTTTTTTCAAAAATAGTTTACTCATTTCCGTTATTTGGTTGAACAAAAAGTAAGTAAATATTTTTTAAGAAAAATATTTTTGCATCATTTTCTGAAAATGACTTACCTTTAAAATTTCATATGTCAATTTTTATAAAATTAACTTTCACTCACTACTTTTTCAATACATTTAGCCTTTTTAAATAAATATCTTAACTCACTAAAAAGTCATAAATGACATTTTATTGAATAAAAATTTCTCTTTTAAACAATAAAATATTTTTGTTTCAAGTGTCAACCAGATGTCGAAAAACAAAAACAAAACATTTTCTTTTGTATAAAATCAATTTACAAGAATTTTTTTTTTTTTTTTGTATAAAATATTTTATGTTGAAACAAACGGAGCCTAAGTGTCAACCGAAGGTCAAAAAACAAAAACAATTTTTTTTTTTTTTTTTTTGTGTCAAATCAATTTACAAGAAAAATATTTTTTCGTATAAAATATTTTACATCGAAACAATTGGAGCCTTGTGAGAGTTAAAAAAACTAACAATACTACATATTCAAAAAAAAAAAAAAAAGTCCTTATAAATATCTTTTTTTTTTTTTTTTCTGGTACATCGAAAAAGAAGTCCCTCAAGGGATCCATTTGTTTTGACGCAAATATTTTACACATAATTTTTTTTTAAATTGTATTTATTTTTTGAGTTTAGTTGACATTTGAAATAAAAATATTTTATTACTTAAAAGAGAAATTTTAATTTAATAAAATGTGATTTATGACTTTCTAGTGAGCTAAAATATTTATTTAAAAAGGCTAATGTTGAAAATGTAGTGAGTAAGAGTCAACTTATAAAAATTGACCAATGAAATTTTTAAAGGTGAGTTATTTTTGAGAAAATGATGCAAAAATAGTTTCTTTAAGAAATATTTTACTCGTTTTTTGTTCAATCAAACAACAGAAAATGAGTAAAATATTTTTGACAAAAACATTTTACGTCAAAACAAACAGAGCCTAGATATCACTTATAAACTAAAGTTCACAATTTGGGATAATGCTTTAGGGTGTGTAGCATACGCACCCTTTGTTATGACGCTTATGTGTTTGGTTATAACTTATGGTGATATTAGTTATAACACATTGTGATATTAATTATGACATTATTTTAGTTATGAACAATAGTTCTTATTTGATTATACCTCATGTGATATTTGGTTATAATTCAATTTTTTTTTTTTAGTTATTACCCTTATAGTATTGAGTTATATCATTTGTAGTGTCATTTGTAATAATTAAATTACAAATAAAATTACTTGCATATGATACACTATATAGAATTCCCCCACAATTTGAACCATGCTATTGAAAATTTAATGAAAGTAAGGCCTGGTGGGCAAATAATTGTCAGTGTTAGATTTTTTTTTTTTTTTTTTTTTTTGATTCAAAAGAAAAGTAGAACAAACCAATAGAACAGAGGCAGAACAAAAACCAAAAGAGGGCTAAGAAAAAACAATGAAACTAAGCCCTTTCACATGAAGCCCCAACAATGTCTGAAATCAGCAGATTTGCAATTTCATTTGGGGGATTATCGAAAACTACCAAGTTCTCTACATGATTCACTCCCATATTAGCAAGACCATCAGCACACTTGTTCCCTTCCCGGAGAATGTGAGAGATAGCACAGTTACATGTCAACATAAGAAACTTGATGTCTTCTAGCAAGGCTCCATGTGGATAATTGTTGGGGGTGGTGTTGTTGATGTGCAACACCATTTGCTCTGAATCTGTTTCCATTGTAATATCCTGCATGTTTTTTTCCAAAATAATGGTGAGGCCTCAGTAGATACCCCACAGCTCAACTTCCTCACTTGTAGCTACCTCCAATTTCCCATGATAGCCAAGAATCCAGGTTCCTCTAGCATCTCTAAACAGCCCACCATATCCAGCAGGTCCAGGGTTGCCTTTAGAGCATCCATCTGTGTTAAGTTTGATTTTCCCTGCACAAGGAGGACACCAGTTAGTTTTATAGAGCAACATATCGCATGTGAAATGATCAATCAATCTGGAAGGCATGGTAAATTTCGGCAGCCTGTTGATGAATTAGTCTCACAGTTTCTTGAGCATTGCACTCCTCTTGTTTGAAAACGAAATTGTTTCTAGCCTTCCATAAACTCCACAAAGTGACTACAAAAATAGTACCCCAAGGGACACTAGAGAACTCTTTACTCTTGCTCTTTATGTTGTTTTGGAGCCAAATATCCAAGGGCATGTTAGCATTGGATATTCTCTAGTTGTGATTACTCAGAATTTCCCAAACTTCCACAGCTTTCTGACACTCTCTCAGAAAATGATTCAAATCCTCACAGTAGAGTTGGCATCTGGGGCAGGTGTCAGTGTTGGTAATACCTCTGATCTTCCTTTGATGGTTAGTAAGTAATCTATTAAGCATTAGCAGCTACGTGAACCCTTTCAACTTTTGAGGAAGTTCCAATTTCCATATCTAACTCCAGTTGACCAAGCCAAAAGCCTGATCAGAATCTTGCTTGATAATGAGATTATAGGCAACTCCAACTGAGAAACCACCACTAGAGGATCCAAGCCAGTGGGGGTTATCTATAATTTCAACAAATTGTGGAAGGTGTACCTGATGAATTTGATGAAGCACAGAAGGTGGTTAAATATTCTCTACCTCAGAAAGATGCCATCCTCCTTCCTCATTAAGCATATCAACAACTTTAACATTCTCATTGGTATGTGGGCATGGAAAGAGAGAAGCTAAAGGCCCATCCCCATACCACCAATCTTTCCAGAAAGAAATAGACTTCCCATTCCCAACAGTCCATTTTGTACTTTTTGTCAGAATATCTCTAGTCTTCATAATGCTCCTTCAGGTATGTGAAGCATTCTTATTAGTAGGCTAGTTAGCAAAAGTGTGCTTGTGAAGGTATTTGCCTCTAAGAATCTTGGACCAAACAGCTTCTTGGTCTAAAGTTAATTTCCAGCCCAATTTGGCTAACAGAGCAATGTTCTAATCTTCAGCCCTCCTAAGTCCCAGACCTCCTTCTTGTTTACTCTTGCAGACTTGTTGCCAATTAACCAAGTGAACATTTTTCTTGCCCTCTTGATCACCCCATAAGAAATTTCTATTTAGCTTGTCAATTTGTTTGCAAATGCTTTGAGGGAGTTTGGTGGTTTGCATGATGTAGGAAGGTATGGAGGATGACACGGATTGAATCACTGTTGCTCTACCAGCTAAGGATAAGGCCTTAGCCTTCCATGAGGACAATTTTTTTTTGGATTTTCTCGATAACTCCATTGTAGATATTTCTGCTAACTCGACTATGGATGAGAGGAACTCCAAGATATTTGCCAAGGTCTTGGGTAAGGCTTATCCCACACTGTTAACTAAGCTCCTTAGCTAAATTCTTGTTGACGTTTGGGGAAATGAACATTGTTAGATTTCTGCTGGTTGATTCTCTGCCCTGATATGCAACAAAACTCACTCATAGTTTCCATAATCGTATCACAATTCGTTTGGTCAGATTTAGCAAAAAGAAGGAGGTCGTCAGCAAAGAACAAGTGTGAGACTGGAGGGCTGTTATTAGAAGCTTTAAGCCCTTTCCACTTTCCTTTCTCAACCTGCACTCTGATCATGTTAGACAACCTTTCCATGCATAACACAAACAAATATGGTGAAAACGGGTCTCCTTGCCTCAATCCTCTACCAGGACTGAAATTGTTCATAGTCTCCCCATTCCATAAAATGGAGAAACTGACAGAAGCAACACAAGACATTATAAGATCTATCCAATGTTGGTTAAGATTGAACTCTTCAAGAGTTGCTCTCAAAAAATCCCAAGATAATTTGTCATAAGCCTTTTCAAGGTTGATTTTGATAACAAGACCACCATATTTGCCTTTCTTGTGTCTAAGAGTATGAATCAACTCTTGTGTAATGATGATATTATCATGAGTGGCTCTATTAGGAATGAAGCTACTTTGACTGGGGCTAACAAGATCATTAAGGAGGGGGCGTATGCGGTTAACTAATAATTTAGACAAAATTTTGTACGAGACATTACACAGGCTTATAGGACAAAACTGTGTAATATTCTCAGGGATATTAGTCTTGGGAATGAGGGCAATAAGGGTTTGGTTAACAACGGGAGGTATATGTTTCTCTTGAAAACACTTTTTGATGAAATCACAAACATTGGTCCTAATCTCATCCCAAAATTTTTGGTAAAATATGGCTTGAAACCCATCTCTTCCTGGGGCCTTGAACAAATTAATATTCTTGACGGCCTCCCAAATCTCTTCTTTGGTAATGTTTCTCAACAATAATTTATTCTCATCATGTGAAAATTTATGTGTAGCAATATTACACCAATGGTCAAGGACATCAACAGGTTCATTGTTAAATAAAGAAATGAAATAATTTTGGATGTGATCTTTCAGCAACAGAGGGTCATCAATCCATACACCTTGATCATTCTTCAAAAATCAATCCTCAATTTTTTCCTTCTAGTAGTAGTAGATATGTGAAAAAATTTTGTATTCCTCTCACCTTGAGTAGTCCAATTAGCTCTAGATTTTTTAAACCACAAAACTTCTTCTTGAAAGAGAGTTTTGTTAAATTGACTGATAAGATCTTTCTCTAACAAAAAGAGGTTATGAGAGGAGGAGAAATGTTGAGCTTTTTGGATTCCCTCAATTCGAGATAACAACCATCTTTTCCTTTTAAAAATATTTCCAAACGCATCTTTGTTCCAAACAAGAGAGTTAGTAGCAAGAGAACTCAGGTTGTCTTGAAGAAAAGATTCATGATTCCAAGAAAAATTGACAATATCTTTATAACTAGGATGTGATAACCAAGCTGCTTCAAAATGAAAAGGGTGATTTATAGGGGAGAGTTTAGTTATACCTTCAGTGTAGACCATAAGAGGTGAGTGATCTGAGTATGTACGAGGAAGATTATGGACTGCTCCTTCAGGGAAGGTGATCCTCCATTCCGCATTACACAGAGCTCGATCCAACCTTTCCATAGTATTAGTCAATCCCTGCCTGTTGTTTGACCAAGTAAATTTCGGCCCCGTGCAACCTAGGTCCATAAGCCCACAACGGTTAATGTTATCGAGAAACTTTCTGCAACGGTTACTTTGATTATTCTGTGTGAAACTTCTCTTTTTATTCTGGCCCATGACATCATTAAAATCTCCCACCACAAGCCAAGGGTTAAGCATGGAGTTTGAAGAGTCTTCAAGGTCATTTCAGAAATTTTGACGCATACCAGGATTTGGACTAGCATAGACTGCAGCTAGCACCCACTCTTCATAGTTCTCTCTTTTCACAGTAGCCTGAATAACTTGAGAGTGGGCAATATGGGCACTGACTGAGACTTGTGTAGGGTCCCAAATCAACCATATGCCTCCTACTCGTCCAACAAGATCAACAATGGTAGAGGCAGTAAACCCCAAGTGGTTGAAGAAGAGACCCATTGAGCTGAAAGGAACTTTTGTTTCAAAAAGAGCAACCACATTTGGCCGATGAACTTTAACGAGTTCTCTAAAGTTTCTCCTAAAAATTTTGTTGCCGGCTCCCCGACAGTTCCATAGCATAACAGTCATGGATGATCGGTTAGAAAGGTGGGGTAACGGATCTGTGTTAGCCAGACCAATGAAGTTACGTACTATCTTCTTGGATAACTCTGATGGCCTTAGGGCTGCCATCTGAGTTGCCTGCAGGGGTTGTCCTTCCACGCTCACCCACCTGGGCTATATAGTCAGTTTTATCTCTTCTATCCACCATTCGATGCCTACTTGGTGAATGGTTTCGCTCTCTGGTTCGAGGTATGACCCCACAGAGCTGTGTTTCATCCTGGTGAGTTGCACTTCTGGTATCTCTGGGTCGTCGTTGGAGCTGGTGTTGCTGGGGGTACTCATGATTTGTATCAAGCGGTTTTTGTTTCAGATCAAAACTACCAATGGGGTTTTGGGGAGCTACAGAAGTAGATGGGAGAGGAGTAAGACAAGAAATCTGTGCTGGGGTGGGATTAAAAGGTGATAAACGGAGGTTGGGTGAACTGTCCTCTGTATTCATCAATTCTAAGTTGTTGTTAGTAGCTTGCCCCAGGCTAGGATTGTAGCTTGAAGCAGGAATCTCTGGTAAAGTTTGTCCTTCAACAGCTGGGTCCTTATCTTTGTTGAGTTATCTTTCATCCTTTTGGCCTTTTGAGAAGATTTCCTGAGCTATATTTGGATTGCCTGACTCACTAGTAGAGGCTGTTCTGTGTATGTTTACCATGCTTGGGCCAGTGTGGCCTTTATGCTTAGCTCTTTCTAGGGCTCCTTCCATGTTTCCATGCTCAGCTAAAGGGCCAAACCGATTAGCAGATCTTTTGCGATTGTAGTTGTTGGGCCCAGCTTGCCTTGCAATGGGGTTGGGCCTATTATTTTTCCTATTCACCAACATCCAAGGCCCAAATTCTTCTCTCTGCCCTCTGTCAGGAATAGACTGTTTGCCTGATGAACTAGCCGTTTGAGCTTGATCTAGACCAGCACCATGACCGTTAGCTATGGCTACTGTGGTAGCCGGCGTCAGCTCCGGCACCGGTTTGTTACTGCTACAATACTCTTTCCGATGCCCAACTTTCCCACACTGGAAACAGAAATAGTGTAAATGCTCATATTCCACTATGTAAGTATATTTACCTGTAGCAAATTGCGAAATTAATGGCTTTGTTAGATCAACTTCCACACAAACGCGTGCATACCTTCCTCGAGTGGACATGGCAGTATTAAGATCTACCTTTAAAGGTTTCCCAATCGCCTTTGCTATATGGAAAAGGACCTTCTCATTATAGTACTCAATTGGAAGTTGGGGAAACCTGACCCATAGTGTCGTGGCCTGTCAGTGTTAGATGTGAGCTTCTTTTTTTACATATACTACTTGTTTGGAGCATGCATTTTTTTAGGAAAAGGGTTAGACAATCAACTTTTGAAAAAAATTATGAAAAAATTATTGAAAAGTTCAATCTAATTAAAGTATAAGATATTAAATTCAGTAAATATTTTTTATTAGTAAGAGGTTCATCCTTTGTGAAAATAATTTGGCGAGAAATTCTTTTGTTGTTTTGAAAGATATTTTATTTCTAGTTTACCCTTATCTATCTGTTGAATTGTTTTTGACTATCTTTTTAATTTTTTTACTCTCTCTTCAAGTATTTTTTTTTATTTATTTAATTCTTTTGACTATCAATTCAACTTTTTTCCCTTATTTGTTCAAATATCTGTTAAAATTTTATTATCTATTCAATTTTTTCCTAAATTCTATCTGTTTAATTTTTTTTTTCTATAGGTTGAAATACAAAGCGAAACCAAACTGTATCTGTTCAAAAAAAATTCTATCTATTTAAATCTCTCTCTCTCTATATATATATGTTGCAATCTCTTTCATCATTATCATTATCATCATCATCATCATTATCAACAACAATAACAAAAATAACAGTAACAACAAATGTGAAAAGTGAGATAATTATCATCACTTAACTCATACACAAATACTTGCAATCCATCTTATAATGAGACTTGAGAATTATTTACAAAGTAGTAATATTAATTAAAAGGAAAGCTCAAGGTCTAAGTTGTCTTTGATCTCTTGTTTGAGACCAATACTTGCTTCTTTGATAAGATCAGAAGAAGAAGAAGTCATTGGAGGAGAGCTTCTCAACTGAATATTTTCCATGAAATCTTCAGGTTGGAAAGATGGATTCCACACTTCTTTTGGCTTCTCGTCCCCATCAACTAGGGGTGAGCAACGGATATACCGATCTGCCAAAACTGACCGAACCGAACCGATCCGCCGCATTTTGGACGGATGCGTGATGACGAGCGGACGGTTGCGGATTGATTTTCTTCAATCTGCCAATTTGACGGACAGATGGCGAATTTGAGGTTCCTTTGGTCGCAATTGAACTGCTAAATCGTGAGCACTCTTAGTAATTTATAAGACTTTGTGTTTTCAATTTGTTTAAATATTTTGTTTGTGTTTTCAATTGAAAAAGAATTTAGATATTTTGTTGAAAAAAAGTTTTCAACTTGAATATATTTTTTGAATTGAAAAAAATAAACGTAATATTTATCTATATTTTTTGGTTTTTAAATCTAACTCTAAAAGTAATAAATAGAAAATATGATATATGCTGGTTGGTTTTTGTTTTCAAAAACATATATAAATGTAACAATACAAAGACATACAATCTCTACTACTGCTCTGTTCATGGTTTTGGTGGTTTGAATTGTTTTTATATTTTAAAAATCACATTATAATACTTTATGTGGATGAGGCATGCAGTGATTGTAATATGTAGATGAGGCATACAGTGATTGTGATATTCTAAAGTTTCAAACTTTCTTTCTTTGGATGAGGCATGCAGTAATTGTAATACTTTTTTAAGTCATTGACTGTAATACTTTTTTTCTTTTTCTTTTTCTTTTTTTGAGGAAGTGCACAAGTTGAACTATGTTGAAAATTTATAAAATTTCAAACCACCAAACCGATTCGCATCCATCCGCCAAACCGCCAATCCGTTCAATCCACATCTGTCGGATTGGCAAATGGATGCGGATTGATTTTCTTCAATCCGTCAATCTGGCGGACGGATGGCGGATTGGAGGTTCCATGGCCGCAACCGACCCGCGCCCACCCCTACCATCAACCATTTTCCTCTTCTTTTCATTGTTGTCATTGTTGTTCACAATCTTTCGCTGTTTTTACATAAGTATATATGTGAGAACCTAAATTTTTAAACAACTAATTAGTTTGATTAATAATAATATTAAGTCAGTTAACAGTGATTATTAAATTATCGAATTATAATGTTAATAGCATCATGGTTAATACCAATATTAGATTCCTTTAAATAAAATTATTTATCTTTCTGGAAAAAAAAAATAAAATTTGTATCTAAATATAGTTGTGAAACTAAATGAGTTAAACAAATAACTACATTAGTGAGAGAATAGTAGGGAGCAAAATATCTAGTGACTAGGTTATATATATATATTCAATTGATTTTTATTTTGTACAAAAAAAAAATCAAAATTTATGTTGGGCAGAGGAATTCGGCCCAAGCATGCCAATGCATGCCTTTACTTACTGCCACACTCCATGCCTACATGCATAGATGGCAATTTCAAGCCTTTGTCAAGATTGCCACAGCATGCAAGTCAACTGTAATCTATCCTCTTAGATGATGGTTCCTAAGGTAAAACAGAAGTAAAGTAAAAATAAAATAATAATAATAAATTAGGCCCTCAAACTCCTATAATTAGGAGCACTATTCAGCCTTCCATTACACACACACGTAATTGAGCAAAACAAAGAGAAAGAGAGGGAGAGAAAGCAAGAGGGAAAGGAGAGAAGAGAGGGGAAGAAAGGCTCAACACTTGGGATTTTTCTTACTTCATTGAGGTAAAAATACTCAACCCCTATCCTCTCTCAGATGTTTTTCCTAACTAAATCTATACATTAAAAATATGCAAGAGTGTGTATTGATAATACACAAATACTCAATGCATGTTACATTTGGATAGAATAATAATCTTAAGATTATGTGATTTCTGTCTTTCTTACAAGTATGGATTAGATGGTTTAGCTACTGATTTTGCTCCTCATGTGTTTAAATATTCTCCATTGTTGAATTAATTTTGCATGCTTATGAATTTGTGTTTACTCTTCATAAATATTATTTTCTGTTATCACTAATGAAAGTAAATATGAAGGATTAAAGTTTCACATGGGAATAATAGCAAGAAACAATTTTTATAGTCTTGCATGTGATTCATGGCGAATACATAGTGTGATTTTCACAAAATACTGAACTTCCAGCAAAACAGATTTTTAATCCGTTTTGAATAAACTCAAACAAACTCATGAGAAAACTTTGAAAAAAAAAAATCTTAAATTACTGGAGTTCATTTACCATCTTCTCATGGTTCTAGAATATCAAAAGAAAAATTATTCGACAATGTTTCGTGGTCAAAACATGTTTTTAACTTCATTGCTGTCTGGAGGTAGCAGCAATGCTGACTTTACCAGGTCACCGTTTATTATACAAAATGAATTTTAAAGTGATTCTAATTGGAAAAGTTATATTTTTAAGTTACCTTTCAAATGCCTCTGGTTTCATATTTTTTTATTAAGTATCGAGAGAGAAACGTCAATTTTTCCAAAATGTGACAGAATCTGTCCAGTTTTCTTATAAAAATTATTTGACCATCTTACACTGGTTTTCAGTCTTCAAATCCTTCTAGATATATGTTCTAAACTCAAATATTTAGAAAATCGTTCTAACCATGCCTCTTTTCGACACCATTTGAGGCCCCTTTTTATTTTTTGAATGCAGAACACCTGTGCTGGAGGTTAAAGTAATGCACTGTCCCAGAAAACCAATTTTCTTCCAAAAATTATTTCTCGATTTTAAAATCATTTTTAGCCCTGGTATTCTTCTCAAAATATTTTCCTAAATCGATGAACTAGCACCAGTTAAAATATTATAATGGTTGAACTTTGTTTGGTATGGGTTTCATATTTTTGTTTTCTGACTATACAGTGCTGAAAGAAGAAGTGTGTGAATTCTTAAGAAATCTTGGATGATTCCTAAGGCATTCTATCACATTTATTTTGGTTTCCATATATGATTGTGTTGTGCTATATAAACATTACGTCACTGTTGTTCTCAAACTAAAACTCGTACATGCATCAAAATGTGAATTTGACGAAGTAAATAAACACGAAATTGAATAGATGCATTAAAGTTTACAAGTGATGGGGTGAACCTGGTTTAAAATCTTGCACAAGTGAGTTGCGAACCCTAACATGGCACGGGAAGATATTTCGGCTCTTATCGGTGTAGATGCTATAAGGTTGGTGGGGCGGGTGTCACAACATAGACCGTTCCCTTGAGGCAAACCGTGATGTCATGACTCGGGTACGTAACCCTGGTGCGTGGGCATCATTGGTAGTTACAACAAGTAACATTTGAATATTTGACTAAGGGGGAGTCAGAATTGCCCATGGCCATTGCTTAGCGGTTGAGTGGAAATAGTGCTCCGCGGGGAGTTACTTAAATTTATCTGATAAACTAAATCTATGAGAATTTTAAAAAAAAAGAAAAAGAAAAAGAAAAGTGGGCATTTTCCTTATGATGAAATACTGCTTCTGTTTGTTATTTTTTTTATTATTATCTATTGTTATTATTTCAACTGATGGCATTCATGTTATGTTTATTAAATGCTATCTGTTGTTCTGTTACTACGCATTATTCATTAATTGTAAGTATTATTATCGGGGTGGGTATTTTCGGGTTGTAGTATCTTATTGAGGTCGTCGCTCATTGGCATTCCGGTTGCCCTGGCGTTTTATGCCAGGTACCGAAGAAACCGAATGAAACATTGAGGTGTTGGAAGGCAACATTCAGCCCTGATTAGCTTGAAGCGTGCCAAAGTTTCATGAACCATTTTTCTAAGTTTTCTAGTTTTTCTCTAGTTTCTTTTTATATTTGTGTACTAAGACAAAGTTTTAAGTTTGACTGGAGTTGTAATTTAAGAACTTTTAGTTTTTGTATTGTTAATTAATGGATGATGGTAAATTTGGTGGCAACATTGATGAGGATTTTTAATTAAGAAAATTGATTTTAAGTTTTAAACCTTATTATGATGTCCTCAAATTTTGGGACGTCATAATATGACCACGAGCTTTGTGAATGCTCCTAATTAGGGCAAAGAACTCATCCAAAATTAGACCAGCCTATACAAATCAAATGAACACAAAGATTGCTACCACTTACGCCATTAATAAATCTAACAACTATAAATGTCGGATCTGAACCATGTTATTTTTTAAACATTTACCAAACAAGGGAGGTCATATAATTATCAAGAACATCAAACCAATATAATAAAACAATAAAACAAAAAAATTATGTACATACTCTAAACACAATTATAAGATGATACATTAATTTTCATTGTTTCTTCTTCAGGGTGAAAGTATGAGACTATGGCCTTATTGGCGTGATCAAATCAATCGCCATTTCGAACACAGCCAAAAATCATCACTAGACGACTAGAACTCCCATTTCTTTCATGTATCCGATTATAATATAATACGTTGGTCTCTATTTTGGGATCATATGAAAATATTATCGGGTGGTCTTAGAGTATTAATCCATTTTATTCATAATTTGTCACCATCTTAGAGATGTTGTTGTGACCCCTTATAAGGGTTGATACTAGCTTATTTCGATAATTCGAACAGTTTATTTTGTAGGATTCGTCAAAAGGAGTATTCACGAAAAAAAAATCAAGTTAATTGGACATTTGTAATCACATGATCAGGGACTAAAAAATAGATAATTTATTATCAAAATTAGGCTTGCAATTTATTTATTTCTTTTATTTAAAAAATGTTATATTGTTATATAGTTACAAATGTCCAGTTAACTTAATTTTTTTTTAATGAATTACATAATCTACTTAACAAATTTTATAATATAAACCTGTTCGAATTATTAAAATAGATCAAGTACTGATCCTCATAAAGGGTCACAGTATCCCTAAATCCATTTGTCAACTAATCACATATAATTTTAGCGGTTTGCGGATCACAGTATCCCCAAATCCATTTGTCAACTGATCACATATAATTTGAGGGGTTTGGAGATGCTGCTGTGAGCAGGATCATGTGGTGCTTCACTGGGAGATTTTTTTGAGTATTTTTTGATAACTCAAATCGTTATATTGTAGTGTTTGTTGAGTCTAGAATCCATGCAAAAAAATTGTCGGAGATAATTTCAGCAATAATTGATTAAAACAAATAAAATAAATAAAGGAAATGACAAAATCAAACCTTACAGTACTTCTACATATGCTTTATGAATAAGTTTGTGATTGAGGCCAGTGTTTGAACACTACATTTTTAAGACAGAATTTCGTCCTCTCCGAGGGTGCTTGAGAACAATGGATATCCTGTCTCCAGGATACAACAATCACCACAAACGAAGAGAGCACACTCTTTGATTGTATAGCAAACCGAAATTATGTTTTGCACTCACAAAATTTAAACTCACACTGACAATTATGTTTGAACTTAAGGAATTTGGAGTTAAAAAATTATAATAGGGGCTGCCTTTATATAGGCTTGTTGGTATCTATTTAGTTTAAACAGAAAAGGCACGAAGAAGGGACATGACTCTTCCTTTAAAATAAAGAGACACCATGAAAGGATTGCATCATTTCATTCAAATGGAGTCTATTTCAATTCACTACTGTCTTTATAAATTTTCTAACAAGCCCTCATATGAATGAAATTGACCAAATGAGAAATGCAACAATATGTAGACTATGTGAGTACAAATCTAAAAATATCCTGCATAGGATACGTAGCTTTTGGCCTTGAATATTCCTTTGTCAAAGACTATCAAATTTATTGGCTGATCAATGAACATGATGTCTTGAACTGTTCTGCCGTTGGTGTGGACCGAGACAATAGCCTGTCACACAGTTTTATTTCCATACACAACTTGATTCTATTAGTTGTGTCCATTTTGGCACTGGACAATTCCTAGATTCATGAGTGCTCTAGAGAATTTATTCTTTTCAATTCTCATAGAGTGGCCCAGTTCACACTCATATAGGTGATTCCCATTAAAAGTATTCTACTATATCTCACTTGAATTTCCAAGCTATGAGTCTCATTAAAAGCAAAGCTTAACCTATTTATAGTTGCAGGTAATCACTATCTCATCATAGAAATGGGTAGGAGTTTTACTCCTTAGTGATTCGAATGAGTCATTCTTAATTCGGTTGTCCCTTTAAACCTAGATCATAGGATCTCTCATCAATTAGGTTATGTTGCCATTAAAATAACTCTTAAGTGATAGGCTTTAGTCCTACTCTCCTCGATGATCGCAATAGTTGCTCTCTGGTTAAAACCTTTGTCAACAGATCCGCTATGTTGTCTTTTGACCTTATAAACTCAATGAAAATTATTCTTAGAGAACAGTTGCCTAACGGTGATATGTCTACGACGAATGTAACGAGACTTACTGTTATACAGATGATTCTATGCCCTAGTGTAGTTCACCTTTTTCGGGCCCCCTTTCGGAAGGCTTGAAAGAAAGCCCTATAGTTCGAGCTCCCGCGGTTCTAAATCTAATCTCACAAGTGCAATGTGAAATTGATAAACACCAAAGAGTCCAAATCCGACAAATCTTTTCGAAAATAGATTTTAGAGTCAAAAATGCCAAAATTAGACTGCTTTGCCTAGATGCAGAGTCGCCACCTAAATATTTTATTTTGGAAAAATTTAGGAAACCCGTGACTCGTGCCAAAGGCCGCATGTCCGTCATCACTAAGGTTGCCTTGCCTCGGGAACTTGGGTACGAGAGGGGAAGGTCATGAATTGAGCACCCCCGCTTACCCGATCAAAGATCGGCCTTTACTAATCATGATATGATTTTTATCAACATTATATGCTCTTGTTCTGGTTAGTAGGCTAGCATTACTATGTGATACACACAAGCAAATATAGACTAGTTTGCAAGAATTAGAACAATTCAATTTCATGTTTGTTTTGTGAAAATAGTTTGATTTTGCCACCTCAAGTGGGGTTAAAAGTTTGCAAATTTGCCACTAAACATAGTGGGCTTAAAAAAACGTACATTTATTGAATCATTTCAATTCAAGCAATAAGCCTTCATCCACAGGCATTCAAACGGTTTAACAAGTAAGCACTTAGCCTCATAGCAAGCATGCTAAACATGGCAATCACTCACACTCATGCAAGTGTGCTAAAGCATTAAAAACTCATCTAGTACTCCAAGCTAAGAAGATATGAGTCAGAGAAAAAATGCATGATTCCTAACTATGCCAAATGTCTAATGCAACATATGCGATATGTAATTACTAGGCTCGGTTACTAATGTGGCATATGAATTAATTTAAGACATGCGGTCTAAGCACATATTCAAAGAAGTATTTAAACAACAATGCAGTTAGAATGATGCGTCGAGCCTCGGTGCATGCAATACAAGATGAATGGATGCAAACATAAAGTATGCTAATTGAAACATGTCCCTAATCTAACCATCAAAAGCAGTTAAATAAAAGGGAGAAAGACATGGGGTTGGAAGACATACACATTATTACATTTTGCTCTCACGAAGGAGAGTCCAAATGAATAAACTAGCTAACTAGCAACTAAGCTAATTAAACTAACTATTACAAACCAAATAAATAACTAGCTAAACTACTTAACTAATTATTACAATAACAAATGAACTAATTAGTTAACTAACTAATTAACTAATTACAAGACAAGTGCAACTAAACTAAGTAATTAACTACTCTACCTCGAGAAATGAGAGATGTGCATGTGCATACTCGGTTATCACCCGAAAAGACCACCGTTTTGCTCTCGAAAGCCTCTGTTTGTAGAGTTGAACATTTCCAGAACCATTTTGCTCCACCCTACCAACACTCTACTAAGGTTTGCATCAGTGGCCAGCCGGTCACTAGTAAAGACTGCCGGCTATCTGCCGGCCATCAATGGTGTTCTGCTGGCCACCTGCCGGCCATGGATAGTGGCCTATTGGCCACTGATGCACTGGTTCATCATGCTGCAACAAAGGACAAATAGAGCAAAAAGAGGGTATTCTCACAGATTATTTGCACAACTCACCCCTCCTTTTCATGAACAAATCCAAAGAGTGATGAACTTAAGCCACAAACCACTAACTCAAGCAATCTCATTGCATGATGGCTTGTAACTCAAGAGGTGCAAGTTCAATAAATGCAAAATGAGACACACAAAACCATCACTCTTTCTTGCATGATCATGGGTAATGGAGACCTAGGAAACTTGACACATTTCATTACTTTGAGTATGAAATGTCCCAATTTTCCTTGTGTTCAATTAACGTCCGATTGAACATAACAAGTTATTATCTTACTCATCTTTTAGTCCCAAGTTTTAGTTACTCATTTTACTTTACCAACCATCCTTTAATCCAATTAAGTCCAAAGGGTGAATTAAAGTCCTCTAATGGAAAGAAGGCTCAAAACACAAGTTGCTTTGGGTATGAAAGAAGCATCATATAGTTAGTAATGAAACCCTTAAGGGATTAAACCATTAAATATGAAACCTCAATCTCACACTTAGGCAACCAAGTGACTTGAAACCACTTTCAAAGTAAAATTAAAAGCCAAGAAATGAGGGAGGTTGCAGAGATGATTAGTGCTTAAATTAAGTGTGAAAAACACTAAAAACATACAATCAACTCAAACAAGTGATGTCTAATAGCCTAAAACACTAAGCTTGTGAGAACTATTACATTACAATTATGTAAAACAAAGCTCAAATGACTTAACCAACCCAAAATAGAGTTAAAACAGGTCTAAAACAGCCTTAAAACATGCTGGAATTGAGCTAACAATAGCTAGAAAAATAGGCTAAAACATATAGCATGCTAGGCTAGTAAACAAAACATAAGGAGGAGAGGCGACTCCCTCCATTTTTGGACTTCAAAACATGATTTTAGCTACTGAAATAATTCTGAAAATCAGTATTTAAAGGCTCAAAAACAAATAGTAAAAGGGTGGGGAACACAAGCGTAAAGGTCTCCAAAACAAGGTAAAAAGAAGGGTGAACAACCCCTCAACCTTTAATGGCCTTAAAACTCACGTTTTAGCCCAAAAATGCAGAGTTTTTATAGTCCAAAAACAGCCCAAAAACATTTCAAAAAATATGCTAGAATGAAGACAAAAACATGGAGCAATTCAAGCAAGTAAACAAGCCAAATGATGGGTGGCTAACCCCACCATTTTTGGGACTTCAAAACCACTTTATTAACCTCTGAAAACCTCTAAAAATTAGTGGTAAAAAGCTCAAAAAAAGTTGATGAAAGAATGAAAAATACAAGTGGAAAGGCTTAGAGAACAAGGTTCAAAGAAGGGTGATTAACCCCTCTACTTTCAATAGCATTAAACCACAAGCTTCAGCCCAAAAAAATAGTTGAAAAACACTTCAAAATCAACAAGAAAATATAGAAAAGAAATAGTCCAAAGATGGTACAAAAGCAAGAGAAGGTATACCTCTTGAAGATGAATGCTCCTTTGAGTTATATACTACTAATTTCACACTCTCAAGTGCTTTAAGAGCTCAAATCATCTCATTAAGAAGTCCTCTAGGTTTGGTTTGGTGTGTTTGGGCATAGGCTATGCAAGTTTCAAAAGAGAGAGAGAATTGTAGCGAGAGAGAGGATTTTTCCAAAGATATTCTCACTCCTAAATGTTTTTCTAACCTTGAAAGCAAGAAGAGAGGCCTTCTATATATAGAAATATATGAGCTTTGGTCGAAAATATTAAAAAAAGAACAGTTAGAGCAGTGTGGAAACAGTCAGAGGAAAATATTTGGTTTTTACATTGATGGCCGGCAGGCTAGCAGTGGTGGCCAGCCGGCCATCACTCGTGGTCAACAGGCAAAAAATGGTGGTTGTTGGCCACCTGCCAGTCATGCCTCTAGGTCTGACTTCAAATGGGCATATCTTCCTCATCCAGACTCGGTTTTAGGTTATTCTTGAGTCTAAATTGAAGCCCCGGAAGTCTAGTTTCCATTGGTGGTAGCCTCACATCTAAATTCTAAGTTTACAATGAGATATACCTATATTAGTGAAGGTTGCTCAGTTTTTGGCTTAATCAGATTGATGCCTAACTTCAAACAACCATATCTCCCTCATCCGGACTCGGCTTTAGAAGATTCTTGAGTGTAAATTGAAGCCCCAGAAGTCCACTTTCCAATGGTGGTGATCTCACAACTAAAGTCAAAGTGCACAAAAAGATAGCCCTAATTTAGTGAGGTTGCTCAGTTCTTTCTTAACGGTTTCAAGTTCAACCACTTCCCCAACTAGTTTTATTCCCTCCACTCTTATTTTCTTCAACTCCAAACCTATAAATAAGATGTTTAAAAGATTTTTCAAAGAGTTCACCTCTCTTCCATTTATTTCCACTTTGTCCTTGCTCGTTTTACCAAAAAGTGCAACTTTTAAACGAAATACAAGCCTCGAAACATCATAGAAGCTTTTTGAAAAATATTTTGACAAAGAGGGTTTTAAGGTCTAAAGTAGTTTTGGTCCAAAATGGGGTGTAAGGTTGGGATTTAGAAGCTCTTCTTTATGAAGAAATCAAAATTTGCACAGCACAATTTTCATCATCGAGTGATCAATCAGAGGCGCCCAAGTCCTAAGGGTGGCCAAAAATGAGATGTCTACACCTAGCCATTGCGGTTTGACTATCGCAATGAATGCAAAAGTGCTAGCACAGGTTTCGACTATATTAGAATATTTTCTAAGAAATTACGAAGCTATTCTGTTTCTTCTCCTATTTTGTCTAAAGAAATAAATTCAAATTCCATTGTGGATCTAGCTATGCAAGTCTGTTTAGAAGATTTTCATGAGACCGTTGCACTTCTCAAGGTAAAGACATATCTACTAGTGAATTTAGAATCCTTAGTGTCAGATATCCAATTAGCATCGCAATGCCCTTCTAGGACCGCTGGATATCTAGTATAGCACAGTCCATAGTGACGGGTGTATTTTAGGTATCTAAGGCCCCGTTTGTTTGGGGTTATAGGGAGGGGATTGGGTTTGATAGTGAGGAGGGGATTGAGAATGGGGTGTTTGTTTTGAGAGATAGGGAGGGGATTAGTAATCCCTTGGGACTAGTAAGGAGGAGGAAGGGGGATTGGTAAGGAGGAGGTAGAGATGGTATTAGAAAAATAGTGAGGGGATTAGAAATTTTTTTATTTTTTTTATTTTTATATATTGGAATTATTTTTTTAAATATTAATGTTTAATTTTTATATTTTTTTTATTTGTTTTATTATTTTATATAAAAATAATTTAATAATTCCTCATTATTAATCCCCTCACTATCAATCCCCTCACTATTAGTCCCCTCACTATTAATCCCCTCATTAACAATCCCCTCACTATTAATCCCCTCATTATCAATCCCCTCCATTCTATCTCCCAAAACAAACGGGGCCTAAGAGCCCTAACAATTACTATCCAATGGTCTTTTCCTGGGTTACTAGTGTATCTACTCAATTTACTTATTGCATGTGCTATATCAGGACGCATGCAACTCATGAGATACATTAAACTTCCAATTATACGAGAGTATTCCAATTATGATATTCTTTCACCTTTATTTTTCATTAAAGGGAGGTTAGCATCCACATGTGTCTTTACATGACGGTCGTCATGCTTATTGAATTTCTCAAGAATTTTGTCAGCATAATGAGTTTGAGACAACATATCCTTTAGATGTTTTAGTAATTTTCATTCCTAAAATCACATCTGCTACTCCCATATCTTTCATGTCAAACTTAGTTTTCAACATTTTCTTAGTTGAATTGATCATTCTACTATTGCTACCAATAATTAGTATATCATCTACATATAAGCAAGCAATGACATAACCTTTCTCAATGTTTCTAACATAAACACATTTGTCACTCATTGATTTTAAATCCATTTATCATCATGGCATTTTTAAATTTTTCATGCCATTGTTTTGGTGTTTGTTCCAAGCCATACAATGATTTTATTGATTTGCACACTTTCTTCTCTTTGCCTGGAACGATAAAACCTTCTGGTTGTTCCATGCAGATTTCTTTATTCAAATCACCATTCAAGAATGCAGTCTTTATGTCCATTTGATGTATCTCTAGATTGTTTAAAGTAGCAATTGCAATCAACATTCTAATGGATGTGATCCTTATTACGGGTGAATAGGTATCGAAGTAATCCACTCCTTTAGTTTGCCTATAACCCTTGACCACAATTCTTGCTTTGTACTTGTCAATTGATCCATCCGGTTTCATTTTCCTTTTGAATATCCATTTATATCCAAGAGGTTTACAACTTGGTGGAAGATCCACAAATTCCTAAGTATGATTTTGTGGAATAGATTCAATTTCACTATTAATAGCTTCTTTCTATAAAGGAGCTTTTAGAGTTGAAATTAATTCTTTGAAAGTTCGAGGCTTTTTCTCAAGTAGAAATGTTAAGTCGGGACCAAAAATTTTCTCAACTCTAGCTCTTTTACTTCATCTAGGTTGTTCTTGTAATTCTCCTCCTTAGTTTTCTTCAACCAATTCTTGACAATTGTCAAATACAATATCATGAGTTTGTTTAGGAATACTAATCTCTTGAACGGCTTTGCAAAGAAAAATATTTTCGAAAATTGAAGCATTCCTTGACTCAATGATTTGTATTAACATGGACCTCCGAGTTATCACTTTTATGTACTAAAAATCGATAAGCACTACTGTTGTTTGCATATTCAATAAATACACAATCAATTGTTTTATAACCAATCGTGACCTTTTTAGGGTCTGGTAATGCTACCTTAGCCAAACACCCCCACACTTTTAATTATTTATAGGAAGGCTTTCAACCTTTCCATAATTCATAAGGTATTTGAAGAGTTTTCTTGTGAGGTATTTTATTCAAAATATAATTGGCAAAGAGAATAGCTTCCCCCTACAAGTTCTGAGATAGTCCCAAACTTATTAACATAGTATTCATCATTTCTTTTAAAGTTCGGTTTTTCCTCTCAACAACTCCATTTTGTTGAGGTGTATAAGGCGCAATAGTTTGATGCGCAATTCCGAGTTGTGAACTGTGGGAGCCAAAATTTTATAGGTACTAGCTTATTGGGCCTAACCTAAACAAAGCCTACAAAGGTCCAGCCCAAATAAAGATCACACCCCCCATCTATATAAAGGGGGGGATCCCAAGTTAAAGGTATGTCTGTTCTCCCTTCATCACACACAAACACCCCTTTTGATATACATATATATTATTTCTTAATTCAAGGACTGACTTCATCATCAAAGTACTCCCGGCCGGAAACCCCGGTTGGGTGGCACCGACTATGTTCCTCATTGCAGATCTACAGGGGTGCAGCTCTTCTCTTCGTTGGATCTCCACAACATCCATGTGAGAGGATATTTCATGGTCTCACAATTGACGCCGTCTGTGGGAACGACTGAATGAGATCAACGAAGAACACAACAAATATACTGCTGTAAGTAAACATATATGGGTTGCTTTAAGGTTAGTGCACTTTCTACAACAGCAAAATCAATCCCAAGTAATACGGCCCACAGTTGAGT
The DNA here is from genome assembly GCA_022316695.1 of Camellia oleifera. Taxonomy (NCBI): domain Eukaryota; kingdom Viridiplantae; phylum Streptophyta; class Magnoliopsida; order Ericales; family Theaceae; genus Camellia; species Camellia oleifera. The sequence goes on along the minus strand of CM039317.1, from coordinate 104,255,746 downwards.
CTCTTATTTTCATTTTGATTCAACTTGATTCGCAATATACATATCTACGTACATATAATATTGTATATCTGGGATGCCAGTTATGGTGGGTTGATCTTTTGAATATCATTTTTTGTGTAGCTAAAACCAACAAGAACAAAAATAGAGTAGAGCGTTTTCACTCATTCTTTCTAAAAATGGGTTTCAGCTCTTTTCGGCATCATTAATAGGGTTTCTCAGCCAAATTCATGCGTGATCTATTCATCACTAAGTGGGTCTTCACTTTTTCTCTCTCTAGACTAAATTGACATAAATAAAGCCATGAGTTATTATCACAAGTAATTTAACTTTTTTACTTCATAATTTATGAGAATATGGAGCAATCTATACGGCTCTTGTTGCCCAACTAATTTTTGATGTTATATAAAAGAGGTTTGAGAGCTCCATCATCGACCTCATATACAAACCGTTCGGCACTTCGTTCATAGAGACCAACCCCACAAAGCTTGGCATTGTGCCTTAGTATAGCACCAGAACCTCGGCTTCATTATTTAGCGGTTTAGTTCAGCATCACAATTAACCATCTTGGCCAAGCCAAGCTACTACTCGGCAACCTACCGCTAAAGTCGGCAATCCGACAAGGCTATTTGGTAGCTCTTCCTCCCTTCTTGGCAACCGACTACACGGTACTGCCCAATTTTACAAATCGGCATCGTCATTATTCATTATTCACATATTTCATGCTGTGAAATTATTCTATTGTTAAAGGAATTAGGACAATGTAATCTGAATCATGTAACTAGAATGACATTGATGATATTCTGGTCTGTCATCATTCCTCTGCATGTGCTTTAAATCTTTCCAACCATATATGGAACTGTTGTTCTGGGTCAAGGCCTCATGTTCCTTAATTACATCAAACACCCAAGGTAGTTGGTTCACAGTATGAGTGTAACACTGAAGAATTCAACTAATGGTAGCTATTGGTTCGATAGATTTCTTTCCTTGATAATTTCAATGTATCTTGCTAACTGTCAATAAAAATCAATGGTTGTTCTCATGTTGACCTGCAAAATGGTAATTATGCAGATACATGTTCTTGTATTTAATCTAGATTCATTGATTTTGCTCATGTTTCTAAACCCATCCCTAAGATTGCTTATTCATTTATTACCTCACAGAGTTCATTTATAAAGTTGATTCTTGATATATGCATATATGTACTTCTGCTAAAACTTTTTATGGACTCCAAAGTTGGTCTTCCTTTTTCTCTCTCTAGAAAAAGTAGACCCACGGTTGGGTCTTTGCCTTTTCTTTTCGACATATATATATGCCTATATATCTTGTTTCTCTCTCTCGAAGTGTTCTTGGAAATCAAAGACAAGAATTCAACATGACCCACAAACAGCAAACCCAAAGGCAGCAAAGAATTAGACAATGATCTTCCATCTTCCTCGGTAACACTTTGGCAATAATGAAAGCATCAAATTTGCCTTTGACGGATGATTCGGCACACCCATACATGGTTGTTTACATTACCCGGCACTCGTGTCAAGATAATGCAACCTTCGAAGCAAGAGTAGCTCTGCCATACCGTCCTCTCCTCGGCCAAACAAATACATGGATAAGCGTCACAATTATGCCGACATGCACAAGCAATTGCAGACCAAGTACGGCACAACGTTGTATCGCCTCAATGTTGCACCTTCTCGGCAACCTATCCTAGGTCGATGATTCGTGCCGATCAAAGTAACCCATCCAAGGATTATCTTCTCAGCCGAGAGCCCAAAACTAGGCAATTTACGCTCCGAAACATGCAATCATGCTTGGTCGGACTTAGTTTTTTATTCTCGAGTGAAAGTTGTTCGGCAATGATCTTGCGCAGTATTTTGCCGACTAGATGAGTCATGGTAGGAGAATTTTGTTGCCGCCGGCAATGACCATCTCGATGACCCAACATCCGGCAGATCATCTCTCAGTCATTGGCTACCTTCGACAACATTTCCATTGGCCCATCAGTGCGTTGAAGCTTAGCCATCCTCCTCGGCAGCATATAGGTTACTTGCGAATGTCGAATAGCTACCAACTTGCCGAAATCACACAAAGTACCTAACTCTTTTCCCTTCTAACCTTTGCCAACCAAGCTCTCGGCAAAGACAGAACAAGCCGACCATACAAAGCTCGCTCGGCAAAGCTACAAAGCTGTTCGGCGGTGCCATTGCAAATGCATTTCGACAACTATGCATATTCGGCAATCCTACTCGGCCACACATACGTCCGCTCCACAACATTGGACATTCTCGTAACAACTACAAATTATTAAATTATTCACCTCCAGCAAAAATCTCATGATTCACTTCTCGGAAGTACAAAATTGCTCGGCGCTACTATTCGGCAAACATCATATCGTATTGCTTATCTGCGATTCGGTATGTCATTCGGCCGATTATCAACTGCATATTAACACAACTATGCATATTCGACAACGACCAACGAGCCAAGTTACATCCATAGGCCCAACAAACAATTCGGCAATTTTATTGGCTTACTCGGCATATTATCAAACAAGGAGTTTCAGCAAACCTATTGACTTATTCGGCAATTTGTATTTTCATTCAGACTGCATGCATATGATCAACTCGGCTTATAACGTATTCGGCAAAAATTACACCGCATCATTTCTTATTCGGCACAAATATCTCGGCTCGGAACGATCATCTTGGCTTGCCGAAATCCATATCTGAACATATCACAGGATTCGTATCGGCTCAAAGTGTCCAAACCCACCAACCCGAGAAGTCAAGAAGTAACCAAAGTATGCTGAAAATTGTGATACGGCTCACATTTTCTGACAACTGAAATTTTCGAAGCTGTCAAACTCAAGTTTTGCCAATACCAACGTGAAGTACTCATTGAGACGATTCCAACGCAACAAACCGCGTCAAAATCGGAGCTCAAACAAAGTCGTACGGGCCACTCAAAGTTTGCCCAGAAAATAAATTCATTCGCTGGAGAAGATGATCCAGCAAGTTATGAAGAAATAATCATGTGCTCCACGGTCACATTACACCCTGTTGATCTAAGTCGTTAAATCTATTTTGGCTACAATTACGCCATCAGGAGACTGATCACAGCGATCCAATAGCCCTTTCCATCTATTTAACGCATTTCGGGTCCATCCGTACAATCAAAATTTGTCATTTCAGCTCGCAAAATATATATATATATATATAAATTAATAATTAAAAATACAAATAAATCGCAGATATGATTCCGATATCACCAAGTACCCTACTTTGTCTCAGCTTCATTCTGATTTCGCCACGGCACCAAGCAGGGGCACGGAACCCTTTTCAAATTATTATCAGCCTACTCGGCAACTTTGGCCCAAGTCAAATTTATTCCTTCCGAATAACCAATCTTATTCAAAAGCAATGGGGCAAATATACGTTGGACAAGAAGCTTAACTCCACTAAATTGACAACCACTGCCGATAGCAAACCTAACCCGGCAAGATTATTCGACCATTATTAAATTCAACATCATGCATGATCATTATTCGGCCGTGCATCAACTCTATTCGGCTAAGAAACATTATTTGTCAACTCTATGCATCGTCAAACTTTATGCAGCAACATTGGCCACAGTATTCGGCAACTTTATTCACTTAACAACATTATTTGGCAAAACATTTGCCCACTGGGACATCAGTCAATTTTTCGCCTTCTAATTGGGGCACATCAGCCGATCATCATCTCGGCACCTTTGATATGCATGAATACTCGGCCAACTTGGTACAAACATTACAAGGACGATTACTCGAGTTACAAACTTCCATTCCTTTTCACACAGCTTCAAGCAAGCGCCCGTTTTGAGGCAATACATTACACTCTTGGCAGACAACAGTTTGCATATTTTTGCGTACCATCATTTTATCAAAGCCGAACCTTCCCTGCAACATAGGGCAATGGGAATCTACATTCCTTCCGACTAACACCTGGCATTCGAAAGCAATGGGGCAAGTCTACCTTGGACTAAACGCAAACCGAGCAACTCGGCAATTAAATAGTTGGCCCAATATCTACTTGGCAATTCCATACAAGCGGAGCAATATTACTGGCAATTAACACGTCCACGTTATTCATTACGGGATACATTATTCAAAGTCCTTGCCACATTGGCACTTGGTTGCCACTTAAAATCAACAAAAGTCTCCGAGTACAGCGCAATCTTCGCACTCGGCACAGAGCGCCGTTAGCAAAGGCCTACACCCTTGCCCGGGGTTATAATACCGCAGGTCTACACCCTCACCTGGGGGTGATAATACCGTGGTCCAATTTTTTACTGATATATCTATCTTATTTGGTTCAAGTAATCATTTCCGTGTTCAGCCTATAGAAATATTTCTAGCTCGGCATAAAAGTCCATATTTGGAAGCAATCTTTGCACTTGACAAAATACTGCACCCATGCCCGGGGGTTAGAATACTGCGGCCTATGCCCATGCCCATGCCCATGCCCGGGGGTTAGAATACTGCGGCCTACACCCATGCCCGGGGGTTAGAATACCGCGGCCTACACCCATGCCCGGGGGTTAGAATACCGCAACCTACCGTTATGATTTATTTGTATTCCTTTATGGGTTTTAGCTTAACCCCCCACATCTTATGATCCACATATGTACATTTATACATACATTCAAAACATACATACATTTATACGTACATCGTACATTTATACATACATTCAAGACATACGTACATTTATACGTACATCGTACATTTATGTATACATTCAAGCATACATTCACGCATACATGCAGACATTCATTCATATATTTTATTCATTTATCCAAAGTGTTCTTTTTCAAAAAACCTAACAGCTATTTGAACAGCGTAACTTGGCAAGAAAAAACTCTCATTCCTTCTACCCCAGACAATGAAAGTTTGGAGCAATTGTGGGAGCCAGAATTTTATAGGTAGTAGCTTATTGGGCCTAACCTAAACAAAGCCTACAAAGGTCCAGCCCAAATAAAGATCACACCCCCCATCTATATAAAGGGGGGGGGATCTCAAGTTAAAGGTATGTCTGTTCTCCCTTCATCACACACAAACACCCCTTTTGATATACATATATATTATTTCTTAATTCAATGACTGACTTCATCATCGGAGTACTCCCGGCCGGAAACCCCGGTTGGGTGGCACCGACTATGTTCCTCATTGCAGATCTACAGGGGTGCAGCTCTTCTCTTCGTTGGATCTCCACAACATCCATGTGAGAGGATATTTCTTGGTCTCACATGAACATAAGTCACCAAAAGATGCATCATATTCACCACCTCTATTACTTCGTAACGCCTTAATTTTTTTTCCTAGTTGTAATTCAATCTCATTCTTATATTGATTGAATTTTTCCAAGGCTTCATCCTTGCTTCGTAGCAAGTACACATGGCAATATCTAGTGCTATGTCAATAAAAGTAATGAAATACTTTTTGCCACCCTGAGTTTGAACAAATTTCAAATCACAAATATCACTATGGACTAAGTCCAATAGCTCAGTTTCCCTTTCAATTGATTGAAATTGTGCTTTAGTTAATTTTGCTTCAACACACACTTCACATTTGTGATTTGAATTAATTTAAAATTTAGGCAACTAATCTAGGTAAATTAATCTTCGCAAAGTATCATAATTTACGTGACCTAATGTTCCATGCCACACACAAGAAGACTCAAGAAAGTAAGCAGAAGATGTGTTAATTTCATTAAACTTTGGAACAACAGTCATTACATTAAGTTTAAAGAGTCCATCGCTCATGTACCCCTTTCCTACATACATTTCATTTTTGGTGAGTAGAAACTTATCAGACTCAAACACTAATTTAAACCTATTCTTGCTCAACAAGGATCCAGAAACGAGGTTCTTTCGAATATCTGGTACATGCAACACATCTTTGGGAGTGAGTTCTTTGTCTGACACCATCTTTAGCACCACGTTACCTTGTCCCTCAACTTTGGAAGTCGAAGAATTCCCCATGTAAAGTTGTTCTCCATCTTCTGTTGCATGATATGATGAGAACATCTTTTTCTTGAAACAAATGTGGCGAGTAGAGCCTGTGTCCACCCACCATGCTTTGGGGTTGTCCACCAAATTGACTTCAGACATGACGCCAGATATATTCAAGTGTGAGACCATTGCACAAAGACTCTCTTCTTTAGTTAAGTTGGCTTGAGCGGGTTTTTTCTTGTAGTTCTCTTGTGTCCTCTTGTGACAATCCTTGGCACGATGTTTTATTTTGTCACACACAAAACACTTGCCATTAAAATTTTGACTGTCTCCACTTTTAACACCTTGGTTGGAGCTCTCTCTAGGATGTTTCCTTTTCTTATTATTGAACTTTGACTTATGTTCCACAATGTTTGCCTTGGATTCCATGAGACGATGCCCATTTTTCTTTTCAGAACCACGATTATCCTCTTCAATCCACAAGTGAACAATCAAATCCTCTAGTGACATCTCTTTGTGTATATGTTTTAAACAGTTTTTGAAATTCCGCCAAGTCGGCAGTAATGTTTCAATAATAGCCGCCACTTGAAAAGATTCGCTCAGAGACATTCCTTTTGTATGAATTTCATGCAGGATAACTCGAAGTTCTTGGACTTGATTGATCACTATTTTGGAATCCACCATCTTAAAATCAACGAACCGACCGACAACAAATTTCTTTGTTCTGGCATCTTCCGTTTTATACTTGTGATTAAGCGCATCCCACACAGGTTTTGCGGTCTTGATTGGACTATACACATTGTATAATGTGTTATAATGTGTTATCCAAACCATTGAGGATATAGTTCCTGTAGAGAAAATTTGCATGTTTCCATTCATCCACCGCTGCAACAATTTGTGCATCACTTTCATTCCCACTAAGAGATAGAGCATCTTCTCGCAAAAACCTTGCCAAATTCAAGGTGGTCAGAAAAAAATAACATTTTCTGTTGCCAATGCTTAAAATTTGTACCACCGATTTTTTCAAGTTTTTCTCCATGATTGACGGGAACATTACCATGTCCAACAACCATCGGAATGGAAGCAACCAGTGTAGACACAACCAGTGGCGGAGCCAAGAAATTAAGGTAATGGGGGAACTTTATAATTCAATTTTTTTTTGGTGATCAACAATAAAATAATAATAATTTTATGAGTTAAATTTAAACATAAAAATTTAATTATTTATTATTAATAACAACTAATCAAAATTCTATAATAATGTGAAATAACTCAAACACGATAGTAATATAAGTATGCAATTTTAGCACAAAAAATTACAAATTAAAATTCTTAATTTTAGAAAATAGAAGCAAATCATTTATAGCACAAGTCATTATAAAATTTCTATAATTTTTATTTGATATAAAAATATTAGAGAAATAGTATTGATTATAAAAATGTGTTTTGAATAAAAATTATTAGATAATCCCAAAATATTATGTAGTGTTGATGACGTGATATTTTGGATATAAGAAATCGCAATTCACACTAAGTGATTCACCTATTATCTTTCAATTACCTAAAAATAATGAGTTACTAAGTTCCATTCATAAAATTTGACACTATATTATTGATTTAGACCATCACATAAATAATATCATATGACGCTCTAAGAGTACTAAATAAATTAAATATTGTGTGTGAACAAAAAATATATATATATCAAAACTGAGGGGGGCACGTGACCCCCCTCGTCTAGCTGTGGCTCCGCCACTGGACACAACGGCTGTAGGGGCAGTATTTCCCGGTGTAACATTACTTTCTGTAGCCATTTCTGATTAACAAAGTTAATTTATGTTAAAAAGAAGATTCCACTATATATATAACTATAAAAATAAATTTATATATATATGTAGAGTAAACTTCACAATACCAGAATTAAAAAAAAAAATGTAAAAATAAGTGTCCAAATAATCTAGTATACTACAAATTATTAGGACAACAAAACAAAGTTCTATTGCAAAGAGAATTTGGGTAAACAATTTTTTTTTTCAAAAAAAAAAAAAAAAAATCCACCAAACAGTAACCAAACAAATTCAGTAAATTTTTTATTTAGGTTGAAAATCTTATCAACAACAATCGTGTTCCCAAAAAACAGTATTCTGGAAAATTAATACTAGAACTAGAATACAGAAGAACAGAGTTTCACTGAAACACTGTCACGGTTAAAACAAAATTGTCTTAACAGTATTGAAAGCCACATGTATAACAATTATACTAAAAGAAAACAGAGTCCCACAACAATAAAGCAAATATTTTTTTTTTTAAATAATATAAAGATGCAATATTGAAAATGATACCAGAGTTTTAATGTAAACGAAACCAAAGAAAAAAAAAACCCCCAAAATAAATATTGTAGTATTCTCTAAACTTAAAACCAAAATTTAACTGAAAAAGAGTTATACTCAAATACAGATTTGCGTAAATATTTGTAAACAAATGTGTAATAAATAAACTAAATAGTATAAACCCAGAGTTCTAATACGTTGTATATAAGAAAAAAAATTTGCTAAAAATTAATTTTAACTGAAAAAATCAATGCTGTAATACATAAAATAGTATAGAAATTCTTTCTTAAAATTGTTGGAGATAATTTCAGCAATAATTAATTAAAGAAAATAAAATAAATAAAGGAAACAATAAAATTACACCTTATAGTACTTCTACAGATGATTTATGAATAAGTTTGCGACTGAGACTAGTGTTTGAATACTGTATCTTTAAGACAGAATTTCGTCATCTCCAAAAGTGTTTGAGAAGAATGGACGTCCTGTCTCTAGGATACAACAATCACCACAAATGAAAAGAGCACACTGCTTGATTGTAAAGTGAACCAAAATTATGATTTGCACTCACAAAATTCAGACTCACACAAATGAAGAATACTTGAACTTGAGGAATTTGGAATTAAAAAAATTGGAATGGGGGCAGACTTTATATAGGCTTGTTGGTACCTGTTTAGTTTGAACAAAAAAGACACGAAAAATGGACATAACATTTCCTTTAAAATAAATAGACACCATGAAAGGATTGTACCCTTTCATTCAAATGAAGGGTTGCACGCTTTCATTCAAATGGAGTCTATTTTAATTTACCACTGCATTTAGAAATTTTCCAACAATAATCAAGTTAATCAAAAATCTGTAATCCCATGATCATATATTAATTGTTTTAAAAAAAACTATAAAGATCATCCTAAATGTTTATTTAAAAAAAATAATTAATAAATGTGCTTTTGTTAAGGAGTGATAGATGTCCAATCAATTCCATTTTTTACATTGATGATGTATTCAACGAATCTTATAATATGAACGATTTGAATTATCAAAAAAGGCTTAGAAAAAAACCTTACTGGGACATCACAAAAGTCTGTTGAGATAGCTAGATCCCTTGGTCCTAATTTGAGACTCCATATGACAATACTCTAGAACCACTAAATAACTTATGGGTAATTTTATTTACACACTATCGATTCTCTCAGTACACACCATTACTTAGTACACATATATAACAATTTATAGATTGTGAAAATATCTCAGTTCACATCATAACTTCCCCTATTTAATCCCAAGCTAATAAACTGGTACACACCGCAATTGAAATGTTCAATTTTTTTTATGTATGAACATTTAATATTTGATTAACCTTAATAATTTGAACAAAATAATTTGTTGAAATATAAATAATTGAATATTTTATAAATGTTCAACTCTGATTGTCATAATACGTGACAAACGAATAAGTCATCTTCTATACGAATGAGACAAATAAAAAAGTAAACTAACATTTTCATTGTTGTATTGTTTCAAATCAACAATCTGAGTGTCATCCATTGTGTGCAAATCTTCAAAACCAATTAATTTTAATGTTATTAAAATCCTAAATCTTCAAAGGCAATAATATTTTGAATTTGAAAAATAATGGTGAAGATTATAATGGCGAAGATGATAAGTGTAGTGCGTTATATTATAATGGTTAAGATGAACAGTGTTGAAAAAGAGATTTGTTCTAAAAGATATATTGTATAAGTGATGGTGTGTAAAGAAAGATTTGCGTCTTCATATGTGAATTACTTGAATGAGTACATATAGTAGTCATTTTACTTGAAGATATTATTGTCATATCTATATATTATATAAAGAAAATGGGGTTTCTAACTCACAAGCCTTGTGGGAGCTCCAATATTCTAATCTTAATTTTCTAATTTTTTGATTTAAAAAAAAAATTTCAGTATTTATTGACTTTTTCTAATCCACAAGTCTTTTTGAATTCTCTCATACATACTACTGCACCAATTTCAACTTCTCCTATACACTATGGTTACTAACGAAATTATTAAATTATTTTTATAAAAAATCAAAAAAATAATTTGTATATTAAAAAAATATCTAAAACAAATATAAATTCTTATAAAAAAATAACATGTTGCAATTGCGAAAAAAAGAGAAAAAAATTAACAAAATATCTAAAATAAATATAAATTCTTATTAAAAATAACAGGTTGAATTTGCAAAAAAAAAAAAAAAGAGAAAAAAATTACACTGTAAAAAAAATTTGTATATTAAAAAAATATCTAAAATAAATATAAATTCTTATTAAAAAAATAACAGATTGCAATTGAAAAAAAAAAAAAGAGAAAAAAATTACACTGTAAAAAATAATTTGTATATTAAAAAAATCTAAAATAAATATAAGTTCTTATTAAAAAATAACAGGTTACAATTGCAAAAAAAATAAAAAAAATTACATTGCATTTCATTAATAATGCTAAAAAAATGTGCCAAGTATTTGTGTAAAAGCTTGAAATGTGTCAACTCTCAAATTATCAAGTGAATATAGATGAATTCAAAGAATTCAGCTTTAATGACTAACAAATATTAGAAACCCGACCATTGTAGCCTAATAATTATTAATTAATAGAATTCAACAATTGACAGGTCTCAAACTACATCGCTTTATCTTATCAAATATTACTTTTTTTTGTTCATGCATTCATTCTAATATTAATAGAGAATTGGACATGTGAAAGAGTGAGAGATATTAAAATTATATATTGAGTTATGTATTTGTTGTGATGAAAAATAAAGGTTGTCTTCCTCTTCTACAACGATTTATCTTGTTATACCTCCAATTAAAACGTCAAGTTTGCTTCTACATTATCATTGAACGTTACTTTCATTTTTTTAGATACTTTGTTTCACAATTATTTGTATTTTGTGTTATGAAATTTATTATATCTGTGTTTGTAAAAGCTATTAGATGGACTTAATGCAAGAAATGCAAACTATTTCAATGTTATTCTCGAGATTAAAAGTACAAAAAACATACACAAAAAGTATATGAATACAAGGGCGGACCCAGGGCTGGGCATAGGTGGCTGCAACCCAGTCTAAAATTTAAAAAATCTATAGAAATTTTTTTTATAGCTCAACCCAGTCCAGCCTCCCAACCTCTCCCAATCCAGCCCCGTCCCAAATAAGGGCCGATAGTTTTTTTGTTTTTTTTTTAGATAAGTAGCCCAATAGCAGCCCAATACTTACCCAAAAAAATAAATAGGCAGCCCAATAGGTTTGTATTTGTTTAAAGAACAAATCTTCCAAAACAATATTCACATCTTTCAATAGATAGGCAGCGGCCCTCTCCGTCGTCTCCAGCAACCTGTAGTAGTTCCACTTTTCTAACATTTTTGATAAGTGTAATTAACCAATTATTTTATTTTGTTGCTTGATAATGGATTTGATTAACAATGATTTTGAAATTTTATCTTCATGCAACAAATATTATATTACCCTTAGTTTTTTTATGATGCTGCCTTGTTCAATGTTCTAAATTGCTCTTAGTTTTTGAACTTTGAAAGAGTTTTTTTGAACAAATATAAAAATAACGAAAACTTAAATAAAAATAGTTGAGGAGATATATATATATATAAACCCTAATATTTAAAATTATTGTGAATATACTCTGGTTTAATATCAATTAGGGCTAATTTTTTTTAGGTTATAAATAATTAAACCTACACACTCAAAAAGGGGAAAACCCTTTTCCTATTTTATCGATCAAAACTGAAATCTAGCAGTACAACATCCAATGTTGTTGAAAACTCATTTTCTGATGTGCAACTGCCTTCCATACCTCAAGCAAATAAACCAAGTGAATTTGATTCAACTGTCATTGAACGAGATCCTGGTTTACGCTTGCAAAATTGTGAATATCCGGTTAATCAACAGAATGAGGTTAGACGAGCTTATATGAACTTGGGGCCTTATCAACCTAAACTTGAGTATCCCAGGTCCTCATTTAGAAAGCAGAATAGTCGATTTCAACATATTTGGTTTAAACAATTTTATTGGCTAGAGTATTCTCCTTCAAAGGATAAAGCATATTGTTTTTCATGCTTTTTGAAAATTGATCTAGATTCTGTAATCAATAAATTTGAATCTTTAAAGACTCGTCAAGCACAACTTAATTCGATTGTTTCTAATCAATAAATTTAGCTATTAATCTAGATTATATTATTAAATTTTCTTTTTTCTTGTGGTTATACTTAAAATATATTGTATAATCTTACCTTAATATTAGCCCACCCCATCGACAAATCCTGAGTCCGCCCTTGTATGAATAGACAAGATTTTATAAAATTTGTTTGTGAGTCTCACTTCTTAAAAATCTTATAATTCATTTTTTTTTTTGGTATTATATTTTATGTTTGGTTTATGTACTTTTATTTTTATATAATTTTTTTTTGTTTTCTTTAAAAGTTTATTTTAAAAAATTAATAAATAAATCATTTTCTATTTTAAAAAATTTCATTTTTGTTTTTATTTTTTCTTAAACTAGTTTTAGTTTTGGATAATTGCTTACTTTTTTCTTTTTTTTTTCTATATATTGTAATTTTATACATTTCAAGTATATGATGTTTTCACTAATACACTCGGAGATGCATTTGTAGACACCCCATTTTTGACCGTCCTCAAGACTTGGACGTCACCGCTTGAACACTCGGTGATTATCCATGTTTGTGTTTGTTTGGAGTTCCCGGAGTTCTCGGCTACGCGCCCTGCCTCAGGACCTCCGAACTTCACTGTTTTGTGTTTGGTTTTGCACCAAACACTTGTGTTTTGCCTTGGAAGGGCAGGGAATGCTTTGTGAGGCATCCCCATATACCACCGGCTGTGGCTAGAGGCCACCGGCTGGCTGGTGTTGCCATCGGCACTATATTGTGCCGGTCGGCACTCTTTTTGGCAAAATGACCATTTTGCCCTGCCGACCACTTTACAGCTGTGTTGGGAGATATTTTCAGACAGCTTTTTACCACTTTCTTTCCCTCCATACACGTGTATGGAGGGATGAGCCCCTTGTTTGCTTGGTTGCTAAGCTTACAAGATTGCCTCCTCTATAAGAGGAGGCCTTGTCTTCTTGGCTCAGGTTGGTTAGACATTGAAGGGCAAAACCAGAGCTTATACATACATACATATTTATATCTCCCTCTCTCTCCTCTTGTGTGTGTGTTTTTGGACCAAAAAGTGTGATTTCACCTTACTTTTGCACCATTACACACACTACTACACCTTAATCCGAGATTGGGAGGCTTGGAGGTTTGTTTTGTGTGATCTTGGACTGGTTTTGATCACTAGAGGAGGGCTGCTCCACCTGTTCTTCATTGGATCTTCAAGGGTAAACTTTTTGCTTTAGTTTCCCCATTCTTGCAACTAGTTTCTACCCCTCTTGCTTTGTGATTTAAGCTCTGTGCATAACATAAAAAAATCTTTTTTTTACTTGCTCAAGAACTTTCATTAAGGTCACTTTGGTATTTGAGTAAAGCCTCACTCTCTTAGGCCTTGTTTTGGTCCTTTTGTGCCCTTTTTTGGAGCATTGGCTAACTTCAGTGTTTTTGGTCTTCTCACCACTGAAAACCAGTAGGTTTTTAGTGGTGAGGGAGGTGTTTTGAAGCCTCATGTAGGGGAGGGACACCCCTCTCCCCTTTGTCCATCTTTGGCTTTCATTCTTGGCTCATGAGATAGCATGTGTGCATGCTTGCATTTGGCTTCATTTCAGAACTTTTTGGGGTGTTTTAAGTCATGTTATACCTCTGTCTAAGGTTGGTTTTGTGGCCCTTAACATGCTTCCCATGCTTGCTTTGTAATGTTCCATTTTGCTTAGAGACATGCCATGTGTTTAGCCTCATGTATCTCCATGTTTTTATCTTAGCATCTTGAAGATATTGGTCTTGATTTGCCATGTTTTAGGGCTATGAGCCACTGATTTTGCCATGTATAGTGTGCTTGACATGGTTGTTTTGGATTCTAGGCTTGTAAGCCTCATGCATTTTGGTTCCTAGCATGTTCAACATTGATCATCCTCATGATTTGGCATCATTTGTGACCCTATTTCAGTCCATAAATCATGTGTGTATGTTTACATATGTGACCATTTTCATGCTTCAAGGGTGTCCCCTTTTATGTCTAGGAATTGGCATTATGTATGCTTGCATGATTAATACATTTTGGGGTTGCCATATGTGGGTTTTGGGTGTCATTTTGCATGATAGAAGTCTGTTTTTGGTTGTTAGATGCATGCCATGAGTGGCCTTGATAATGGTAGTAAGGTACTCTCTTTGGTGCCCTTGGTTTTGGGCCTATTGCCCTGCATGCTTGCATGAGTTTTGGTCATCATTTTGGGCATGTTTTGCCACTGTTTTAGGGAGGTTTGAGGGCTGTCCCATTGTAGCTTAGTCTACCATTGCATGTTTAGTATATATGTGTTGCATGCTTAGTCAACATAGTCTTGACATAAGACAATCCTATTGCCTTAGGTGTTCATGTTTGTATCACACTTTGCATTGTGCATGCTTAGTATTGTATACTTCCCATGATGTGTTACATAGCATTTGGCATGCCTTACACTTTTGTGTCATGTTGCATTGTTGATGCATGTTTGCATGGATTGCATTTCATTACTTGGTTTGGAGTGTCAAACCAAGTGTGGGGAATGAGGGGTGTTTGTACTCCAAGTGACAAAACACACCTCAATTCCTATGTCACTAAGGCCCTTGACTTTGGCATGATAGGGACTTAGTTATCATTGTTGTGTTGCATGCATTTTTACATTGAAATGCAACCTTGGTATCTTAGACTATCATGCACCAAGGTGCACAATTGATAGCCCTAGAACCAAGAGCCATGTTTCCTTGAGTCCCATTCATGATAGGAAGCATTGGCCATGCATAAATATGCTCAAAAATCCAATACCATGCATTGCTGCCTGCTGTTGTTGTCAAACTGTCTTCTGCAGGAATTTTGTGCCGACCGGCAGGAAAGAGTGCCGACCGGCACTTTATTGATGGCCGATAGACTATTTTGCAGCCGGTGGCCACCACAAGCAGCCAGTGGTAGTTTCCTCTAGCCGGTGGCACTCAGCAGAACACAAGGAAGGTTTTCCGGGGCTTTAGCAAATTTTGGAGAAGCAGGGCAGTAAAAACAGAGGCAGCAGTGGCACGGTGTAGGCTTTCCGGGCAAGTCGGATCGAGCATGCATCATTCGCGCATCCCGAGGCAGGGCTGAGGCCCCATTTCTCTTATTTACTTGATTTAATTTTAGTAATTAGAATTTTGTAATAATTTATTCGTTTATTCTTCGGACTGTATTATTATTTGGTCCCTCCGAGTGAGGGCAAAATTGTAATAAGTGTGTGTGAGTGGGTGTATGTCTTCCAATCCCTATTTCTTTCTCCCTTTTATTTACCTGCTTATGATGGTAGATTAGGGCACATCTAAATTAGCATACCTCATGCAATGCATGCGTGCATTCATGCATTTGTTTACATGCATCGGGCTCGGCACATCATGCAAACTGCATCGTACTTTCAATTCCAAATTGAATACGTGATAGTTGTTGCATCTCATGTGCCATATTTAGGGTTAGCCGAGCCTGTTTAGATTACACCCCTGTATGCGACGCATTAGCCATTTAACATGAACTAGGACATGCATGTTTGCTAACTAGTTTGTTGTTTTGGCGCGGAGTACGATGTAAGTATTTTACGCTTTAGCATACCACATGCGTGTTAATGTTGCCATGACAGTATGCTTACCATGCGGCTAAATGCTTATGTGATATTACTGTTTGAATGCCTGTGGGTGAAGGTTGGATTGCCTGAGTTGGAACAACTCATTGAAATCCGTATTTTAGCCTACTTGCGAGTAGCAAAATCTAATACGTTTTTCGAGAACAAAACGGATATGCAATGTTTATTTCCAATTTAGGCAATCTAGTCTATACTTTTGTGTTGTGCGCATCACATAGTAATTCTAGGTTAATAACCGGAATAAGAACGCATAAAGTTTTCAAAAACGGATATCACGGTTAGTAGAGGTCGGTCTTCGGACCGGGCGAAAGGGGGTGCTCATAGCTGACCTTCCCCAATCGTACCCAAGCTCCCGAGCCAAGACACTTTGGTGATGACGGACACGTGGCCTTCGGCACCGAGTCAGGGTTTCCTAAATTTCCCATTTTAAAATATTTAGGTGGCGACTCTGTAATCTGGCAAAGCAGTCCATGTTTGGCACTACTTTTTCAAAAATCTGTTTTCTCAAACGATTTGCCGGATTTGGACTCTTTGGTTCAGATTTAGAACCGACACGAAAACGAGTCCTTGAACTGTAGAGCGAAGCCCACGGGCGCGTCTACAATAGAAATCGGATAACAATAGGAAAGAGATATGCTCTATTTTCTTCGTTACAAAAAGGTTCATCAACAAGTTTTTATTGAAAATAAAAAATAAAAAAATTCAAAAATAAAATAAAATCAATTTCTTATATAAAAAATTCAATGTTACCATAGATCATAGGTGTCACGTTACGTTTATGTAGGTGTCACATTACGTTATGTTTATGTAGATATGTCACGTTACGTTTATATAAGTGTCACGTTACGTTTATGTAGGTGTCACGTTACGTTACTGTTGGCTTTTTGGCTTTTCGAAGGAAAATATTATAAATGCGAGCGTGCCAGCAAGGATTGAAAAATCCTTACAGATTAAATTCAAGCCAATTATCAAGCGATTGTGTTGACGGTTCTTTCGCCTCAACGAAGAGGACTTCAAAATTGCCAAAGTGTAGAGAAAATAAAAATTAAAAGAAGAAAGGGAGATGGAGAAAGATGATTGAGTGAACAATCAAAGTAATAATTACTTACCTCTACTCCTATGCTTCGAAAAGGAAGTGCATGAAAATAAATGCTTCGAAATATAAATCTATGTTAAACTACTCCTAAGATAAGGAAAATGACAAGAAATATTGAAATCAACTGTCTTTGATTTGAGTTCTGGATCCCTTACAATGTAGCCATGAATGGCTATTTATAGGCAAATATTTGTAGGAAAAAACTTCCAGGAATAACTACCCAATAACCACCTAAAACTACCCACTCTTCCATCTTCATTCTTGTCTTGCCATGTGTCCTTCCACTCATCCACTTTGTCCTTCATATTCTCCATCATCTTTATAACTTCTTTTAACTTCCAAATGAACAAGAGAATGCCACGTGTCCTGCAATTATATAAATAATAAAAATTGCAGATTTATGGTGCTAACATTACCCCCCGCGGCCCTTAAAAATGATGTTTATTTGAATTTTTGAAGGCCGAACCAAGCACATGATTAATCTAAGCAATAAAATGCTTCGAATAATACCAACAAAGTGCTTCGAATGATGTAATAGCACCAATGAAGTGCTTCGAATGAGTATGAAATTATGACTAGATGCCTCGAATGCTAGCTATTATGGACTAGTAACAAGCTTCGAAGGTGGTACAAAGGACCAAAATCATCTTTCGAAAGTTGAAAGTGCCGACAAAGGACAAATTACATCCTTGGAAATATTCGGCAAAGCTTCGAAGGTTCAGAACCACCATTATTGTTTCTTCGAAGCTGTTAATGAAAGATGGAGTGCTTCGAAGCTTGCAAAATTATGGCAAAAGGGCCTTCGAAGCAGCTTTTGGCCAACATTGTGGTTATTCAAATTTTGTATGTTCTGGTTCGTACATAATTAACGAAAATATTAATTTTGTGCTTCGAACCAATTATTAATTCTTCGAAGACACCAAAAACTGTTGTTCTTCGAACCAACTTATCATGCCAAAAATAGGCATTATTCGACAACTAATTAATTGTCATTTTACATATATTTGAAGAGATGTACACATTTCGAAAGTTTTCAAAGCTTTATACAGTTTCGAAGGTGAAGTAATCAACCTTCGAAATAACTCTTGATGTTTCGAATGTATCTTCAAAACTTTATACAGCTTCGAAGGTGAAGTAATCAACCTTCGAAACAACTCTTGATGCTTCGAATGTATCTTTGATGCTTTGATTGTGTACATACAAACAACTGGCCATCAATTTGAAAAGATAAGCCATTTTCAACCATTTATTTAAATATACAGGCTTTTTCTAGCCAAGTTCATGCATTTTAAATGGTCATCCCTTGTTCTTAGTGTTTCAAACTCATAAGAACAATTTGTTAATTTTATTAGCCACATCATCAGAATTATATTTTGATGTGAACCACAAATCCAAAAAGGATTTTGAACACCAAAAGTCATGCTATAGTGTGACCATGAAAATTCATACTTTTTTACATTTTGAAAAATGTCCAAAATTTTGAATTCATGAACAGTGGCTTGTTCATTATTCTTGACCATGTTTGGTTTAAAAACATGACTTTCGCCGAATTGATTTTCATAATTCTTTGGCAAAGTGGGTTTTTTTTCCATGTTAGCCATTAATGGCTTATGAAAATCCCCCATAAGAATTTTAGTTTCATGACTCGACTCTCTAAAAATTAGTTTTTGGACCCCCCGAGTCATGTATGAAACATTATTCTTAGCCAAATTTGGCTCAAAAATATGTTCTTTCGTTATTTAATTTCATAACTTGGCTCTTTAAAAACGGACTCTTGAACCCCCCGAGCCATTGATGAAATCAACTCTTTGCTTTTGCTATTTTCAACCATGGAAAAATTCTAAAAAAATTCACCAATTCCGGCCATTAAAGCCTCAGTTAAAGACTTGATAGTAAGAGTTGATAACTCATCATTCCATTGGCGAATTTCCATATCAAGTTGATGAATTTCTCCAATTAAATGGTGTCTTTTTTCTTCCACCAAATAATATTGTAATGGATGAAAGTTTATTTCATCAAGAAAATGGATCTCTTCTTGAAGATCCAAAATTTTTCTTTCACGCCAATATATTTCGAATTGACAAGTTCGAATGGCGAAATCCAAATTGTTTGTCATTTCTTACACTTGGCTGTCCCACCGGGCGTGCCAAAAAATGTTGGCTTTTTGGCTTTTCGAAGGAAAATATTATAAATGCGAGCGTGCCAGCAAGGATTGAAAAATCCTTACAGATTAAATTCAAGCCAATTATCAAGCGATTGTGTTGACGGTTCTTTCGCCTCAACGAAGAGGACTTCAAAATTGCCAAAGTGTAGAGAAAATAAAAATTAAAAGAAGAAAGGGAGATGGAGAAAGATGATTGAGTGAACAATCAAAGTAATAATTACTTACCTCTACTCCTATGCTTCGAAAAGGAAGTGCATGAAAATAAATGCTTCGAAATATAAATCTATGTTAAACTACTCCTAAGATAAGGAAAATGACAAGAAATATTGAAATCAACTGTCTTTGATTTGAGTTCTGGATCCCTTACAATGTAGCCATGAATGGCTATTTATAGGCAAATATTTGTAGGAAAAAACTTCCAGGAATAACTACCCAATAACCACCTAAAACTACCCACTCTTCCATCTTCATTCTTGTCTTGCCATGTGTCCTTCCACTCATCCACTTTGTCCTTCATATTCTCCATCATCTTTATAACTTCTTTTAACTTCCAAATGAACAAGAGAATGCCACGTGTCCTGCAATTATATAAATAATAAAAATTGCAGATTTATGGTGCTAACAGTTACGTTTATGTAGATGTCACGTTACATATAAGTGTCACGTTACGTTTATGTAGGTGTCACGTTACGTTACGTTTATATCAATTTCCCTATATATGGTTTTATTATTATTTATGATATTAACAACTAATATTGAGGGTAAATATGTCAAGAAACTTCCCACAGGACTTATGGGATCATAAGTTTTTTTATGGGACCAAATGTAGCACAAGTCTCCCTAATAGGACTTCTAAATAATTTTTCCTAAAAAAAATGTAGTTATGAATAAATTTTTTCTTAATTTAGTTATAAATTTTATCCATACATTATTTTTAAATTTTGAATAAAAGCCAATATAAAATAATTAATTAAAGATATGTTACATTTATTATATTCCTTTTTCTGTATGTAAAAAAAAAAAAAAAATTAAAATTAAAATTAAAAATCACAATCATATATATATAAATAATTATAAACACAATCTGTATATAATATAGATAGAATAATAAAAAATTTAATAGTTAAATAGTATGTATTAAGGCCAAGTTTGGGAAAGCTAAATAAGTGCACTTTTTGACTTTTTATGAAATATGAGTTGGATTTGGGTTGGGTTTGAAGTGATGTGTTAGAGAGGTGATATGACTTAAATAAAATGATATAATTTAAATGGAATAATAACTTTTTAACTTTTTAAATTTTTTTTAAGAATGCCAAACTTGACTTAAGATGATTCGTGCTGTATAAATAAAATTTTCCATAACTTCTCCGCCATACGATACTACCCCCATTATTGGACCAAAAATGCTATAAATTTTATTAAAAAATATCAAAATTTTTATCACATTTTTCAGAGCGCCATCGCATTACTCATATTGGACCTATACTGGTTCAGGTTTAAGTACATCATTACTCAGATCTTGACTGATTTAACCAGAATCTGACCTACATTGTCTGAATCTGACACAATAAAAAGCTATAGTTACTGAAAAGCTAAGAAAAAAAAATTACAAAAGTTGGTGGTTAATTCAAAGTTTGTTACTTTAAAGGAGGAGACATAAAAATAAAACAGAAATGATGCATTCTTTTAATTTGAAAATTTTAATGTTATATTCAGTTGAAAGATTTGAGAAAAAATTTAAAAATAGAAAGAAAAAAATTATGTAAAATTAGGTGAAATATAAATATATTTTATTCATATTTCACATTCCTTTTTCATTTCTCTTTTTAAATCTTTCCTTAAATCTCTTAACCAAACACAGCATAAAAGAGCATTAATGGTGTGAAAAAGATAAAAAAAACTAAGGTCAAAATATCATATTACATGGGATCTACACACCAATTAGAGCTATTAATTTAAAGCTCTTAATCTTTTTTCAAAATAAAAATAATTAGTGTGTTTGATTTTAATTTTCTGAATTGAGTTTTCTGAAAATTGAATTTTTTATTTTTTACATTTTTTTTAGTGAATATTTTTTAAATTTTAAACAAATTTTTTTTTTTTACTTTTTTACATGCACCTTATTTAGATGTATCTAAATAGTAAATTTAAAAAAATTAATAAATATGCAAAAATACGAAAACTGTATTGAATTTTCTTATTTTTTAAATATTTTTTGGTATAGTGTATTTTTTAAAGATTTTTTTTCATGAATATTATACTTTTTAAGTATATTTATGTTAGGTGTGTCTAAAATTTTTTTTAAAAAAATACTTAAAATATTAAAAAAAAAATTACTGAAAGTATTAAAATACAAAAAATAAAAAAATAAATTTTTTTAAAATTTGTTTTTGAAAATCAAAACCAAACAAAGTAAATAATACTATAAATTTAGATTTAATTGTTTTAAATTAATATTTATTTTACATATAAATTTTATACTACATAAATTTAATTTCTAACACACAATTTCACCACTAAAAAAATCTAAACGGTTAGGTCGGATCCTAGACTTTTCAATAGAAATGCATGCTACTTTCCATGACAGAAGGCTTTTTTTAGGCAAATCCATTCAAGCTTCTGTGGATGAGTCACAAATCTATATATATAACACAAGGGCATGGGTTCTTTAAAAGGGGACAGGATCGGTCTCCTGTTAGGAGATCCAACTGGACCATACCCGTGGGTCTTGGTGGATCAATCACACCTTACTTGAACAGTTTGTTTTATAAAATATTTTCAGTATTTAAGTTTTGTTTGGAAATATGTTATTTTAATATTTTTTTAACTTTTTACAAAAAAATATATAGAAAAGTAGAGAGAGTGATATGACAACTTATACTAATTTTTTGATTTTTTAACTAAAATATATTATCCCCCAGCAAGACCTTAGATAAAGAGTGAAATTGATTGAATAACTATAATCATATGATTATCTCATATATTTTTTTAAATAATAAATAATTTATTATCAAAATTATAGTTGCTGTCCACTATTTTGAATATAAATATGATCTAATCATATAATTATGATTATATGATTAATTTTACTTTTGCATAAACGATATGTACAAAATGAATGACTAAATTATTAAGGTAGATTAGTGGGCCCATTAAAGGTGTTTTCAAAAAATCTTTTTTATTTTTATTTTTTTTTGTTTTAAGTTTTTTTTTTTTTGGCAAAATTATGTCAAATTTTTTTATTTTTCAGATCAATCTTGTGTATACGAATTTAAAAAGTAAAAAAAAAATGAAATTTTCAAAAATAAAAAAAAAAAACCTAATTATTTTTTGCCCCTTTTTTTGGGTCTTTTTTTGAATTTTTTTAGTTTTCCGGACTATCCAGTTGAGTAGAATTCATAAGCTTAAAACTTAAAATAGAACAAAAAAAAAAACAAAACAAATTAAAAAAAAAAAAATCATGAATAAAAGCGAACCAGAAAAACCCCCCTCAAACTCGCACTCATAGTCTGTCCCATTTAATCCATCTACCCCTTGTGCACCTGATCTTCTTTTCTAAGCTTTTGCACCCATGAAACCATCCATGGCTAACAGTTTTTCCCATAAAGGATGGGAAAAAAGCAGTTGTCATGAGAAAATATTTATATTCTACTACTTTCTACTTTTTCTTACAATCATGTTATCAAAACCCTACATCTTATTTATATGTACATGTAAAATTGTACACATCACCAATTTGTTAACTTTATCAATTAGGTAGTATTTGGTTCACTACTATAACGAAACAGAATAAAATAATTATTTTATCAAAATATTTATTCTTATGTTTAATTGACCAAAATAATAATAATAACAAAATGCGTTATAAATAAAATCATCATTTACCATTTCAAGAGAATGATCATTTCATATGAGAGCATAATGACTTAATGACTGATCATTTTATTTCATTCCGTTCTAAGTCATTTTAGTAAATCAAATAGAAGGTTGATTTTATTCACTAATTTTATAATGGTGAACATTATCATTTTTTTTTTTTACTATGATTCACTTCTTTCACCATAAAGTTTAATGAATAAAATTGTTTTTTATTGTGATTATTTGTATTTTACTTGGTTCGTGCATATGATTGTTGGCGGCTCACATTAGATCCAACTTAGTTATTATTGTATTTAGATCTTAATCTTTAGGTGCAGTTGGTGTGTTGGAGGATGTATTCTTTTCAAATTTTTAGTATGTTTGAATTTGTTTGTTAAGATTTTAACAAATTTGAATTCGAACTTAATAAAAATTTAATGATCCGAAACTTGAATGAGTTGGCTTAGACTTGATTCGAATTCGAACCTATTCACGAGTCTTAATAAGTCAAAAAATTTATAAATTCAAACTTGTATATCAGATTAAAATTACAATTAAAATTTTGATTATACATTATACATATATATATATATATATAAACATACTAAAAAAAATTAATATTTTACTAAAATAATAATATCTACTACTACTATTATATAAATATACTATCTATAGTTAATTATTATTTACATTCATATTTTTTAAATATGTAAATAACATATTTATTTTATTTTTTATACATATTTTTACATTATTAAATATATAAATAATAAATGTTAAACAAGCTAGCTAACGAGTCGAATGTTAGTATGTTTGGACTTGTTTATTAAAAATTTAATGAGTTTGAGCTTGAATGCAAAAAAAAATTTAACGAACCGAGTTTAAACAAACTCATATACCAAGTCGAACTCCAATCTATTTATGAATGACTGTTTATTTGTAGTTATAGGTTCAACTCCCACTAAGTACTATCAATTCCTTGGAATTATGCTTACGGGCTCTATCCACATGAAGGGAACACTTTACATAAATTTCAAAATTAATTGAGATGCACATAATTCGACCCGAACATCCTGCTATCAAAAAGAGTTGTTTTTTATAGAAAAATCCTTCCACTTTTCCACAGGTTCAGGGCAGTACTCCTTACAAGAACCATCAAGGTGTCTTGTTATCTGTTCCGAGTAAGGAGACTATAAACTGAGAATTTGCTCCGACCTTAACCTTCCAAGAAAAATTCTGCTTAAGTCAGGACTCGCACAGTAAGAGAGCATTGGACCCACACTAAGTGCTGTGGTAGCAACAACTTAAAGCTAACCTCCTAATCAATTACACTACGCCCAAAAAAATTGGCCCAAAAATTTCGAATTTAAGACTTACAATCTTAATCCCGAAATCTTTACTAAGTTACCAAACACTCTTAAGTTATCAAAAAGAATTATATTATAAAGAACTCTTGATATGAACCGCTTTTAACAGAAACAACTACAGTATTTACTTTTGTCTATTGGACTTTTCTTAAGTGTGCAACCCTCAAGAGTTGCACACCATGTGCCACTTACACAAAAAGTGTAAGTGAAAGGTGAAAACAAAAGTAAGACTGCAAACAGAAAAGGCGTAAGTATAAGGCGTAAGTTGCACACTATAACAGGACCCATGTCTATTTTGATGATAAAACGTAATGTCATTCTTGCCCCTACACATAAACTAAGCCAAATAACATTTTCATATGCATCAACATGTATTTCCTCTTCACCTTATTGTGGGATCCACTAATCTTTTTTATTTAAGGCAAAATTATAAATAGATGAGACAATTGTAAAAAATAATTATTGTGGGATCCACTAATCTTTTTTCCTTTTTATCTTTTTTCGTGTTTTTTTTAAATTTATTTTTAGTGAATCTTTTCAAAATTTTAGGTAATATTTTGTCTTTTTTAGATTTACTTTACTTAGATGTATCTAAAAAATAAAATATTTATAAACTTTTTTTAAAAAAATTAATAAATATACAAGAATATGAAAAATCACTACAACAAAAACATACTTTAGTGGCACTACACTAGTGGCATATTTTTAGAAAATGCCACAAAAATGATATTTAGTGGCACGTTTTTGAAAAATGCCACAAAACGACAAATATAAAAGGCTCTAGTGACATTTCAATGAACAAGTGTCACAACACTACAACAAAAACATACTTTAGTGACACCATACTAGTGGCATGTTCTTAAAAAATGTCACAAAAAGAATATTTGGTGGTATTTTTTAGAAAAATGTCATAGAGCCACAAACATACAAGGCTCTAGTGGCATTTCAATTATAAAAAAAAGTGTCATTTCACTACAACAAAAATGTCACTACAACAAATTTATACTTTAGTGACACTACACTAATAGCATGTTTTTAGAAAATGCCACAAAAATAAAAATTGGCATTAAATGTTTTAGAAAAATGCCATAGAACCACAAAACATATAATGCTCTGGTGGTATTTCAATAAAGAAATGTCACATCAATTTTATGGCATTTTATAAAATAAGGATACAAAAAATTATGTTCGTGACATTTACCAACAGATGCCACTAAATTTTAGTTGCAATGGCATTTTTTAAAAAATGTCAGGACACTAGGTAGGTGCAAATTACTTTTTATGGCACTTAGGCGAAAAGTGTTATAAACAAATATTTTATAGTATTTTGAGAAATGCCACTAAGCCAAAAACTTTCCAAGCTTATAATGACATTTTTGAAAAAACAAAAAATGCCAATATATTTTCTAAAATTTTAAAATGCAGTAAATGATTAAAAATAAATGAATTAAACTCAATATATACTACAGGAAAAAGCATATTCGGCGACTAAATTTTCAGACCAAAAAAATTTGGTCGCTGAAAGTAAAACAGCATTAGTTGCCAAAAGTAAAGCTTTTTGGCGACTAAACAATTTTAGTAGCCAAAAGTCTACAATTGGCGACTAAAACTAAGTTTGGTCGCTGATTATATGAGTTTTAGTGACTAAAAAATTTTTAGTAGCCCAAAGTAAAGCTTTTTGGCGACTAAAAAAATTTAGTAGCCAAAAGTCTACAATTGGCGACTAAAAATAAGTTTAGTCGCTGATTATATGGGTTTTACTGACTAAAAAAATTTTAGTAGCCAAAAGTAAAGCTTTTTGGTGCCAAAAAAAATTTTAGTAGCCAAAAGTCTACAATTAGCGACTAAAAAATAAGTTTAGTTGCCAAAAGTGGTCATTTTTAGTGCGGGAGAACTAAAATCCTAAGGCGGGAATAAAATTTTTTTGTGACCAAAATTTTGGTAGCTGAAAGTGCATCTTCGACGACCAAATCCGATTTTGGTTGACAAAAGTTAAGTTTTTTAGCAGCTAAAAAATAATTAGTAGCCAAAAGTATAGAATTGGCGACTAAAAAATATTTTTAGTCGCCAAAAGTGGTCTTTTTTTTATTTTGGTAGTAAATAGTTTATTTTACATAAATTATGTTCAATAAAATAATTATGTTTATACATATTAATATAGATGTATGTATTATATAAATAATATATATTGCATATATAATCATGTGGTGCTATAGAGGTGTAGTGGGAAGAGTATAGTGTATAAGGTTTATGGTGCGGGAGGTTGGCGGTTCGAGTCTCCGCAAGAGCAGATCAAATTCTTCTACAACGAATAGTGCCACAAATAATGGTGTAATGACACTTATAAGTGTCACTAACTCTTTTTTTAATGGCACTTGATAGTGCCACAAATAATATCTACCATGACATTAAAATGTCATTGAAAGTTTTTAGCCATGATGGTGCAGTGACACTTGCAGGTATCTATCGTGGCACTCGTATCTACCGTGGCACCGATAGAAGTGGCACTTGTTCAAAATGCCACAAGACCAAAAAATGTCATTAGAAGAATAGTTTTGTGGCACTTTCAAATGTCACTAAACTAAGAAAATGTTGTAGTGAATGTACTGAATTTTTATTTTTATTATTTTTATTATTTTTGGTATTAGTGAATTTTTTAAATATTCTTTTAAAAAATATTATATTTTTAAAGTGTATTTATGTTAGATGTATCTTAAATTAAAAAGATTACTTAAAATATTATAAAAAAAAATCAATGATAATAAAAAAAATACAGAAAACAAAAAGTTTCAATTTTCTGAAAAGTAAATTTAGAAAACTCAAATCAAACAAGTTGAATTGCACTATAAATCTAATGTAATATTTATTTTGTGTATTTTAACATAGACAAAATGTCAATAAGTTCCACTTTTTTTTTTTTTTCCTTAGAAAAGTCAAAAAAGCCAAAACAATTAAACCAAACAAAGTTTTAATCCCAAGTTAAAATAACTATGAGTTGTTTTGGGAAATTAGTTGAAAGCTGACTTTTTATTTTTTTTTGTTTGACAAAATGTATAAAAAAGTAGAAATGTGATGTGATCCAAAATAAATTAAAAGACAAAATTTAACTTTTAGCCATCTTCCCAAAAGAGCCTTAAAAAGCTAAAATACTAACTAAAAAAAGTAAATTACCTAATGCCAACTTAATTTGTAGTGTAATTATTTTGGGTAAGTCTTTTATTTTGTGGTTTAGGGTTTTGTGTATTTTAAGCCAAGCATAATTTAATTTGTTGTATTTTAACTACACCGCATCACCCTCGCTTGTTTTGGGAGGTAGAAAAAAAAGTTCATTTATTAATTTTTTTTTGAATTTTTTTAAAAAAAATGTACAAAAAAAAAGTCAAAAAAGTAAAAAAAAAAATGTAATTTAAATAAATTAATAAACTAATAAATTGATTTTATTTTATTTTTTTGTCAAAAGAAGCTAAAAATGAAATTATTTGCATTGAAATGAAATTTTCCCTTTTATTTATATCATCTGTACTGCCATACTTTGCTCTCCATGATGTACCTGTCTCTCTCTTTTTCTCTCTCAACCCTGCATTTACCCATTACAATAATTCTTCTTTCTCTATCCGCTTTTTTTCTCATCTTGGTTCCATCTTCATGGCTTTCTTTCTTTCACTTCTTCTCATCCTTATGGTTCCATCAACAAGCCAAGCTTCCTATTGGCCACCCTCACCTGGCTACTACCCAAGCACCAAGTTCAGGTCTATGAGCTTTTACCAAGGCTATAGAAACCTCTGGGGTCCTCAGCATCAAAGAATGGACAGTAATGCCTTGGCAATCTGGCTTGATAGCACCTCAGGTCTATAGATACCTCACATTTTGTATATCTATGTTTGTGTTGTGACTTTGTTTCTTGGTAAAGCATTTGAAATTCTTTGTGGGTATTTTATACTTTTCTTTGTTTTTCTTGATTGATTTATGGTAACAGGAAGTGGGTTCAAGTCGGTTCGCCCGTTTCGATCCGGGTATTTTGGTGCCAACATCAAGCTTCAACCTGGTTACACTGCTGGAGTTATTACAGCTTTCTATGTGAGACATTAAAAATGGATTAATTCTGAATTGTACTAGGTTCTTCTAGCATTATAGTCATCCTAGGTAGTATAATATATGTGTTATTTAATGAGTTAGACTAGTAGATGTGTATTTCATTAATCATACTAGTTCATGAACTAGGAAGGACGGGATGAACTAGGGTAAGATTTGTCATTAGTGTTTTTAATGGTGTCAATTCGAATCACGAATATATTCTTTTAAGTATAAAAATAAAGTTAAATTTATCTTGTTGTAATCAGATCATATTTTAACGTGAATTTTACGTACTGAATTGCCCTTTTGCCTAACAATTTCTTGTAAATTGCCACTATATAATACAACAACTTTCACTCTCTTTTTATTTTATGTTTTATTTTTATCACTTGATATACATCAATGAAGTATTAAATGTTTGCAGTATATACAAAGTTCATTAAATAAAAAGTTTAATGATTAATTAAATCTTATGAACATGTTATATAATTTCAATTGATCTTTCTTGTTCATGACTAATTGTATTGCAATGAACAGCTTTCAAACAGTGAAGCTCATCCAGGGTACCATGATGAGGTGGACATAGAATTCCTTGGGACAACATTTGGGAAGCCATATACACTACAGACAAATGTTTACATCAGAGGAAGTGGGGATGGGAGGATTATTGGGAGAGAAATGAAGTTTCATCTATGGTTTGATCCTACTAAAAATTTCCATCACTATGCCATACTATGGAGTCCTAAGGAGCTCATGTAAGTATAGTATTCATATAATTTGTGATAAATAATGTTATACTGATCTCATTTTTTAACATATTTCGTTAATTAATTACATGACTTGTCAACGCGAGTAGTAAAACACATTAAACTAATATGGTGTAATATATGAGATGATAATTAACTTTAAAACATAAACGTGAATCATTATAACATCATTAATGTTGATAAAAGGGAACAGTTAATCCTAATTCACGAACCAAGCTAATTAGTGATTTTAATGTTAATAGTCTCAATTTTACTAAGGTTAATTGCGGAGGTGTATGGGTAGGGAGTGGATCCTACGTTATCATTTTCTTTGTCCCCTGTCCTGTATCAAACTCACTTCCCTACCATATTCATGAATCATTAAGGCCAATTATTGTACTTGTTTTATTCATTTGAATTTGCATTGTCACATAAAAAATATTAAAAGAAGGGATAATTGCACCAAAGTGGATGTCAGAAATTTTGTTTACCAAAAAAAAACTTCTCTGAGTAGCAATTGCCTCTAAGAAAGAAAAAAAAAATGGAAGAAAAACTCCATATCTTTTTGTACTAATTTCTTCAATTTATTTCTTCAGATTCCTTGTGGATGATGTGCCCATAAGGAGGTACCTAAGGAAGAGTGCAGCAACATTTCCACTAAGGCCAATGTGGGTTTATGGGTCCATATGGGATGCCTCATCTTGGGCTACAGAGGAAGGAAAATACAAGGCTGATTATAGGTACCAACCATTCGTTGGCATGTACACGAATTTTAAAGCAACTGGTTGTTCAGCCTATGCTCCGCGGTGGTGCCGACCTGTCTCTGCCTCCCCTTACCGGACCGGTGGTCTCACCAGAAGGCAATTCATGGTCATGAGATGGGTCCAAAGTCACTCCTTGGTTTATGACTATTGCAAGGACCCTAAGAGGGACCATTCCCTAACACCGGAATGTTGGGGTTAAAAATAAGTCGTTTACTTAAATACCGAATATTTATTCAAAGTAATATATTTAAAAAAAAATTTCATAAAATTGTTCAGAATTTAAATTATGTAGATCAAATTCAATTTGAATGCGATCACACTATATTAAATGAAATTCTGAACATTTTTTTTTTTGGGTTTTTAGTAACCTTTGATTACTTCTTTTGTTAACACTTTTCTTGGGGTGCCTTGAGATGGGTCCACTTCCCTACACCAATTGGAAGAGTAGTTGTGCATCCAAGCGTCCAACCAAAAAGAAACAAATTTTTTTCTTCAAAATTAGTGTGGCCTTTGGTATGGTAGTTTTAGATACAAGAGAGAGAGAGAGAGAGAGAGAGAGAGAGAGAGAGAAGATGGGGGACAGATGAAGCCAAAGAGATGGGGTCATGATATTTGATCATTGAGGAGTGAGGGGCTTTCACATGTCATTTCTAAATAAAGCTTCCTAAATAAAGCAAGAAAGCTTTATCTTATTTTTATATTGTATTGTTATTATTATGTGTAAGGAATTTGATTTCATGAAAGTTGGTGCAATTTATGATTGAGCCTGGCTGGATTTTTTTCTTGTTCTTCTTCATTTATTTCTCCGGTATAGTTTTTATGACGCTCCTCTGGAATATTTCCTGTTACAGTATAAAAAAAAAAATGACTTTATAAAAACTTAAATTTTAAATTTCTGTAATTAAAATCATAAATTCATAAATTCAAAAATGAAAAGAAGGGATAAAAAAAGTTCGAAAATGTGACCTAGTAAATAATGGCACTCTCATAATTTTGGCTCAAGAAATCCAATATTTTGCCTCTGAGCTCAAAATGTGATAGAGCAACCAAATATTATTTATTAGGGTAAATTACACAAAACTTTATTGAGATTTTAAAATATATATAATAAGTTTTACAATTTTTACATTATTATACTGAATTTTCTTTTAGTAAGACAAAATAGATCAAAACTAATACAGATAATGCAAAAATACAAAAATAAACAACATAAAATATAAATTTTTTGTGTAAAAAAGATGACGATATCATTTTTTCATTTATATAACAAATTGTTGATGAAAATAGGATAAAATGTTATATGAATTAACAACTAAATAGAGTTCAATATAATTATATCAAAATTATAAGATTTGCTGTATTTTTTTCAAAATTTAAGGGGTAAGCGTAATGTCCCCCCTCCCTTTTTGTTTTGTTTTTTTTGGGAAATTAGTCTTTACACAAATGTGAGAAAATTTGTATGCCTTCTCTCTTTCAGATCTTGTGCAATCAACTCGATTTTTTTTTTATATTATTATTTATCAATCTGCAATTTATATTGGGTAAATCAATTTTATTTTATTTTTTTTATAGATAATCTATCAATAAGTCTTAATAGTGAGACTTAATTCCCATCAAATCCTATTGAAAATGAGTTTTAGTAAAATCATTGTTAAAAATAATTTTTTCTGACGATTGTTTTACATATGTCGCTAAAAATTGACAATTAGTGACTTTTTTTGTCATGATTTTAATAAATTATCGTTAAAACTTACATTTAGTGACTTTTTTTAAAACGAATTTTTCAAACTATCACTGAAAGTTGAAAATTAGTGACTTTTTTATGACGATTTTTTTGAATTGTCTCTAAAATTTATTATTAGTGACATTTTTAATAACAAAATTTTCAAACTGTCATTGAAAATTAACATTTAATAATATTTTGTTAATAGTGTTTGATGAAAAATGCCATTAATTATCATAGAATTTATTGCACTGTAAGTCAATTTATTAAGACCTACACGCAAATCTTTTTTTTTATTTATTTTTATTTTTATTTTTAAATGAGATAGAGAGTAAGGAAAGAGAAACTATGCCTGTGTTTGGTTGCATTCTCAAAATATATTTCCACCCGTACATTTGTGCTTCACGTTTGGATGCAATTTTCAAATCGTAATTCCACCATACAATTCAAAAAATATCTCTACTTCCCATTTGACAGATTTCTCCCTTCGTTTCTCCCACTACAAAAAAATTGACTTTTTGCGACGGTAAAATACCGTCGCTAATACTCATAATGCCGTCGCTAATACTTTTTGCGACGGCAAAATGACTTTTTGCGACGGCAACAGGGGGGTCGCAACTGCAGGGGTTGCAAAAGAGTTTTTGCGACGGCAAGTGCCGTCGCTAATGTTTTGCGACGACATTTTTGCCTTTTTTGCGACGGCACCATGCAGTCGCTAATAACGTTTGAAATTTCTTGTCTTTTTTGCGACGACCCTATTTTACCGTCGCTAAAAATATTATTTGAGACGGCAAAAAATACCGTCGCTAATAGTCTTTCTTTTGCAACGGCAAAAGCATTGTTTTTGCGACGGTGTGGTGCCGTCACAAAAAGTATTAAAAATATGAAAATTTTTATTTTTTGCGACAACGTATTACCGTCGCAAAAAGTATTAAAAAAATAATAAAATTTCTATTTTAAGTCGCAAAAAGTAAAACCTGTAACAAAATCAATAAAAATAACAAAATTTTCTGTTTTTTGCGACAGTGTAGTGCCGTCACAAAAAAGAAAAAAAATCCTCCGATAAAATTATTAAAAATATTAAAATTTCTCTATAATAATTATATAATAATATAAAAATTCATGTATAAAAATAACAATTTCTACATAATAAAATATATTCTTCCATTCATAATTACACATCAACAAAATTATCCCACTACATAATGTTCCATAATTATCCTCCGATAAAATTTAGGGGTACTTACCAATTAGTCCTATTAACTATACTTATTTACCTACAGGTCCTAACTAATAAATTTAATACTATAAAAATAAGAGAGTGATAAATTTATCACTAAAAATTTATTCATAAAAACAAAGAGACTGATAAATTTATCACTATAAATTTATTCATAAAAATAAAAGACTGATAAATTTATCTTTATCACTTAATAAATTTATCAATAGGACTTAATGGGTAATAAGTCTCCAAAATAGGACCTATTGGGTAATAAGTCTCCAAAGTAGGACCTATTGGTAGTTTACCCTAAAATTTAAAAATATAAAAGAAATGAAAAAAATAAACACAATCTCACATATTCAATTCACATGCAAGCTTGAAGGAGGCTCAAATGTTTCATTACCAAGATACAAATCTGTACTATGAAAATTGGTTACAAAATATTCAACCCTCAGTTTTTCTTCAAAATCAGGGTTAATTATGTTCAATTATCATTTTCCTCAATTATAGGGTTGCACAAACGCAGGGTAAATCTTTGAATGTGAACAAATCCATATTACTGGTAAATTACTTGCAATTATTCTCAGTATCAGTCCAATATCTTAGTCTGTTCACTGAATTCACAGCCATATCAACTGCTCTAGCCAATTCAACTGCTGCTCCAACGTAGGTACGAGGGGTTAACTCCAACAGGTTGGCCTTTGCTTCAGTGGGCAATTCCAAACCTTCAATGAACTCCCTTATGTTTTCCCTGGTAACTGCTCTTCCTCTGGTTAGCTCTTTCAGCTTCTCATAAGGCTCTGGGATGCCATATCTTCGCATCACCTAGATATAGAGAACAACAAACATGAAAGTCACAATATTGATACAAGTGAAATAATGAGGTATTGATGGCATTCAGTTAGAAGATTTTCATCATACAGTCTGTATTGGCTCTGCAAGCACCTCCCGTGACTCATTCAAGTCTTCAAACAAAGAAGCTTCATTAACCTATGACAAAATTAGTTCAATAAAAATTAGATGTCCAAAAGCAAAGTAAGCTTTTAGCTCAACACTAATAGAATACTAGACGTGAAGAGTACAAGGGAAAACAATGGAAAGGGTAATAGTGGATGCTTCCTAAAAATTGACAAATAGCAAACACTAATTTCATCACATCAATTAATATCAGTGATGTGTGACAATAGTGTTTTGTTTTCATATGAGAGCAACCTTTAACAAGGCATATAATTACTATTGCAACTTTACCATACACAAGATGAAATATAGCAGTAATTATGTACCTTGCAAATTTAACATTTTACCTGCAGCTTTGATATTCCTTGTAATGCACTTCTGTACGCAAACCATAGTTGGGTCAAACCACAAAAAGAATTGTTGTTCTCTATTACCCTTTCCTTGACAATACACATTAGTGTGAAGAGTATAAGGATCACCACTTGAATTTCCTAAAAACTCAAAATCTATAAAATGACAAAGGACTTGTGTGATTATTTCTAAATAACAGGGTGTAATCTATATATGGACCAAATCACAAAATGATAAAGTAAAATTTGCTCTTTTGTTTTTTTTTAAAACAAAATGGCCACATGTCCTCTACAAATCAGACCTATCATATAACTTCTTGAGTCCTGAGGCTTGAGGTTTAAAGAGAATAAAGCAGATACTAAAAAACACTCACAAAAGCATATCAACAAAAGTCATGAACTGAAGAAATCAAATACCTAACCTTAACTGGCCATATGAATCTATGATATAGCTGGAAATCTCTCAAACGTAAAATGCATCATAACCAAATTTCTCACTGAAAAGGTTTTCATCCTTTTGTACTTGGCATTCGAAGCTTAAAGCTTCCCAAGTCACACCTCATTGCACATCCTGTATGTGCCATCAGGCTCAACACTACGATGATGACTATGGTAAGGAACAGAAGAGTGGTCAGGGATATGGGGAATGACAAGGCCACAAATAATTTCCAATGAAGATTTTTCGATGAACCTACACAAGGAACTATTATAGGAAAATTCAGCTTGTGGTAGAATCAAGTCCCATTGATGTGGTCTTTCACCTGCCTGCTAAACAACTCAACAAATTACCATCAGTTTGGCAATGATATGCACTCCTAAATTAAAAAGTAGTTCCAAGCTTACTCTATGAAGTTGTCCAACATAACTCAAAAGTTCAGTGTCCCTCTCTGAAGTGAATGTCCTAAGCATGCCATTCAAAATAAAATAAAATAAAAATTGAGCTATGAGAAATGCATCAAAATTTTTGGTGAGGAATGAAAAATAGCCATCTTAGAAAACTTATAGTGAATGTCCTAGGTATGCCATTCGAACGGAGTACCTCCTTAAATAACAAATTCAGCTATATGAAATACATCAAAATTCTTGACAAGGAATGGAAAAAAGCCATGAGTTTAGGAATTTTCAAAGTCAACCCCCCTCCAACTTAGTTTTTAGGGACATGTCATATTTCTTGGCTCCAAAACTTTGAGCATGAACTGAAGCCAGAAATCTATCTATATTTCAATGAAAAATTAGAAAATCTAGAAAATCCAGAAAATCAAATAAATTTGAAGTGGTTCCTCCAAAATCTGGAAGCCCCTTCTTCTAGTATATATTAGGGCATCTATATATATATATATGTATGTGTGTGTGTGAGAGAGAGAGAGAGAGAGAGAGAGAGAGAGAGAGAGAGAAATTAATTTAATCAAACCATCAAAAACTATATGAACGTTTCTGAAGAAGCACCACCGGCTGCACCACCAACCCCGGCGGCGGCTTCTGGTACACCAAAGGCACAGCCAACGGCGGAGAAGGAGCCTTTTTGGCCGTAGATCCGATCAAGTAATCAAGGCGGGGGAAGAAGGACCAAGAGCTGGTGACCGATCCATTAGATTCAGAAACCCTAGCCTTCTCGACCTTGTACTTTTTCTTGAGAGTGTCGATGAGATTCTTGCACTGGACGTCGGTGCGGCGGGTCTTCTTGGTGTGACCGTGGCGGAGATTGACGGCGTCGGCCACCTCCTGCCAGTCCTTCTGGCGGAGGTTGCTGTGGTTGAGATCGAGATAGCGGCGGCCCCAAGCGTCGACGAGAGTGGATGTTGCTTCTTCGCTCCAGCAGTCTTTGCGGAAAGGTAATGATCGGGAAGGCGGTGGTTGGGGGGTTGAGAATTGTAATTCATCCATCGGAGATGGTGGTGGAGAGAAGAGGGAGGAGGAGAAGAAGAAGAAGAGGAGAAGGTGTGAGGATGAAGATGAGCAGCGATGAAGAACAGATTAGGGATTTTTGGGTTTGACATTGGGGATTTTTTTGCTTTTGGGGCCGAGGGGAGCGGGAATGCTAAAAAAGAAAGGGGCAGGATCAAAAAAAAAATATAAAACATATATTTTTTAAGGATAAAAAATGAAATTTAAATAACAAAAAAATAACGCCCTCTAATTTTTTATTTTATTTTTTTTCTGAGACTGGGTTGCTATCGTCCAAAAAAATTATTTTTGGTTAAAATATATATTTTTTTCTAGTTAATGAATTTTTTAAAAAAAAAATTCTTTTTTTTTTAGTTACGAAGATTGAAATTTTATTTGTTTCATTTTTATTTTAATGAAAAAAAAATATTATTATTTTTTATTTGGTAGAAGCAGGGGCAATATTTTAATGAAAAATATTTTCCACTAAAATAAAAGTTAATTTTCTGTGGTCAATAAAAAATATTTTTCTGCTGCCCATTTTTTTTGGTTATTAAAAACTATGAACTAATTTTTTGTGGTAGAGGAGAGGGAGCGACAGTAGTGGTGTAGGTGGTGGATAAGAGATGATGGTGGTGGTGGTGGTGATGGCAAAGGAGATTAGTGGTGAAGTTGTGGTAGTGGTAGAGTAGATGGAGTGGCAGGGGTGAAGGAGAGGTAATGGTAGTAGTAATGGTAGTAGTGGTAGTGGAGTGGTGGCAATGGTAATCATAGAAGTGAAGTGGCGACAGTGGTAGTAAGGTGGTAGTGGAATGACGTTTGCAGTAGTGGTGAATGTGGTAAAGGAGATGGGTGGTGAGAGAGAGAAAGGTGAGTGAGAGAGAGATAGAGGAGAGAGAGAGAGAGAGAGAGAGAGAGACAAAAACAGAAGAGAGATGAGTGAGAGAGACATAGAAAGAAGAGAGATGAACAAGAGAGACAGAGAGACAGAGAGAGATGAGAGATGAAAGAGATAGAGAGAAGAGAGATGAACGAAAGAGACAGAGAGAGAGAGAGAGAGAGAGAGAGAGAAAGAGCGAAAAGAGATAAACGAGAGAAAGATGAGCGAGAGAGATAAAGAGAAGAGAGAGAAAAGAGAGACAGAGAGAAAAAAGAGATGTTCAAAAGAGTAAGACGACGTCGTTTATAGTGGATCGATAAATCGAGAAGGAGCTCAATAAATAGAGAAGATGGGAGTAAGAGAGTGAGCAAGGCGAACATAGTGAGGGAGAAATAGACAAATAGATAAGTAAACAGAGAGAGAGAGAGAGAAGAGTGAGACAGAGACAGAGACAGGGAGAGAGAGAGATAGACAGAAAAATAGATAGAGAGAGAAAGAGAGAGAGAGAGAGATAGAGGGAGAGATAGAAAAAGAGAGAAACAAGAGATGAGCGAAAGATAGACAAAAAGGGAAAGAAATAGAGCGAAAAGAGATGAGCGAGAGAGAGACACAAAAAAAGAGAGAGACAGAGAAAAAAGAGAAATGGGCGAGAGAGATAGAAAGATAAGAGAGAGAGAGAGAGAGAGAGAGAGAGAGAGAAAAAAAAATGAGAGAGATAGAGAGAGAGAAAAAAAAAAGAAATGAGAGAGATATAGAGAAGAGAGATGAGCGAGAGAGACAGAGAGAGAAAACAGATAAGAGAGATAGAGAGAAGAGAGATATGCAAGAGACACAGAGAGAAAATGAGAGAGAGAAACAGACAGACAGAGAAAGAAGAGTGATAAGTGAAAGAGATAAAGAGAAGAGAGAGATAGAGACAGAGAGAGAGGAAGATGAAACTCTTTTGAGAAAATTATACTTTCTTGTTTTCCGTGTTATATTGTTTTTACTGAATTTTTTTAATATTTTAAGTATTTTTTTTTTAAATTTTTAGATACACCTAACATAAATACACCTAAAAATTAAAAAAATTGTAAAAAAAATCTTTTAAAAATTCACTAAATACCAAAAATACAATAATTCAATACATTTTTTTTATATATTTTTATGTATTAATTAATTTTTTAAAATATTTTTTTCATAATTTTTTTTTAAAGATACATCTAAGTAAGGTGCATCTAAAAAAAATATTTAAAATTTTAAAAATATTCACTAAAACTTTAAAAAAAAAACACAAAAGTCACTTTTTGCGACGGCAGAAAATGCCGTCTCAAAAAAGCAGAGTATTTGCGACAGCACCATTTGCCGTCTCAAAAAGGCAGAGCATTTGCGATGGCACAATTTGCCGTCTCAAAAAAATAGAGTATTTGCGACAGTAGAAAATACCGTCGCAAATGCTCTCATTTTTTGAGACGGCAAATTTTGCCGTCGCAAATGCTATGTTTTTTTGAGACGGCAAATGGTGCCGTCGCAAATACTCTACTTTTTTGAGACGGCATTTTCTGCCGTCGCAAAAAATGACTTTTTGAGACGGCAAGTGTGCCGTCGCAAATAGTCCCGTCTCATATACCCACTTTTCTTGTAGTGTCCATTGTAAAAAATTTCCAACAGTACATACTCTGTGTCTTCGATATTCTCCATTTCTGAAAAGCTTCACATGAAAGAAATTTAAAACTAAATTTTTGAAAAGTTTTACCAGGAAAGAAATTTAAAGCTGAACTTTACGAGTCGTCTTCCTCTCTTTCAACGATCACAGCTCAAGATTCTTCACGGATCGTGTTGCTCTCTCTGAACTGAGACCTTCCAATCTAAATCATGTCTATGAATCCACTCTCCACCCATAAAATCCTATCTACCAGCTCCCACAAATCAAGTTGCAGTTTGTGCGTTGTGAAAGATTCACTCTCCGAGTAACGAAACAACGACAAGACCGAGGTCAACTACATCACAAATTTCTCTCAAATTTTAAATTACAACTCATTGATTTTCTCAAACATTCCCAAATTTATTCCCAATTTATGTGTGTTAGGCCAAATTTGTGAAGCGTATTCTCCAATTAGATGCCTACCAAAGAAGTGCACATCCACCCACTGTACCCACTCCGTCACCGGGGACAACTATTGCACTCCTACTACTCTGGTACATATATCCTTGAATCAATCTGTTAGTCGTATATCCTTCAATCCTTCAATCAATCTGCTATGCAATAGCTGAGAAGCAGAAATGGTTCTGATTTGTCAAACCTGTCAACTGCCAAGACAACTAGCCGGTCGTCTCATCAGTCTTCCAGCCGGTCGACCGCCAGCCTACCTCCCTCTCTTCTGGGTCAACCGCCACTTATTTCCTTTGTTGCTTCTTGTAACACCCTCAAAATTAAACCCATTAAATATAAAACAAGGCATGCATTATTAAAAGAAAAACATTATATTATTTAAATCATCAGAGTATTACGAAATAAAACATCAAAATAAATGCCCTACGGGCTTACATCTTGCCAAGCCAACACTTGGACACAATTTCATGAGTTCTAACTCAAAACAAATAAAGCCCTGGGCTTGAATGTTTACATAATTCAAATAAAACAACTAAAATAAATAAAACAAGTCTTCAAGTCCAAATCCTCACAAGCTAAGTCTTTGGAGGTAGTGAACCACCTGAACCTGAAAATGAAGTTCCCATATAGGGTGAGCCACAGCCCAGTAGAGAAATACTAAACCAAGCATAAGAATTAACTAAAGCAGTAGCACCCGATACATGGTTAACACAAGATAATCAATTTACAATTCATCGACACAAACGCCTACGTTGTCTATGACACATGGTCTATGACACCTTTTACTTTCCATTTATACAGTCATGGCTCAGAACCTGGCCAAACAACTCAACAAGGATAACAAATCAGGTTAAACCTTTCTCATAACATAATAGACACACATGCTGGTGTTATACCAATCTCAATCAAATTCACTTCCTTACTTCCCAACTGATACACATGGTGGTGATGTATCATATCAACAACAAATAGAAATATTTCTATTATAATTAAGCACACACATAAGTGATTCTACTGGAGTCCATCCCCTATCTCCTCCCAACAAGTCCGGTTTAGAGGTCCATCCCCTATCTTCCCCTAAACCGTGGAGTTCATCCCCTATCTCCTCCAAAACCAAATGCATATGCAACATAATCAATACTTGCCATATACAACACATAATTAATACACGAATGTTCTGTATTAACTCAACAGTCAAACAATTGACTCAATTTCAGTTATACCTAAGCCGCATGCAAGGTCTACAACAATCAATGGCTATCCTCTACCGATAGCCCAAAACAATTATTTCTAAACAAGAAATAAATATAACAACACAATGAAATTTCATCATTCTCATAGGTAAGTATTTAAACTACCCAATTACATAGTTAAATCACTAAGTTCCCCAATCTCATGAATTAAACCCAATATCACAATATTCCCTTAAATTAATTATATAAATTAATCCATGACAAACCCTAAGGTTTCTCCCAAAATTACCAAACTATCCCCACATACCAAAATACCACCACTTAGGATTAAAACGTATAAATGGAGTAGGAAATCCCTACCTCGAAGAAATAACTCAAAAAGAGGGAAGATGAAGACGATGCCCAAACTTCAAAGTGCTCCAAACCAACAATTGCTCAGATTAAATGAAAGCCCTCACTCTCCTCTATCTTATTTGTGAAGGAACTAGGGTAGAAATCCACTCTAGATAGATCAATCCTAGGAGAGAAGGTGAGTTGGGAGAGAGAGAACTCGGAACTTAGGGTTTAGAATCTGAAAAGAAGATGAAAAACTACTTTAAAACGCTAGAACACGATTTTATACTCAGCCGCCCCGCTCGAGCGGACAAACTCCCGCTCGAGCGGCCCAACTCCCGCTCGAGCGTCCAACCCTGCACAAGAAATACTGGATGGGTGTTTTTCCCGCTCGAGCGCCAAAACCCCCGCTCGAGCGGACAAGCAACAACAAGTCCCCACTCGAGCGTCAAACTCCCCGCTCGAGCGGACAAGCCAAAATCTGGGCAACTAGTTTTGGTTCCTAAGCTCAACCAACCTGTTCCAAACCCGCCCCACACATCCTATAACTCCAAATAAGAAAATATAGGACGACAACAACCATTACACAAAGATAGAATCTACGGAACCTAAGTCCGGATACAAACATCGAATGGGAAAAGACCGGGGTCGCTATACTTCTCTTCTTCTTCTGCTCTCCTTCTGCTTATTTCTGCTTATTATCTATTGTATACACTTCTTTCACAAACTTTTTGCATGTAATATTCTATGTTTTCTTGTTATATCTGTTTTTTCCAACACTATTAACAACTTCAATTGATGAATTTTTTTTTCTTAACAATATTCTGCTTTTTCTTATTGTATCTGTTTTTCCCAATACTGTTAACACTTCAATTGATGAACTTTTTTTTCCTACCAAAACATTTACAGCGTTAAGATTCTAGCCTAATAGGACTAAAAACGAGCCAAGCCGAGCCGAACTGAATTTTAGTATGTTTAAGCTTATTTATTAAGATTTTAACGAACTTGAACTCAATAAAAATTTAATGAACCGAGCTTGAGCCAAGTTGGCTTAGGCTTGACTCGAACTCGAGTCTTAACGAGCCAAAAAATTTATAAATTCATACTTACTTATGAGATTAAAGTTACAATTAAAACTTTGATTATATAATTATATAATATATATATATATAAACATACTAAAAAATATATATATATTTTACCAAAATAATAATATCTATTGTTACTATTATATAAATGTACTATCTATAGTTAATTATTATTTACATTTATATTTTAAATATATAAATAACATATTTATCTTATTTTTTATACATATTTTTACATTATTTAATATATATAAATAATAAATATTAAATGAGCCAGTTAACGAGCCAAGGTTTAGAATACTTAGGCTTATTTATTAAAAATTTAACGAGCTCGAATGAGCCGAGTTCAAGCCTATACATGAACAAATCTATTCATTTGCAGTCCTATAGCCTAAGCATTTATGCCTAGTAAAGAAGCACCTCAATCATATTAGTTCTACGTGCATTGCTCAATCACAATTTAAATTTGAATAGTTACTGCCAAGTTTGGGTACTTCCAAAAAAGCCAAAAAGCTAAAAAGTTACTCAAAAAGTTAAAAAGTTAACACTATTCATCAAAAGTCAACAATTACGGCTGCACAACTCCCAATTCAAATTTTCCTCTACAAACCAATTTTTACAGTTTTTTATTACACATTTTTCCATAAAAAGTTAAAAAGTTAACCCAAACATCCATATTTTCAACCTCAATTTTTTAGTCCAAAAAGACAAAAAGTGCACTTATTTAGTCTTCCCAAACTTGGCAGTTAAAAATTTTGAAAAAAAAATATTTCTAAAAACACACAAAAAATTAAAAATCATTAAAATTTTCGTATTATGTAGATTTATATATAGGATCCCATTTCCAAAAAATGCTTTTGTAGATCCACATCTTGATTGAGAGGGGACCAAACAATTCGGGGCACTGATTATAAACATTACAGGCGACATCTTAACAAACACATCTATCTGTATGCTCTGGTCCTCAATAAATAAATAAATATATATTACATAAAACACACCGTTAAAAAAAATTTTGTCACATTTTTTTTTATTGAAAAATATTTGGAAACTCTAATTGAGCACCTCCAATTTACTCTCAATGAATAGACCATGTGAACGAGGATCCATACTCCTCTCTCTATGCCTTTACTCTCTCTCTCTTTCACCTCATTAGATGTTAAAATAGAGTAATATATTAGGATATGTAGCACTACTCTTTTCTATTTATCCAAAATACCTTCAGAATAGGTAACTACTAACACTCAACCAATAATTGTTGATTGGTTCTCTATCCAATTCTCTCATTCGTTAAATTGTTTGTCGAAAAGATTAAATGTACATCTAAAAACGCATCACATTTGCACGTATCACTAATATATATATAGAGAGAGGGAGAATATTTCAAATAATTATAAAAAAAGATTAGGCTATATGAGGCATGAAATGAAACAAATGGGGTCGTTGGTGGGGGAGCTTTTAAGTTTTAAATATGATGAAAGAGATGGAATGGAATATTTCCAAACAATTAGATATGGCTTAATGCAATACTCCCAATGGCGACTAAAAAAATGAATTTCGTCGCTGAAAGTTGCACAAATGGCGACTAAATCCATTTTAGTCGCCAAAAATGAAGACTTTTGGCGACTAAAATCATTTAGTAGCCAAATGTGTATGTATTGGCGACTAAAAATCAATTTGGTTGCCTATTATATGGGTTTCAGCGACTAACACAATTTTCGTCGCCAAAAGTGATGGTTTTTGCCGATTAAAACAATTTAGTAGCCGAAGATGCTGGTTTTGGCGACTAAAAAGCAGATTGGTCGCCGATTGTAGGTGTTTTGGCGACTAAAAACAGATTAGTCGCTGAAAGTGAAGCTTTTTGGCTACAAAAAAAATTAGTAGCTAAAAACTGAGTATTGGCGACTAAAATTCAGTTTAGTAGGCAAAATGGGACGTTTTTGGCGACTAAAAACAGGTTTAGTCGCCAAAAGGTGTGTTTTTAGGCGCAACATTTTTTTTTAGCGACTGCAAAATTAATTAGTAGCCTAAAATTGTAGAATTGGTGACTAAATATTGGATTTAGTCGCCAAAAGTGAGCTAATTTTTTTTTTAATAAATAATTTATTTTTTACATAAATTATATTTAAATTAAAAAAATTATATTTATATATATTATTTTCTAT
The DNA here is from genome assembly GCA_022316695.1 of Camellia oleifera. Classification (NCBI taxonomy): domain Eukaryota; kingdom Viridiplantae; phylum Streptophyta; class Magnoliopsida; order Ericales; family Theaceae; genus Camellia; species Camellia oleifera. The sequence goes on along the minus strand of CM039317.1, from coordinate 104,211,680 downwards.
TAATAGCGCTTGAGATACTATATAAATAATATATATTCCATATATATTCATGAGATGGTGGAGTGGCGTAGTGGAGGGAGTGGTTTGCAAAAAGGTTGGAATGTTGTGGGCTGAGACGTCCCAGGGAGCAACAGGTTCAACAATTTTTTTTTTTTTTTTTTTTTTTAAATATGCTTTTGGCGACTAAAACAGGTGGTCGCCAAAAGCTTCAGTATTGGCGACGAAAAAAATAGTCGGGAAATGTATAAATTAAAAAAATATAATTTACTATTGGCGACTAAAAATTTAGTCGCCAAATGTATAATTTAAAAAAATAAATGAGCTTTGGTGACGAAAATTGTGGTCGGTACAGATTTTGTTTTTGGCGACTAAAAGTGGATTTAGTCGCCAATACCTTCCGCAACGGTTTTCCAGCAACCAACATGGCGACTAAAAAATTTTGTCGGGAAAACCTAAAACCCGACTTTTGGGGACTAAAAAATCACTTTTGGCGACTAAAAATTTAGTCGCCAAAAGTGAGTTTTCTTGAAGTGAATTCGGGGCACTGATTATAAACATTACAGGCGACATCTTAACAAACACATCTATCTGTACGCTCTGGTCCTCAATAAATAAATAAATATATATTACATAAAACACACCGTTAAAAAAAATTTTGTCACATTTTTTTTATTGAAAAATATTTGGAAACTCTAATTGAGCACCTCCAATTTACTCTCAATGAATAGACCATGTGAACGAGGATCCATACTCCTCTCTCTATGCCTTTACTCTCTCTCTCTTTCACCTCATTAGATGTTAAAATAGAGTAATATATTAGGATATGTAGCACTACTCTTTTCTATTTATCCAAAATACCTTCAGAATAGGTAACTACTAACACTCACAACCAATAATTGTTGATTGGTTCTCTATCCAATTCTCTCATTCGTTAAATTGTTTGTCGAAAAGATTAAATGTACATCTAAAAACGCATCACATTTGCACGTATCACTAATATATATATATAGAGAGAGAGAATATTTCAAATAATTATAAAAAAAGATTAGGCTATATGAGGCATGAAATGAAACAAATGGGGTCGTTGGTGGGGGAGCTTTTAAGTTTCAAATATGATGAAAGAGATGGAATGGAATATTTCCAAACAATTAGATATGGCTTAATGCAATACTCCAAATCCTCTTTCCCTCTCACCCTTTTCTTCTTTTGGACTATTTTTGAGGATTTGATAGTGAAATCAATGGTAGATTCTTCTCTCCCCCCCCCCCCCCCCCCCCCCCCCCACAAAACCAAAAAAATAAAAATAAAAATAAATAAAAAAAATAAAATAATAAATAAATAAATAAATAAATAAAATCATGTATCATTGCAATTCTTTTCACAATAATACACTAATTGGTGCCTTTCACGTCACATTGAGCACCGAGTATTAGGGTTGATAACTTGATGGTGAAAACTTTTCTGAAAATCACAACCAATTCAAATGTTAACATGAGATAAGAGGTTATCTCCTTGATAGTTTGTTTGGATTAAAGGGTTTGCTGAGGGGAAAAAAAATATAAAGAGAAAAATTACTTGCATGATGATTAAGGAAATGAAAAATTATGAGAATGAAAAATTTCTTTAATTCTCATCTCGCAATCTAAATAGTCTCTGAAGATTATTATTATTATTTTTTTTTTGATGTGTGATGTATTTAACCTTGTGAAACCGTTATTTTTGTTCAAAAAATGAGAAAATGCTCACATAGGCTAACAAGCAGACAAGCCTGCCTTAGGTGTGGGGATTCTATTTGTACCAAAAAAATAATTAAATACATTTAAAACACTCTATTAAATTATTTAGGATTATAATTTACTCTTAATACACCTTATATATATATATATATATTTCAAATTATACACGTAAATAATAAACAAATCAAAAATCTCAAATTACACTATTTTAAAAAAATCTTTTAAAAAATTGTTAAACAGATTTCTCATTGCCAAAGTGCAACTCGACTACACCTCCCATCACCATTTCTTTCAGAAGCTCGAGCATGTTTGGAAGCCTTAAAATGGGCCCGTGAACAAGGGATGCGATGAATAACTATCTTCACCGACTCAAAAGTTTTGGTGGATGTTCTTAACGGAAAAATCTGATCCGGAGTGAGCTGCTGTGACTGTTACAATGGATAGAAAGAATTGTAGTAGTTCATTTCTTTTTGCAGCTATTACTTGTTGGAACAATCTTCTGTGTAGAGAAATGAAACAGAAATAATAAAAATAAATTGCTTACATAAATATTCTTTTATTGGAAATTAGAAAGGCAACCTTTGATCAAGTCGAGTGTATGATACTCTATCCTTAAGACAAATTCGCCGCAGCACAAGTACTTACAGGTTATCGGCCTAAGATGCAATGATCTTACATAGATTGTAGTAGCACTACAAACAATCTGTTCGGCGAACTAAACCTATGCTATACAACTTTGAAAATTCTATAAACTAATGTGAGGAATATATACAGGAGAGAAGAAAAGTGGAAGCAAAAATTGAAATCAGAAAATCTGCTAGAAAAGGTTTTCTATTTATAGGCACAAAGGTGTGTGTTCGGAAGGGTAGAAAACCCCTCCGAATAGGTGTGAAATGAGAATTGCCAGATAGGGAAGGAAGGTGGCCGGAGAGAGGCACTGGTTTAGATAGAAAATTCGAATTCGAATTTTGGCTCAAAATTGGAATTAATTCCGTTAGAAATTCAAATTTTCCTACTAGAATTTTGAAAAAAATTTAAATAAATTTTATCCTAAAAATTAAAGTTAGGACCCAACCCAATTCACACCATGCACCCAGCCCAACTCGGTTGGTTACGTGTGCATGGTGGTTTGGGCCTAAGCCTACTTTTTCCATAACTCATCTCCTTACAAAACTTGAGATGCTACTTGGGGTCCAATCCAAGTAAATCAACCTAAAACTTATATAGTCATATAAGTTCTTTTAAAGTTTCTACGTGGGACAATCAATTTAAGGAAATTCACATTTGACTCTTCAACTTCCCATTTCACAAATCTGAAAATGACGTCAACTTTTCATTCACTTATAAATGATTTTGACGGACCGTTTTCACCACGTGACTTAGCATGCGGTAAGTAATACATCACTTTTTTAGACCTATCTCAAAAGACGTGTGAGTCCCACTTAAATTTAGCCCCAAAATTGACCCAAAACAAACATATAAAACCATATTTTCCAACATTATTAAGGTACATGGGGCTGTTGTCCAGCCTGCACACAGACTTGTTATAACACATGTAAACAATTTCCCTAATTATTAATATACCACCCCCCCCCCCCCCCCCCCCCCCCCGGGCGGAAATATATATATATATAAAGTATATTGAAATTGGCCATGTTTCTTGATATTAATGTGTGAATATATTTGATGCGAAAATAAAAGGATGGAAAAGAATAGACTTATAATGATTTCTTGATAATCATGTTCACAGTTTTGTGTCTTTTCTTGATGATTAGGATAGTTTATAATTGAAAAATACATAAATCAATAATTATGTTCACACTTTGATATTTATGCAAATATTTACATCCTCTTTGATGAATTGTTTCAAAAAAACTTTTTTAATTATTATTCTCACCCATCGTTTGATTGTGTTCAAACTTTCTTCTATTTGTAAGTAATAACACAATAAGAAACAATGTTGTTGATGATAATGATCAGGGTTGGTAGGGTGAATTTCCGTTTTAAAGTGAAGAAGAAGATGAAGGGTGTACGGTGAAAAAAAAAAAATTATTTTAAAATTTAACATGTATTATTCTTATTAGTAAATTTATATTAGGATATAATAGAAATTAAAATTTTAAAATTTTAGTCAAGCGTACTTAATAGTTATTATTATTTAGGTGTAAATGGAATCACCCTCAGGTGGACAGCTCTAAATTACACTGCAGGAAATTCAGCCTTTAGTGGCGTTTAAAAAACGCCGCTAAAAGTGCCAAAAACGCCACCAATTCTTTTTGCGACGCTTAGCACCAAACGCCGAGGACGCGAGAGATGGTTTTAATTTGAGTTGAGCCACTGTTTAAAAGAAATAACGGGGCACAAAACGAGAGATGGTTTTAATTTTTTTGGAATTTGAAAAATCTGGACAATTTCACTACGTTTTTAAAAAACGTCATAGAAAAAAACGTCACTGTATGTCCTTTTTCTTGTAGTGTTATGCACAGTAACGGCCAACGGCCCAAGATTCTGTGAGGCCTCAGGTTAAATATCCAAACGAAACAGCATATTATACGTCTTTGAAAAATTGGAGCTTTCAATAATAAGAATATATATATATATATATTTTAAACTTTAGAGGCCTTAAGAGAAAGGTTAAGTGATCTAATGATTGACTCATCTTTTATTATGCATTTGGTCTGCTTCATATATTTGTTTGTTGTTATAATTGGAGCAATTATAATAAAATAAGAGAAATAATTAAGCTTGAGAAACAAAACCATATAAGAAAATTTTATGATTCAAAAGATCCTTTTTCTTTAATTTTTAAAAACATTTTCAGGCCGCTTTTTTATTTTTTATTCTATTTTTATTTATTAAACTTTTCAAGCCTTTCACCTTTAAAGTAAGAAAAAAGATTTGGACCCCCTTTGGGAGTCATCCCCATGACCCCCTTTGCTTTTGATTGGTCAAATATATATACATATATATATATATATATTTTTTCTTCTCTCCAAATCCCTAACCCCACGTGTGTGTGGGGTGGTGGGGGTGAGAGTTTTGAGGGAGTCCTAATCACGGCTGTTAAAGCAAGGACTCTTACTTTAGGAGTAGATTGCATGGCTTGGAAGGAATGAGAATATGGTTTTGAGTTATTGTTTGGAATAATGACTATGAAAGTAAAGTCCAATTTAGTCTCTTGTTATTCATATAATTTTGTTATAGGTAATTAGTTTTGTACTTGTGTTTTGCATCAATAATATTTTCTTTGCCAATAAAAAAAAAAAAACCTCAACTTGAGTTAGAATTACTTTCTCAAACTAAACAGGAATCTTATCTCTAAAGCCTATATCTTTGTTTGGGAAGAGCTAATTTAGCCTTATTTTTTGATTTTTAGTTAATTTAGCCTGGCTAAATTAGCTGCGTTTGGGGAGAACTTTTAATTTTTTTTGGACATAATGGTTGTAAGAGAAAAAGTGAAATAATTGTGATTTGAATGTGACATTTTGTCTTATTGACTTATTTAGCCTGTTTTGTCCTTTTGTGCTTATTTAGTCAATTTAGCTCTTGCCAAACAAGGTTTATAATAATCTTAGGAAATAGGTTAGTTTAGTTAGCTATTTGATTTTTTGACTATTTTAGTATGGCTAAAAAAATTACGTTGGAGATGATAGCTATTTTTTTATTTATTTATTTTTTGTGGTTAATTTGATGTTTGTAAGAAAAAAATGAAATGATTATGGATTGGATGTAATATTTTATCTTATTAACTGATTTAACCTATTTTGTCATCATTGACTATTTTAGCCAAATAACTTCTAACCAAACAAGCCCTTAGTCTAGAGCTCAATCCAATTTATAATAAATGAAAGAGGTGGACTTTAATCAATTTCCTTTTTTTTTAAATATAAATTATTTCAAAAATATAAATAGAAATTATTGAATTCATGATAATGAGATTCTCAATTTGTCTCCAAATTTAAGCCACCCAACCATAAGCTGTTCTTCTTCTTTTTTTTTTTTCTCTCAAACGTCCAAACATAAGCTTAGACCATATAACATCATGGTTCCTTTGTTCAGGAGTGCCCACTTTCATGTTTTTTGGATGTGAGAGTAACCCATAAATAAGCATATCATCACCGAGACTCGAATGTTCTCATTTAATACTTAAGTTCGAGTGTTCATAATCGCTTCAATGCGTAGGATTAAACATGAAGGCAATACTTTGAATCAAAAAAAAAAAAAAAAACATGAAGGCAATTCTACGCGAAGGCAATACTATTTGGTAGATATACTGAGTAATTTATCTGCATATCCATTCTTTTATCCAAAAATAAATAAATAAATAAATATACTTATCAAAATACTTGTACCGTGAAAAGCTTGCATCAAGATTCCAAAATCAGTCTAAAACAGTAATTGGATCTAAAACACAATAGAAGCCCTACCATGCCCATCAAAAGCCATAGTACTTTGAAAATTGAGAATTTAAAATCTCAATAAATTTAAAAATATTTCACCAAGAACACTCATTATTTATAGGCTGCATAAATTTGATGACTTTCATATTTTTTAAGCATGATTCATGAAATGTAGAATAGATAGTCTATAAGATGAGCTTTAAGGTCATCTGTCCCAAATTCTTACATGATTGTTAACTATGAGTAAATTAAGGTAGAAAAACAAAGGTGATGTTTAGTTTGAGTTTCTAAAATTATTTTCAGAATATTTTTGATTTATTTCTGCCCTTCTAAAATATAAAATTATATAACAATGTTAAATGTTTTTTTTTTAATTTATTTTTTTCACCAATTTAATTTTTAATTTTTTAGAATAAAAAAAATTATGAAAATCAAACAAAACAAAGCCAAAATTTTTCTAAAATAGATAATTTTTAGCCATAAGCTGATGAGTGAGGATGCTCTATTTGGTTCAATAGGAATGAGTTGTAATGAAATAGAATGATTATTTCTTCGACTTACTTATAGAAGTATTATTCTCTTACAGTGGTGAGTAATAATTTCATTTGTAATGTATTTTTTACTATTTTTTTAGTTAACCAAATATAAGAATGAATGTTTTGATAAAATGATCATTTTGTTTCACTTTATTCTAATAAACCAAATAGATTTGTTTATGTCATTTGCTAACATGGTTGTAGCAAGATAGCAATTGTAGAAGACATAAGACCCATATTTAACTGATAATATATTATTCACCAAGACTTTAATGCAAAGCCGACCTTAGCTCAGTTGGTAGAGCGGAGGACTGTAGTGGGTAATCCTAGCAGAATATCCTTAGGTCGCTGGTTCGAATCCGGCAGGTCGGAACAAATGCTTTTGTGGTTTTCTTTGTTTTTTATTCTCATTTTTTAATGAGAAATTCAGCACAATGTCTGAATTTTTAATTTTGTTAATCTAAAGTCTAATATTTAAATTTGTGTTTAATTATAAAAAAAAAAATTCCAAAGGTTTTAGTCTTGTAGATTTATGGGACAATTTACACGAAAAATTCAACGTTTAACAATTTCTTATTTTGTCAATTTCAGTTGTAGTATTTTTCTTTGTATTTTTCATTTGTCTATTTTCGTGAAGTGAAATTGATGGGAAAAGAATATTTTAGTCATTAACTCTTTGAAATGTCTAAAATATCATTTTCATATTTTAATGACTAAAATATGTATTTTTTATTTTGTTAAGTAAAATCAACAGAAAAAAATAATATTTTAATCATTAAACTTTTTATAAATATATATATATATAAAATGTCTAAAATAATATTTTCATTTAATTTAAGGACTAAGTAAAGAGAATCTTTGATAAGTGAAGAGAATGTCTCAAGTTGCAAAAAACCTAAAATGGTAAAAATAAAAAAATAAAAATCTTTATATTTATGTCCTTAACATGATATTCAGCTTGCTTGATTATTATTATTATTATTATTATTATTATTTTTTAAATTATCACATGTTCAATAAGCAAAATGTGACATAAGTGGTTTTTCCTATCAATTACACCAATAATTAACTATAATAAGTAGTGGCTACCCTCATTAACAGGATATGAGTGGTGTGTATGGGTAATTGAGAGGGAAATTTATGAGCTGGATTGGGCCGTGGTAATGATCGGACAGATTTTGGCCGGACAGAGTTGTACCGGATAGATTTGGGCCAGACAGAGTTGTGCCGGACAGATTGGGGCCGAGCAGGTGATGGGCCGAGGAGATTTAGCCCTGCCCAGAGAGAAGGTGCTCAGTTAAGGCACCGCTTAGCCCAACCGAGCTACGTACTTCGGCAGAGACGAGGTTAGCCGAGTGAAATGTCTGACGCCAGGCCAGGCACGGTTGGACCGAGGTATCTGTCTGCTCGGCAGGAAGGCCAGCTGCAGACAAGTTTGAGATGACCCGAGCTCGGCTCTGCCGAGATGCCGCCGAGCCGGTCTCCATTGAGCTTAACCAGGGGAATGCTTGGGCATAAAGCAGTGAGGCAGTTGATAGCCGAGATGTTCAGCTCGGCTGCCGAGCTCCCAGTAGAGTGAGCGGGCAGTTGGGTTAGGTGATGTTCAGCATGGCGTATGCTGACAGATGGGATAGCAGAGCCACGTGTTGAGAGGCCACTGGGAGTGGATATGGGGCGCAGAAGGGTATATAAGCAAGTCTGCGCCCCCCATACGAAGCAGACGAACACTTTGTAAGGAATTTCTTACACTCAAACACTCTTCTCTCTCTCTCTCTCTTTCTCTCTCTCTATATCCCAAGGTGTGTGCTAATTTGATCGTCGGAGGGGTTTTCCGGCCACACACCGCCGGGTAGCTCACCGCCGTTGTGCTTTCAGGTGATCGGACAGCTGAGGAGCTTGGAAGAAAGGAAGTGCGGGTTGCCGGAATTTTTCCTCCCCGCACAATTGGCGCCGTCTGTGGGAATCTTGACAGATAAAACCTTGTCTTCCAAGTTCATCTGATCGCCGTCCATGGCAAACAACGACGAGTTTCCGTCGTCTGCCATCGCAGGAGCCACCCCGGAGTTTAACCGAAGGAGAGAAGAACATCCCACCGTCCTTCCAATGGCGGACTTAGAGACGCTCCCCGGAGGACAGTCGGGAGATGCCCGGGATAAGCATGGAAGAAGTCATGGTCGTTCGCGGAGTCCAGACGGTCATCGGCGGCGGAGAGAGTCACACTTCAGACGTCTGGAACACAAGTTGCGAGACCAAAACGCTGTCATCCGGCGAATGGCGGCAGAGATGGAGGAGCTTAAGCGGCATGTCAAAGGGAAGGGTGTAGCTGGAGTGGGTGACCACAGTGAGCGCACCCCATCCCGCCGTTCAGCCAGCCAGAGTCAGAGGCATACTCCGGCCATTTCTATTACCAGAAGTTGCAGAGATGGTGATTCCGATGTGCGCGCAGAAAAGTCCAGCGCGCAGGACAGCACCTACAGGCCCTCACGTCCGGAGATGACGTCGAGGTACTCCTACTCCGCCTGTACAGAGGATTTGCGGGCAGTTTTGAAGGAACGGGCTCGCCGGCGGGAGGCTCAGAGGGTGCCGGCGTTTCAGCGGCTACCCTATGGAGTCCACACCAGTGAGGAGGTCGGAATGCCTCCACCCCGCCAAGCGGCGCCATTCCTTCTAGATACAGGTTTAGCCAGGCTGAGCGCTACTCCTTTTTCCTTGGAGATAGAAACAGCGCCGCTTCCGGCGGGCTTCCACCAGCCCAAGTTCACCCTTTACGACGGAAAGACTGACCCGTACATGCATGTAAGTCATTTCTGACAGGTTATGGCCGGACATAGGCGGAATGATGCTCTTATGTGCCTGGTCTTTCCGTCAAGTTTGGGCGAGTTGGGTTTGAAATGGTTCGGGAGGCTGCCGGAGGGGAGTATAGCAAGGTGGCAGCAGTTGGCCGAAGCCTTTGTGACGCGCTTTACGACCAACACCAAAACACCAAAGGAGGTCGACCACCTTCTCAGTGTCAAGATGGAGCCGAGCGACACGTTGAAGGCGTACAACTCCAGGTACTGGGAAACCTTCAATGAGATCGTAGATTGCCCGGTCAACCTGGCAATCACCCAATATAAGCGCGGTCTCCCGGTCGGACATAGGCTGAGGGACTCGCTTACAATGAGTCAGCAGACATCCATGTGGCACCTAATGCAGCGCATCAATGAGCACATCCGAGTAGAGGATGATACAGCGGCGTCCACCGCGAAGACAACCCCGGTGGCAACGGACAAGTGGGCGCCTGGGTTCTAAGGAAGGCAAGCTAGGGGCAAACCGGGCAAGGGGGCATACCACTTGGAAGATTTGGATGGCAAAGGCGTACCCCGGCCATGGAATGCGGCCGTATGTAATTTTTTGAGGAAGGACTTGTTTCCCTTACACTTCTGAATGGAAATACTCTTTTTGTCAATGTAATAGAAGTGAATTACTTTTGCTGAAGAACTTTGTTGTGTCCGAAATAATATAGTGAATCAGGGGCCAACTCCAAGGTTCCGGCCGGGATGACTTACTCCTTGGCCGAGCTGATCTTGTCCGCCAAGTAGGAAGTCGCGGAGCGGACCTTGCTCGCCTTCCTTGGAGTTCCTTGGCCGAGTTGATCTTGTCCGCCAAGTAGGAAGTCGCGGAGCGGACCTTGCTCGCCTTCCTTGGAGTTCCTTGGCCGAGCTGATCTTGTCCGCCAAGTAGGAAGTCGCGGAGCGGACCTTGCTCGCCTTCCTTGGAGTTCCTTGGCCGAGCTGATCTTGTCCGCCAAGTAGGAAGTCGCGGAGCAGACCTTGCTCGCCTTCCTTGGAGTTCCTTGGCCGAGCTGATCTTGTCCGCCACCATGGCCGAGCTGATCTTGTCCGCCACCATGGCCGAGCTGATCTTGTCCGCCACCATGGCCGAGCTGACCTTGTCTGCCACCTTGGCCGAGCTGATCTTGTCCGCCAAGTAGGAAGTCGCGGAGCGGACCTTGCTCGCCTTCCTTGGAGTTCCTTGGCCGAGCTGATCTTGTCCGCCACCATGGCCGAGCTGATCTTGTCCGCCACCTTGGCCGAGCTGATCTTGTCCGCCACCATGGCCGAGCTAATCTTGTCCGCCACCATGGCCGAGCTGATCTTGTCCGCCACCATGGCCGAGCTGATCTTGTCCGCCACCATGGCCGAGCTGACCTTGTCCGCCACCTTGGCCGAGCTGATCTTGTCCGCCAAGTAGGAAGTCGCGGAGCGGACCTTGCTCGCCTTCCTTGGAGTTCCTTGGCCGAGCTGATCTTGTCCGCCACCATGGCCGAGCTGATCTTGTCCGCCACCTTGGCCGAGCTGATCTTGTCCGCCACCATGGCCGAGCTAATCTTGTCCGCCACCATGGCCGAGCTGATCTTGTCCGCCACCATGGCCGAGCTGATCTTGTCCGCCACCATGGCCGAGCTGATCTTGTCCGCCACCTTGGCCGAGCTGATCTTGTCCGCCAAGTAGGAAGTCGCGGAGCGGACCTTGCTCGCCTTCCTTGGAGTTCCTTGGCCGAGCTGATCTTGTCCGCCACCATGGCCGAGCTGATCTTGTCCGCCACCTTGGCCGAGCTGATCTTGTCCGCCAAGTAGGAAGTCGCGGAGCGGACCTTGCTCGCCTTCCTTGGAGTTCCTTGGCCGAGCTGATCTTGTCCGCCACCATGGCCGAGCTGATCTTGTCCGCCAAGTAGGAAGTCGCGGAGCGGACCTTGCTCGCCTTCCTTGGAGTTCCTTGGCCGAGCTGATCTTGTCCGCCAAGTAGGAAGTCGCGGAGCGGACTTTGCTCGCCTTCCTTGGAGTTCCTTGGCCGAGATGATTTGCTCCGGTTGATGCTCCAACCGTGATGATTTGCTCCGGTTGATGGAGTTGATGGTTTGTTCAACTCAGGGATTCCAACCGTGGTGATTTGCTCCGGTTGATGGTCCAGCCGAGATGCTTACTCCGGCTGAAGAGTTGATGGTTTGCTCAACTTCCAGGTTCCAGCCGAGATGGTTTACTCCGGCTGAAGAGTTGTTCCAGCCGAGATGCTTACTCCGGCTGAAGAGTTGATGGATAGCTCAACTGTGGAATTCCAGCCGTGATGGTTTACTCCGGCTGAAGAGTTGATGTTTTGCTCAACTGCGCGATTCCAACCGAGATGCTTACTCCGGCTGAGGAGTTGATGGTTTGCTCAACTTCCAGGTTCCAGCCGAGATGGTTTACTCCGGTTGAAGACTTGTTCCAGCCGAGATGCTTACTCCGGCTGAAGAGTTGATGGTTTGCTCAACTTCCAGGTTCCAGCCGAGATGGTTTACTCCGGCTGAAGAGTTGTTCCAGCCGAGATGCTTACTCCGGCTGAAGAGTTGATGCTTTGCTCAACTGCGCGTTTCCAGCCGAGATGCTTACTCCGGCTGAAGAGTTGATGTTTTGCTCAACTGCGCGATTCCAGCCGAGATGCTTACTCCGGCTGAGGAGTTGATGGTTTGCTCAACCTCCAGGTTCCAGCCGAGATGGTTTACTCCGGCTGAAGAGTTGTTCCAGCCGAGATGCTTACTCCGGCTGAAGAGTTGATGGTTTGCTCAACTTCCAGGTTCCAGCCGAGATGGTTTACTCCGGCTGAAGAATTGGTATTGCTCAACTGTGAGGTTTCGGTGAATCTACCCCGGTTGACTGTAATGGTAATCCCGGTCACGCTGGAGCGGACGGAATTAAGGGGCAATTGAGAGGGAAATTTATGAGCTGGATTGGGCCGTGGTAATGATCGGACAGATTTTGGCCGGACAGAGTTGTACCGGATAGATTTGGGCCAGACAGAGTTGTGCCGGACAGATTGGGGCCGAGCAGGTGATGGGCCGAGGAGATTTAGCCCTGCCCAGAGAGAAGGTGCTCAGTTAAGGCACCGCTTAGCCCAACCGAGCTACGTACTTCGGCAGAGACGAGGTTAGCCGAGTGAAATGTCTGACGCCAGGCCAGGCACAGTTGGACCGAGGTATCTGTCTGCTCGGCAGGAAGGCCAGCTGCAGACAAGTTTGAGATGACCCGAGCTCGGCTCTGCCGAGATGCCGCCGAGCCGGTCTCCATTGAGCTTAACCAGGGGAATGCTTGGGCATAAAGCAGTGAGGCAGTTGATAGCCGAGATGTTCAGCTCGGCTGCCGAGCTCCCAGTAGAGTGAGCGGGCAGTTGGGTTAGGTGATGTTCAGCATGGCGTATGCTGACAGATGGGATAGCAGAGCCACGTGTTGAGAGGCCACTGGGAGTGGATATGGGGCGCAGAAGGGTATATAAGCAAGTCTGCGCCCCCCATACGAAGCAGACGAACACTTTGTAAGGAATTTCTTACACTCAAACACTCTTCTCTCTCTCTCTCTCTCTTTCTCTCTCTCTATATCCCAAGGTGTGTGCTAATTTGATCGTCGGAGGGGTTTTCCGGCCACACACCGCCGGGTAGCTCACCGCCGTTGTGCTTTCAGGTGATCGGACAGCTGAGGAGCTTGGAAGAAAGGAAGTGCGGGTTGCCGGAATTTTTCCTCCCCGCACAGTAATTATTCACTAATTTTGAAACATGGATACGTGATATTCCATAGTATTATGACTGGTAGAGAATGTGAGTAGGTAAAATATTGTGTTAGACGATTAGGGAATATGATGGGACATATTGAATGATGATTAGTTAGAGAATACAAACACGTGATATTCTAAGAATATTTAATAATTTCTTGGTATGGACTATAAGCACCAAGTAAGAGAATTTTTCAGTGTTCCTTAGGCCGGTACATTTAGCAAAATTTAATTTATTTTTTAATTTTTTTTTAAAAAATGGCAATTAAACACATTTGCTGAAAAACAAGTTTAGTAATAACATTTTCAAAATTCCTTATTTTGAAATTAAGTTTGGAGTAGAAATCTATTAAAAGGTGAAGTATAAAGAAATCATCATTATTGAGAGGGTAATTTGTAAACAAATTGGGCCGCGCTAGGAAGAGTCTTCTTTGGGAGTTGGGCCGCATAATGGGCCGAGATAAGGATTGGTGTAGTTCGGTCTAAGGCCAAGAAGACATCTCATATTTCGAGTTTGGGCCGAACTATGGGCCAAGGTAATTATTTATGTAGCACGGTTCTTGATCATCTAAACATCGGGTCGATTAGAGATGGGCTACCAGTGGCCTGACCTAGCTATCCTGGACCGAGGTATCACTGGAGGAAGGACCGAGCTAAGGGATAGCTCTGCAGGGCCTCATCTCAAAGTCAAGACTGGCAGTGGTGCTTAAAGTATCACCGAGCTGTGTGAGCACGGTTGACTGCAATGTCAACCGAGGTAAGGGTTCAGCCATCTCACTTGGCTTGCAGTGATGAGGGTGTTTTAGGGATAATCATTATCTTTGGGCTTGAGACTCCTAGAAGGACTCTGCTAAGGAGAGTAGAGTCCTACTAGGACTATGCAAAACCATCTCACTTGGTTGGTAGCGATTAGGAGTGTGACTCCTAGGAGGACTCTGTTAAGGAGAGTAAAGTCCTAATAGGATTGTGCAAACTATCTGACTTGGTTAGTAGTGAGTAGGGTGTGTGATTCTTAGAAGGACTTTTATAATGAGAGTTGGAATCCTACTAGGATTGTGCCAAGTAAAGTCTATAAAAGTTCATAACTTGACCTATATACAGGTATATCAATTCTTACTCTAGAATATACAGAGCTTTTGTGTCTATTGTCTATTTGCTGACTTAGGCATCGGAGGGGTTTTCGGCACACACCTGCCGGCTAGCTTACGTTTGTGTTTTCAGGAAGTAAAGCGACGACGTTTGGAGGAGCGCAAACTGGATCAACAGGATTATACAAGAAGAATTATTTCGTGCTTGTACAATTATTATCAAAATTTTAAATAGAAATCATCTTGTCATCAGCACTCGATGATTTTGTTAGCAAGTACATTTTTATTAGAATTTGAATAAAATAAAGAACAAGAAAGAGAAACGTGCTTATTAACTTCTTCTTCTTTTTTTAAATGTAATTTAAGAAATAATTTAAATGATAATTTTTACAAGGAAAATTCTATTTGCACACCACTAATCCTTTTAATACACACCATTCTCTCAATTTACACCATACTCAATTTTCTCTTAATACATACCATTATTTTTCAAATAATACCAAACTATCCTCTATATTCTCCAACAAAACCCTAACCCTAACCACCGTCACCATCTGTCGTCGGCAGCTAGTGGCTATCCCTTACCACCCCTTCTTCTACGGCCTCCCTCTCCTCTTGCCAACCTTGTCATCGCTCTCCAACCCTCCCTGCGGTAGCCACCACCAACCCTTCTCCCGAGCTCCATTTCTAACCCATCAACTACCACCGCAGCTACCAATGCCATCTTTGGCACTAGTCTCTCTTCAATTAGCCCACTACAGCCCTGTAACACTGTTGGAGGGTACCCGCGTGCGTCAACAGTTCAAACCCTCAATTTCTCCGATCTAGTCTTACGAGTGCAATGTAAAACATAGATGAGAGTCCACATTTGAAAACTTTATAGAAAAGCCATTTTATTACAAATTTTTTGCCAAAAATGAACTGCATTACTAAATCTTAGAGTCGCCACCTAATATTTTGAAAAAATTTGGAAACCTGTGACTTATGCCATGGCCACTGGTCGTCACAACCAAGGGTGCTTGGCTTGAAACCTTAGGTATGAAGGGGAAATGTCATTAATTGAGCACCCCCACTCATCCGATCAAAAGATTAGCCTCTACTAAGCCAAAATATGATTTTTATTAACTTCATATGTTCATATCCCAATTATTTGTTAAATTCTAAAATTTATCATGTGAAGCAAATAAATATAGACTGCATTGTCCATTTTGGAACAGCTTGATTTCATTATCTTGAAAATGTTTTGAATAACGCAATCGTGAAAATCAATTTTATTCTAACTTAAATAATATAGCCTTCACCCACTGGCATGCATAGAGTTATATTAAATAAGCACATAGTCATATGGTAGGATGCTAAACATATTAAGAAAATCAAACACAAGCGGGATGCTAAAGTATAAAAACTTACATATTTACTAACGTTCCACAAATAGGCACACAAAAAAAAAATAGTAATATATGCATAATTCTATATACAAGATCCTAATGGAATTCACTCATGAAATGCAATTACAAATCCGACTTCTAATATATGACATGTGAATTATCTTAAAACATGGGATAGGGCACAAAATCACATAGTAATTGATTAAACTTACAGATGCAAATTTAGCTAGATCTTAAGGCATGAAATATGGATGCAAGGCATGGCTATGATGACAAACATGATATACTACATATGTACAGATAGGGAAAGCAAATACAAGAATAGGATAGAAAGAGGCGGAGATGGAAAATTATTACATCACTTTGAATATTACAAATCCGAGTGAGGGGAAGAGGAAAAATATTACAACAAAATTAAATCGTCACAACTCTCTCTAAAACTAAAATAAATAAACAAAAACAGAAGCTATAGGAGGCCTCGAAGACCATTGGAGACTGTTTTGCTCATCGCCAGGAGACTGTTGGGTTCAGTCCAGAAGAAAGTAGCTGGCTGGCCAAAAGATGAGCTGGCCGGCCAAAAAGTTGACTGGCCGGCCAATTAGGCCAAGCCGAAAACTCTGTTTTGTTCAAACACCAAAAAAAAAAAAAAATGAAAAATATGCAAGTGGCTCAACTAACCACTTCCAGTTTGCTTACAACATGTTTATAACATGAAATCAAAACAAGAAAAGCAATAGAAAAAAGAAAATACAAGAAAGTAAAAGAAAATGAAAAGTGTGCAAAATTTACCTTCCAATGAAAGATTTGATTTGCAAACTTCCTTTTAATCACCCTCAAGCTTAGGAAGTGCGTTCTCAATTCTCAGGTTGAAATTTTGAAATTCTTATAGCAATGGTGTTTTTGGGTGGTTTAACAGTGTATATGGGAGAAGTTGTTCCAACTCTCTGTTTTTCTCTCAATTTCAATAACACTCAATGTTTTTTAATCAAGGCTCAAGAATATGGCCCTAATAGAATTTATGGGATGATTTTTGTATATGGAAATATGGAATATCAATGTGTTTGGAAGTTTTGACTCAAAGCTTAAGGCTCTCTCTCTCTATATAGATATATCTTTTTCTCTTAATTCATTTATCTCTTCAATTCTATTCTTTTCAATTCATTTCTCTCGTTAAGAAGGTGGGAGACAAGGTTGATGGAATGATATGGGTGGTTGCATTGGATGCCCACTTTTGGGAAGAAGACAATCTTCTTTTTGACAATAGAGGCTAAAGGATGATAATAGAAAGGGTAGGTGTGTACCTCACCCGCCTAACTCCGACCATCCTCTCATCCATCTCCATCATGATCTCTCCATCATTGCCCTCTAAAACCCTATATCGTGAGTTGCAGAGGAGGGTAGTGATGACAACAGTAGCAGAATGGAATAAGAAGAAGAAGAAAAAGAAGAATGAGGAGGAAAAGGGAGAGCGGTGACGGAGAGGTGACAAGAAAGATGACTTCGTGATGGTGGTGGTTGTCAATATTTAGGGTTTTTGGATGAGGGGTATGGAATAGAGATGAGGGTAATTTAGATATTTGATTAAAGGATAAAATTATAATTAAAAAATTATTAATAATGGTGCGAATCGAGAGTAATTGAGATGTGTAAATAGAATTTTTCTTTTTAAAAATTAAATTTAGAAACATATGTATTGACGGTAAAAAGTCATTTTTGTACCTACCACATGCCATAAGTTTCGCAGCCACATCCCTTATAGTGTATTGCATAATCATAACAAGACACACTTATTATTAGGCCATTTCAAATGTTTTATCAATTTAAATTTGATAAAAAAATTAGTTAAAATAGTACTTCAATCATTTCATCAAATCGATATAAAATGAAGAGTAAAATTTTTCTATCAAATTAAGAAAGCTTTTGACCTTTCATCAAATTTTGTAGGTGGCCATTGGGCCGGATGTCTTCCCAGATATTCTCCTGGACAACCAAACCTTCTTTATCTGAACATCAAATTTCACTCATGGCCGAACGTCCTCTTGAACAACTGAGCTTGTAACAAAATTTGATAAAATTTTTTAATTTATCTTTAGAATGCATTATATCAGATTAAACTTTGCATCAAATTTTTATTAAAATTTAATGAAAAACTGGAGATTCTCTTACTAAGAACACGATGTTCCAAAACACAAAAGAAACAAAAAAAAAAAAAAAAATAGTTAGTGTTCTGCATCCACCATAAAGCACAAGTCTAGTATTTTGAACAATTACTGAAAAATTAGATAAATAGATTAAAAATAAAGAAATAATTTGAGTGAATTGACTCATGACTTTGGAACTCTAACTAAAAAATAATTTTTTTTTCCTGAATATTTTGTTTTGTTTTGTTTTTTTATTTTATTTTATTTATGAATTTGTGTAAAATAGGTTCATTTAGCATTGTAATATTTGACAAAAGCAAAATTTTGTTTTGAAAAAAGAAAAAGAAAAAAAAAGCTATTTCTTGTTTGTTAAATTTTAATTTTTTTTTTCCCTTTTCTGATTTAGTTGATTGAACCCAAAAATATATATAAAAAAAAATTACAAAAATTATAAAAAAATCTCAAGGTTTAACCCTTATAATAAAGAGAAAATTGGTGATAAATCCAATTTTAGAAAGGTATAAGGTATTAGATCTAATAAATATTTTTTTTATTAGTGAGAGGTTCACCATTTGTAAAATAATTTGGTAAGAAATCATTTTATTGTTTTGAAAGGATTTTTTATTTTCAATTTTACCTCTTAATTTATTTATTGATTTTTTTTTGACTATCTGTTCAAATTTATATCTATCTATCCAAATTGTTTTCTATCTGTTCAAATTTTTTGTTTATCTATTCAAATTTTTTTAACCTATCTGTTGAATTTTTTCTTATCTGTTGAAATTTTATAATCTATTTTTTCTATCTGTTCAAATTCACACGATTTTCACACTTTCGCTCTTTATCTGTTCCTCTATCTACTTCTCTTTTTTCTCTCTATCTGTTTCTCTTTTGAAAAAATCTCTATTTAATTTGGATAGATCAAAGACAACCTTTTATCTATACAAATTTTAGTTGCAAAAATATGGTTTGTACAAATAAAAATCATATACATGTATCTTATATGTTTCATCACCATCATCATAAAAATTTTATCTGTCCAAATACAAATCATCAAACAGTTGAAATACAAACACAACAACAACAATACCTATACATACAAATGGATTAACAATTGAATTTGATAAAAGAGTTGGTGAAGCATCGAGTCAAAAAAATTATTAAATAGTAAAAATACTCAATAAAAATAATAATAATTCTTTCATATTATTTATTGATAAACAGAAAACAAGTACTTGTTGTTCTTCAGAAGCCCCAGAGAGACGATCGTTGAATCTAACACTTGTGCAATTCCTTCTCCAGATCGGTGAATACTCTTGTAACATTTGTGATTAAATAATACAAATAGATTCATATGTAACACTTTAAATTCCAAAACAAGAAACATGTTGAAAAATTATAAGTAGAAGGAACAAAATTACAAAATAAAATAAAATAGCAAAAGAAAGCAAATCGAAGCCTGCACTAGACAATATCTTTAAAACAGATTCACCTCACTGGTTGGGTGCTAGAGGTTGTTCGACATCTGTCTTCCAGGATATGACGGTTGGACCAGTTACAACAGGGCACCTACTGAGTATTGGACCAGTTACAACAGGGCACCTACTGAGTAGCTTCAGCGAACAGAACTAAGGCAATACTCTCTTATACTTTGAAGAAACAAATTAGAATTTTGGAAGAATGCAAAGATAGCAAAATTTTCTACGTTAAAAACTGAAGGAGAAGGGTCTCCTTTTATACACATGGAGGGGAAGCGAGGAGGAACCTCATGTAACAAATGTAGAAATAAATCTCTGTAAAACTGCCTAACAAATGTAGCAAAACTAATGAGACTTTATGTGTGTGAGTTACTTCATATATATACACGTGTATATTTTTGCAGCCATCAACCTGGTTTGGCCTAAAAAGATTAGGTTGGTGGACCACCAACTCAGTCCAACCCAAACCTAAACCATTCTAGCAAGTCTCAAGCTTGAAGCTTCAAGCCCTAATTCCCAAGATCCAAGATCCACGATCCACGACCCACGACCTACAACCCCTAGACCATGGACCCGGACCCGGCCCAGCCTGATCCAAATAGACGGGCAATGCGCACACGTGTGGCCATTTTTGCATAACCAACTTGGACCATATTCTTGGCCCAAGTTCATCATTGAAGTATCCATAACTCTTTTCCTTTGGAAAATTTAGATGCACCAAAGGGCTCACACCCTTAGGCAAAAAATAAGATTTAAATACCCATCGATGCTCTCCTTCACAATCAATGTGAGATAGAAGGTTACGCACCTTTTTCAACACCTCTTTCATGAGGCCAACTTAATGAGTCAGTTTCTCATTCAAATTTTAATGATTTTTGGTCATTTTTTTTGTGGTGTAAAGATTTCATTACAAAGAATTTAAACCCACTTTAATCCACCTTAATTGAGATTGTCACCCACTTTAATATTGCATTAAAGTCACCAAAAAGCTATTATTTTCCAACAATCCCCCACATGAATAAAAATTGACCGAATAACAACAAACGAATAATGCTCAACAACAAAGACTCGAAGAGAGAAGCTTTTGGGTTTGAACCCCTCCTGGTAAAGTATATCGGATTTACTGGCTGCCCAGTGAGCATGAAGTCTCGAACTGTTTTGCCGTTTATGTAAACCAAGACAATAGACCTCACACAAGTATTACTCCAACCATTGTTTTGTTCTCACTGTTGTGTAAGTTTGGCCTTGGAACACTAGCCGGGTTCAGTGAGTGGTTCAAAGAATTTGGCCTTGTTAAATTTTATAGAATTGGGTCCACTTCACACTCATATAGGTGACTCTACCTTAGTATCTTACTATACTCAAGTCAACAACTCAACACACTAGAGTTATTAAAAGCTTAGCTTAACTTCTACACTTGTAGGTATCATTTATAAAAGGAATGGTTGGAGGTTTGACCTCCTCAGTGGCATACCACCGTTACACGCAATTAGGTTGTCTCATTGAAATTAGATCTTGGGATCTCCAATCAACTAGGTTAGGTTTCCATTATGGTAACATTTTACACAACAGGCCTTAAACCTATTCCTTCTGACGACTTCTCTACTAAAAATCGATTTAACTCTTTGGTCAGCAGATCCATAATGTTGCCCTTAGACTTCACATAGTCTGAAGTGATAACTCCGTTAAAGAGTAGTTTTCGTATGGAATTATGTCTAAGAAAAATATGTCTAGACTTTCCATTATATATATTACTCTGTGCCTGTCCAATAGTTGATTGGCTGTCACAATGAATATAAATGGCTAGCACAAGTTTCGACCAACGTGGAATATCTTCGACAAAATAGAGAAGCCATTCTGCCTCTTCTGTTGCTTTATCAAACTTTATAAATTCCAATTCCATTGTTGATCGTGAGATACATGTCTGCTTGAAAGAATTCCAAGACACGACTGCCCCTCCAAGGGTGAACACATAACCACTAGTGGATTTTGAATCTTTAACATCATATATCTAATTTACATCGCTATAGCCTTTTATTACTACTGGATATCTTGTGTAATGCAGCCCATAATCTTGGGTGAAACGGAGATATCTTAACACCTGAACGATACCCTTCTAGTGAATAGCATCAGGATTGCTCGTGCATCTACTAAGCCTGCTAACTAAGTAGGCTATATCCGACTTTCACTACAAGAAAAAACACTTTGGCGACCACCTATTTTGAATTGGTCGCAAATAGTCCACTTTGTGCAACTAAATTTTTTTTGGTTGTTGATGGGTATGTTTTTGCGACCCACAATTTTTTGGTGGCTAATAGCTAATTTTTGGCGACCAAATACAAATTTGGTCGCAGAAGGTCGTCTTTTGGCAACCAAAAAATAAGTTGGTCGCGAATGACTTAACTATTGGCGACCAACTACAAATTTGGTCGCGAAAGATCACCTTTTGGCGACCAAAAAATAAGTTGGTCACGAATGACTTAACTATTGGTGACCAACTACAAATTTGGTCATGGAAGAGCACCTTTTGACGACCAAAAAATAAGTTGGTCACGAAAAGTTATGGTGGGATAAATTTTAAAAAAAAGGTACTACTGTAATTACATTCTATTTTTCTGTCTAGGCATTGAAGGTTTTATGAAATAATATATAACCCAATTTTTATGGGTTATATATTTTCTCTGCCAAATGTGAACAACAAGTATGTTATTGGCAGAGTGGATTGGGCGCATGGAGAGTGACGCCTTGGTTAGGAGTTCAACTCCCAGGTAGTGCAAAAGAATATTTTTCTTTGGGTGAAGGCTCTAACTTTTGACGACCAACTATAACTTTGATCACTAAAAGTTACCTTTTGGCTAATATGGATTGGACTTTCCGTAACCAATTATTTGGTCGCCAATGGTCCTTTTTAGCGACCAACTATAACTTTGGTCGCACAAAACTATCTGTGACGAGGCTTTAGTGACCAACTTGCAACCAACACATTTTGGTCGCGAAAAGATTTAGTGACCAAATATGATACTTTTCGCGACCAAAACGTTAGTCGCGGAAAGTGTAATTTCTTGTCACGACCCAAACCCGGCCCTATGGGTTTAGCACCGTAACTGGCCAGTAATCCGTGATTACCAAAGGCCTGCTTAACAATCAATCAATAAATACAGAGTTCAGGGCCTGGCGGAAGCCAAAACAATAAACAAACTAGTGTCCATTGAGCTGTGATAATCTGTATGCCAAAACACTTCTCATGCATTCAAACAGTCCGGTCTATACGACCATTTACAGTCAGTCGGTACAGGGATCCAATCCCTTTACAACAGTACAATACAAAATGGCATACACAATATACATATACATAACAGTCGATAAAAACCGGGGCCTAGCCCTTGGACAGTACAGTAAACAGTAAACAGTCTATACAATGATCTCACAACGGTACAAAACAGTGAGACTGATAGGGGAAAACAAAACCCCAAGGCCATAGCATGGCAACTAGGAACCTCGCTGTGAGGCACACAGGCTGGCTAGACAAAACTGGGGACTGACCCACGCTCCTAGCTCCGATCTGGCTGCTGAGAACCTACATATATATATAAACAGTGAGCTAAAGCCCAGTGAATAACATAATGTGTAAAGGGGTTATGAATGAATGTCCTTGCAGTAATGAAATCAATTCATTAAACAGTATTTCAATCTATCAATAGTTCAATCAATCAATATTTCAATCAGTCAGTCATATGTGGTACATCCATTAGCCTATAAACAGTAGGTCCAAAAGGACCGGGCCTTAACAGACCCAACAGTAGTGATGGCCATCAATCGGTAAACAGTATGGTTCCACAAGGGAACCGACAGAGCTCTGTAACAGTCACTAACAGTGGGTGCTAAGGATGCCACAATACAATTCGAAATACAGGACATACATTCATTCAATAAACAGTATCAGTTCAATAAAGAGTTCAGTTCAGTAATCAAAATATAACCATTTTGAACATATCTTTACACGATCTGTTACTCACAGAGATTGGGCTATTAGCAGCTAGAGCGTGTCCCCGAGAGCCAACCCTAAACAATTAAACAATTGAACACACACTAAGTTTAACAGTTGGGGAAGTATAATAATTAACTTCCTAATATGCCTCGGTGTGTTCTATGTCTAAATCCTCATTAAGATGTCTTAAACTAGGCCTAAGAATGCCTAGGATGGAATGAGGACGCAAAATTACACTTAGAAAACAATTTCAGGATTTTCGGTAAAAGGGAGCCCCGCTCGAGCGCACACATCCCCGCTCGAGCGTAAAGGCTAAAAACATTTCCCGCTCGAGCGTGAGTTCTTCCGCTCGAGCGGTCTGCAAAATGTACTGGATGCTCGCAAACCCCGCTCGAGCGTAAATACCTCCGCTCGAGCGGACAGTACAAAATTTGCAAACCTGCTGGAAGCTTGATTTCTCCGCTCGAGCGCGTACCCCTCCGCTCGAGCGGACACCAGAAATCTGGAAAACCCAGAATTGTGCTCTGAGTTTGAAACTCAAGTTTGGAGTATCCAAAACTCAACCTCTTGGCCCCAAATTCTGGAAAAACACTTTAAACTCAAAGTATTACAAGTTTCAAAAGCTAATTTGCACATGCAAGGGCCAAGGGTTGGTCAATCAAAGCCAAATTCAAACCCATTTTCAAGAACAATTTGCAAACATGCAATGCATGAACTTTAAACCAATTTCCAGCTTTAAATCTTGCTCTAAAGAGCTCCAATCTTTGAAAACAAACTGAAAACATGGACTATAATGTAATCATGAGCATGCATGCACAATCAATCATGGATTAAACTTCAAAAAGCATCAATTCAAGCATGCATGTAACATTTGAGCTATAATCCTACATGTATGAGTTAAAACAAGACTTAACTCTACAATTTGTCATGAACTAGCAAGAATCAACCTTAAATGCAACAATGGGAGGTTGAAATTCATACCTAAGTCTTCAATTAGGAGAATACAAGCTCAAGTTTGCAATTAACACTTCAATCTTCAAGCTTCTTAGAAATTAAACAAGATGAATGCACTCTCCCCCTTTCTCTCTCTATATATTTCGGTTTTGAGCTCTCAAATGAGCTGAGGAGAAGTTTGATCAAGTGTAGGCAAGGCTCACTATTTTAATAAACAAGGCCCACTAACAATGGCAAAATCGTGAATAAGCCGAAGTCTTCAATTAGCTCAATTTAATCTCATTTAATCATACCCAATCAATTTTCAATTAAATATACCATTAAATCACATACATTATAGTGAATATAAAATCCTAAACGATTTTCAGTTTGGCCGCCGATAAGGCCTTCAATTAGCAATTTACACTTATAAACTGAACAGGTAATTAAACAGTCGAATAGATGGATCATGCATTACTATTGACACACTCAGTCAATTCAATTCCAGTTTTCGATCAGTCTGTTCAGTATTTTCGATTAATTCAATTATCCATCATAATCAGTCTCCAATTAGCAGTATTCAGTAATCAATCAGTCATTAATCGGTAATCGGTAACGAGGGTTGTTACAGTCTCCCCTCCTTATAAGGAGTTTAGTCCTCTAAACTCGACTGAGCGTATGATAACAGAGATGATACCTATCATAAGGCAACTTTCACTCTTAAACAGGAGCGCAATCATATTCATAACAGATTCATGGCCCAATCTCAATCTTAGCAATGCACAGAAACAGAATCAGAAATCACGTATAAGGATTGGGGCTCATATTAAAACAGAATTTTATGCACTTTCAGTTTTCGGTCAAAGACAGATTCGGATACATGTTCATTTTCACATTTTTGCCTTAAGCATATGCGGTGCATTCATTAGCACTACTAGAGCAGATACAGAACATGTACAATGCAGAACAGATACAATGCAGAATAGATACAGTTACAGAACAGATACAGTTATGTGATGGTTATGAAAAACCGGTTCCATAAAGGAATCCCGAATCCGGGTAACAGAGCAGAACAGTACAGAAGCTGAGCCCCTATGACGAGGCCTCCGGTACGGGTAACAGAGTGCAGACAGATATAAGTTCCATAAAGGAACCTCCGATACCGGGCAGCTAACATATATTACAAAATACCAAGAGTCACGAATACTTATCAAAGATTGGACAGTCATTCGATATGCAACATATAGCATTTCAGAAACAAAACTTATTTCGTGACTCGGAACATGAATACAGTTGCACAGTAGAACATAGCAGTAACAGCACAGTGACAATACAGTAGCAGTGTCAGTACGGTAACAGTAACAGTACAGTAGTAATACATTAACAGTATCAGTAACAGTAACAATACGGTAACAGTACAGTAACAGTATAGTAGTATTCACACTACTTATATCAAATACTTATCGGGGTTATAGATTTGCACTGGTTTCAGTTTCATAAGTAATTCCCCCGTTAAGTTACAGAGATTCGTTTCATTCAATTTCGAGCCTTTCGTTCAGTCTTTGTTCAATTCGGTTCTCAGTTCAGTAACCCATCACAGTCAGTCCAGTTCATTCGGGAGTTATTGGGAATATAAGGCGATTTTGTACATTACTCCCATAACAGTAGGCAGAGTGCTGAGGTAAGTATTCATTTACTATTCATCAGCTCCAGTCCTCACAGATTCAGTCATAGCACATGCCAACACGACAGCAGTCATACAGATTACATATACTTTCAGACAGTCAGAGTTTATGATCAAAACCAGTCTGTTGTCAACAGATCCCACCAGTTCTGAAGTACAGTAATCACCAAAACAGTCATTTTCGAGTCAAACCAGTTCTTAGTCAAAACGGTATTACCGGGTAAGTAATCATATGGCATGTACCCAGTTTTCCCTACATTGCAAGCAATAAGGTAATAGCTATCAATAAGAGTTTCCTCAAATCAATTCGATGAAAGTTCGACTAGGTCATTTCAGATGTAAGTTCTGTCCAATCATATCAAGTAAAAGTTCGAAGCGCAAGCATCAAACATAAGTTCCATCAGCTTACACAAAAGGGTTTCATTAACCCACGGTTCTATCAGATCAGACAACAGTTCATATCAAAGTTCCATTCTTACTGTTTCCAGATCAGTTAACATTAGTTCATACTCTGGTCATTTCGGTACACAGTCAGTAGTCTCACAATTTGTCTGAGTTCATCAATTATCAAACTTACATCAGAGTTCGGTACCATTACAAGTCATATCAAGCAGTGCAGGTCATATACTATGTGTTCCTCCCAATAAGTTTACAGATAAATGTACAGGCATGCAATTATTCATATCGAGAGGTAAGCATCACAGTCAGTATAGCAATTTCCAAATAAATCCTTCACAAGGCATATGGTATACAGTACTACATCACCCAAGGTTCTTGGTGACACATAACAGTGAGTTGTCCTACGAGGGTTCCAGATCGGTCATACAGTCACTAAAGCATAGGCTCGCAGGTTCACTCAAACAGTCATGTCAATCTTTCTACAATCACAATTCACAGTCTAGAGTTTATCAGTTGGGGTCTTTATTTCGTCATGCAGTTCCGGAGTTATAATTCCCAACAGTTTAATTATCGATAAATGACTCAACAATCATTCCGAGCAAAGATATCATCATATGCGTGTATATTCGGAGTCTACTAACATCCCCAATACGGATTTCACAAGTTCAGTGTACAATACCAAAATAGTTTCTCCGGCTACGATAGTTAAGGCAATCAGTCATACGTCTGTTCAGTCTAATAACATCCTTAAGCAAAGGTAAACATATATGTACATAAGTTTAAACGGTTTCCATAGCACGGGTAATCGTTAACATGAGGTTTTACAGTGTCGTACATATAGTTCGCATCAACAGTAGATTTCACGAGACTCATTAATCACAGTCCATTCCTTTCAGTCTTGACAGTATTACAAGCATGGGAACATATATACAGGTGTGAGTCAAATTCAGTTTTCATGTAGGCATTCGTTCACAATTCATAGGCGGAAGTTCGTCTTTACATGTCAATATGGGTTCTTAATATCAGTAGTCTCACACACAAACAGATAAGGACACTAGTGGGGTATCTTATTCATTCCCATGGAATTTACCGAGAATTTCTGATTCGAAGCAACGTTGGCCGAACGTGATTCCAATCAGACTTTCAAGGTCATTCTACAAAGGCATGAGACTCTATAGTTTAACATTTCACAAGATAAGTTTCCTCCATGTCCACATATTCTCATGGTTCGGCAGTTCCGGCACAGTTCAAAAAGTCACCTCTGACAGTTCACATTCAGTTGTTACAATACGGTTCTAGGACCTAACTCAGCAAGTTCTCGCCGTTCACAAGTCCTGACAATTCTCAGTGTATGGTTCATAATTCCCGTAGTTCAATTAGTTCAGTCAATATGTTCGCAGTTTATACCAAGTTACGGAATCTACAATTCCCACACAAACGTTCATATAAGCAATTTCATCTATCCAAGGTAATACCTGCGTCAATCATTTCAGTATTCCAAACATTTTCTGGAACTAGGGTCTAGATTTAGGCTCATTGTCCTTCCTGTCCACATCCAGAATAAGTTTCAGGTAGGTGGCGGCGACGCCCCAGTGGTATTTCTCACATACAGTACAGATAGGTATATCATTGTTCACATTACTTCTTTGACCTTCATTGGTCAAAGCTATTGCCGGAGATTTTCCATTCACGGAGGTCATTGAATTACCAGTCATTTCACTTTCTGTTACTTCTGTTTCATTCTTTCGGATTCAGTTGACGATGTTAATTGGATATTTCAATGCTGCTACGTTATCTCAGACATTATACTCTATCCAGGCCATCTACACACTTAGACGGTTCTAAAACGTCGATTCAGTCAAACACATCCAGGTCACGCCCACCTTCAATCCTTTTCTAGCCTTTTACAATCAGTATCTATCATGTGGGACGCCTATCCACTAGAGCTAGGTAAATTTTACCTCATATTCGATCACAGTCTTATCACCTTACTCAAGTTGTTCAGACTCTGGTACTTTCCTATCTCGGATGCATTGGGAAAGGTATTTTCGTCGAAGAGAACTTCACAGATTTTCTCAGTTTCTAAACCCAAGTCTCAGTTTCCAGTGGTTCGGTACCTCCCAGAAATTCTGGTGGTTTCGGTTTGTTTGGGTTTCAGTATTAGCGTCATCAGTTCATATTCAGTTGGTTCAGGCACGTATGTCTGCCTTTATTCTCTCAGAGTTTCAATTAAGGCCTCGATCATTCATTCTAGCCTATTAATCCTCAGATTAGAAGTTTCAGTTCTTTCACAATCTTTGCCCTTTCCCTTGTCTACACACAAGCAGGGTGATTATCAATATAGGAAAGGTTCTTACTGATTTCACATTTTTTTTTTTTTTTTTTTTCTCATATCAGACTTGTATATATTTTCATTTCAGTTCAGGTACGGTCACGTGACCCTTTATTTTCATACGTTCACTTTCTTATAGATTTCCACAGTCGGTGGTAACATTAACATTACATGTTATTCCATTTAACTTCCTTAAGTATGCATATAGGTTTCACTTCATTTCACATAAACAGTACAGTAATCATATATATAAACAATTGCATACTTAAACAGTTTATCACATAAGCAGTCACGTGTTTAAACAGATTAACACGTTAACACATTTTCAGTCACCACACACTTATCATGTTCATGAATGCCCTAATCGCTTTTCTAGGACACTCTATAGCTCATTTGGACACGTGTGTGCGGTACAACTCGTGGTTAAGTATCGCTCTGATACCACTCTGTCACGACCCAAACCCGGCCCTATGGGTTTAGCACCGTAACTGGCCAGTAATCCGTGATTACCAAAGGCCTGCTTAACAATCAATCAATAAATACAGAGTTCAGGGCCTGGCAGAAGCCAAAACAATAAACAAACTAGTGTCCATTGAGCTGTGATAATCTGTATGCCAAAACACTTCTCATGCATTCAAACAGTCCGGTCTATACGACCATTTACAGTCAGTCGGTACAGGGATCCAATCCCTTTACAACAGTACAATACAAAATGGCATACACAATATACATATACATAACAGTCGATAAAAACCGGGGCCTAGCCCTTGGACAGTACAGTAAACAGTAAACAGTCTATACAATGATCTCACAACGGTACAAAACAGTGAGACTGACAGGGGAAAACAAAACCCCAAGGCCATAGCATGGCAACTAGGAACCTCGCTGTGAGGCACACAGGCTGGCTAGACAAAACTGGGGACTGACCCACGCTCCTAGCTCCGATCTGGCTGCTGAGAACCTACATATATATATAACAGTGAGCTAAAGCCCAATGAATAACATAATGTGTAAAGGGGTTATGAATGAATGTCCTTACAGTACTGAAATCAATTCATTTAACAGTATTTCAATCTTTCAGTATTTCGGTCAATCAATAGTTCAATCAATCAATATTTCAATCAGTCAGTCATATGTGGTACATCCATTAGCCTATAAACAGTAGGTCCAAAAGGACCGGGCCTTAACAGACCCAACAGTAGTGATGGCCATCAATCGGTAAACAGTATGGTTCCACAAGGGAACCGACAGAGCTCTGTAACAGTCAATAACAGTGGGTGCTAAGGATGCCACAATACAGTTCGAAATACAGGACATACATTCATTCAATAAACAGTATCAGTTCAGTAAACAGTTCAGTTCAGTAATCAAAATATAACCATTTTGAACATATCTTTACACGATCTGTTACTCACAGAGATTGGGCTAATAGCAGCTAGAGCGCGTCCCCGAGAGCCAACCCTAAACAATTAAACAATTGAACACACACTAAGTTTAACAGTTGGGGAAGTATAATAATTAACTTCCTAGTATGCCTCGGTGTGTTCTACCTCCATATCCTCATTAAGATGTCTTAAACTAGGCCTAAGAATGCCTAGGATGAGATGAGGATGCAAAATTACACTTGGAAGGCATTTTTCAAAAGTTGCTGGAAATAGGCACCTCGCTCGAGCGAGCCTCCCTTCGCTCGAGCGAGCTCCCAAAATCAAAGGCTTCGCTCGAGCGAGCCTCCCTTCGCTCGAGCGATCTGTGCTCAGAAAAAGTACTGGATGCTCAATTTTTACGCGCGATACCACGCTCGATGCTCGCTCGAGCGAGCTTGCAAAACCAAAGGGCTCGCTCGAGCGAGGAATCCTTCGCTCGAGCGAGGAAGCCAAATCTGGAATTTCCAGATTTGTCTCCCAAGTTCGAACCAAGCATTCAACCATCCAAAACTCAACCTCTTGGCCCCAAATTCTGGAAAAACACTTTAAACTCAAAGTATTACAAGTTTCAAAAGCTAATTTGCACATGCAAGGGCCAAGGGTTGGTCAATCAAAGCCAAATTCAAACCCATTTTCAAGAACAATTTGCAAACATGCAATGCATGAACTTTAAACCAATTTCCAGCTTTAAATCTTGCTCTAAAGAGCTCCAATCTTTGAAAACAAACTGAAAACATGGACTATAATGTATCATGAGCATGCATGCACAATCATCATGGATTAAACTTCAAAAAGCATCAATTCAAGCATGCATGTAACATTTGAAGCTATAATCCTACATGTATGAGCTTAAAACAAGACTTAACTCTACAATTTGTCATGAACTAGCAAGAATCAACCTTAAATGCAACAATGGGAGGTTGAAATTCATACCTAAGTCTTCAATTAGGAGAATACAAGCTCAAGTTTGCAATTAACACTTCAATCTTCAAGCTTCTTAGAAATTAAACAAGATGAATGCACTCTCTCCCTTTCTCTCTCTCTATATTTTCGGTTTTGAGCTCTCAAATGAGCTGAGGAGAAGTTTGATCAAGTGTAGGCAAGGCTCACTATTTTAATAAACAAGGCCCACTAACAATGGCAAAATCGTGAATAAGCCGAAGTCTTCAATTAGCTCAATTTAATCTCATTTAATCATACCCAATCAATTTTCAATTAAATATACCATTAAATCACATACATTATAGTGAATATAAAATCACTAAACGATTTTCAGTTTGGCCGCCGATAAGGCCTTCAATTAGCAATTTACACTTATAAACTGAACAGGTAATTAAACAGTCGAATAGATGGATCATGCATTACTATTGACACACTCAGTCAATTAAATTCCAGTTTTCGATCAGTCTGTTCAGTATTTTCGATTAATTCAATTATCCATCATAATCAGTCTCCGATTAGCAGTATTCAGTAATCAATCAGTCATTAATCGGTAATCGGTAACGAGGGTTGTTACATTTCTTGTAGTACTTGTACAACTCATCAAATAGATCAAACTCTCAATGACCCAAGAATATTCTAACTGAGAGACACTTTCACCTTATTCTTGGTCAAATGTAAACTCAAGTCTACCGGTGTCCTAAACACATTTGTATTTGATTTACCAAATTTCTCAAGTATTTTCTCAACATAGTGAGATTGAGAAAGTAAAATACCACAAGATGTTCGGGTAATCTTAACATCAAGAATTACATCTGCAAAGCTCATATCTTTCATGTCAAACTTAGAATTAAACAATCTCTTGGTAATTCTAATCTTCTCATCATTACTACCAACAATGAGTATGTTATCAACGTATAGATACAAAATGACATAACCTCTGTCAGTGCCTTTGAATATACGCATTTGTCACACTCATTAATCTTGAATCCATTTGACAACATAGCGTTGTCAAACTTTTCATGCCATTGTTTAGGAGCTTGTTTCAGACCATATAATGATTTGACAAGCTTACAAACTTTCTTATTTTGTCCTGGAGTTGAAAACCCCTCGGGTTTCTCCACGTAGATTTCTTCTTCTAAATCTCTATTTAAGAAAGTTGTCTTTACATCCATTTGATATATCTCCAGACCACGTAAAGCTGCTATCGCAATCACCATGCGAATGGATGCAATCCTTGTCACAGTTGAATACGTATCAAAGTAATCTAGGCCTTCTCACTACATGTATCCTTTGATAACTAGCCTAGCTTTATATTTATCAATTAATCCATTTGCTTTCATTTTTCTTCCAAAGATCCACTTGCTTTCCAAGGCCTTACTGCCTGGGGGTAGATCAACCAACTCCCAAGTATGGTTCTGTAAGATGGAGTCAATCTCACTTTTAATCGCTTCTTTCCGCGAAGGACTTTCAGGTGAAGTCACAGCTTTATGGAAAGTTCGAGGTTCTCCTTCTAACATATAAGTCAAGAAGTCCGGATCAAAGGACTTTACGGTCTTGGCCTTTTTACTCCTTCTTGGCTCATCTACTTCCTCAACTTGATCATTGACTTGATCATTTACGTGATCATCTATGTGATCATTGTCACCTTCAACCTCTTTCATGGAACTCGGAATCCCTTCGTAGAGATGACAAAGAAATACATGTTCAAAGAAAGATGCATTTCTCGATTCCATGATCGTATTCTTGTGTATATCTAGAATAACAGACCTATACACAAGAAATCGATATGCACTGTTATTATGTGCATAGACAATGAATATACAATCCATTGACTTTGGGTCTATCCGAACCCGTTTGGGTGGAGGAATCACCACTTTCACAAGACACCCCCACATTCGTAGGTATTTATATGAAGGCTTGTGGCCTTTCCACAACTCATATGGAGTCTTGTCTACATTCTTTTGAGGTATTCTATTAAGAATATAATTCGCCGAGAGAATTTTTCCCCCCCACAAGTTTTGTGGCAACCAAGAACTTATTAACATTGCATTCATCATTTTTTTAACGTCCTATTTTTCCGCTCAGCAACACCATTTGACTGAGGGAAATAAGGTATTGTAGTTTGGTGGATATTTCCAAATTAAGCACAAATCTCAGCAAACAGAGATTCATACTTACCACCATGACCACTTCTTAAAGCCTTGATGTTACAGCTTAGTTAATTCTCAACTTCATTTTTGAGAAGAATAAATTTATCAATTGCCTCATCTTTGTTTTAAAGCAAATACACATAACAATATTTAGTGCAATCTTCAACAAACGTGATAAAGTACTTGTTGCCACCACGTGATTGTAAGACTTTTAAGTCACACATATCACTATGCACTAAATCTAAAGGTTTGGTACTTCTTTCAATAGAATGAAAGAAATCCTTGTCAATTTTGCTGTTACACAAGTTTCACACTTGTGATTTAGATTAATCTTGAAAGATGATATGTGATCTAATTTGATTAATCTACGCAAAGAGTCAAAATTCACATGACCTAATCTACCCTGCCATAAATTAGGGGACTCAAGCATATAAGCAGAAGAAGAAGCTTTCTCATTCATTTTAGAGATAAGAGTCATTACATTAAGTTTAATAATACCGCCCGATATATACCCCTTCCCCACATAGACCCCGTTCTTGGTCAACACGACCTTATTAGCCTCAAACACTATATGAAAGCCATGCTTATTTAAGAGCGACCTCGAGACAAGGTTCTTACGAATGTTCGGCACATATAGGACATCGTTTAGAGTTAGCTATTTTCCTGAAGTCATCTTTGGGACCACCTTGCCTTTATCCTCAACAGTTGAGGTCGCAGAATTTCTCATGAACAACTTCTCCCTGTTTGAAACTAGTTCAAAGGTTGTGAACATCTTCTTTTCTGCACAAATGTGGCGAGTGGCCCCAGTGTCCACCTACCATTCCTTCGGGTTAGACCCACCATGTTCACTTCCAAGACGATAGCTAATAGATGCATGTCGTCCATATCTCGAGACAAATTCTTCATCTTCACCATGTGAGCCCGACTCTTTTTCTAGGGAGGGTTCTTCTTGTAGGGTTTCTTCTTCTTGCAGCAATCAACCGTCCAATGCCCATCTCTTCCACAATTGAAGCATTTTCCATTGACCCTAAAAGTAGGTTCCTGCGGTTTGTAGGTTGGCCTTTTAGAGACACTGCCTCTAGCCCCCAACTTCAAGCTTTTGCCTATCGGTGGCTTCTTCTTCACCCCCGAGGACTGGCCATGCTCAAACACATTTGCTTTCACAGTGGAAGTATTTCCCCATTTCTTTTAGTTATCTTTCTCAATATGGAGCCTGACAACGAGCTCTTCGATTGTCGTCTCCTTTAGCTTATGCTTCAAGTAGTTCTTGAAGTCTTTTCAACCGTTAGGCAACTTCTCCATCAGAGCAGCGGCCTGGAATGATTCACTCAAAAACATTCTCTCTGCATGAATCTCGTACAGAATTACTTGGAACTCTTGAACTTGACTAATAATGGTTTTTGAGTCCACCATTTTGAAGTCTAAAAATCGACCAACGACCAATTTCTTTACCCCAGCATCCTCGGTCATGTACTTCTTGTCCAAATCATCCCACAACTCTTTTGCCGACTTTGTGGCATAAAACACGTTGAAAAGTGAATCTGCCAAGCCATTCAAAACATAGTTCCAACAAAGGAAGTCTGACTACTTCCATGCATCTAGAGCCATGAGCTTATACTTGTCTTGCTCATTCTTTTTCACTACTGGTAGATTTTCACTCAAAAACCTCGCAAGGCTTAGAATAGTCAGGTAGAACAACATATTCTACTGCCACGTCTTAAAATTCACTCCCGTGAACTTCTTTGGGCACTTATGATGGTTGAGCGGGCCACCCAAAACAGTAGGATCATCAACATAGTTGACCATAGAGGTCATAGCAACCGGGTTGACCACAGAGGTCACAGTATCAGGGGTGGCAAGCTAGTTGCCCCAAGGTTTTGATCCCCACCAACATTAACAGTAGCAGCAGCAACAACAACAACATCGGTAACAGTTGCTGTTTCTGAAAAATACAACATAATTTCACTATTCTGCGTTTTTAGAAATTAAATTTAACACTAGAAAATCCCAAAGTTGGAAATTTAATTCAAAACTAGTCTCACCACTTCCCTAGAATCGAACATGGTCAAGAATGTTTCCAAGAAGACTAGAAGGGTCACATCAATCCCACTTAAAACCCAGTTAACCTTAGACAAAACTTTCAAGAGCATGTTGACTTCTAATTCATAGGAAACAATATTTAGAATTAAGTTTTCCAAGGGATGAATTAGGTTAAAACAAATCAAGTTTCAAACTTACAAGAAATGTAAAAATTGCTAACCAAACTACAAGTAATGTAATTGCTACAATAATTACAAGCAAATAAAACTTGCTTAAATAAAATTGGCAATTAGCAACTACTAAATCTCAAGCAAAAAACTGCTTCAATGATAGAGAAAGTAACTAATCCATAAGAATTTTATTTGGTCCAAAATCCTTTCTACACTTAGGTATTCCTGTTCGTTACAAAGGTTAGTAGTCCAAAATTATGGTTTTTACATCTCAAATACTATTTTGGATAAAAAAAAAAAAAAAAAAACCAAACCAAACCAAACCAAACCAAACAATCTAAAGATACTTGAAACCATCTAGCAAACTATTTAATCATAAATTTAACTAATGAATTGGAATGCTAGATGAGTTACAAAAATAAAACTTATAACTCTACAATTAAATTAAATAAAAATTTTAATACCCATGAGTTATGTATGAAATTATTACACAATTGAAACTCCAAAATTAACGGTAAAATTTAGTTTACACAATAAATATGTAAAGAAATATAGACAAGTTACAAAACCTTTATAACTCCAAATACTTAAATTAAAAATTTAATAGGTTAGAGTTATATAAAATTTTTACATATCAATAAACATGTGAGTGTTTTAAGCAATTAACATGTAAACAACTCATGTAAATAATTCTTGAAATAATAAGCATGTAACAAAAAATTAAAATTTGGAAACTTTTGAACATGCAAATTTTCCTACAAATCTAGAATCTGAAACATATTATAACATTAAAACATGTACACTATGGTACGAAATTAAAACCCAGACTCACAAAATAGACTAGACTG
Organism: Camellia oleifera; assembly: GCA_022316695.1. Lineage (NCBI taxonomy): Eukaryota > Viridiplantae > Streptophyta > Magnoliopsida > Ericales > Theaceae > Camellia > Camellia oleifera. The sequence goes on along the minus strand of CM039317.1, from coordinate 104,175,440 downwards.
GAAAGCACTACTAGGACCAAACATCGTAAGACAAATGTTTAATTTCTTAACCAAAATTAGAATATAAGTCTTAGATTTATATCATAAAAAAGTGGTCTTTTCGGAAAAAAATAGCACCAGGTTCTCTAGACAAAACAGTAGCACTTTTCCCTTAATAAAATAAATTTGATATCATGTATTATAGAAACCACGGCAACATGCATATCAAATTAATTTATAATCACGTTCAGTGATATAAAAGAAACAATAACCTTAATAAACAAATAAAAATTGAATCTGTGCAATAGTAGCAAATTTATGGGGACAGTGCACTACTTATTTAATACTCACACGAAGAGATGTACATAAGGACAATTAGAATTTCTACGCACGTGTCCAATTACATAGGACCAAATTCCTATTCATGAAACAGTGAGCAATCCTATAATAGTGTACAATCTTGGGGAAAATAAACTAGTCCAATTACATATGAATTTATTTGTTCAAATTTCATGAAAAAAAATAAATTTGTTTTAAGCTTCTTGTAACATTTGTGTCATTAAATAATACAAATAGATTCATATGTAACACTTTAAATTCCAGAACAAGAAAGATGCTAAAAAATTACAAGTAGATGGAACAAAATTACAGAATAAAATAAAATGGCAAAAAGAAGCAAACCCAAGCCTGCACTTGACAGTATCCTTAAAACAGATTTGCTGCTTCACCGGTTGGGTGCTGGAGGTTGTTTGATGTCTGTTTCCTACGATACGATGGTTGGACCAGCTACAGTAGGGCACATACTAAGTAACTTTAGCGAATAAAACTAAGGCAACACTCTCTCACACTAGAAAGAAAAAAAAAAATCGATTTTTGGAAGAACACAAAGATAACAAAATTTTCTAGGTCAAAAACTCAAGGAGAGGGGTCTCCTTTTATACACATGAAAGGAAAGAGAGGAGGAGCCTCTTGCAACAAATGCAGAAATAAATCTCTGCAAAATTGCCCAACAAATGTAGCAAAACTGATGGGACTTTATGTTTGTGAGTTACTTCATATATACACGTGTGTATTTCTGTAACCACCAACCTGGCTTGGCCCAAAAAGATTAGGTTGGTGGACCACCAACTTGGCCCAGCCCAAACCTAACCCAAGCCTTAAGCCTCAAGATCTATAGACTTGGTGGGCGAGTGGCGCACATGCGCGTATGGCAATTTTCGTATAACCAACTTGAATCATAGTCTGAGCCCATGTCCATCCTTGAACCATCCATAACTCCCTCATTTCAAAAAATTTGGATGCCCTAAAGGGCTCACACCCTTAGACAAAAAATGAGATTTAAATACCCATCAATGCTCCCCTCTACAATTAATGTAGGATAGAAGGTTACACACCTTTCCCAACACCTCTTTCAAGAGGCCAACTTAATGAGTTAATTTCAAATCTTAATGGTTTTTGATCATTCTTTTTGTGATGTAAAGATTTCATTACAAAGAATTTAAACCCACTTTAATCCACCTCAATTGAAGATTGGCACCCACTTTAATATTGCATTAAAGTCACCAAAAAACCATTACTTTCTAACAAATACTGCTTTAGGTTAGTTAATTTCCACTCTCCTCTCTTAACCTCTCTCTAATTCTCTTTCAATAATGTCGCAGTTTGAACTCATTGATGTTATAAATATTCCCAAAAGCCACATATATACCTATATATGTATAAATAAACACATATTTATATATGAAGAAGAAATAAATGAGAAAATGTGTATAAATAAACACATTTTCTTGTGTGTGTGTGTGTATATATGTGATATATGTGTAAAAGAACTAAGAAAAAAAGATGAAGATGAAAAACGGGAGAGGAAGTTGTTGGAAAATAATGGATTTTCGGCAACTTTAATTTGAAATTAAAGTGGGACCCAACCGCCAGTTGAGGTGGGCCTGAGTGGTTTTGTATTTCTTAAGTGAGAAGATTGCAATGCAAAAATAATAAGCCGAAACCATTGAGTTATGAATGAGAATTGTCTCATAAAATGGGCATTAACAAAGTTGGATTTAGATTTGGACTTGGTCTTGGTTTGGACTAGGCCTAGACGTGTACTTGTGCATGTGTTGGGTTTAGTCTTAGACTTGGACTTGGACTTGGACTTGGACCTAGTCTTGAGCTTTGGGTTGAGCTGTGCTGAGCTTAGTTTGTGCATGTGTTTGAGATTGGAGTTGGATCGGGTTGTGACCTAATACCTGTATCCATTTTGCAACACATCTAGTTTAATTCTCAAAACTTGTACATTATATACACATTGTGATTTATATAATGGTTTTGGAATTTTGAACCTTTGTAACTCTAGGCCTAATGGCTAGAGTTGATGACATTTGATGACCCCATTGATGTTAGCCTTCATGGCTAAGGCTCTCCCCTACTAGTATAAATAGAAGCCTTTCTCCTCCAACTTAGTAGGTTGTTTTTAGAGAGGTTTTGTGATGGAAAATGAGATGGTGTTTTGAGATAAAAAGTTGGAGATCGTTTTTTACACCAAAGAAAATTTTTCCTATATTCTTTTGTTAGCCTCTTCTTTGGTTCTTATTAGAGAGAGTGTATCCATCGTCAAGTTTGTTGAAGCTATTCAGAAGGTGCTTCTGCATTAGCTGGTTACGACCATCGTATCCTGGGAGACAGACGCCGGCATACCTCAAACATTCATCGGGAGGTGGTCAATCTGTTTTAAGGAAACTGTCTAGTGCAGGCTTTAGTTTGTTTCTTTTCTTATTATTTATTCTTAAATTTGATGAGTTCTAATCTTTTAATAATTTGTTCTATTTATAATGTAATCTAATTCATTCCTGTATTTCTTAGTCGTATCGTTTATTCTGTATTTCATCCTTTTAATAAAAAATTATTTTGTCATTTCTATTTAATTTATTTTATATATTTTTCATGTATTATTATGAAAAAAATACCAACAATCTTAAAACATATTTTTATAAATAGATTTTGATAAAACAATGTAGTTTTTATTATAATTTTATTCTAGTGACTCTTGGAATTAAAATTAATTTAATTGCCTGGAGTTATTGAAATTTGAGTTGTTTGTTTCAAGTAATTTATTCGTGCAATTTATTTTATGTTAATTAGTTGTTATTACATAAGTTATTTGATGGTTAGTGCATAAGGTGGTAGGAGTTTATAAAAATAAAATAAGAATTTTATTTATTTTATTTCTTAAGATTCTTACTAATTTATTTGATTTGTTCGTTATTTGTTCTCTTTTATAATTAACTTTCTCCACATGTTTACCTAAACGCAAAAATAGGATATATAATACAAAAAAATAAAATAAATTGAAATTACTAAATGTGACTACTAATTTTTGTTTTGAACAGGTTAACCTAAGCATCGATAAGAATTTTGAATCTTTAGATTTTTGGACATATTTGTGAGTTTAATCATTCACCGTAATGTGGAGAATTATTTTGGATTTATTTCATATTGTTTTGAAAGTTTGTTAAATAATTTTGATTTAATTCAATTAATTAAATTCTGATAAAATCAAAGTGTTGGAATTCATGTTTTGAGAATTTCAAAGGATTCGTCTAGTCAAAAGGTTTTGGACAGTATAAAATATCCCCAAACAGGTTTGTTTTAGGAGGAAATTTGGTAAAACAGTTTTGGTTTTTCTATCTAATGGTCTTATTTCTAAGCTTGCTTATGATTATATTGCATTATCACATGGTGGTATAGCTTGATATTGTAGTGAAATTAACTCTTATTTATTCTATTTATTTTTGGTTGTAACAATTGTGAGTTCTTTTATGTCTTAATGTGTAATCAAGGAAATTACTCCAAAATATTTTATATATTCATGGAATGATAAGTGAAAATTTAATTCTATTGTTATATACATATATATATATATATATATATTTGCTCATAGTTATATGGTTGGATTGCCAACAATATGACTATAATATTCCAATATGTATAATTGATTTATAGCATGCAACTCATGACATTCTTATAACTACAATGCATCTATAGCATTTGAATTACACCTTGCGAGTTATAGTTGAAATTACTTGTGTAATATTCATTTATTGATTCATTAACTCATCTTGTATCCAAGTGTGTATATAAACAGTGAACATGGAGATTTAGCGGCAACGAGAATAGAGTTTTGTAATGTGTTTTATACAAAAATAAGCATTACAAGTGGAGAAATGTGTTCTTGGTTAAACAGACGATTCCAGATGTAACCATGAACTCCATTTTGCAGATTTAGACAATTTGTAATTGTAACAGTTATAGTTGCATTTCCATTTCCATTTGTAGTGGTTTTAATTTCTAATTTGTAATAGTTTCACCATAGTGAGATGAAAGGGGGAAGGAAAAAAATTATAAATCTTCGGGTTTAGAGAAAGTCTTTGGGATTAATTTTATTATTCCCAAAGTGTTTGGTTTTCTATAATAGAAACGAAAGTTTAGCCTTGGTTAAAGAGTATTTCTGATTTGTTCAGAAATGACAACTAAGATGGATCTAGTTTCAAACCTTTGTGGTTAAAGAAAATCTTTGAGTTTAATCTTTTTATTCCCAAAGTGGTAAGAAACTAAGTTTTGAAAAAGTCTTTAGTTATAATTTGATTATTTTCAAAGTATTTTGTTTTGGGGGAAAAAAAACCAAATTTAGCATTAGCTAAATTTTTTTTGATTTTTATTTAGAAATAATGGGCTCAGTTCCGAGAGTACCGGTTAACTTTTATAAGTGGTGTAATTCTAATAGCAAATTTTAGTTGCTTATAAATTTTGTAAAATTGATTTATTTTAACCTAGTTTATCCTCTGAAAAACTTAATTCTATATTTGTTTTCCATGGATTAGGAGTCAACATGCTCTTGAAAGTTTTGTCTAAGGTTAATTGGGTCTTAAGTGGGACTGGTGTGACCCCTCCAGTCTTCCTGGAAACTTTTTAGACCATGTTCGATTCTAGGGTAAGTGGTGAGATCAGATTTGAATTAAATTTTAGACTTTGGGATTTTCTATTGTTAAGTTTAGTTTCTGAAAAAACAGAATAGTGAAATTTTGTAATGATTTTTCAGAAATGGCTTCAAGAGGTGACAATAGAAAATATTGTTCCACCTGACAATCTTAAGCCTTGCGAAGTTTTTAAAGGAAGATCTAGAGAGATTAAGTGTGATTAGAGGAAATCATAAGATTGTATGATAATATCTCTAAATGAATCAGAGGCAATTAGTATGTTATTCTTGTGTCAATTATAGCGCGTATGATTGCAATGTGACTTTGTTTAAAAGCAAAAATGAGACAACCCTATCACGACCCAAATCCGCTCCTATAGGTTTAGCGCCATGACCGGCTAGTAATCATAGATTACCTATGGCCTCTAAATGAAAATCCATTTAATATAAAGTACGGGGCTTAGCGGAAGTATAATACAACATACAAGTTATCCATCGAGCCATGCCTACATGGAGAAAGCAAAATTTGTATCATAAGCAAACGTTCGTACATTATTTACATACATTACATAAGTTCAAACAGCCAAATCTTATAGTTATACAAAACCCCAAAGTATACACAAATACAAAAACGATTGGGCAAAACAAAAGGGGGTCTAACTAACTTGGCTCCACACGAGCCTAGTTTACTTCGTTCAGAAGCTCTTCAAAAAGGTTGACCCGGGTAGACTCGAGGCATTCTTTAACCTTGATGTTCAGCTTGCCCACCTACATACATATATAAGTAAATAGTGAGCTAGGGCCCAGTGAGTAATAATAGAATAAAGATGTCATATAAATGAAGTTCGATAACATTGCCAAACCAAATTTCATTTCAGTTCTTAATAATCCATTAACTTCGTCATGAATATCATTCAATGTCAATTTGTGAGGTACATCCATGAAGTAATAATATTCCAATGACAATGGACCATAACGGTCTAACACTAGAGAATCCCTGTGTGTCAATCAATCCAAAAGTCATGGTATTGTTTCCCCCAGGCAAGGGCCTAGTCGTGGTATTATTACCCCCAAGCAAGGGCCTAGCCATGGTATTATCTCTCCCAGACAAGGGCCTAGCCGTGGTATTGTCTCCCCCCGACAAGGGCCTATGTTCCATGGATACCATAATACAATTTCAAAATTGAACTTCATTCATTATAAGAAAATAACGTTTCAATAGACCATTCCGTCAATCATCATAACGTTTCAATAACCCATTCAATCAATCACATATCAATTTTGATAGCAATAACATTTTCAAAAGTAAACATAACTTGAACATATCATTATAACGCTATTACTCATAGATGGTTATGTTGCCACTAGGCCTCGGACGTCCACCTATACAAAACACATAACAAACGTACAATTGGAGTACCGTTCGATAGTCAATCTACTTAATTAAATTGTCTTCATGTGTTTCTAACTCATTCTATGTTCATATGAGCTCAATTAGTGTCTAAGAATACTTGAAATGACATGAGCATGCAAGTACGCACTTAGAAAAGTTAGTCAAATTTTGCTGGAAATATGGTCTCCGCTCGAGTGCAACTTCATTCACTCGAGCAGGGGTTCAAACAAAGGGTGGTCACTTAAACGCAACTTCGGTCGCTCGAGCGGTCTGTAAACTTTTACAAAAGTACTGGTTGCATGAAATTTCTGTTCAATGGTCGCTTGAGAGGGAGATTGAGTAAAAGGGGGTCCTCGCTCGAGTGCCACTTTGGTTGCTCGAGCGGTCTACAAACTTATGTAAAACTTCTAGGAGCTTGATTTTCATGCTCGAGCGTCACTTTCTTCGCTCGAGCGGACATGCCGAATTCTGGAATCTCCAGAATTGTGTTTGAAGTTCAAATTTGGTATTCAAAGGTTCCAAACTCGTGTTTTAGGTACAAAAACATAGGAAAACATTATAAAACATGGAAACATTGTTAATTTGGAACCAATTTCTCAAAACCATGGCAAATTCTCAACCACTCAACCAAAAACTCTAACTTCAAGTTATAAAGCAAGTTTGACTCAAATTGAGTTTATATTTCTTCAAAACATAATCAAGTGATATGAGAAGTATGAAAACATGGAGGACTCTTCAAATTGAGGTGTAAATGTGCCATGCATGCAGGAACTGTTGGAAATGGTTATAAAATTCTGGGTAAAACTAGAATTTTTTCCCATGTTTGGTCTAATTTTTAGGTGGGCCCCGTGCATCGATTTACACGGGTCAAAGTGGTAACGCGTTCTATGCCGCGTTGTGATTCATGTGGTATATTTGGTTGCTCAAAACCATTACCGAGTGAATGGGAAATTGAAGCCAAAGTATGCTCCATGGAAATGGAGTTTTGGTGAAAATTCCTTAAAGGTTTGAATAAGGCTTGTCCCACATTGATTTGGTGGGAGGTTTTGAAAGGGTTTATAAGGCATGAGTTTTGTACTTGGGGTGTGCCCCAAGGGGTACCCAAGTGTTTTAGAGGGAGAGGTTATGGGCTAGACCCATTGGACCCAAAAATCACCACACGCGCACGCGCGCCGCCGCTGCCGTCCGTCTGGCCGGTCGGGCAAGCTTGGCTTGGGCTTGGGCTTGGGCACGGGTGCGTAGTGTGAGGTTAGGTTGGGCTTGTTCAGCCCAATACTAATCTTTTTGGGCCAAAAACATTTGAATTTAATTTTATTTTGTATAAAATAAAATCCAGAATTCAAATTAAATCGGAAATAAAACTGGTTTGGATTTACTGTTCATCCAAACAGGGCCCTTCCCGTTTTCAAACAGAATTAAATTAGTTTGGTTTTATTATACATCCAAACAGGGCTCTTCCCGAAAATAAACCAGTCTGGTATTATTGCACACCCAAACAGGGCCCTTCCCGGTTTTGTTATCTGTTTGAATTATAAACAGATTCAAATCTGTTGAATTCAAAACCAACAGGTATCATACCTGTTCAATTCAAAACCTAGAGCCACCAATCCATCTATAAATAGGACAGCCCTCATTTGGATTTTGTAACTCTAATTTTCGTCTTTCATAATTCTACAAACATCCTCTTCATTTTGCTGCATTATTTTCTTGTCAGAGAGAGTATAAACACTTTGTGTGTTCGTTAGGCAAACAATTTTTAGTGCTGCTATTATTTGTAGTAGATCATTTTATCCTGGGAGATAGACGTCCACATTCTGAAAACACCGTGGAGAGGACGAATCTGTCTTAAGGACACAGTGTTAAATACTGGACTTGATCAGAAAAGTTATTCAAAGAAATTAACCAAGTAAGTTGTTTAATTTTATTCTATTTTTATTTGTTTATTTAATCAGATTTTAATTTTGTTTTTGTAACAAAATAAAATCTGTTATTTATTTATTTATTTATTATTTCGAGTTTGATTTTTGTAATCAAACAAATTCTCTCATTTTCTTTATTTCTTTAAATTCTAGTTGTTGTTTTGTACACAATAGAATTAAATCTTTTAAATACAGTGAAGATTGTCCTACAGGAACTTCATGGATTCTAACTCAACTTATGCATGCATGTACATGATTAACTCTTATCTTCAAAATTCAAGGTGATTCAAGCTTCTACCAAACAATTTCATGCAAATGAACTCAAAACTTAGATGAATTCAATTCCTACATGTTTCATTTTCAAGGATTAAGGTTAGAGATCATACCTAGGGCTTGAATTCAAGTATATACTAGCTTAAATCCCCAAGTCCTCCACAATTTCTTTCAAATTATCCTTTCTCTCTCTGTAAATGTTGAGCTTAGCATCCCTCTCTCTCAAAATCTCAGCCCAAGTGTTTGTATAAATGAGTTCAAAACATGTGCTAGGCTTATATAGAGTGTAATTAACTTAGCCTAATCAAAGTTGATTAAGGTTAATTAATTAGGTTCATTTCTAACTAAGTTCAGTTAGTTTATTCTAATTATTTTGATCTGAATCAATTTTCAATTAAAGTTGCCATAAAATTCTACATATTCTAATTAGTCTATTAAGATAATCAATTTTAGTTTCTAAAGCTGTTGTCTCTAAGTTGCCAATTCGAATAGATATTCCATGTAATAACAGATAACTGCAAAATTAAGCACGTAGTTACTTAACTAAACACATAATCATGCAATTAGACTTATTGAAATAATGTAATATAATACTTCGGAGGTCGGGGTCGTCACAAACCCGCTAAGGTGGGTGAATATATTTTTTGAATTTTTAAATTCTAAATATATTCTTAAATTGGTAGCTACTAGTAACTACAAGATAAGAGATAGAAAATTGGTAGTTCCTATGAGTTGTTAGACCACTGGTTACACAGTTATGAGATTGTGGTTTCTAGTAATGAATATATTACTGATCACATGTCAAGACATGATGGTTCCTAGTAGTGGAGAGGCTACTAATCATATATATGTCAAAACATGATGATTTCTAGTAATGAAAGTGACTACTGATCACATTTAAAACATTATGGTTCCTAGTAGTGAAGAGTCTACTGACCACATGATGAGAAATTAGTGATTCCTAGTGACAAGACTACTGGCCATGTTATAAAGTTTCGAATAATAGACTATTGATCACTAGGTTTGTGATTCCAAATGGTAAGGCTATTGAGTTTAGAGTGACATGTTGGACTAAAATTTTTTGGTGCCTTGAATTCGGAAAAGACCTAATTTGGTTGATGACTGTCTGGGAATGTGTTTACTGTGATATGATTTAAGAGTTTCATAATCATTTTGACACAAGGAATTGTTTAAAGACCCTGTATAAATTTTTAGAAAGGCTAAAAGCCTTCATATAAATTCTAGAAATGTGGGGGTGTCATGTAAAAGGTAGTAATACCTAAACCTAAGATGGTCAGAATAAGCCTTAAAATCCATTGACTTTGTATTCAACGGTTATGCACAATATAGTAGTGTGTATCAGTTTTTTGTGTGGACAAATCTAATATTTAGATTTACACAAGAATATTATCATGAAATTGAGGAAATGGTTTTAGTGAGAAAAGAGATGAGCCTAGAAGATGTTAATATGCTAGGATTTTAAAGTTTTTTTTATCTAAATCTTCTTAAACCTATATGGTGGCTAGTGAGGCTAAAAGCTTCTTTAAAGTTGTGATTTCTCTAGAAAATTTAGCTTTATCTTGTATAGGTAATAAGCTTTGGGATGCAAGTGAATGAAAGCCGACGAGATAGGCTTGTTATCAAAGGATACCAGCAAAGAGAAGACCTGGATTGCTTTGATACGTATAGCGACCCTGGTTTGAATACGACCCGTTAATGTTTTGGATCCTAGTTTTAATGCCTTTTTTAGTTGTTCATGTCTTGCTTCTACTCATTGTTTATTGGGTTTGGTTATTGGAGTGTCTTGGTTGCGTTGGGAATACGTTGGTAACTTGTTTCTCAAACTGTTATTGCCTAGAATTTTGCTTCTGTGCTCAAGTAGTACTTCCTGCGCTCGAGCAGTCATTGTGAACTTCCAGCACTTTTGCAGGTTTGTAAAGATATTGGGAATTGTCATTCTTCACTTGAGCGGCCATTCTTGTGCTCAAGCGGTGTTAGCTTGAGTGGTACTTTTTGTGCTCGAGCGATGGTCACATGTCTATAAAACTTTTGAGAGTTTGTATTCTATGCTTGAGTGACACTTTTTGCCCTCGAGCGGTCCCACTTTTTATGTCTGGACGCTCGAGTGTCATTTCTTGTGCTCAAGCGGTCTGCGCGTCTATACAAGGCCATAGTACACTGAAAAAGTCACTTTTTGCTTTTCTCTCTCTTCTCTCTCTCCCTTTTTCACCATTCTAGGGTTTGTTGGACCTAAAAGCTTGGGTTTCATCTAGTTACACCCATTTTCTACCCCTAGTCCTATAGACCAAAACGTAGAGGGTCGCGAGGGCTTCCTTTTGATCTGAACGGATCGTGTTTTCGTCACTGGTGGATTTTCGGTTTCTCTTCCCTTCACTCCGAAAGGTAGAGATTCTTGAGCTTCTTTTCAATACCTCTCTATAGATAGACTTGTGATATTTTTACTACATTTAAAAGCATAGTTTACGGTTAATTTTGTTAAAAAGCATATAAGTTGATTTGAGTTTAAATTGGTGGGTTTATGAGTTATGTTTACATTTGACTTTGGGTTGTAAAAGTATGTTTATGATATGGGATTGGAAGGGTTGGTATTCCATTCATAAATTGTAGAATGTTAAAGAAAGGTTTTATGTAAATTGCAAATTGGAGTTATGTTGTGGTTGTTTACCAAATTGGGATTTTAGGGCTAATGATAGCAGATTTTGGTCATTGTGCGTATGATTGGAATACGAGTGGAAAAACCCTATTTTTAAAACAAATTGGCATTAGCTATCTTTTAATAAAATGTGAGAGTTTCCAATGAACTAGAACACGGAATTACCTAAGGGGTATTTATTATTTTGGATTACGTGATTGACGTATAGAGTTTTGTCCTTGGCCATCGGTGGAGGATGGTATTGCTTGTTGCTAGAGATAGACTATGAATACTATTGTAGGATGGGCTATATAGTGTAACACGATGTGTTGTCGATGATAAATGAACATTGTGAATAGACAATTCCATTGTTGAGTTATGGAGTATGTTGTTAAAAAGGTAACTGCAATGCTTATAAACGTATTTTGTATTGTGAGACGGTTATTGGACAATATGATTTTGGTGTTTAGTAATTCACGTTGTGTATGGAAACACTTTAAGAATGTGAGAAAACCCGTTGTTGAATGGCGGTACGTGGAGCACATTTTCATGGAAATGGGTTAATGTATTTAACTGTTAATAGTCGGGATTGTGATGATTGGACTAGGTGTATGTGTTACACCCGTGTATTATTCATGATTGGTTAGTTTGTTATGCTTTTAATGTGATGTTGTTTGTGAGGTCCGTTTCTCTCCGGTTAAACTGGTAAAGCGTGGCGCCTTAACAGAGATTTCCTCATTCATTCCGGTTTGTGCCTGGTAAAGTATAAAAAAGGGGTCCGTTTCCCGCCGTATGTTAGCCGGCAAAGTGTGGTGCCTTGTGATAGGTTCTTCATTCCCTTCCGGTTTACGCTTGGTAAAGTATGACTTGAGGGGACACTACCTTCCAGGTGAGGCCGGTAAAGTGTCATGTGTTATTAGTATTGTTGGATCTGCTATTCGTGGTATAGGCTGGTGGAGATAAGATTGATATCTCGTTTTGGATATACATATGTGTTGTCGGTTTTCATATTGTGAAGATGAGATTGTTAGTATGTATTATTTCAGCTATCTCTTTTGAATGTATACATGTGTTAACGGTTTCATATCGGTCACCCTTTTAAATCCTTGGGCCCATGGTTAGGGAAGGTTGTAGTTATATATGTTGGAATGTAAATGCTTATGGTGTATTGAGAAGTAGAATGGGGATTATGATTTGCATGTCGAGTTATATTTTTAGAACGGTTGTTTAAGTGAGATTCTTTTATGTTAATGTAAGAATTTTTATCAAAGAAAGAATGAGGTTTTAAAACATTTTCTTTTGGAAGTAATGATGAGAATGTGAACGAGAAGAAACAATTTTATACTGAATTGTGTCAAGAGTAACATTTTGAGAAAAACACAGTTATATGTGTATATTTTGGATATTAAATGTCACATTACTTATACGGTATGTCTTGATGCATTCATGATCATTTTTATCTATATGTTGTGATTGGTTAGGATCTTTGAGATCTCTATTGGGCTTAGTACTCATCCCAGGTGTTGATAAACTTTTTTAGGTACAAGGCTGGAGGAATCGTGTATGACTTGAAGTCTTTTAATTGTTGGCCATGAGGCCCTTTACTTGTTAGCCTTGTGCCATGTATTGTATAAGGGTAAATCCTTTTTGTTTTATTTATTGTTATTAAATGTAAGCCTAAGGGCATTGTACCATGTCTTATTTATATCATCATTATTGTCGTGAAAGAATGTTATTATTTATTCCTGTTCATGTTCTCAACTAAATGGAATTATTATAATGGATTTGGTAATGGATTTGAATAATAAAAGTCGGGGCATGACAATACATGATCACCAGTTATGGTGAGTGTAATCACAATTGTGTGAAGTCTGGAGATACATCAAGATGGATGTTCAGATAGCTTTCCTATATGAAGATTTAGTTGAATAAGTCTTTATGAAACAACCTAAAGGGTTTGTCGGTTCCAAGACGAAAGATTGTAAGCTTGAGAATCATTTTATGATTTGAAATTTGACTACACTAAGTTGTCAAGTGGGTATTGACAAATGTGTTTATGTCAGAGACATCGACAATAGTATATGTCGTGTTGTGTTTATGTGTAGGTGCAGACACCCCATTTTTTATCTCCACTAAAAAACTTGAGCGCCACCGATTGATCACCCAGTGATGAATTTACACGTAGGAAACCTCAGTTTTAAGCCTCAGGAACCTACAAACCTTGTGCCTTGTTTTTGGACCAAAACAGTAGTTTTTCAAGCCTGACCATCCAGGGACCTACAGACCCATTAGTGGTCTACCGGCCACTTGTGTAAAAACTTAGATATTTTTGCCAACTATACCAGTTGTCTCTACAGATTCATGCACTGCACCAATTATGTCTATATGGATATTTTCGAGATAGTCTCATATATTTCTATATATAGATGACTCTCTCAAAAATTAGGGTTAGAAAAAATTATGGAGCAAAGTTTTGGAAAATATTTCTCTCTTTACATTTCCCTCTCTCTCTCTTGCAACTTCTATACCCTTTGCTTAGACACTCTATACCAAACATTGAGGGTTCTTTGCTGAGGTGTTTGAGCTTGCATTTTAGCTCTTAAGGGTATGAAATTGGTTGTTTGTAAGTCAAAGGATCACTCCTCTTCAAGAGGTATAACTCCAAGCTTCTTTTCCCTATTTATTTTCCATCATTCATTGCTGTTTTTGTACTATTTTTCACCTGTATTTGTGGGCTGAAACTTTTGCTTTAAAGCCATTAAGGATAGAGGAGTGGACCATCCCCTCTTTGACCCTTGTCTTCTAGGCTTTTACTCTTGTGTTTCCCACCTTTTCGTTAACACTTTTTGAACTTCTTACTACTAATTTTTAGAGGTTTTTCAGAGGCTAAAATGTGGTTTTGAAATCCCAAAAATGGAGGGGTTAGCCGCCCCTCCTTATGCTTCTTTACTAGCTCAACTTCTCCATTGTTTTAGCTAACTTTTTTTAGCTTTTCTATGTTATTTTCAGCACTCTTTTAGCTTATTTTAGGACTATTTTTTATGTGTTTAGTTCATTTATGCTTTGCATAGTTGGCTTGTAGTGTAATGGTCCTCATAGGTTTGGTGTTTTAGACTTTAGACACTAACCTATTTGAGTTGATAGCATTTATTTCTTATTTTCCATACTTGTGTTCACATGTAATCACCTCTGCAACCTCCCTTCTTTCTTGGATTTTCCTTTGCTTTGAGAGTCGTTTCAACCGATAGTTGTTTAAGTTTGAGATAGAGATCCGTGTGCTTAATGGTTTAATCTCTTTGGAGGTTCATTACCAACGGCATGACATCTCTCCCATGCCTAAAATAGCCCTTTGTTTGACACTTCTTTCCATTAGTGAACTTAATCTTCATTATTGGACTAAAAGACTTAAGGAATGGAAAGGTAATTAAAAGAGGTACTGAAATTGGAATAAAATGGAGAAAGATAATAAAATGGTTTGGGTTCAATTGGACGTTAATTGAACCCATTGAGTCTTGAGTCGTTTTATACTTGTTAGTGATGAAAACGGTTCAATAGTCAATGTCAACCACTTTCCTTGATCAATATCATGATAGGGAGGAGGTTCGTGAGTCTTTCATTGTGCATTTATTGAGATTGTATCCCTTGATTCTTAGGCCATCATGCAATGAATTTTCATCGACTGATGGTTTACGAATCAAGCCTACTCCTCATTTGAGCTATTTCATGATAAGGAGAGGTAGGGTGGATAGAAATCCCTTAAAAATGCTCTATTTGTTATTTGTTGTAGCAAGGCAGTACCCCAAATTAGTGGTCGGCAGGCCACTATTAGTGTACGGTCGTCCACCACTTCTAGCCTGTCGGCAACCTTTTTCAGCCAAGTAATATCACTTTTTTTTTTTTTTACAGAGCAGAGTAGAGGCTGAGGTGCAAAACAGTGCAGAGGCCTTTTTGAGGGAGCAAATCATGTGCATGCATAAGTCATTCCCTCATTTCTCAAGGCCCATGAACTTATGGGCTTGTAATATTTAATTATTTAGTTAGAATAGCTAGTTAACTTGGTGTCGTAATTACTTAAACTAATTAATTCATTTTGGGTTGTAATTATTTAATTAGCTAGAATAAATAGTTAAAGTCGAGGTAATTAGCTAGCTTAGCTAATTCATTCATTCGGACTCTCCTACGCATGGGCAAACTTGTAATAATGCGTGTATGTCTTCCAGCCTCATGTCTTTCTCCTTTTTATTTATCCGCTTATGATAGATAGTTTAGAGCATCATATTTCGTTTAGCATTTCCCATGTATAAAGCATTCATTTGTCTTGCATGCATTAGGCTTGACGCATCATTCTAGCAAGCATTGTTGTTTATTGCTTCTTTGAAAATGTGCTTAAATTGTATGCTATCATAGTGATTCACATGTCATGCTAGTAGCCGAGCCTATTACTTGCATATCACATACATTGCATCAGTCATTTTGCATCCATAGGATCATGTATTTTTTTAAAACTTTTTTGTTTCTTTCGACTTGTCTTAGAGTACTAGGTGATCATTTATTGCTTTAGCATATTGCATGCGTGTGATTATTGCCATGACAAACATGATTACCATGAGGCTAAGTGCTTAAGTGATATACTTGTTTGAATGCCCGTGGATGAAGGCTAATTGCTTGAATTGGAGTAATTTGAGTAATGTACATATGAGATCACTTTTTCAAGTGGTACATGTTCAAAACAAACATGAAATCAAAGTGTTCCAACTTTAGCAAATTAGTCTATACTTGTGTGCGTCACATAGTAATTAGCCTAATAAATTGGAACAAAACCATATAATGTAAATAGGAATCACATCATGATTAGTAGAGGTCGATCTTTGATCGGGCGAGTAGGGTGCTCAATTCATGGCCTTCCCCTTTCGTACCTAAGTTTTCGAGCCGAGACACTTTGATGATGACGGATAAGTGGTCTTTGGCACGAGTCTCAGGTTTCCTAAATTTTCCAAAAATATTTAGGTGGCGACTCTGTAATCTGGCAAAGCAGTCCATTTTTGGCATTTTGATTCAAAATCGATTTTCTAAAAGAATCACTGGATTTGGACTTATTTGTGTTTATCTATTTCACATTGCACTTGTGGAATCAGATTTAAAATCACGGGAGTCCGAACTGTAGGGCTATCGTATCCAAAAAGAGCACAAAAAGTAAGCTACAGTTTTTGGCAACTCTGTTGGGGATTTTAGAGAACTTGACTCGAATTTCATGATGTGAAATTTTATCTACACTTATATGTTCTTTGCATTGTATTTGCATTGGTATGCTTAAGTCACTATGTTTGCCATTTGCTATTCTTGGATAGTTTGCCGGAGGCTTGCCTAAAAGCTTGACAAAAGGCTGACCAGTTATGGGCTCTGCCATTTTGGAAACACAACCCTTGGATCTGGATTACCGATGTACCACTTGATCCTCCTTTCACATCTTGGTGTTAGGTGTGAGAGGTATATTAGGTAATCTTGCTGAGGTATCCTTTTGACCATTTGGCCTAGTTGTATATAGAAAAGCCATAGAGACTGGCCCAAACTAGGACAGGATGCTCACTTGAATGCAGGATTGCGTGAAACCGCTTGATTGAAATAATGAACCCTAGTTCATGACAAAACTAGGACAGGGTAACGTCACTCCCTCATAGGGGTGTTTTGACTCTCTCTTAACTGGTATATTCTTTATAGTGAAACTGTACAGGGATGTGTATATCAGTTGCAAGGGTGTATCGGTTTTGGGGCAGAATTCAGTGCGGAGTACAGTTCTATAGCTTTGATCATGTCTATGTTGATAAAACTCTTAGCTGAGGTATTGTGCGGTTTCTGATTGCTGCTATTTTACTTTGTTTCTTTTTGCTAGGTAGTTTAAACCATAACTTTAGAAGTTCATATATCTCCCAAGTACTCTAGACCTGAGTGAGAAGACTTTGCCAGGCCGGGGATCATGTTCCAGGATAACCCGTGTTTTTTTCCCTCTCGCCGGTTACAAGATGGAAGAGAATCAGACAGAGTTCACCTGTCCAGTTCCTACAACAGTCACCCCTCAGCTCACCTATGTCCAGTCCAGTTCAGAAACAGTCATCTATTTCTAGTCTAATTCAACACCAGTCACCTAGTCTAATGGCATAGTATCCCCCAACAAATATGGAGGAATTAATACTCCAGCTGCATCAAATAGTAGAAGCACTACAGCATGATGCGGCTCGCCAGGCTGAAATTGCGGCCCACCAGGCCGAAGTTGCAGCCCGTCAGGCCACAACAACAACAACCACAGCCAGCTGTAGTCTCTGCATCCCATGCACCCACCACGTCTATTCTTGTGGCCAGTGCCACTGCCAATATTGTCAATGCTCAAGATCCACAAAACCAGGGTAATCTGGTTTTTCCAGTCCAAATAGAGCCAATCCCAGCACAAGCTTCCAAAGCCCCAGTTTATCAAACCAAGGCTCCATTCGAGTTCAAGGTTGACCCAACTGCACTCAAGGTCAACAAACTAGAGAAATTGTTCAAGAGAGCACACGGGTCAATTCCATTCCAGACATAGAGGATGGATACACTGATTCTGCGGTTACCATGTTGGATCAGTTTAAAATGCCGCATATTGATCGTTTTGATGGCTCCAGGGATCCGATGGTTCACTTGCGATAGTTTTCAGATATTTTGCGGCTGATAGGCTTAACTAGACTATAGAAGCTGTCTCTCTTTGGTCGCACCATTTCAGGTATAGTAGCCATTTGGTATGTTAAGTTGGAAGATTCCGTCAAATATAATTGAGAGGAGACGACCGAAGCCTTTATTGCTCAATACTCTTATAATACGCAGATTGAGAACACAACTCGTGATCTCGAGGCAACACGTCAAGAGCCGAATGAGGGTTTCTCTAAATTTGTGACAAGATGGAGAGCTAAAACCTCAATGATGACCAGGAGGCCTTCCGAAAAGGACCAGATCAGGGTCGTCCAGAATCTGCATGGAAAGCTATTGCAAAAAATGATTGTGCTCCCATTATTTACATATACGGAGCTTCATGAAATGGGGGTCCAAATTGAGGATGCCATGAAACGGAGACTTATTACTGAAGATAAGAAGCAAGCCAAAAGGCCATTTGTTCGCAGTTCCAATGCTGCCAGTGGTAGCACAGCTGTGAGGCCATCGGATATAAGTGTTGTCACAATGACAAAAATTGCCGACCCCTTTGCCAATGTAGACCCACAAACCTCATCCAACCCTACTTGAACTCAGGGTAGGACTTTTAACCAACTATACATGACCCAATCCAAAGCCATGCAGGTGCTAGTTAAAAAAGGGCACCTTAAACCCTTAGAACCTCATCCACTTCCTGACCCTCTTCCACCAAAGCATGATCCTGCAAAGTACTGTGCGTTTTTCCAGCAGCACAGTCATGACACCAATTAGTGCTTTTGATTATGTCATGAGATTTAGGATCTTATTGACAACAATGCTATCCCTTCACCTCAGAAACCAAATGTAACCACAAATCCACTCCCAACCCATAATCAAGTCCCTCCACCCCGAAACCTTAACCTAATCCATACACTGGCCACCCCTTATGATCCCAACGTATATATGACCCCCTCCTACCTACTGAAACTAATGTTGTTCATTCCTGAGGGCACAGATCTATGCATGATGGGCACATTTAACCCATAACTTGAGCCTCACAATATGGTGATAATACCCGTGGTAAAAGAGAGTTTGGCCTCAAAAGGAGGTATTGGCCTGTCGTCGGAGTGTCTTGGGGACTTGTTTGAAAAGGCATACGATCCAAGTTGCTATATTGTGCCAACTAGTCAAAGAAGACCTAAAGTGGTGCTACCAATCTCGGTAGGCACCAATATGGTCAGGGAAGATGGCCCGAGACAAGGGTTGGATGATTTGGCAGATCTCAAAGAGGATTTGGCCAACTTGCAGTTCTTTGACGAATATGATCAGGGAGATGTATAGCTCGGGTGGTTTAACGTGAACGGATCAATTGATAATACCGGATGGCTAAGTGATGAGCCAAACAAGGAAGAAGAAACTAGGATGAATCCAGAGGGAAAAGAAGCAGAGGTAGTTGCAGTAGCCAGAAAGGCTGATGAGAAAGGAAAATTGTCAGAGGGTACATGTGTGGAAAACCCATCCCAAGAAGTAGGTGTTATAAACATTGTAGATACTTAACAGGAAGCTGCACTAAGGTAGGGTAAGAGAGAAAGAGTTGAGGACAGCCAGAAAACTGGAACCACGTGTCGCCCTGAGGAGGACACTTGTATTGTGAAGATTATCCAAGTAGAGCCTGACAATTGCTTGTCGGCAGCTAACAGCGAGTGATGGGATGATAATGATTTGTGTTTGGCCCACATTGATGGAGATTGGGGAGGCTGTATCCCGGATAATATGTGGTATGCTGAGGAGATAGATCATCTTACCCGCAGTGGATGGTATTTTAAGCCACCACACCTGGATCAAGTAGAGCCATCAAGAAATGACAAGAAGGTCTTGAAACAGAAAGAGAAACAACTAGAAGAGGAGTTAGTGCTGAAACAACTCAAGAAAATCCAAGCTGATATCTCTATTTGGGGACTCTTCATGGCTTCACGGGTGCACCGACAGGCAGTATTGTCGGCAATGGACAAGGCTAAATTGTCCACTGCTACTACGCCCGAGCAACTTGTGGGCCTGGTCTTTCCAAGTGATGCTAAGCCAACGCTCACTTTCTCTGACAAAGAGATATCATCGGAAGGGTCGGCTCATAATAAACTGTTGTACATATCTGTGAAATGTAGGGAGAAGTAGGTGCCGGTGGTTTTGATAGATACCGGTTCTCCCATTAATGTATATCCATCCCGTACTACTTATACGGTTGGCCTTAAACTGGTGGACTTTGTTTCCACAGCTCAGGTGATATAGGCATATGATAACACAAGTCGAGAGGTCATGGACACGGTGAAAGTGTGAGTCCAAGTTGGCCCATCAAAGTAAGACATCAAGTTTCACGTCCTGGATATACCAGCTACCTTTAACTTGTTGTTGGGGAGGCCTTGGTTACATCATGTAAAGGTTGTGTCCTCTACTCTCCATCAGATTTTGAAGTATCCTCATAGGGGAGGAGTAGCAATTGTTTTTGGGTACTTATCCATCCATCCACCTCCAGAGGTGACCACGCTAGTACTAGAGATCAACCATGGTGACGAAGATGTGTTCATCTCGAGATTCACTCTAGCTGAAGCCCGGGTAGTGCAAACTATTCTGGTTGCGGATGAAGGCATGTACGTCAGTGCCCAGTCTATCTACTTCATGAACAAACGGCAGCGTGTTCTGGGAATGGGGCTTGGAAAGAGTAGTTGAAAAGGTGTTACAGCACTGGCGGAGGTGCCACACAACCCACATGCCTTTGGATTGGGCTACGTGCCCACCAGAGCGGACTGGATCAGAAAGGAAGAAGAAATGAAAGGCAGAGCCAAGGCCAAGAAAGCCGAAAAGCATTATGAGCTCATCCACAGGCCAATCCGGGGGATGCTCAATGGCCATTTTGTGTGAGAGGGAGTGGATTTCCTTTTTTGTGGCTTTCATGAGCCTTGGGTAAATTCCTCGAACAAGCGTGTCCCCGAGTTTGAGATCTTCTTTAACCATCAGTTACAGGACAGTAATGAGGAAAGGGCTAAACCAAACGTCAAAGCCAACTAGAGCACGAAAGATGACTCACACGGCGAGCCTGGAGTAGGGGCAGCACTGGCCAGTCTCCTGATAGATCTTGTGGCTGACCTAAAGAACTTGGGAGATAACTTTACTGTCTCCGTGATCGGGGAAAAACTAGGTATGGACCCAACCTCTGGAATTTTGGATGTAACGAGGGCACCACGTCTTACTTGGTAGCTAGAGGAATGCTTTCTTTTCAGTTCTGAATTGGGTAATAAGCTGGAATCTGATTCCACTGAGTTTGTGGAGTTGGAATCAGATTCAAGTCAGTCTGGTAGGTCCATAGGTGGTAACTTGGATATCAAAGTCCTGTCTAGATCTTTATTCAGCTTTTCTTTTGAGTCTGTAACTGAAGATCTGGACCTTTGAATGAGAACGCTACAGATTCTGTGCACTTTTCTGTGCCGCTGGTTTGTTGCATTGATCAAGAGTTTCAAAATTTTAATGAAAACGAAGAGAAAGAAATTCTCTGGCTTTGAAAATTTTGATTAATAGAGAGGAGGAGAGGTTTGCTAAACCTTGTTTTGATGAAATCATTGCCATTAATGTGGGTACTGAGAAAGATCCATGTTTGGTCCAGATCGGGTTTATATTGTCTTCGGAGGAACGCGAGCGTTTAATCGCTTTATTAAAAGATTTCAAAGATATTTTTGCATGGTCATACGAAGACATGCCTGGAATCGACCCTGAGATTATATAGCACTAGATCCCTCTTGACCTCGAGACCTGACCAGTCAAGCAGAAGCTGCGCAGAATTCGTGCAGATTAGGCACTGATAATTAAGGAAGAGATCACCAAGTAGATTGCTATAGGATTCTTGCTAGTATCCGAGTATCTGACTTGGTTGGCCAATTTTGTCCCAGTACCAAAGAAGGATGGCAGAATCTAGGTTTGTGTTAATTTTTGAGATTTGAACAGAGCCAGTCCGAAGGATGACTTTCCACTGTCGTATATTGATGAGTTGGTAGACTTCGCCGCAGGCCATGCATTGCTATCATTCATGGATGGATTTTCTAGATACAACCAGATTCTGATGGGATCGGAGGATAGAGAAAAAATGGCTTTCACTACGCCATGGGGTACGTACTACTACCAAGTCATGTTATTTAGGTTGAAAATGCTGGTGCTACCTATCAGAGGGGTGCGACCATCATTCTGCATGATATGATCCACAAAGAGGTTGAGGTGTATGTGGACGACATGATTATCAAATCCAAAGAGTGAGAAGGCCACTACATCGCACTGGAAAAATTCTTTCAACGGATTAGGGAATACAGATTGAGGTTAAACCCACAGAAATGCACTTTCGGCGTAACGACATGGAAAATGTTGGGATTTTTGATCACCCAAAGGGGAATTGAAGTAGATCCTTCCAAAATCAAGACCATCCTTGAAATGCCACCACCAAGGACTGAAAAGGAGGTGCACAGCTTTCTAGGTAAAGTGCAATTCATAAGATGATTTATTTCCAAATTAACCTTGACTTGCGAACCACTCTTTGGTCTCTTGAAGAAAGGAAAGAAGTTCTAATGGGACGATCGATGTCAGTTTGCCTTTGAGTAGGTTAAGCAATACCTCCAGAATCCCCCTGTGTTGTCGCCACCAGAGCTGGGGAAGCCTTTGATTCTGTATTTGTCGGTGACGGACTTGACCATGGGATGCATGTTAGCTCAAGAATCTGAAGATAAGGTGGAGAAGGCCATTTACTACTTGAGCAAGAAGATGGTAGATTATGAGACCCGCTATACTTCCCTAGAGAAAGCTTGCTTAGCCTTGGTGCCTTGGTATGGGCTACCAGGAAGTTGAGGCACTACTTGTTAACTCACTCCGTAATTCTAATTTCGAGATTAGATCCCACCAAATATCTCTTTGAGAAACCAGCACTTACAGGTAGGCTAGCCCGTTGGCTATTTCTTCTTTCTGAATTTGATCTCAAATATGTTACACGCAAGTCAGTTAAAGGAAGAGTTGTAGCAGCATTCCTGGCAAACCACCCAGTAGAGGGCGATGAGGCAGTGGAATATTTGTTTCCAGATGAAGATATTCTACAAGTGGAAGAGAAAACATAGACGATGTACTTTGATGGAGCGTCTAATCAGTACGATTATGGGATATGCATATTGCTGATAGTACCCAGATGATTCCCATATACCTCTAGCCTTCAAACTCTGGTTCAAAGTCTTCAACAATGAAGCAGAATATGAAGCATGTATTGCTGGTTTGGAAGCTGCCCTATAACTAGGGGCAATGAGGTTAGATGTCATTGGGGACTCAAATTTGGTTGTTTCTTAAGCAAATGGAGACTGGAAAGTCAAAGAAAAGAAAATGAAGGTTTACCATCAGGCTCTGGATATTCTGATTCTAAGGTTTGAAAAGC
Source organism: Camellia oleifera (assembly GCA_022316695.1). NCBI lineage: Eukaryota > Viridiplantae > Streptophyta > Magnoliopsida > Ericales > Theaceae > Camellia > Camellia oleifera. The sequence continues at coordinate 104,152,148 of CM039317.1, read as the reverse complement.
TGACATTCACGCATCTGCTTAGGGAGAGCAACCGATTCGTTGATGCACTGGCAACTCTATTTTCTATGGTAGACATCCCGTTGTTAGTGAAGATGTGTCCAATCATCATTGAATAGAAATACACGCCGGCCTATGAGACCATTACCTCAACAGATGAGGTTCAAGACAAGAACTCCTGGTATTATGACAAATGAAACCCACCAAGGGCAAATGCCAAAGACAAACGGGGAATACGACGTCTCGCCATCCAATATATCATCTGTAGAGGTAAGCTCTATAAAAAAAAGGCCATCTGGGAATGCACAAGTTGTGTGTTGAAGAAAAGGAATCGAAGCGCCTTATGGAGGCTATCCACGGAGGGGAGTGTGGAGCACACATGAATGGTGTGATGTTAGCTCGGAAGATTCTTAGACAAGATTATTACTGGTCAACCATGGAGGAGTAGTGCATTGATTTTGTACAGAGATGCCACAAATCTCAAATCCATGCCAATCGTATGAACATACCACCATCTAAGCTTTACAACATGACCTTACCATGGCCTTTCTTGGTATGGGGAATTGACGTTATCGGTGTCGTCTCACCAAAGGGGTCAAATGGACATAAGTTCATTCTGGTGGCGATTGATTACTTCACGAAGTGGGTGGAAGCTCAGTCCTATGCGGTGTTAAAAGCGTCACATGTTGCCAAATTCATCAGAAATAACATCATCTGCTAGTACAGAGTTCTGAACAAGATTATATCAAATATGGCTCACACTTCAAGAAAGAGGTGGTGGATTTGCTTAAGAAATATAATGTGGCCTTTCATAAGTCATCGACATATAGATCACAGACTAATGGAGCTATTGAGGCTGCTAATAAGAATCTCATAAACATCTTGCAGAAGATGGTGGAAACATACAGGGACTGGTTGGCTAAACTGCCATTCGCGCTCTAGAACCTCAATTCGAACATCTACAGAGGCAACCCCCTATTCTCTTGTCTATCGGATGAAGGTTGTTCTATCAATTGAAATTGAAGTGGCGTCCTTGTGAATTATAGCCGAGTGTCAGATAGCAGAGGCGGACTGGAAGCAGAGTATATTTGAGGAGTTAATGTTGTTTGATGAAAGAAGACCAAGGGCATTGTATCATGTCCAGGGCTACCAATGCAGAATTGCTAGGGGTTTTAATAAGAAGGTCAAGTCCAGAAATATCAAGAAAGGGGACATGGTACTGAAAAACAACCGAGCTCCTATCCATGACCGTAAGGGCAAGTTCAAATCCAACTGAACTGGTCCTTAAATCATCAAATCTATCTGGTCAAGAGGGACGATTATTCTCATGGGCCTAGATGGCCTAGAGTTTTCACAGCCGATCAATATGGACAAGTTGAAGAAATACTATTCCTGAGAGGCTCGCTAGGCCGAAAATCTGAAAGGGCGACCTAGGCAAAAGTTAGAACATGAAAAATTAGAAATAAAGAAAAACTAAAATCGCAAGTTTGAAAATCCTAAAGGGTGACTTTGGCAAAAGTTAGAGCGCAAAAGGAGAGAGTTAATACTTGAGTGAACCTGAACCGAACTACATAAGGCCTGATTCCTGTTTTTGGGATACGTAGGTAACTTTATCCTGAAGTTCGGTCGTAACCATCGCCAGCTCAACTGTCCTGTCCATCTGTTTGACGAGGTCATCTTTCTCCATTATTAGTTAGCTCTGTTTTGTGATCTTCAGGTCGGCAGAAGGGCCGGTATAAATGCGGTTGTGGGCAGTTGTGATTCGGGACTGTACATCTTAAGGATAGATTCTGTGCATGTTAGGCAATGATCATTTCCAAAAATGGCTTTGAAAAGTTTTAATAAAAGTTGATTTTATTCAAAATTTTACCTTTTACAACTTAGACCATTTTTGGACCAAAAGGAAAATTTTTGGTGCTCACAACTTTAATTCTATTGATTTTAACACAAGTATGTTCTCCAACTCCCTGATACAAATCAAAGTTGCTTTTACATTATAAAACTTGAGAAGAAAGTTCAAAGCAATAAACTAGGGGCATAGGTGAGTCAGGTGTTCCTGCGACCTCTGCTCGTGCTTGTGGAAGCCGCTCCATTGAAAGTTGGCCCAACCTATGCCTCCTTCTTGAGCCAAGATAAGTACTGCCGGAAAGGACATAACTAAAACTAAGGGCAGATCAAGCTGGGGGCAATGCCAAACTATGTCAGCTGCAGATCTACTGCACATCCAGTTGCACCACCATCCCTCAGTCTACTAGTTGCTAGCAGAAGAAGTAAGCTCGGGCTGAATATTCGGGGTAAGGGTCCACCACTTTTAGCTTATCCATGAGCCATACCTTGGAAGGGATGAAAAAGAAGAGAGATTAAAGAATAGAGAAATGTACGTTGAGAGAAAAGTAAAGAAAATGGTTTTGAGAGAAAATAGAGCGTGAGTGCCGAGTGATGTGAGAATCACATATATAAGAAAGGGTGGGAAACAATACCTGGAGTAGTAGTGGACTCCCCGCAAACATGGTGGTCTCTTGCCAATGAAAAACATTGAAACCCATCAAGGTCTTGGCCAGTGCTAAACTAATGCAACCCTTACCCTCTTTCAAGCATTGGGTTACTTCAATTAGCTTAATGCTGGCTCCGCCGCAACTAGGGGCAAGAAGAAAATGCACGAGCATACATAAATAGAGGGCATGTCGCCGAAAGCCTCACCAAAGAAGGTCACCTTTGTCTCCGATGTCAGAAAATCGGTGAATCAAACCAGGTACATCTAGCTCCCTATCATGAGCTGAAGATCTAGTTTCGTGCAAGGTAAGCCCACACATCAATCCTAAAGCCAGTGCATGGACAAAACGGGGCCGAGGCATGATTTTCTTGCCACGTCGAGATTCCAGCAATGTTTGAAACTCTTCAAGAGTTGGACATATTTCTTATGCTCCGAAGCAAAATACATGTGTAATTGGGTTCCAACATCGGGCTGCGGCATGGAGGAATGGAAAACAAAGTACAATACGACATAACAGAAAAAGCGCGTTTATGCCAAAACCTAAAAAATTTACCTTTTTTTGTGCCGTCTAAAGTGGCTATCCACTCTTTGAGTTTCTCGACAAGGAAGATCTTCATTTTCAAAGAAAACAACAGCTAAAATGAGGTTATAATGAAGAAATTGAGAAAGAAGACCTTTTGTAGAAGATAGGGCTGTAAATGGAGTTCAGTTGTCAGCCAGCTGGTGGATCACCACAAGTGGCTGGCCGTCCACTTTGTGGCCTGCCAATTTGGCAGTTTGATTTTGTCTTGGTCTTTGTGTTTTAGGGTTTTGTTTTGAGTCTTTTTGTTTTGAACAAGTGTAAATAGCTGTGTTTAAGTTGTTTTTACTTTGTTTTTCTTTTATCGAGTTGTATTTTGTATTTTCGTTAGTCGGCTCATTACCCGGTTAAGAACATTATTCAAATACAAGTAGTGTCACATTCAATTCTATTTTTGTTCTACGCAAATGTGGTGCTCATGATGCAAAACCAATAACTCTTTTATAAAACTAGAGGGTTTTTACCCCGATCATGCTTTTTTACAAAAGAGAGTACAAGTTTTCAAAAGCAAAGTAAAAACCATCTGAAGTTATATATATGCTAAGCTACCAAAATAAAAGAAACGAAGCAAAAAGGTACAAAAATATGCGCCAGTCACATTAAGCTCGAGAGGCCCTCTTCGTCCTCTTCTTCGGAGGGGACTCAGGGGCACTGTCTCCATCGGCGCCGTTATCAGAATCAGACTCCGAGACAGAGCCAGTATCGTCATCTCCGTTCCCTAACTCAAAGCCAGCCTCGGCGTCGTCTCCGCTCTCTGACCCCGAGCCAGCATCATCGTCCCCGCTCTTAAACTCAGAGCATAGAGTCACTACCTCCTCAAAGTCGCTGGTCTTATTATCATTCACACTCAAAATCGGCTCTGAGCCGTCCCGAGTCTGAGCACCTCTACCCCTACCTCAACCTCGACGCTCGTCTCGACCGCGTGTTAGAGCCTGTCTACCTCTTATCTTTGCCGTTGGAGAAGGTGCTGCCGGTGTTGCTGTTGCTGCTAGTGCCCTCGGTGTAGGCAAAACCTAAAAAACAAACATCAACGTATCAGATACAGTGTATGTATTGTAACAAAATAGAGTATGCAATATGAGTATGATACAGAAAACAGATGCAACATAGGTGCAGTGTGTCAGTATGTAGTGTATCTCTATAAGTGTCACACAGTATGAGTATCGCGTATCAGTGGGAGTATGGCATGTTAATACAGTATGGGAAGCAACGCAATGCATGGGGAAAAAAGACATATACCTGAATACCATGCAAAGCGAATAGCATCTCCCTCATCTGCACCATATGAACTAGGGAGGCAACCAGCTAAAGAAGGCCCTCTGTATACTTTGTGGGTGCTTGCAAGTGAAGTTGAATAATCAGTATCTAAAAGGGAAAATGCGGGATGCAACTTGTAAAGTGTGGTCTATACCTGAGGTGCATCTGAGGCTCTGATATACTTGTGCCCCGCCTTCGGTGGCTCTATCGAGAGCTGATACGATGTCCCGCTCAGTCGCCTGCAAGGAATCATGGTAGAAATCACCGGCCAACCGGTAGCCAGTACAGCAGGAGGGGCCAATCCAATACCAACTTCGGCCCTCCTGAGTAGCCTCTCTAGCCAAAGGGGCACCTGCTGCGTCACCCGCGCAACCTCTAGTCAGTGGTAGCATAAGATGAGTCCAGATGAAGGCTGTGTAGCTGCCCTCCCCTTTGAAGTAGTCGGCATCCAGCCCCACCATATACTGAATAATGGCCTCAGCTGATAGGTTATCAGTTGTCCGCATGGGTATTAGAGGCGGCATAAGAACAACCAGAGCGGACTGGCCCAGTGTCTAGTGTACAAATCGCTCTCCTGAGAACCAGGCCTGACAAAATGGATCCTCCAGCAAAAATCGATATCAGGATGTAGCCCAAGCTTCGGCTTACTGGTCTCTAACTCTGGCTAGCATCGTTGTCCATTGCTGCCACGTGATCTGCGAATAGATAATTTATAAGTTGTTATTGCCGTCAGTTGTCAAAGTATAGATCAAAATAGTAGCAATGGGGAATAAAGCAGAAATGACTGTGAGTTTCGAATTACCTCGCGGACGACCACTGTGTCGAAGTAGCGACGATAGAAAACAAAGTTCATGTCCTCGCAGCTCCGGCGGCGGCACCTATTATCATACCGTCGCGAGTAAGGTACAGCCAAAGAAATCTCATCCATTGGCTCTGGAACAAGGGCTGGAAAATAGGCATAAACCCATAGTTACAAGAAAACATTAGCAGTGTGCATCAACAGTGTGTGAACAGATATCAACAGAAAGTATATAGTAGAAGTGAAACAAAAAGTGCAAAGCAGAAGGCACAATGTGTGAATAGATATGAAACAGAAAGTTCAAGGCAGAAAACACAATACATGAACAAATATAAGGCAGAAAATGAAAAGTAGAAAGTATAAGAAGTGAACAGAATTGAAAGTGCAGTGCATACCTCCTAGGTTCTCCAATAGCCTCCAACATTGTCTCCCTTCATGCAGAAATTGGAGCTCATGTAGCTGTAGAGTATAGCAAGACCAGCTCCACCCCAGTCGTAAAATTAGACTTGGGGCAAGGTCACAAGGGCACTCAACAAGTACAAACCTACGGTGTTCCATTTGTTCGCGAACAAGGTGGTACCGAGAAGATACATCAAGAAGCCTCGGGTGTACTACTCTACCTCCTCCTGTGTCTCAGGCTGACTCATGCGGAAGCGCTTGAGGAACCAACTATATCTCAACATGGTTGGCCTATATACATGCGAGCTCGCTTCGAGCAAATCGATCCAGGTTGCCTCCCACTGGCCCATGTTTATGTCAAAAGGGATTAGATCACCCCCTACTCCTAAGCCTGTGATCATCAAAAAGTCATAAGGGGTCATTGTCATCTCCCCAGCGGAAGAGAAGTGGAAGGAGTTGGTGGTATCCCACCACCTCTCCACTAATGCTCCGAGCAGGGCCCGACTAGCTATATAGCGTGTGAGCCCGGTGTAGAGTAAGCTAAAGCCTGCTTCATCGACAAGGTCACGGACCCAAGTAGGAAGCTCGTGGTACTAGTCCCTGGCCGTCGTTGTCCCGTAACCCCTATAGGAGTGAGAGTCCTCATGTGACAAAGAAAGAGAGTCAGATGAAGGACAGTAAAGGTAGTGCTAAAGATGAATGACAGTAAAGGGAGTGATAAAAGACAAGTCAGATGAAAGGTAAAGAAATACAATTAGATGAAAGGTAATAAAACATGAAAATCAAGTTTGTACCTCAGTAGCGCCATGGGAAAGGTGAGACTCTGGCTCCTTCAGCAGAATATCCTCCGGCACATCATCAATGAAGTCATCAAAGTGCATCATGTTTCTAGGCGCCATCATGTGCGTGCAGGGGTGGTAGGTGGCCAGATCAAAGGGCCTCACCCTCAATGGTGGTAACTCAGGCTCGAGCCTAAAGCAAACTTTGGCTCGAAATCAGCGAAAATGTCCTCCGCCACCCCACCAGCCTCAGCAACCACCGGTACCTTGATCTTGGCGGGGGGTGGAACCTCAGGAGGGTCGACATCATGAGGAATGTCATCTGCCATATGGAAAGTGGATCAAAAATGAAGAAAAATGAAGAAAAGAGGGAAAACTTGGAAAAAGTTAACCCTAGGAGAGAGAAAAATTGGAGAAAAAGTCAAAACCCTGGAAAGTTCACAAAACCCAAGAAAAACTCGAGGGAACATTTCACGCCCCAAACTTGCCCCTAAAAGTTTAGGCATGACCTACACAGACACGGACGCATAACCTAGTATACATTTCATATGGGGCCTGAACGGAAGCATTTACCAATATAAATTAACATAAATAAAAGAACTGCATCCATTGAGCGACCACTATCATGCCAGGATCACAGACAGAACATAAGGCAAATAAACATACAGTGACGTGCATCAGAGAATTAGCTATGTACATATATATATATATATATATACAGATCCAGCCCTTAGAATTGGGCGTAAAACAACATGGACAGGCAAAGGAATTATATATACATCAACTTTAAGCAGACAATCAAAGTGTAAAATCAAAAGCTTAGCAAGAAGGGCTGCCTTCACTTAAGTGCTTGGACACTCTGAGGTTGACAAAAGGGGCACGGATGCCAAGGGTTAAAACTGACCTCCAGGTGGAGTGCCTACAGAAACAGACATAACACAAAGTGAGTCAAGCTCAGTGAATAGTACTACATAAACAATTTAAAGATTAACTTAACTTACTTACAATGTACATATTCATTCAATTACATAAGTAAATGCAAAAATCCTGTGGTTAGTCTGTGCCAAGTACATAACGGCCTTAGGTTCAATCTTGCAATATAAACATGGTGGCTATAAGCCCTTGAAACATGGTGGCACGAGGCCCTTGAAACTTGTGGCTATAAGCCCTTGAAACTTGTGGCATAAAGCCCTTGTAACATATGGCACTAAGGCCCTTGGAAAGTTGGCATGAAGCCCTTGAAAAGTTGGCATGAAGCCCTTGATACAAAGAACTTGTAACATACGTGAATTTGTAACAGACTTAAACTTGTAACATATACTTGAAACATACCTAAACATACCTGAACTTGTAACATACTGGAAACATGCCTGAAACATACTTGAACATCATTCATTAATTCAAATGGAACATATCATAACTAGAGCATTGCTTGTTGTATCATGTCATTATCGTACGCTTAACAATGAGAGACTAATTCACATTCTCATGAGTTGACATAACACATTTTCATTGTATTACAGAGGACTTCATTGGTTTCACAATTTCACAGCTCAGCCCTTGGCCTGAGGGGTTCACACATTCACAATAGCCTTTGGGTTTCATAGATTTACAAGTCATACCTTACATATCTTCACAAATTATATCTTTCATAAAACGGCCATAGGCCTCATAACTTTCACATCGGCTTTAAGCCCGGTTCACATAAGTATGGACTCAAGAGGTGGCTCGTACGGATTCTAGAGGTGACTCGCATTGCAGCACTTAGTTCCGTACAGCACTTTGTTCCATACTAGAAATCAGTAGTTCTTGAAGACTGAACAGTTCATATTATGTCATGGCATAAACGAAGTGGATAAACAGAACAGAATAATGCTAGGTTCGTACAAATACCGTTCACAATGGTGCACACAAATTTCCCTTTATGATTTATTACATGGTGCCATAGTCGTCATACGTATAACAAAGCATTAATAATAATTATTTACACAAACACATGTGTTGTTACAGTACTATTCATGAGGATAAAACAATTCACACCGTAACGTGAGTCATATAACAATGTTATTGATATTCAATTCTTTGACGTATAAGGCAACCTATGGTTCTGTTCGATTTTCATTTCGTTAATCCATTCTAGGCAGATGTCTATGTCATAAAACATGTATCGAACTAAATAAGGCTGTAGGAGTCCAGGAGTCCAGGATAGGACGTTCAAAATATCATATCCCCATTAAGCGGGGTTTATATTCTTAATTCCTTCTTGTCAACCAGTCGCATGGTATTAATAATTCTTGTGCAGAGTCATAGGTAAGTTACAGATTATTACACATTAATGACAACCATTAACCTTAACCAGAATGTAGAGTAGTTTCAGAGTCATACCGAGGTACACATAATCTTTCAATGTTCTCACCGATCCCTAACAACATAAATGCTTACAAAGAACAGTGCATTAACAATAAGAATTATTAACGGTAGGTAAACGTACGATTACAGTACTACTACTCACAGTGATCGGTTCCTGGTGGTAATGGTACAATGTCCTCGTCTCGACCTTACCCAAACCTTTGTTCTTCCCTTAGTCTCTTCAATTTTCCCAAGCTTTTGGTTGATCTTTCCTCTCTCTTCTATCTTCTTCAACCATCTTCAAGCTTCCATGGATGTTGAATTCCTTAGGGAGAAGCTTTGCCTCTTCTCTCTCTCCTTCTCTCACGGTTCTCCTTCCCCTTTCTCTAGATATTTTTTTGTTTGGTTCAAATAGATGAGTTCAACAACTCATAAGGCATATATGTATATATAAAAGCTTCCCACAAATAGGAAGGGCCAAACATGCCCTTACGAATCGCACAAAATCACATTTCAATTAAACTTCCCAGATAACTCTAAAAATTATACTGATCATAAATATGTCCCCTATTCTAGTATCTGAAGTCTTTAAGGCCTTTAATTTGCAGTATAAAGTTAATCACCCAAACGTCTATTAACGAATCAGACAAATTAGATTTCAAATTAATTTTCCCAAATAATTCCAAAAATTCCCATTAACATATCCAAGTACTCAATTTTGATTTTTGAACCCATAAAGGTCGGTAATTTTCATTTTAAGTCCGTAACTCAACTGATAATGCTTCAATTCTAATAGATATAATTAAATTAAACCACATCATTTCATAGGGAAATAAAGATGATTTCTTATACGCATTTTGGGGTCATTACATCCTCCCCACCTTAAGAAGTTTGGTCCTCCAAACTTGATTCTCCTTGTCACAAGTCTAGTTCCGTCTTGGACATATAACATTTCTCAAGGGTTAAGGAGACATTTACTACATACTCACGTTTCAAAGGCATATGCTTCTTATAACATTTAAATCTAGAATAACACAGATGTTCTAAATCAACGACTTCGTGACTTCTGTCTTATCTGTTATAAATTATCAGTTCAAATCAAATTCTAACAAACTCCAAAGAACAACTCAAATCCTATATCAAGGAATTACATGTTCAGGATAAATTATTAGTAAAATCAAATACAGATCAAACCTTAATGGTCAACAGGCATTAATAGTTCATATACAAATCTCATTACTTGGTAATTCCCATAATAGAAGTCACTTAGTGATAAGCTGGTAACCCAAGCTATACATCATTTTAACAGATATGAATAAGTCGCGTAAGCATGTAGTCTCTAGCTTCACAATTGTTCTTCGTATTCTCCATTTCCGAAAACATAACTAAATCATTTCATTATATGGATTCAAAACCATATGTACTAATTCGTAACAAGATCAGAACGATGGGAAGAAGAATCCCAATCAATATCGTCAATTCTTCACAGTATTACTTCTAAATACAGTAACACAAGGAGAACCATATTCCAAATCAAATAGTTATGACTATACCAAAGCAAATAACATATAGTTTTGTAAATTCACGCAAACATACCATTGTAGACACTTGGTCATGCCGTCATAAATTCAAATCTGAACAATAAATACAACTATAACAACCATTATTTTGAGCAAAGGGGCCACTCAAAACAAAGCCAAAAATCAAATTCAAAATCATGCTTGACTAATCAGTCATAACCGTAAGGTATAACATCTATCCTAAATAAGTATTTCTTCTTGTTACAACATAAATTAATCTGGCCTCCTTTTAATCATTTTAGTAGTCCACTATTCAGATGATTCTTTCCTCCCCTACGGTAAGACACGAGGTCAACCACATGGTTTCATATTCACAACTTATAATCACAGTGGTTAGCAACAGCCATATAAAAAGTATAGACCAGTGGTCTACCTTAGTCAATTAACATAACAGAGTATCTAGGTACTCCACATACGTAGGTCCCACTAGATTCATTCATAGGGTCATAGATTTCTTAAGTCTACAATATTCACATCCATTCAAATTCCATAATGCCTCGAAATTCAACAATTTAGCGATCAAATAATTTGACCACTTACTATCAGGGTTAGAACGCTTAGCCAGATCAGGTTAATAAGATAATAAATTAATTTCGAATCACGTCGTACATATTATACAAATCTGTATAAGCACCCCGGAGAAGGTAAATGTCCAGTACATATCGTTAACTCGTCATCAATATAGAATATTTCCATGCCCAAGCTTTTTTTTTTTTTTTTTTTTTTTTTTTTTTAAGTTCACAGTGTCGTGCAGAATAGGTTACATTATACCCTTCAAATACACGATAAGATTAATTTAACAATTGCAATATCTAACATTTTCACATCTACGCAGAAGTATATCACATAAATGATTTCTCAATCTTAAGTCATTAGTATACAGAAATAGAATTTTTAATTCTTACAGTAACTTATCAGTTTAGCAATCATTTAGTTTGATCTCGAAGTAGTCCATAACTGTCTATCTTTTTACAAGTCTCATGTAAACAGACACATAATGTGGGTAAGGTCCTTCATGTCGTTCAACCATTCTTTATAAAAAAAATCCCGATTACGAATTACAATTTACACATAACAAAACAGATTACGGATAACAGAGTTAGCTTTCAGATTTCAACTTCAAATTTCATATTACAGATTTCAAATCGCAGGTTTCCATAAACAAATTACACAGTTCTCACAGGGGTCATCATATGCATAACTTCTTCTTACAGCCAATCGTACTCAACACAATTTCCGTTAACACACAAACACATCTTATCAAAATACTCATATGCAGTAATTGCTCAAAAGCACAGATCTATATCATTTTCTTTAGTCTTAGAAATGTTCCATACTTAGGGTTTAATCACTTCATCTAAATAGATGGAAGTAACTTCCAATCCATAAATAACACCCGATAACTTACATCTTATTTAATCATTAGCATATAGATTGTCTTACCGATCAGCTCGAACCCTTACCACGCTTTTGCAGTGCAATTCTGTTGATTTAATCCCATCTGCATGTCTTACCATGTTCTGCATAACAATCATTCACAATATACACAAAGAATATACAATGGACATGGATTATGATCGTTAGCGTTAACAGAGTACTTTTAACGTTGCCACCAATTTTTCCATTTTCATTCAAAATGTTATGCAGGATGCCTAAGTCTTTTCTAGACATCCTAAGGCTCAATGGACTCGTGTGTGAGATAGCAACTCATGCTCTGATACCACTTGTCACGCCCCAAACTTGCCCCTAAAAGTTTGGGCATGACCTACACAGAAACGGACGCATAACCTGGTATACATCTCATATGGGGCCTGAACGGAAGCATTTACCAATATAAATTAACATAAATAAAAGAACTGCATCCATTGAGCAACCACTATCATGCCAGGATCACAGACAGAACATAAGGCAAATAAACATACAGTGACGTGCATCAGAGAATTAGCTATGTACATATATATATATACAGACCCAGCCCTTAGAATTGGGCGTAAAACAACATGGACAGGCAAAGGAATTATATATACATCAACTTTAAGCAGACAATCAAAGTGTAAAATCAAAAGCTTAGCAAGAAGAGCTGCCTTCACTTAAGTGCTTGGACACTCTGAGGTTGACAAAAGAGGCACGGATGCCAAGGGTTAAAACTGACCTCTAGGTGGAGTGCCTATAGAAACAGACATAACACAAAGTGAGTCAAGCTCAGTGAATAGTAGTACATAAACAATTTAAAGATTAACTTAACTTACTTACAATGTACATATTCATTCAATTACATAAGTAAATGCAAAAATCCTGTGGTTAGTCTGTGCCAAGTACATAACGGCCTTAGGTTCAATCTTGCAATATAAACATGGTGGCTATAAGCCCTTGAAACATGGTGGCACGAGGCCCTTGAAACTTGTGGCTATAAGCCCTTGAAACTTGTGGCATAAAGCCCTTGTAACATATGGCACTAAGGCCCTTGAAACATGTGGCATAAAGCCCTTGTAACATATGGCACTAAGGCCCTTGGAAAGTTGGCATGAAGCCCTTGAAAGATTGGCATTAAGCCCTTGAAAAGTTGGCATGAAGCCCTTGATACAAAGAACTTGTAACATACGTGAATTTGTAACAGACTTAAACTTGTAACATATACTTGAAACATACCTAAACATACCTGAACTTGTAACATACTGGAAACATGCCTGAAACATACTTGAACATCATTCATTAATTCAAATGGAACATATCATAACTAGAGCATTGCTTGTTGTATCATGTCATTATCGTACGCTTAACAATGAGAGACTAATTCACATTCTCATGAGTTGACATAACACATTTTCATTGTATTACAGAGGACTTTATTGGTTTCACAATTTCACAGCTCAGCCCTTGGCCTGAGGGGTTCACACATTCACAATAGCCTTTGGGTTTCATAGATTTACAAGTCATACCTTACATATCTTCACAAATTATATCTTTCATAAAACGGCCATAGGCCTCATAACTTTCACATCGGCTTTAAGCCCGGTTCACATAAGTATGGACTCAAGAGGTGGCTCGTACGGATTCTAGAGGTGACTCGCATTGCAGCACTTAGTTCCGTACAGCACTTTGTTCCATACTAGAAATCAATAGTTCTTGAAGACTGAACAATTCATATTATGTCATGGCATAAACGAAGTGGATAAACAGAACAGAATAATGCTAGGTTCGTACAAATACCGTTCACAATGGTGCACATAAATTTCCCTTTATGATTCATTACATGGTGCCATAGTCGTCATACGTATAACAAAGCATTAATAATTATTTACACAAACACATGTGTCGTTACAGTACTATTCATGAGGATAAAACAATTCACACCGTAACGTGAGTCATATAACAATGTTATTGATATTCAATTCTTTGACGTATAAGGCAACCCATGGTTCTGTTCGATTTTTATTTCGTTAATCCATTCTAGGCAGATGTCTATGTCATAAAACATGTATCGAACTAAATAAGGCTGTAGGGGTCCAGGATAGGACGTTCAAAATATCATATCCCCATTAAGCGGGGTTTATATTCATAATTCCTTCTTGTCAACCAGTCGCATGGTATTAATAATTCTTGTGCGGAGTCATAGGTAAGTTACAGATTATTACACATTAATGATAACCATTAACCTTAACCGGAATGTAGAGTAGTTTCAGAGTCATACCGAGGTACACATAATCTTTCAATGTTCTCACCGATCCCTAACAACATAAATGCTTACAAAGAACAGTGCATTAACAATAAGAATTATTAACGGTAAGTAAACGTACGATTACAGTACTACTACTCACAGTGATCGGTTCCCGGTGGTAATGGTACAATGTCCTCATCTCGACCTTACCCAAACCTTTGTTCTTCCCTTAGTCTCTTCAATTTTCCCAAGCTTTTGGTTGATCTTTCCTCTCTCTTCTATCTTCTTCAACCATCTTCAAGCTTCCATGGATGTTGAATTCCTTAGGGAGAAGCTTTGCCTCTTCACTCTCTCCCTCTCTCACGGTTCTCCTTCCCCTTTCTCTAGATATTTTTTGTTTGGTTCAAATAGATGAGTTCAACAACTCATAAGGCATATATGTATATATAAAAGCTTCCCACAAATAGGAAGGGCCAAACACACCCTTACGAATCGCACAAAATCACATTTCAATTAAACTTCCCAGATAACTCTAAAAATTATACTGATCATAAATATGTTCCCTGTTCCAATATCTGAAGTCTTTAAGGCCTTTAATTTGCAGTATAAAGTTAATCACCCAAACGTCCATTATTGAATCAGACAAATTAGATTTCAAATTAATTTTCCCAAATAATTCCAAAAGTTCCCATTAACATATCCAAGTACTCAATTTTGATTTTTGAACCCATAAAGGTCGGTAATTTCCATTTTAAGTCCGTAACTCAACTGATAATGCTTCAATTCTAATAGATATAATTAAATTAAACCACATCATTTCATAAGGAAATAAAGATGATTTCTTATACGCATTGTGGGGTCATTACAGAACAAGCCTGAAAACCCAAAAAAATCAACGAAAACAAAATCTGATCGGTTCAAAGTGTAGAGTTTGAAAAAGGTTTTACGAATAAAGTTTGTGTAGGGCATTAGAAAATGTGTACAAAGCACAAATCTAGAGAGAGAAAGCACCTAGATAGAGGGGGACAGTGATTTCAGTCATGTGCGTATGAGGAAATGAAGTTTGGTGATGTGTTTAAGTAGACCTGAGCCGAAATATCAAATTTGCCCTCGATTTTTCATTAGTGGCCAGCCGGCCCCTTTTGTAGCCCAGTGCTGGTTTTGTTCCCCTTTTGACCTAACAGTTTATGGGAGGTCCTATTTTGGGTCTAGAAAGGATTGAGGTATTTGAATTGGATTTTGTTTCCGAGGAGCTCGAAACTATGTTCCGGTTACGCCGTTCCAATGCCCGCTGTACTCCGGCGCGCGAATGTGCCCCAATTTCAACTATAAACAAGTTGTATCCTTTTGAGCATTTTGCAAAGCCTCCAAGGGGTAAGTCTGAGGATGTTGTCGGACATCGCTTTTGTCCGTCTTTTCGATTCACATATCTTTTGCATAGAATATGTATTTTCATATACCTCTTATGTTGCATGTGCGCATTACATCGTACCTCATATGCTTACCCTGTTTACGTAGAACATGCATTACATTTTATGTTAGTTGTCTATTATGTTGCATAAAACATGCGTTGTCATCATGCTGAATTACAATTACGTCGCATTGTGTCGTATCCTTATGCATTGTGCTTTTTAATTCTGTTGTCCACCCTCATCATGTGAGTATGATTTGGGTTCCCTCCCTTTAATCTCACCACATGGTAGGGTGGCATGGTTTGTTGTTTTCCTCTTTACATGGAAGTGTACTTAGGGTCACCTCGCTATGCCGTAGTGTAGCTTGGGTGTTCTTGTTTCTCGCCATGCGGTAGGGTGGCTTGGTTTACTGTTTTCCTCTTTACACGGAAGTGTAGTTAGGGTCACCTCACTATGCGGTAGTGTAGCTTGGGTGCTCTTGTTTCTCGCCACGCAATAGGGTGGCTTGGTTTGTTGTTATCCTCTCTACGGGGAAGTATAGTTAGGATCACCTCGCTACATAAAAGTGTAGCTTGGTTGTTTTGTTCCTTGTCACGCGGAAGTGTATCTTGGTTCATTCTTGTACCTTACTATGCGGTAGTGTAGTTCGGTTTGCCGTGTCCTCTCTACGCAGAAGTGTAGTTAGGATCACCTCGTTACGCGGAAGTGTAGCCTGGTTACTTGTACCCTTCTACACGGTAGTGTAGTTTGGGTTGTTGTTGTTCTCCTCTTTACACGGAAGTGTAGTTAGAAGTACCGTGCTACACAGTGGTGTAGTTTGGTTGTCCTTGTTCCTCGCTACGTGGGAGTGTAGTTTGGTTCATTCTTGTACTCTGTTATGCGGAAGTGTAGCTTGGTTCGTCCTTGTTCCTCGCTACACAGAAGTGTAGTTTGGATTCATCTCTTGTTAACCTCTCTGCACGGGGGTGTAGTTGGGATTATTTCTTGTGCGTGAAAGCGTAGTTAAGATTGCTTTCGTTTATTGATTTCAATTGTTGCATTGCTATGAATCTCGTTTTCTTAATTTTCGAGTGGTATACTCGTTTGTATTTTCAATTGTTGCATCGCATCATACATATCATTTGCATCTTGCCCATGAACTACGCTGGTTTGATTCCTTACAAAGGGATGTAAACAGCTTTCAAGCTCAACCAATTTAATTTATGTCTTGATAATTTGCCCAAGTCTTATGGCCTTGTCAAAATGGGTCATCTCTGAGCTTTGATATTC
Organism: Camellia oleifera; assembly: GCA_022316695.1. Lineage (NCBI taxonomy): Eukaryota > Viridiplantae > Streptophyta > Magnoliopsida > Ericales > Theaceae > Camellia > Camellia oleifera. The sequence goes on along the minus strand of CM039317.1, from coordinate 104,135,575 downwards.
ACTCATGTCATTTCATGATTTCGAGCTCTGTCAAAGAGAGGCAACTGTAGACACCCCATTTTGAACGCCCCTAAGACTTGGGCGCCACTAATTGAACACCCAATGATGAATTTACACGCTCGTCTAAATGCTTGATTTTCTCAACAGGATATCTCAGTTTTGAGCCTCAGGAACCTACAAACCTTGTGTCTTGTTTTTGGACCAAAACAGTAGTTTCTCAAACCTAACTATCTAGGGACCTGCAGACCCACTAGTGGTTTGTCGGCCACTACTAGTGGCCGGCCACCCCCTATTAGTGGCATATCGACCACTTGCGTAAAAACTTAGATCTTTTTGCCAGCTATGTCAACTGTTTCCACAGATGCATGCACTGCACTAGTTGTGTTTGTATGGATATTTTTGAGATAGTCTCATATATTTCGATATATAGATCACTCTCTCTAAAAAATTAGGGTCAGAAAAAATTGTGGAGCAAAGTTTTGGAAAATATTTCTCTCTCTCTCTCTTGCAACATCTATATCCTTTGCCTAGACCCTCTAAACAAAACATTGAGGGTTCTTTCCTAAGGCGTTTGAGCTTGCATTTTAGCTCTTGAGGGTGTGAAATTGGTGGTTTATAAGTCAAAGGATCACTCCTTTTCAAGAGGTATAACTCCAAGCTTTTTTTCCTTATTTATTTTCCATCATTCATTATTGTTTTTGTACTATTTTTCACCTATATTTGTGGGCTGAAACTTGTGGTTTAAAGCCATTAAGGATAGAGGAGTGGACCACCCCTCTTTAACCTTTGTCTTTTAGGCTTTTACCCTTGTGTTTCCTACCTTTTCGTTAACTCTTTTTAATCTTTTTACCACTGATTTTTAAAGGTTTTTCAGAGGTTAAAATGTGGTTTTGAAATTCCAAAAATTGAAGGGTTAGCCACCCCTCCTTATGCTTGTTTATTAGCTCAACTTCTCCATTGTTTTAGCTAACTTTTTTTTTAACTTTTCTATGTTATTTTTAGCATTATTTTAGCTTATTTTAGGACTATTTTTATGTGTTTAGTTCATTTATGCTTTGCATAGCTGGCTTGTAGTGTAATGGTCCTTATAGGTTTGGTGTTTTAAGCTTTAGACACCAACCTATTTGACTTGATAGCATTTATTTATTACTTTCCATACTTGTATTCATATGTAATCACCTTTACAGCCTCCCTTCTTTTTTGGATTTTCCTTTGCTTTGTGAGTCATTTCAACCGATTATTGTTTAAGCTTGAGATAGAGATCCTTGTGCTTGATGGTTTAATCTCTTCGAAGGTTCATTACCAATGGCATGGCATCTCTCTCATGCCCAAAACAGCTCTTTGTTTTACACTTCTTTCCATTAGTGGACTTAATCTTCATTATTGAACTAAAAGGCTTAAGGAATGAAAGGTATTTAAAAGAGGTATTGAAATTGGAATAAAATGGAGCAAGATAATAAAATGGTTTGGGTTCAATCGGACGTTAATTGAACCCATTGAGTCTTGAGTCGTTTCATACTTATTAGTGATGGAAACGGTTCAAGAGTCAATGTCAACCACTTCCCTTGATCAATATCATGATAGGGAGGAGGTTCTTGAGTCTTTCATTGTGTATTTATTGAGATTGTATCCTTTGATTCTTAGGCCATCATGCAATGAATTTGCGTCGATTGATGGTTTGCGAATCAAGCCTACCCCTCATTTGAGCTATTTAATGATAAAGAGAGGCAAGGTGGACAGACATCCCCTGAAAATGCTCTGTTTGTTATCTGTTGTAGCAAGGCAATACCCCAAATTAGTGGCTGGCAAGCCACCTTTACTGTATGGCAGGCCACTATTAGTGTATGGCCGTCCACCACTTCTGGCCTGCCGACCACCTTTTTCAGCCAAGCAGTATCACTTTTCTTCACAGAGCAGAGCGGAGGCTGAGGTGGAAAACAATGCAGAGGCATTTTTGGGGGAACAAATCATGTGCATACATAAGCCATTCTCTTATTTCTCGGGGCCCGTGAACTTGTGGACTTCTAATTTTTAATTATTCAGCTAGAATAGCTAGTTAACTTGGTGTTGTAATTACTTAGATTAATTAATTCATTTTGTGTTGTAATTATTTAATTCGCTAGAATAGATAGTTAAATTCGAGGTAATTAGCTAGCTTAGCTTATTCATTCATTTGGACCCTCCTACGAGAGGGCAAACTTGTAATAATGCGTGGATGTCTTCCAACCTCACGTCTTTCTCCCTTTTATTTACTCGTTTATGATGGATAGTTTAGAGCATCATATTTCGTTTAGCATTTTCCATGTATAAAGCATTCATTTGTCTTACATGCATTAGGCTCGGTGCATCATTCTAACAAGCATTGTCGTTTATTGCTTATTTGAAAACGTGCTTAAATTCCAAGCTATTATAGTGCTTCACATGTCATGCTAGTAGCCGAGCCTAGTACCTGGATATTGCATGCGTTGCATTAGTCATTTTTGCATCCATAGGATCATGCATTTTTTTTTTTTTAACTTTTTTGTTTCTTTCAACTTACCTTGGAGTACTAGGTGAGCATTTATTGCTTTAGCATATTGCATGCATGTGATTGTTGCCATGAAAAACATGATTACCATGAGGCTAAGTTCTTAAGTGATATACTTGTTTGAATGCCCGTGGATGAAGACTAATTGCTTGAATTAGAATAATTTGAGTAATGTACATATGAGATCACTTTTTCAAGTGGTACATGTTCAAAACAATTTTCAAAACAAACATAAAATCAAAATGTTCCAACTTTTGCAAATTAGTCTATACTTGTGTGCGTCACATAGTAATTAGCCTAATAAATCGGAACAAAAGCATATAATGTAAATAAGAATCACATCGTGATTAGTAAAGGCCGATCTTTGATCGGGCGAGTGGGCTGCTCAATTCATGACCTTCCCCCCTCGTACCTAAGTTCCCGAGCTGAGACACTTTGGTGATGACCGATAAGTGGCCTTTGGCACGAGTCTTGGGTTTCCTAAATTTCTCAAAACTATTTAGGTGACAACTCTGTAATCTGGCAAGCAGTCTATTTTTGGCATTTTGATTCAAAATTGATTTTGCAAAAGAATTACTGGATTTGGACTCATTTGTGTTTATCTATTTCACATTGCACTTAGGGAATTAGATTCAGAACCATATGAGTCTAAACTGTAGGGCTATCATATCCGAAAAGAACACGAAAAGCAAGCTATAGTAGGTGACATGCTCATTATTGGTAGTTATGAGAAGATATTCAACACTACCAAGTGGATGTTGTACTCTAAGTTTGATATAAAAGATACGAGCCTTGCAGATGTGATTCAAGGTATTAAGATTACTAGAACATCTGGTAGTAATGCACTTTCTCAGTCTCATTATGTTGATAAGATATTTGAGAAATTTAGTAAATCAGATACAAGTGTGTCGAGGACACTGGTAGACTTGAGTCTATATTTGGCCGAGAATAATAATGAAAGAGTATTTCAACTAGAATATTCTTAGGTCATTAGAAGTTTAAAGTATCTAATGAGTTATAAAAGGCCGGGTATAGCCTACTCAATTAGCAGGCTTAGTAGATACATGAATAATCATAATGCTACTCATTAGAAGGGCATTATGTGGGTGTTGGATTATTTACACTACACCCGGGATTTTAGGTTGCATAACACTTGATATCCAATTGTACTAGAAGGGTACAAAGGCGCTTACTAGATATCTGATACAAAGACTATGAATCCATTAGTGGATATGTTTCTCTAATTGGAGCTGCAACCGGATCTTGGAGATCTTCCAAGCAAATGTGTATCACGAGATCAATGATGGAATCGGAATTCAATGTTTTAGATAAAGCTAATAAAGTAACTGAATGGCTTTGTCATTTTATTAAGGATATTCCATGTTGATCAAAACTTGTGCTAGCAATTTTATATACTTTGCGACAACCAATCAAGTATTGGTAGGGCATAGATGGAAGGTCTAGACATTTTTGTCGAAAACATAGTTCCATACGACGACTACTCTTGTGTGTTGTCACTATAGACTATATACAATCTACGGACAATATTACGGATCTATTAACCAAAGAGTTAAATGGAGAGTTAGTAAAAAGTAATAGGGTTAAGGCCTTTAGTGAATGTTACCAGAATAGAAAACCCAACCTAGTTGACTAGAGATCCCAAGATCTAGATTCAAAGGGACAACCTAATTGCGTGTAATGGGTGAGTCACTGTGGAGGGAAATCCTCTTACCTATTCCTTTACACAGTGATACCTTGTGGGGTGGAATGTTAAGCTGATGCTTTTAATGACATAAGTACTGTGAATAGTCAACCGTGGTATAACGAGATACCTTATGTAGGTCACCTATGTAAGTGCGAAGTGGGGCTGCTTTTTTAAGAATTGACGAGGCCGAATTTTTAAAAACACTCTCTAAACTAAGCTAGTGTTCCAGGGCCAAACCAGACACACCAGTGAGAACAAGAACAATGGTTGGAGTAACTCCTATGTAAGGTCTATTGTATTGGTTTACACAAACGGAAAAACAGTTTAAGACATCACGCTCACTGGTCAGCCAGCAAATTCAATAGGCTTTCACTTCGAAAGGTTCATGACCAATAGTTACCTTTTCTGATGCGTCTGTGTGCTCTCTCTTCGAGTCGTTGTTGTTAAGCGTTGTCCGTTTTTCTTTATTCGGCCAATTTTATTCATGGGGGGATTATTGGAAAATAATGGAATTTTGGCAACTTTAATTCGAAATTAAAGTGGGACCCCATCGCCAGTTAAGGTGGGTTTGAGTGATTTTGTATTCTCTTAATTGAGAAGATTGCAATACAAAAATAATGAGACGAAACCATTGAGTTATAAATGAGAATTGTCTCATAAAGTGGGCATCAATAAAGTAGGATTTAGATTGGACTTAGTCTTGGTTTGGACTGGGCTTAGACTTGTACTTGTGCTTGTGCTGGGTTTGGTTTTAGACTTAGACTTGGACCTAGTTCTTATTTTCTTTTGTTAGCCTCTTATTTGGTTCTTGTTAATGAAAGTGCATCCATTGTAAAGTTCGCCAAAACTATTCAGAAGGTGCTTTTGCATTAGTCGGTTTCGATTGTTGTATCATAGGAGACAGATGCTGACGTACCTCTGACATCCATTGGGAGGCGGTGAATCTGTTTTAAGGAAATTGTCTAGTGCAGGTTTCAGTTTGCTCATTTTTTTATCATTTGTTCTTAAATTTGATGAGTTCTAATCTTGTAATAATTTGTTCTATTAGTTATGTAATTTAATTCATTTCTGTATTTTTTAGTCGTATCGTTTATTCTGTATTTCATCCTTTTAATAAAAAATTGTTTTGTTATTTTTATTTAATTTATTTTATATAATTTTCATATATTATTATAAAAAAATACCAATAGAAGTTTCCATGCAAAGGAGTCCAAATCTAGTAGATCGGGTAGCTCCGGTCATGGAGGAAGGCGGAGGAATCCGATGACGCGAAGGAAGGTTGATTCTCAATGGCAACAACAATCCGAAGTCAAAGATCTCATATCTGAAGCCATATATTTCAGAACCACGATCCGTTGGGTAGTGAAGGAAATCGACAAAGTGAGAGACAGATGATTTCAGATCTATAATGAATCACAGCATCGAGGTGTACAAGAGGCGGGCAACAACTGGGCTGACGGCCGGCAATGGATGGCGCGGCAATCTGTTTGAATGGTTTAGAGAGAGAGGGTTTGGAGAGGAATAAAAAGAGTCACGAATGATTTGTATTGGAGTGTGTAAATTATATATAGGGATATTTTGGTTATTTGGTTTAAATTTGCCCTTATGGAGAGAAAAATTTAGTGTGTGGACCTTTGGCCAAAGTAAATTTAAATTTGGACTTTTTGCCCGCGTACCTATAATAAAATATACCTTGAATTTTTAATTTTTTCAATTTAAATCATAATATTTTAATTTATTTTCAATCTAAATTATTTACTTATTTTCGTTAAGTAAAATTGACCGAAAATTGATAATTTAGTAACTAATTTCAAAGAAGAAGAATATTTTAAATATTTTATATACATTTACATTGAATCAATGATTAATTTTTTGTCATCTATTTTATTTAATAAAAATATGTGAATTTACTAAAAACAATCCAAAAAAACAAAAAAAACCAATCCCCAACCCAACACATAAATGTCAAATTTGTCAATATTTCACCAATTGGATTCCCCATCCATTACAACAGACGAAATTTGGATCCATCGTCTTCTTCTTCGGATTAACACACACCCACAGAAATAAACAACAAAAGCTCAATATAACAACTTGACGATGGTAAATCATGAATACTCAAATCTCCCCTCATCCAATTTCATTTATCTTCTTTGTTTCTCATATTTGATCTATGGAGTTTTCTTAGGTGTGCAACCCACAAAAAGTGTAAGTGGGTTGCACACCATGTGCCACTCACACAAAAGGTGTAAGTGTAAGGTGTAAGTATAAGGTGTAAGTGTAAGTGGAAGGTATAAATGAAATGTATAAGTTGCACACCATGTGCCACTTACACAAAAGGTGTAAGTGCAAGGTAAAATAGGTGTAAATGTAAGGTGTAAGTGAACACAAAAAGGTGTAAGGTGTAAGTTGCACACTATAGCATTACCCTTGATCTATATATATGAGAAGTTCTAATATAAACGCCCTTAAAAAAGTGTATTATATTATGTCATTTTCTTATTTAGGGGGTGTTTGGTAAAGGCTATTTTTTTATTTTTGAGACTAAAATTCATAAAAAGATAAAATAGTCAATAAGATAAAATGTCACATCAAACTTATAATCATTTCACTTTGTCTCTCACAAACATCGCATTTAACTATAAAAAAAATCCAATTATCTTCTCAAATACAAAACTTTAAGTCTATTAAAATAACCAAAAACTAAACTGGCAACTTCCCAAACACCCACTTAGCAAGTGTTTGGGGTAAACTAAAAGAAGTGTAATATTTTAGCCAATTAGCCAAAATAGCCAATTAGCCAAAAATAGCCAATTAGCCAAGAGGCTAAAATAGCCAATTAGCCAAAAAGTTACCTTTTTAGCCAAAAAGTCAACAATCCATACTAAAAAGTCAAAGATTCCCTTTTCTCTCTACTTTTTGCACGTCGTTTCGTAATTAGCCAAAAAGTTGGCCCAAACATACAGGTTTTTCTTACTAACCTTTTTAGCCAATTAGCCAAAAAGTTACTAAATTAGCCTGTTCCCAAACGAGGCCTAAATAAGTAAACTTTTTGACTTTTTATGAAATATGGGTTGGATTTGGGTTGGGTTTGAAGTGATGTGTTAGAGAGATGATGTGACTTAAATAAGATGATATGACTTAAATAGGATAGTGACTTTTTGACTTTTTAGATTTTTTTGAAAATGCCAAATACATTTATTTGGGTCACATCAACCAACATTTATCAACATTTCCTCTCTACTTTTCTAACTATTTTATCTACTTTTTTACACATTATTTATTTATAAAAAGTCAAAAACACACTTATTTAGAATACAATTGTGATTGGTGGCACTAAAATTAGGGGCACTAATGCCCCTAATTTCCATATAAGGCAAGAAAAAAAAAAAAAAAAAAACAGTTACCAAAACAGGAAATTAGTGCCATTAGTGCCAGGAAAATTAGTGCGATAAATCATTTTTCTTTAGAATATCTCAAACCACTCCTTAGTTATGATTAATTTTTATTTTTAGTTATAATACTATTTTAGTTATGACTCATGAGATCTTTAGTTATATATAATATTGTGTTTAGTTATGACATTAGTGTTTTTTTTTTTCTTTTTTATGATTCAAAAAGTATTAAATTACACCATTTTATTATTTAATTATAAAGTGCATATGATACAAAGCTTTGAGGGCGTGTACCATAATTTTTCTCTATATATTTATATATATAAGAAGCTATATCTAGGGAAATCTTATTTCCATATATTTAATTACCTCAGTTCACTTCTTTTCTCAGTACACATACTTATTAATTTAATTATTAATTAATATTTTCAATCCACACATTAAAAAGTTAAAATCATACCGTTCACTCATAATCATTGTACACGCATCACTCAACCTTCCTTTCCACACACTTGTTGAGTGGCCCTACTTCCAAATTTGTAGACCCATTGTAAACCTACGTGAAGTCCATTCAAGGCCATATTGTGAAGTGAAGACAAAGTCCTCCATTGAAGACCCTATTGAACCACTGTTAAAAACACCATTGAAAACTCTCCAAAATATTGTTAAAGATGAAGGATCTTTCCATTTTGTTATTGGATTTACCATTTTCAGTTCTCTGTGCACTCCAATGCCATAAAACCCTCTTTTTTATTTTATTTAATCTTTTATATTTTTCAATTTGGAGATTTCGGCACTGATTTTTCGAAATTATACATTTAATTCCAAACTTAACTTTCGAATAAAAGTGATTAGTTCAACAAATTTGTTCCAAAAAAAAAAAAAAGAATTTTAAAAACTTTCGACAGCTGATATTCGAATATAATAAAATAATTCAGCACTGGTTGTCCGACTAAAAACCTTGAAAAAAAAAAGGAAAAAAAAAAGTTTTGTACAAAAAAATTAAGGCTCTGTTTGGTACAGCTCTGGATCGTTAGTTCCAGTGTTTCTTTTGCACATGATATTTGTTTAAAAGTTTCAAAGATTAATTCTACACTCACTTTTGAAAACTCGGTCGCAGGCGAGAAAATTTGGGCTAATCAGTCATCCCACCGGTCGTCCGGCTGGTTCACCAGAACAGTGCAATTATTATTATTTTTTTATTTTATTTTATTATTTTTAAAAAAATGTGTACAGAAAATATTTTTATATAATATTATGGGTGCTAGTGGATGTCCATTATGGTCATTTTAGTTTAGGGTATAATTGCCATTAAAAAAATATTTCATTAAGTGTGTGCATTGAGGTAATTAGGTGTGTGGAAATAGAATTTTCTCTGTATCCGACTTAATGCTAGCCTTTTTTTTTCCCCCCTATTTTGTCCTTTTATTTTGAATAATTTATTAATGGTGGCCTATATGTTGAGTAAAAGTTTTTTTCGTAATCACACAAACATTTTTAATCAATTATGAAACATAAATCTTTTATTTTTTAACGAATTACAAATACATTCATAATGTTTGTTTAAAATATAAATTGGTCCTATAATATTAGAAATTACAACTATCATAAATTTTAATTTAATACAATAATCAAGAAAAAAAATAACTATTCTCTTATGCAATAATAAATTATTGAAATTATTTATTGAAAAATATTTTTCATATCATTAAAAACTGTTGATTGACTTAATGCTATTTATTAACAAAATGGTTAACTGAAAAATATTTTTTACCTCTTTTATACTAAAATGTGTATTTTACTAAAATGACGTATAAATGTAAAATATTTTTTTTTTATCTCTTTTATATTAAAATGTATATTTATTTTGTTTATCTTTGTGTCTTCATATCATCTACAATAATTTCAGTCATTTTAGTCTTACTGAAAAAGAAAAGAGTATAATTATGTTAAAATAATAGGACTTATCATATGTTTTTTTAATTAATATTATTTAAAAAACAATTTATATAGTTCAATAATATATTTAATGATTTATTCTATTTAATTTTATAGAATAATATTTTTATTTTTAAAAAATTATCAAAACTTAAAACTTAAAATAATAGCTCATCTCGCACGAGCCTTTTTAAACTAATATATATATATATATATCTAGGTCTGCTTGGCGTGTCTGTTGCAGCTCTTGTCCCAATTTTGAACTTATTGCCAATACTGTTTGATTTCATCTTCGTAAGATTTCTTCAATTTACTCAATTTCGGGCGCTGTTCATTTATTATCAATTTCTTCATTTATTTTACTTTATTTTTTTTTTTTTTCCAGGGAAAAGTGTCTGGGGTTTTAGATTGGGAGTATCGGAAGCCGGTAAGGGCACCCCCGGCGTGTCGATACAAGCCTGCGGCTAACAAGAGCAACATCAATAGTAAGTGTGATTGCTTATTTGATATTATTCACTCTTATAATTGTGTGTATATATCTATTTTCTTGTATGTGTATATGCGTTACATATGGTTGTGTCCTTTGCTTCATTCTTGAGCTTTAGTTTGGTTAATTGTTTTAGTAGAAAATCAATTGAGCAATCTTAGGTAGAGTGATCGAGTTTGATTTCAAATTTGAGTAAAAAATTTAGGTTGCGTTTAGTAGAGTGTTCTAAATATGATTTGAGAGCAGAGTTGTATTTTGAGTTTGTAAGTTTTGGAATTATAATTTGAGGGTAGAAAATTTGTTTGGTGAAAGAGTTTTGAAAAGTGAGTTTGGAATTAAATTCTCCCGCCTTCGACCGCGTTTTCAAAAGTGAGTGGGGAATTAATTTTTGAAAATCCTAAACAAATACTATGCTCAAATCGAGCTCTAGAACTTCCAGAGCTTCACCCAACAGAGCCTTAGGTAGCGTTTGGTAGAGTTTTGTAAATGTGATTTGAGATTATGGGTTGTATTTTGAGTTTGTGTGTTGTGAAATTATAATTTGAGTGTAGAAAATTTGTTTGGTAAAGAGTTTTGAAAATAGTTTTGAAAAGGGTTTTGATTTGAGTGGGGAATTATTGATGTGACATTTGATATGTGATACAAAAATTTACAACTCATAACTAAACATACAACTCAAAATTATTTTAAAGCACATAAAAATTTTTAAAAATTTCAGAAAATATTTTTTTCGATTATATAAATCAATTGCCAAAAAAAAAAAAAAAAATTCACTATTCCGGTCAACCGGCCGGACGACCCGTCAGGCAAAATTTTCAAAAAAAAAAAACGCTGAAATGTGCGGCTGAGACAGAGCTCTTTGCAGAGCGTTTGAAACGTGATTCCAAAACACTAAACAAACATCATACTCAAACTATGGTGTAGAATCATGTTTTGAAATCACAACCAAACACAGCCTTAATTTTTTTTCTTGACATTCCAAAAGTGAAATTGACATTCTTATGTTTAGTGATCCAGTTTCTCACTTGAGCATTAACTTCATTTTTTTTTTTCTTGATTGGTCATTTACTTAGTTTTTCCAATAGAATATAGTTGCAAAGGGTTCTCTTTTACTTCTTACGTTTAAACCATCAGCTAGAGTCTAAGTCAAGGCTTCATTTCCGTACTCCTTGTATGCTTGTGTGCAAAAGGCATACAAGGTGCATGTTTCATACTATGATCCTCAAGTCTTTGGAGAGTATAACCAAAAAAACCGAAGTCTTGATGCATTTTGCCTTAAGTGCTATGAGGTCTACTGTATGAAAATCAGTTACATAAAACACAGCAAGATGGATTAACCTTTGCTATCAAAAGCAGAAAAGGGATTACTGGGGTTCAAGCACATCACAAAAAGAAGCAACTGTGTATTTATCTTTGTAAAACGATTTTTAAGATCTATCTAATTCATGCCCTAATTTCAACAAATCACATGGTCAGATAACAAATATCATTAAGTCTCAATAATAGAGTTGCACTTGTGCATATGTTGAGAGAGAAATACAAATGAGAATAGGAGCAGATGATAGATGTTCTTGACTTAAATATAAGTACACTGAAAGTCTTAAATTACCTTATAAAACAAACGCAAGCATCAGATGGATTTATAATTAGTGAAGAAAAGATGCAAAAGCTCTAAATTGTACCCAAAAGAAACCCTTGATGTTGTTTCACCAGAAACCCTATAAAACTGTCTAACAATCCTTACTGAATAGATGAAAAAGATCTTCGCAGCCAATAGTTGATGTTGCAAGAAAAGGTCACCAATAGGCATACCAATATATACTATTACAGAGAAGCCATAGAAGATTACCAGAGAAGCCAGAGAGAGAATGTCGAACTTAAATGAAATGGGAAGGCTCTAGTAGGCATGTAAAGTAATGGAGAAGCATCAGTGACAAAGCAAAAAAAAAAAAAAAAAAAAAAAATTTAGAAGAAAAAATAAGTAAAACATGTGTCTCTCAACTCCCAAGTGAATTGCTAAAGCAGTAAGTATACTCAATACAGGCAAACAAAACATCAACTCAAGTTATGTACATATTTATTTTTCCTTTCTTATTGACTAAATATGGGTTCATGGGTAATGTCTTTCGTGATGCTAATTACTGACATACTTTTTAAATTAAAATTTATACATAGTAAAAAAAAAAAATTCCCACTTTTTAAAGGGGTTCATGTGACACCCCAAAGTTCTTCATAGCGTCACCCCTAATCACACCTCAACATGTGTTAGTAAATTTATACATGATAGGTAAATATGTAGACATCAATATTGTCTAACTGACATGTGCTAAGGGGATTACATATGGTTTTTAAATTCTAAATAGTATATAATCAAGTGCCATCAATTTTGTTTGATGGTTTTAAGAGGAACAAATTCAAGAACTGGTTTCTAAAAGGGTAATTAGCTGTTGACATTTCGTGAAGGGATATATTAGACTTCCCGAAAAAAAAGGGTTACGTTTGTGAAACAGACCATTAATTACTAGTGACAATCTAGGGAGCAAAGTTTAGGAAGAAGATAAACAAATGAGTGATATATGTCACAAGTTTTAGGAAGAAGATAAACAAATGAGGAGTGATATATGTCACCAGTTTTTATCACCATTTTATTTTACACTATACATGGAAAAATATGATGCTTCATTATTCTTTCCTTGCACAATTTCCTCCAAAAATGGAACTATTCACAGCCATCCAACTAGGTGATGACATAAAATGGCGACATATAGCATTTTGATGAGCAAATGTCTTTAAATCTTTTTAGAAGTTATCTGAATAATGTTGATTAAGAATCCTTTTAGAGAGAAAGAGAATGATAAAGAATTATTGAAAGGTGGACAACGATATTTTCTGTCCCATAATAAGATATGAATTACGAACATATGTCTAGAGGCCACATACAGATACATATACATATACATTTTTTTATTTTTTCCAACAAAGTAGCATAACCAAGTTTGATAAATTTTTTGAGAATAAATATTTGACATAGAATAAATATCTAATACTTCAATATGACATGTAATAAATATATAAAATTATATTTTTACATGTATCCCCCACCTCCCCCGATGTCATGTATTGTATTTTTTGAAAATTTGCGTGTCCATGTATTTGTGTCTGTGCTTCTTAGCTGATAAGCAACATACATACCAGCCTACCCCTAGTTAGAATTGGGACTTAAATCCTACACTTGCCCCAATTTATGTGTGGCAAGAGATACAACTCAAGCTAATAACAGCAAGACACTAACCCGCCCCTAGTCCAAATAGGGACTTGAATCTTGCACCTTCCCATTTAGGGTTGCAGAATACCACTCAAGCTAACAACTAGTGGTAAAAGGATGGTGATGATACCAGAGTGATATGTTGTTTAGAGGATTGAGCTGCCTTGAGAATAAATTCAGTTTTTCAATATGGTTTAGAAATTGAAGGAATAGCAATGACTTGTTGAATCATTTGAAATACGTTTGGAGACCAAGATCAGTAGCCCCGAAAGAGTGAAACCCATGAACTACAAGTTGAGATGAATAATTCTTTATGGTTATTTATTTTGACAATTGTTACTGAAATAGGATAATGAACTAGTTTATCCAATGATTGCTTGTATTATTGTATAGATCTCTTGAAGTTTTAGTTGTTTAACAAGTCAAAATTACTGGATTGCAAACATTACAAATTTGCTGTTATTTTAGCAAAATAATTTATAAACCATCACAAGAATATCTAGCGTGATGTTTGTCGCTGCTGTTTACTTTTTATAGTGATAGTTGTCTACATAGGAACTGTTGGTTATTTTACTGAATCTTTGCTTGTATACTGTAGCGATCATTCTTAGCCTGACAGGATCAATATACAAGATAAGCAACAACTGATGTAGCAAAATGTCTTCAAAAATGATTCATAAACCATTAGTTGATTTCTACAGTGCTGCATTTTGCTATTGTTTTTATTGGTGTGGTTTTCCATGCTGGCTTGTTGATTCCTTTGTCCATGAGGGCATAAACTTGTTCCATTTATTTGAAAGTTCTTTGAATTGAAAATTGGAAGAGCGCAATCTTGTTTTTATAGGTAGTAGTAGATCCTGACACTGATGCATCAGAACCTGTTAAAAAATCAGCGGTAGTAGTAGATGACAGCAAGCTTTACTGAAGTTGGACTAACCTTGCATAAATGTCGAAATTAATTGTTCTGTAACTTTCCCTTGAGACAAAGATGCTTTCTTGAGTTTGTTGTGCGGAAACAAAACATACTTACATAATCATTTGAAACTAAATTAGTATTTCTTGTCTGTTGGCTAATGTGTAGTTGTAACATTTATTTACTTATGATGAGAAAATCTAGCTTGGGGCAAGGCCGATTTGAGCTGGTTCTTTTTTTTTTTTTTTTTTTTTTTTTTATTTATTTTTGGGGAACAATTTTATGGATCTGTTTATTAGCTTTTTCTGTCGTTTTGAGTTCGAGTCTTTCTTTTTGTGCTCATGAGGGATTATCCAAATCTAATTTGAAGGGTAGCTAAAATTACTTGAAACAACTTTTATTTTTTATTTCGTTTTTCTTACTTTGATTTGCTTTCTTCTTCGATTCTCATTTTCCACTCTTTGTTTAGGGCTACTCAAACCATCAAATTTGCTGTTTTGACTTAAAACACAAACTTACACTTTATGGAGGGATTGCCCTAAACTTTGTTGTTTAAGACTTAAAAACAGAAGGGTAAGTAACTTTTTGTGGTGGTGCTATTCATATTTGGGTTCACTTTATCTCGACTTTTCAATTATAATAGTCTATCCTTGTATTTCTGATCAATTTACAATGTGACTTAACCGTTAATATGTTGATGGAAAATAATGGTGTAACAATCATGTGCACTTGTTACATTCTATTTTCCGTCAATAAAAAAGGGATTTGAAGAATGCCTTACATTACAAGTTAAAAAGTATACATTGCAAGTTGAAAAGTATGGATTCACAATCTTCGTCACTAAATAGTATGTGTTGATCGAAAGTTGAACTTGTGGATTGGAGCTCTACCAATTTTCATTTAATTTTAAAGTATTTGAATATTTTACAAATATTAAATTTAATTGCTAGAATTAAAGTCATTGATGAAGGGCTTCCCATTTTTTATAACTCCAGGATTCTAATCTATAGCATGAAATGAATCTGTTTCAGTCTATTGTAGAGAGGCTTGTTATACGGGTTGGTTCAATCAGCCCAGGTCTGGTTTTTGCTTCGCTGATCGGGCTCGGCCCAAGCCAATTTAATATAAACAAACACTCATTTGGTTTATTTTCATTTTCAAAACATTTTAAAATTTTTAAAAAATTACTAAATTTTTGCAACCAGAAAGAACAAAAAAAAATTATTTTCAGTTGTATGAAAACAAAATTTTATCCTATCCTTCAACTCCTTTGGGCCACTGCCTCCCATCTCGAGACACCGGCAACCACCTCTGAAGTTTGTCAACCCACCTCCAGTTGTCAACAACGAGAGGCTACCTACCCTCACTAATTTTGAAAACAAGTGTTTGAAACATATGTATGTACCAAACATATTTTTGTTTTTATTTATCAAAAATAAATATAAACATGTTTAATAATTTTTATAAACAAAAAAAAAAGTAAACTATAAACTTTCCAAATCACCTCGTTTGGTAATGTTCCATTAATTTTTTTTTTTTTAAAGTTGAAAATGGATACTTGTTTGGTATATTATTTTTATTTCAAAAAATTAGAATTGATTTCAAATTTTCAAAAGTTTTAGTTACAAAAATATGGTATTTTCATTTATTTTCAAAATAAATTTTCACTCTCCTCCCTTCCACCTCCGGCCCTCCTATAAACCTCACAACTTTCAGAGACCATTGCCGGCCACAATATTTGTCCATCCTCAACCACCGGCCACCATCTGAGTTAACTCACTAAACATATTTCATTATTTTTATTTTTATTTTTTTTTGAAATTTTTTTGTACAATGAACAAGCCCTTTGTTTGTATTTTCTTTAAAAACAAAAACAAAAAATTATTTCTTATTTTTTGTAAATATTAAATAAAAAATTGACAATGTTATGGTATTGATGTTAAATGGCTCCCATTTTCCGTTGTCATAGATGGTCTCCATCAATTCAAGTCTCAGGTATTTTCCTAGTTAATAAATGGATCATTTGAGAAAAAATCAAAGTTTTGATATATGAATGGGTTTTCAAGACGTACAGTTGATTTTGATTTTGAAAAAATTTATATCAATACTGACCTAATCGACTGAAATATTATATTCAACTATTTTTTTATATTTTGATTTTTTTCATTTTTTATTTTTCTCACTTAATAAAAAAAATTTAAAAATTGATGTTACGCACGTGTAAGAGCCATAATAACTATGAAAATTTTAAAGCTAGGGTCTCCTTTGTGAAATGTTAAATTGAATGTTGTATGGTTATGCTTCACTTTCAATTAACTGGCAAATCTTTATCATAACGATTCGGAGGGGGACCTATTAAAATCTGGCATGAATAGTTTGTACCTGCTTCAAAAATATGATTGAGAAAAGTTAAGTATGGACCACCCTCTCATCTTCAATGTGACATTTTAATGGACCACTTTATAAAAATCTCTTAAGATCTTACTATTCTTATGTAATTTTATCTTAAAATTGTATCTATCTGAATCATGAATTTGAAGGAAAATTTATGCAAAGATAAAGAATGAAGGGAAAGATATAGGAAACGTAAAGTTTTTTCTTTTCTTTTCTTTTCGTTTCTTCTCTTTTCGTTTCTTTTTTCTTTTTCTTCCTTTTGATTTTTAAATTTATGATTCAAATACAATATAAAATTACTAAGGACATGTGATTAAGGAATAATTTCCCCACTTGTTGATATGAAGTCCACCTATTTGGGATAATCATATTTTGTCTTGTTAACACATTAAAAAAGTGTATGAATAAATTTATTTTCAGAGAGGTGAGACATAAGTTTAATTAATAATACATTCATAACCTTAAGGGTTTGGTCTAGTGGATGAGACTTGGTATTTGAGACTTTGCTCCATCCAAGGTCACAGGTTCGACCCCCTTGTTCCCAAAACTCCTGGGACTATGGCCCTATTTGGTGTAGTTGTAGAAAATTGATTATAGATTATGGCTTAACAGATTATAGATTGTAACTTTAAATATAAGCTATTAACCAGTTTAGTGCAGCTATGAGATTATTGATTTAATCAACAAAATAGTATTTGGTTGAATAAGCTATAAAATAGATTTTGCTGTGTAAATTGTTGTTTTGTTTGCCCTCATAAGATATAAAAATTGTTATTTTTTCATTTTCTTCAGTTTTAATTTATAAAATAAAAAAAATTCATTAATGAAAGTTAATATAATTAGTATCAATTAATATAAAAATTGATACATTTTATTACAACAATTGTTATTTCATTTTTTTATATTTCATTTAATAAAAGTTATTTCATTTTTTTCATTAATATCAATTAGCAACAATTGTTTTTTTTTTTTTAATTACAAAATAGAAGTTATTTAATTGAAATAAATTTATATCAATATTAATTGAAATAAATTGTGCAATTTATTTCTTTATTTAAATTGTGCAATTGGGAAATTTATATCAATATTAATTGTGAAATAAATTGTGTAATTTATTTAATGGATATAAATTGTAGAATTTATATCAATATTAATTGAAATAAAATTTTTTTTAAATTAAATGGAAGTTAATTGAAATAAATTGTATTTTTTTTTCATTACAATTTTGCAAAACCCTAGCCACCATCGGTGGTTTGCAAGAAACCCTAATTGACAGCCCTCTTCTTCTTCTTCTCTTCCTCATCCCACCGCCAGAAGCCCCCTGCAAAACCCTAGCTGCAATCACGAAGAGAGAGAGAGAGAGAAAGCTCAAGCTCGTTCTCTGTCACAATCGTGAAAAGAGAGAGAGAGAGAGAGAGAGAGAGAGAGAGAGAGAGCCCGTTATATCGTCACACCGCCGATCGTCATCATCATCGTCACCATTTCAGTTCGTGATGTGGTTTCAGATAGAGAGAGAGAGAGAGAGAAAGAGAGAGAGAGAGATAACAGTGTTTGTTGTGGATTTATATATTGGTTTTTTGGTAATATTTGAAGTGTATGAGGGGCATTTAAGTCATTACGCCCCTCAAAACTCAGTTGTCCGCTTAAGCTGTTTCAAAAAGCACCTCTCAGCCAGCTTAGAGATTTAAGCAGAAAATCACTTAAAATAAGCTATAATCCATCTCTGAAAAACTATATCTGTAGACACCCCATTTTTGACCGACCTTAAGACTCAGATGTCACCGATTGAGCGCTCGGCGATGATGCATATTGTGCTCATTCTGAGGTTGCGGAGTCTCGGCTGAGAGCCTTGCCTCCAAACTTCGGGACTCTTTTGTGCTTTACCTCGGTTTGCGAACCAGGTCCTATTTTCTCTATTTTCTCTCCCTGAAGGGAGGGGGAGGTCTCGAAGACCATCTCTTAGTGGCCATAGGCTACGTTTCGTGGTCGTAAGCCACTATTCCTGTTTGGAGACCAGTTTTCAGTTTTCTGAGCTGTCGGCCGTGCGCCTTGGTTCGGGACTGCTTAACTTTCTCTGTTTGCTCCGGTTTTTGACACACACCTTGTTACCTCTCCCTAGAGGGACACTGTGGCCCAAGAGACCACCTTTGTGGTCACACGCCACCTCCGGTGCCTAACAGCCTATTTTCGGCGCACCCGGCTGCGCGTTTTGGCCCCCGAATCTTCATTTTGCATCGATATGGGTTCATTTTTGGCATAAACCTTAGTTTCTTTGTTAGGAAGGTGGTACTATGGTGGGAGACCACCTTTTCTTCTTAGAGACCACCTTGCTTTTTGCCGCCCGATTTTCTTGTTAGAGAGCTGGTCTCCCTCACTTTTGTGCCACAATTTCTGGTCTCCCATACCACCACTGAGTTGCATTCACTTAGAAGACCACCAATCTTGGTAGGCCAACCACCTTTTTAGCCTGAACCTTTTGACCCCTGATCGGCCAACCAGGGGGAGTGGTTGGTCGACCACCTGAACTGGTCGGCCAGCCTTCTACTTTTTTGTCTCAATGAGTTGAAGCCAGCTGTGCCAGCTAGAAGCCTCAGAATGCATCCTCCATACACGTGTATAGAGGATGTTTAAGCTAGCTTTTAAGCTTCTTTGAGAAGCTTTAGATCTTCTCCTCTATAAAGGGGAGGGCCCTCTTCCATGGCTAGGGTTCAGAATTTTGCTTAAAGGCATACATACATTTCCCTCTCTATTTCTCTCCATTTTAGCTCCAAAGGTCGCTTGTTCTTGCACCATTGCACTACACCTCTTAGCCTAACCTATCCATCATCCATCCAAGCACCTTGGAGCTCATTTTCAGAGGTTGAAGACTTGCTATCTTGGTCCAGAAGTTGCTGGTTCCTTTGGCTACAAGGGTAACACTCAATTTCCCCCTTTTTGACATTGTTTTGCTTCATAGTTTAGCTCTATTTGCAAGCATATTGAGGCTTTGTCATAAATTGAAAAAAGTCTTTTTTTTATCTTCTAAACATGTTTGTTTAAGACCATTTTTCTGTTGGGGTCATCTACCCCCTTGCATGCTTCATTTCCTCATGTTTTAAGCTATGCTTTAGGGCATTTGTGTCGGCCTTGGTTTGGCCTTTTAGCCACTGATATCCAGTGAATTTTTAGTGGCTAACATCTGTCTTTGAGCCTCAAAATCAGAGAGGGATGACCCTCTCACCCTTTGTTCTCTTTACTAGCTTTCTTGGCCTTCCAAAAGAGCTTATCATTCTTGCATGCATTTGTAGACACCCCATTTTTGACCATCCATAAGACTTCGACGCGACTGATGGTTTACATGGTGGAGAAAGTTGTGTAGGGGAAAGGTGCAATTTCTTCGGCAAAAAGAGAGGAACAAATCCCAACTACACGCCCCATTTTGGACCAAAGCTATTTTGAATGGTTTTAGAACTTAAAACCCTCTCTTTCAAAACATTTTGAAAATAAAGTTTTTACGATGTTCCGAGGCTCGTATTTTGTCAAATGTTGCGCTTTTCGGTAAACCGAGCAAGGACAAAGTGGAAATGAATGAAAGAGAGATGAAATCTTTGAAAAATATTTCAAAACACCTTACTTAGGGGTTTGGAGTTGAAGAAAAGAGGAGAAGGGGGAAGAAATCCAGTTGGGGGTAAAACGGGCATGAACCGTTAAGAGAGAGAGTCGAGCAGTCCTCGCCGAATCGGGCCTATTCATTTGGATACTTGGAATCAAGCTATGAGGCCACCACCGTTGGAAAGCTTACTCCCGGGGCTTCATTTTGCACTCAAGAATCTCCTAAATTCAATTCCGGACGGAGGAGATATGTTTGATTGAAGTAGGGCATCACTCCAGTTGGGACCGAATCTGCACGACTTCACGGAAACGGGCATAACTTTTTCCACAGGAAGAATTTTGATGCAAGGTTTGTGCCATTGGAAAGATAACTTCCGGGGCTTCAATTTGGATACTTGAACGGCCATATTTGGACTTCCCAAACACCCACCGGCCACTTTTCTTTCCGGCAGCCCATGTTTTTTGTCCTGAAAGTAGCTGGCCGGCCAGAAAATCCAGGAAAAGTAGCCGGCCGGCTAGAAAACTCAAAAAAAGTAGCCGGCCGGCCACCTGCAACCCCAATAACTGGCCGGCCATGTTCCTTGGGTCCTGTTCCTTCCAAAAATGCCCTCCTTTCCCCCCCAGATTGTGTATCCGGGGGGCCAAATTTTTGGGGGGAAACTTGATGCATTTTCCCTCCCTTTTTTCCCCCTCTTTCTCCCTCTCATTTGTCTATATAACCAGCTGCCCAAACCTGATTTTAGGGTTACAAAAAATCCCCCTTGGAGCTCTTGCATTGTATCTCCCTTCTTCCCTCACCCCAAGCTCCAAACCCTCAAAATCTCCCAAGTTCTACACCCTTTCTTCATCACCACCTAGCACCACCACCACTACTCCATTTCCAGCAGCTTGGGGAGTTTTTCAGAGGCTAGGAGGCAACATTTTTGGTCCAAGAGGCAGCAAAAGAAGTGGGCTTCAAGGGTAAGACCATTTTCCCCCTTTTGTAGCTTATTTTTGCCACATCTTTCTAGCCTATTTGCTCACTGTTTTGGGCTCCAACCCTAACTGAAAGTGTCATTTTTTTGAGCCATTCTTAATGTTTGTTTAAGGGTTAAACACTGTTTGAGACCCCCATTTGGTACTTGCTTCAATACCCTCTTGTATGCCATTATTTTGCATGGTATTTCTAGCCTATGTGTGATCTGTTTTTGAGCATGATATAAACTGTGAGTTAGCTTATTTTGAGCCCCTCTACAACATTGTAGAAGGGCTCAACACTGTTGGGGGCATCCATGTAGCACTTACCATTATACCCCTCTTTGGCCCCCATTTTTGCATGCTTTGTTAGCCTACCTTGATTCTGTTTTTAAGCCATGATCAGAACTGAAAATGGCCATATTTTGACCTTATTGGCATATCTCATTAAGGGTCTTTGGCTGTTTGGTGAATTCTTTGTATACCTCATGTTATAGCCTCTTGTTGGCCTATTTCTTGCATTGCATTTTGAGCATGTTTGCATACTGATTTGAGGCTTGTCATCTATTGTAAATGTTCATATTTTTAGTCCATCTTCAGTATTGTATAAGGGTATTTTTCCATTTGGGCTTTGCATCTATCACTTGCTTCATTGCCTCCCTTGCGGAGCCATTTTTGTATGCCATTTTAGCCTTACTTGTGATTGCTGTTTGGCCTTGTTTTGTACTGTAAAAATGTGATTTTTTGGGCTTCCTTTCTTCCTCTTTTTCATGTCATGTATCAATTATGCATGTATTGTATAGCTGTAAGCCATTTCGTGCATTTATCTTCGCATTTCGGGATCATTTCATGCATCGGGTATTATTTCGCCTCATTTCAGGGCTGTTTTGCCCCTCATTTTGCCACTAATTTTTGCATGTTTGCATATCATATTCCATGTCTGTCTCATTAGAGTGGCATTTCGGTGCCTGAGGGTCCGTCCTCGGTTTGCGTGCACGCGTGCACGTATTGCGAGTTGTCTCATTTTCATCTAATGGCTTCTTATGCGAGTGTGCCTGAGGCTCTCTCATGTTGGTGTAAGCCCATTATTGCATTGCATATGCCATTTCATTCATAGCATTGTGTATGCTCGGTTGTGTATTACCTCATATAGCGTGTATGCCATTCCATAACATTGTGTATGTTAGGATAGTATCTTAGTTGCATTTCATGCATGTCATACATGTCGCATTGTGTTTGGGATAGGAGTTAGTCCGGGCACGGGAAACGAGGTACGTTCCGTACTCTGAGTGACAGAACGTGTCTCAATTCCCAAGTCACCGACACTCCGGATTATCCATGATGGAGTTAGGTTTTGTTGTAGTGTTCATATGCATTCATTCTATATTGAGTTGTGCAATTCGGCTCCTCGGCCATCATGCATCGAGATGCGTGATTGGTGGTACGAGGATCGAGACATGCATACATTTGTGAAAATACATTGCTATGCCCCTTTCCTGCTCTCTGTTGCAGCATATCAAGAATCAGCGGTCTTTCAAGGCTTGGCGCGCTTTTCAAGAATCATTGCAAAACAGAGGCTAATTGGGGCATTCCAGTGAATTTCCGCGCAAAGCAGCCCAAACATGCATCATTCCATCATCCGGAGTAGAATCAAAGCAGTCCCTGGCTTGCATGCCAGTTTTATTATTTTCTTAGTTAATTTGTAAATTAATTAGGAATTTGTACATTATTTGGACTGTATTATTTGGACTGTACTATTCTTTCATTCGGGACTGTATATTTATTCGGACCCTCTGTGCGTGAACATAATTGTAATAAGTGTGGGTGAGTGTGATGTATGTCTTCCAACCCCACGTCTTTCTTCCCTTTTATTTACCCGCTTATGATGGTTAGATATAGGGCATATTTCAATTAGCATAACAGTATGACAGCATGTTTGCATCATTCATCTGTTTTGCACGCACCGGGCTCGGCGCATCATACAAACTGCATTTGTATTTCAATTCCAAATTGAATACGTGTTAGTTGTAGCATTTCATATGCCATGTTTAGAATAGTCGAGCCTGCTATAATTTGTATCTTTGCATGCGTTGCAATACACAATTCTGTGCATCTAGGATCATGCATGGATTTCTAACGAGCTTCTATTTTGGCTTGGAGTACTCGGTGAGTTTTATGCTTTAACATCCTTGCATGCGTGTGAGTGTTGCCATGAATAGCATGCTTACCATGAGGCTAGCTACTTATATGATATAACTGCCTTGAATGCCTGTGGGTGGAGGTTGAGTTACTTGAATTGGAACAATTCATCAAATATTTGTTTTTTAAGCCCACTAGATAATGGCAAAACCATTGTTCTTCTAAGCCCACCTGAGGGTGGCAAAATCTGCATTTTAAGCCTACCTGCGGCTAGCAAACCATTTTCAAACAAACAAACATGAAATGTTTTGTTCCAATTCAGGCGATTCAGTCTATACTTGTATGCTGTGCGCATCGCATAGTAACCTAGGCTAATAACCGGAATAAGAACTCATAATGTTTTTAAAAACAGATATCATGGTTAGTAGAGGCCGGTCTTTGACCGGGCGAGCGGGGGTGCTCACGAAGTGACCTTCCCCAATCGTACCCAAGTTCCCGAGCCGAGACAACTTTGGTGATGACGGACACGTGGCCTTTGGCACCGAGTCAGGGTTTCCTAAATTTCCCATTATAAAATATTTAGGTGGCGACTCTGTATCTGGCAAAGCAGTCCATGTTTGGCACTTCTTTCAAAAAATCTGTTTTCAAAACGATTTGCCAGATTTGGACTCTTTGGTTCAAGATTAAGAACCGTGACATTTGAGTCCTTCGAACTGTAGTAGACCCAATATCGAACCAGAACGGAGGGGATTCGCACTCCTTCCCCGGAATGCGTTCGGGGACGTCTACAGCATTGACTGAGTTTCAGTGGATTTTTGGGAATATTTTGGCATGGCATACTTCTTTTTTTGGCTGGTTTGGTGAGCTCTTATATGCTTCATATAGTTGTAGTACAACTCATGGTTCACTAGCTTTCTTTGTATGCTTTGTTGACCATTGATTCTAGCACATTTTGACTATGCCTTAAACTGATTTTGTGCATATTTTGGACTGCCCTAGCTCTGTTTTTGGGTCTCATGGTCGAATGATGCTTGTTTTGCATGCTTGTAGTTCAATACACTTGCCTAGCTTTGAGATTTGAGGTCTATTGTATGCATATACTGAGGTGTTTTCATGCTTTGGGGTCATTTTGCATCATATTTCAGAGCTTGTGTGAATGCCATATTTCCATGTTTTCTCCTCTTTAAGTGTGCTTGAGAGTTGTGCATGAATGCCTTGTTTACCAACCATTGAATGAGCTCCATTTCTTTGCATTCCGAGCCATCATTTTAGGCCATTTCCCCACAGTTTCAGACCTGCTTAGGGTCTGTTTGGGGTTGGTTTTGCCACTGGAGCATTGCTTTGTGTACCTCTAGTGTGACGCACTTCACTAGTTTCGGTATTCGGGCCATCTAGCTTGCATTGTGTGACATACTTGCATATTTCAGGACCATCTTTTATGCCATTTCAGAGCTGTATCATGTGCCATCCTATGCCATATTTCATTCCTTGCCATGCCTTGTTAGAGTTGCATGTTGTGTCTTAGGATCGGTCTTTTGCATTCGTGCATGTTTACATGTATTTCAGTTGTCTCATTTTCATCATATGGCCACTGATGTGAGTGTGGCTGAGGTCCACTCATATTAGTGTAAGTCCATCGTGCATTGTGTATGCCATTTTAGTCCATAGCATTGCGTATGCTAGGTTGCATGTTAGTCGCATTGTGTATGCCATCTCATTGCATTGTGTTTGGGATAGGAGTTAGCCCAAACACGAGAAACGAGGGAAATTTCATACTCAAAGTGACAAAACGTGTCTTAATTCCCGGTCGCCGACACTCCGGGTTACCCATGATGGAGTCTAGGCCTTGTTGTGTTGTCATGTGCATTCATTTCACATCGAGTCGTGCAATTCGACTCATCGGCCATCATGCATCGAGATGCGTGATTGGTGGCACGAGGATCGAGGTGTGCATACATATGTGAAAATACTTTGCCACGTCCCTTTCTTGCTCTCTATTGCAGCAAACCAGAAATCAGTAGCCTTCTAGAGCTTTGTACAGCATTCTGAGATTAATTGCAGACAGAGGCAAATCGGGGCATCGCGAGGAATTTTCCGACGAGGCGACTCGAGCATGCATGTATCTTTCATCATTCGGAGCAGAGCTGGGGTGGTCCATAGACTTGCATGCTAATTTATTTGCTTTCCTAGTTAATTTATTAATTAATTAGGGTTTTGTAATATTTAATTCGCTAGAGTAGTTAATTATTTATTCGGACTGTAATTATTTATTTGGACTGTATTATTTATTCTGACCCTCCGAGCGAGGGCAATTGTGTAATAAGTGTGCGTGTGTGTGATGTATGTCTTCTAACCCCACGTCTTTCTCCCTTTTATTTACCAGCTTATGATGATTAGATTAGGGCATGTTTTCAATTAGCATACTTATGCTTGCATGTTTGCATCATTCATCTGTATTGCATGCACCGGGCTCGGCGCATCATACTAATTGCATTGTATATCAATTTCAAGTTGAATACATGTTAGCTGTAGCATCATCATATGCCATCTTAGGATAGCCGAACCTATTTCTAGTTGCATTTTGCATGTGTTGCATTAGCCATCTTAACATGAACTAGGATCATGCATTGATTACTAACTAGTTTCTGTTTTGGCTCGAAATACTCGGTAAGTGTTTATGCTTTAGCATCCTTGTATGTGTGTGAGTGACTGCCATGATAGCATGCTTGCCATGAGGCTATGTGTTTATGTGATATACCTGCCTGAATGCCTGTGGGTGAAGGTTGGGTTATTTGGATTGGAACAATTCATTGACTGTGAGTTTTAAGCCCATTTGAGAGTGGCAAAATCATGTTTTCTAAGCCCACCTGAGGGTGGCAAATCCACATTTTAGTCTACTTGCGAGTAGCAAACCGCTTTCAAAAACAAACATGAGATGTTTCGTTCCAATTCAGACGATCCAACCTATACTTGTATGTTGTGCGCATTACATAGTAAATCTAGGTTACTAACCGGAATAAGAACGCATAATATTTTCAAAACTAGATATCATATTTAGTAGAGGCCGATCTTTGATCGGGCGAGCGGGGGTGCTCACGAAGTGACCTTCCCCAATCGTACCCAAGTTCCCGAGCCGAGGTAACTTTGGTGATGACGGACACGTGGCCTTTGGCAACGAGTCAGAGTTTCCTAAATTCCCCCAAAATAAATATTTAGGTAGCGACTCTGTATCTGGCAAAGCAGTCCATGTTTGACACTTCTTTCAAAAAATCTGTTTTTAAAAACAATTTGTCGGATTTGGACTCTTTGATGATTCATCGGTCTTGCATTGCACTCTGCGAGATTAGATACAAGACCATGACATTTGAGTCCTGAACTGTAGTGAGCCCATATGAATAAAATAAGATTCTCTCCTGAGACGTTCGGGGACGTCTACAATATCAAACATTCCAAAATCACTTATTTTAAGCTATAAGTAGATTTAAGTTGAAATAAACTCTACCAAACAAGCACTATGCACCGCAAGGAATTAACTTATTTCGGAAGGCCTATTCGGGTTATAGGAAATTAGTCTGGTACGCACAAATTGACCCAAGATACCCTACATATCAAATATATATATATATATATATTTATGCCTTCTTTTTTATTCTTTCCATTATTATTATTTTGATGACTAAAGTACACTTTTGATCTCTACACAGTTGCCCGATCAAAATTTTATTTTGATATTTATTATTTGAACAATGTTAACCCCATATATTAAGTTCAATTTCAATTTAATTTTTCCTTTCAAATTGAACATTAAAATTAACAATTTTTTAACCTATGTTACTCGCATGAGGAGTACATGCAAATAATAATAATAATAATAATTAACAGTTAAAATTCATGATTCTTTGACACGTCTTTGGGCTGTAGGAGAAAATTAAAATTGGACTTATAATTTAGAATTATCATTGTTTTAATTGAAATATTAACAAGTAAAATAAATCTTGAGTCAAATTAAAAAGAAAAAAATAGTAAAATTTACCCTATTTTGATGTGTGCTCGCTAATTTACATGTGTCATCCATCGACACTTGCGTTTTGTTTTATTTGGTGCAGTTTAATGATGTTATTTATGGATTTTCTTATCTAATTTTTTTTTTATTTTTTTTATTTAACAATGGTATGACTTTTACTTATGGGATAAAAATATAATTCAAACCAACTAAAAGAAAAAAGTTGATGAACTTATGAAAAATTCATACTTTTAACTTTTACTTTTAAATTAAACTTTGGAGAGGGGAACAGCAGAAGTTTGAACTAATGGAATAGCCACAATTTTTTTAGTTAAATTAGCGATGACCCTTTTAGTTATAATTTAATTCTAACAAATAAACATTTGGAATATTTTATTTTATTTTAAGTTGTGAACTTTTACGCAACAAAAAAAAAAAAAATGCACTAAGGAGAGCCTTTAACTTTCTCGTCCATTGGTTTTTTGTGAATAGCGTTTGGTAACGTTTACGTTTTGGTTTATATTTACAAAAGTTTTATAAACTGATTTTTATTTATTTTTAGAAAAACATAAACTACAAACGCGTTTGATTTGAATAAGATGTTTGAAATTTTTTAAAAACATTAACTAAAAAATATGTTTGTTCAAGTTTAAAATATTTATATTTATTTTTTATTATTTATGACAATGGGATTATACACATTATAATTGAAAAAAAAATTAATTAAAAAAATTATTTGAAAAAAATTATTTGAAACAAAAATAATTGAAAAAAAATTATTTGAAAAAAAAAAATTGTTAGTCACATATTTAAATTTCTGATTAAAAACCAACATAAACTCATAAACTGAGAGAACCATTTATAATCCAAAAAAATTATCAAACAAACTTTTATGACAATTTTTAAAATTTTTATAAATATAAATTGAAAACAAAATAGTTACCAAACAGGTAGAGCTTTATAGTAAAATTAAGATTAATTATTACATTTTTTAGTTTGTTTTGTTTGCTATGTCATGACGTATATTTACAATACTAGACTTATTTGGTGTTTCTGTCATAAATTTTATACAATAAACTTTACTATATTATTTATTATGAAAAAGACATGTAAGCAAAATACATAATCAAACAATTCAAACTAAAATTTCAATAAGATTTTACTACAGCTGTACATATTAAAACCACATACTTTTGCTTTAAATTTAAACACATACTATTGAATTTAGCAAACCATTGTAGGGAATCCTGGTCCCTCACATAAATACTAACCATTGTGAATTTACCACATTACATAATAAATAAAATATTTAAATAAATTAGTAAATATATTATTAGTGACGGTTTTAATTTTTAATTTTTAATTTTTAATTTTTATTTTTATTTTTATTTATTTATTTATTTTTTTTTTTCAGGCAATGGTGGCTTTAATGTTTGTACTCTTGACTTTCTTTTGTCCAAGGAAACTTGTGGGACAAGATTTTTAGAGATTTTAAATAAAATGTTAAAATGATATTTATCTCTGAAAAATAGAAGTCTTCGACAATAGGAAATTTTTTATAATAAATCTTGTAAATATTAAGCAATAAATTATATAGTCTGATAAGTTCTAATAAATAACCACACTACACGTAAATCCAACCATGCCACTCGGTGATCCGCATGCCATCAATTAGAAAGAGAAAAGATAGATAAAATATAAATATATTTCACTTACATTTTATATATATTTTTTTCATTTTTAAATCTCTACTTAAACTTATAATCCAGACTGAGCCCTTCTCTCTGCCTAAGAGGTCTCTCTATTTCCCTCAGTGAGTCAAGACTCAAAGAGTTCACTCTCAAAAGTACATGGAACAAGACAACATATCTTTATTGTATATCTTTGTATGGAATCCTCGTCCACCCAATGTCTCCGAGATTCCCCTAGTCCTTCTCTATCTTTTTCACGGCTCGAATTTTCTCTCCTAAAATCAAATTTCTGTTTTTTATTGTATTTTTAGCCATAAGCTTGTATTTTGAAAATTCCATGTTTTCTATATTTGGTTTAAGGTTTATATATGAAGTTCTTGAAAAAAATGGAAAAACTATGCACCTATAAAAAAATTGCAAAAATTAGTGTATGGTGTAGATTTTTTGTTTTGTTTTGTTTTGTTTTGTTTTGTTTTTTTTTTTTTTTTTTTTTCTTTTGGTAATATGGTGTAGATATATATTAGGTGTGGTATGAACTATACTTGAAATAAATCAAACTACATATTTTATATGTATAATACAAATTTAAATTTAGTGTGATATAAACTAAACTCATATAAATATGATTTATATATTTTATGTTTTGTGCACTTTGTTTTAGATGTACAACTTTGGTGGGCTCAAACCAAGTCCATCTTATTATTATTATTATTATTATTATTATTATTATTATTATTATTATTTTAGAATTTGGACAACATATTTTAAATTCAATGTGGACTTAAGAAGAAATTTTGAAGTTCAAATTAAATTTGGGTTGGACTTAGACAAAGACATTAGATATTCAGAACAATTTGACAATCAAAATACACATATGTATATATATATAATATACATATAGAATGTTGTTAAAATCATTTGAACTCTTAGATCATATTTAGTAGATATTAATATAAGTAATACAATACAAAACGTTATCATTTGCCTCTCTCTTCTTCTTCTTCTTCTTCTTCTTCTTCTTTTATAACTTAGAAATAACCAAAACCATTGCAGCAATACATTGGTTCTCGATTCTTTTCTCTTTCCGCTTTATCTCTCTTTCTTCATATAAATTATTTGTTTTAATATTATTAATAATTTTATCAAAAAATATTAATAGGGTTTAACTTTAATAAATTAATGAGCCAATCTATTAAAAAAAAAAAAAAATCAAATTTGTGGCCATAAGTATAGTCCAAATTCAATGTATTATGCTTAAATCGAGCTTCAACATGCAAGTTTAGGCTAAAAGTCGAGTTTGGATAATTCTTAGCATAACATGAAATGAGTTTAGACTATCTTTTAACTTGATTAACATGAAATGAGTTTAGACTATCTTTTAACTTGATTGAAATAGTTTTTCTTTATACCTATACTTATTATTATTATTATTATTATTATTCAAAAAATAAAAATGATATGTAGATAAGTTAGTCTACATAATTGTCGGGAAGTATTATCTCTCAACAATTCAAAGAAATCTACAAAAGATCTTACAGCACTTACGTCGGAACCGAAACTGAGATTTTATACCACATGATATGAGCACTAGAATGTAGGCTTAACCCCACCAAATAACTAATAAACTAAAAAAAAAATCAGATTTTTTACCACTAAATTAACTACTAAGTGGTACCTCTACTCTCTTTTTTATTTTTTATTAAGTGCCTAACATTGGTGACAAAAAATTTAGTGGTAGTGGCGGAAAAGCAACGGAATCCTGTATCCATCTTGAGTGGTGGCCTTGTCTTAACCACTGCTGTTTTAAGTGGACAGAAAACACACGAGACAACGATCAACTACTTTTTCTACACTAAAGATTTTTGGGGTAATTTTAATAATAAGTTCTATATGGTTTGAGTCTCTTTCATCCATTTATATAATATCTACATTATTGTTATATTGACTATGATATATAAAAATAAAATAAAATTTGATGTAATACGTATACCCAACCAATTGCTAGTTTGTTTACTAACAGTTGATTGGGCAGATCCCATTGGATTGAATAAAAAATTTTACAAATTTTTAGGTAGAGTATAGAACTACCCTAAGAAACATATCAGTCCTCCAGGTGGCAGATCCTCACTAATAAGTTATGAATAATTTTTATTTATTGATGGGTCATTTTACACACCAAATATAAACATTAAACTATACCAAATTCTTTAAACAACAATGTTAAGTAACTCAAAATTTTGTAGATCAAATGACTCAAATCACTCAAAACGACGTCGTTTTGAGTGTAAAACGATGTAAAACGACGTCGTTTTAACAGATTTGAGTCATTTGAGTCACAAAATTTTGGGCTACCAAACATTTTTCTTCTTTAAAATAGTGGTAAGTCCAAGTATCGATCCACATGGACAAATGGAAAATTAAACTAATTTAATAGCTAAATTCTTAAATTAATTTTGATTAAAAAGATTGAGGGATATTATGACTAAACGAGAATTAAATGAAATTGAGAAATTAAATTGACAATTAAACGTAAGGTTTGAGATATTGATTTTGGAAAAAATCTTAGGGCAAAGAATTCACCACTAACCACATAAATAACGCTTAACATTAGCCATCAATTGCAATCCAGTTTGAACTATCTAATATTTCACAACTACAAGTTTGAAACATTGATCAAGAGGATGGTTGTGTTCAACGTATAGGCATGAATCATCTCAAGTAGCACGAGGCGTTTGCTTTAAACTATGATAACAACATGACCCGTCTCTCGTAGCATGACTCGTCTCATACTTTGAATACAAACACAAAGAAAACTAATGTATGAAAAGCATTAAATAATCACAGAGAGTAAAATACTTGAAGAGATGAAAATGAAAATTATTATAAACTTCTAAAACATCCATACATTTATTCAAACCGTTTTACAATCAAAGCCTAAGAAAAATCTCTTTACATGGCTAGGGTTTCATCAAAATCCTAAAATTGAAAGACTAGCCACTCATGGAAGAGGTGGAAGCCACCATGAAAGTTGCTTGAGAATCCCTTTCTTCAAACCCTAGCCTTCATTTTCCTTAGAATATTTTCGAACCCCTTTTCAGCTTCTTTTTCTTCTTTTTATTCCTAGCAAAAAAGATTGAATTTTTCTCGCATAGATCCCTAGGTGGGCAGCTTGAGCGCCCATGTGGGCTGCTTGAGCGGTGGTGGGCCACACGTGCAGTGAGACTTGGCCGCACGTGCGGTGAGGTGGCAGGTCGGGATTTTTCGCTCCTTGCACGGAGAATTTGCTTTCGCGCCCTTTTTTATTGAATTTGTGTGTTGCCTGCCAAATCTGTACAAGTACACAAAACACATCATCTCCACCAAATAAACAATATTGAAAGACTAAAAATGTAACTTAAGTGGCCTCAATGTGTTACCTTTTGGCCTACATCACATCCCCCAACTTACATTTTGCTAGTCCTTGAGCAAAACAAAAGAAATAAGAAAAGTAAAATAACTCTAAGTCACTTTCGTAAGAATCACAATTGCATTTAGCATCTATAACAAGTCTTTCAACCACAAAGTTACCCCAAGTAGACGAGTATAGTCTCGTGAGAGCTTTCAAAAATGATATCCATATCCATAAACATCAACATATTTATATCTACTCAACAACAATTAATCACACTACTCCACGTAACAATCAACTTATGTGTCACTACAGTGTGATATTAAGATATGATGAGTCATTGAAGGCATAGTGGACAAGCATGAAGGAATCTATTGAGCAAAGACCGCAATTCAGTATTACAAAAATTAAGCTCCATGTATTTGTGAATACTACTAGACATATCATCAGTACCCTCGGTGTAAAGTGCAATCTACATATTAGTTAAGTGTCCACTATAATAACCCAGTGTAACTCATAATAATACCCAACTTATACAGAAAAACTAAACTTTTGCAACCAGGATTCTTTTTTTTTTTTTTTGGTGCAATGTCCTAATCCATTAAGATTCTAATCAACCCATGTAACAAGCATTGGGCCAATGACTCCGAAACTAGACGGTTTTAGAACACTAGATGTGAAGACACCCCTACAGACTTAATAACTCGAGCTGAAAATGTTACGAACCCGAACAAGCCTTTATTTATTTATTTTCTTAACTGTGCAATGTCTAGGTCTCTTAAGCTTTCTAATTAACCCATGTAGCAAGTATTGGGCCAATGGCTCCCAAACCAGATAGTTTTAGGGCACTAGGTATAGATATACCCCTACGGGCTTAATAACTCTAGTTAAAGAGGCTACGAACCCAAATAAGTCGATTTGTTTTTTTAATTTTTTGTGAGAATCAAGGCTACTCATTTATTCTTTTCTACAACACTAGCAATTATCAATGATGTACACCAGGGATTAAAATAGGGAGGCCACCACTATGAAAGTGTGTTCATGTGAATCAAAGCATACTGATGGCAAACGTACTAATACCACAAACACAAACAACTCTCCTAGTGCAAACAGCACATGCGAGTATTTACCCAATAAACCTTTTTCATACAAGTCCACTATATTCCTCAATTAACATATGCTTATGTCACTACCATATTAGCACAAAGTGAACATCAAGTGAAGTGGTACAATCAAGTGCAGCAAGTACAAACATGAATTGTTTTTATAAATACCCTCACCCTCTAACTGGAATACAACATTGTCCCTAATGTAAGCAATCGTAAAGTAGATACTAAAATGAAAGAGCAAGAGGATCTTACCAAACGGCATAGGCGCACATCCTGCGAGGCAAGGACACACCAAACACACACACACACCTTTTTTTTTTTTTTTGGACTATACAATATAAAAGGAAAGAAAAATAAAATCTAAATAAATAAATAAAGAAATAAAATAAAGAAAATAGAATAGATATCATTGATTTGGATCCGTCGGTAGTGGAAAATGCTGCTCAAATAAGGTATGCATCAGCATCCGAGTCTCGAATACCTCGTCATGAACCCTAGTGCCAAGCTGATTAAACCGCTACTAGCTCGACTCCTGGTATGCATAAAAGTCAGTTTGCAGAGATGCAACTGATTGCTGATACCCATCATGTGCCGTCTACAAGTAATCCCGATATGCCTGATAGTCTACCCGAAGATCAACCATAGATTGCTGAATGGCGACTTAATTATCCAAACGAGTCTGATATTGGTTTCTGAATGGCGACTTGATTATCTAAATGGGTCTGATATTATGCCCGTGTCATACGAAATGGCGCTGGCGCTAGTACAGCGACGAGTTCTACCGAAACATTATTAGGATTGGCCAGGGCATTAGGGAGGAGTAGTGGAGGTGGCAGGCGAGCAATGGTTTGGCGCCATTGGGTTTTACCATAAAGCGTTGGTAGCGGAAGCTAAACCTCATTAGGTTTGAGTGGGTATGTCCCTTGGCCTTTTATGAATGTAGTAATGAGGTTGGCGAAAGGAAGGACCCGTGTAGAACTGCCTCGGGTGTTGCACAACTTGACTTCATTAAGGATACGGGCCATCTGGTTGAAGATCAAAATAGGGATGTCGGCCTAAAACCAAAAGTCAAATCGGTGCAAAGCACGGAGGAAGTCCTCTCACCACTCTTCTTTGTGGCCCAGAGGGATGACATTCTTTTTTAAAACGACATCGAGGAAGAGGCGAGGGCACAATAAGTTAGCTCGCCGGATGCTAGTTCAATTATTATCATCCTGTCGCCCCTTATAGAATTTGGTCACTAATACCGGGACTGTGAGTTCTCGAGTGAACACTAGGAACTGCTTTTCATTGATAGTGTCCATGGAACAGTGAAGAACCTCGGCAATGGAAGCTGGTGTGACCACTAACTCCACCCCGTTAACAACGGACAAAAGAGCTCTCGGGGTCTCGTCATTGATGTACATGTTCTGATAAAAGACTCGCACAATACGAGAATACGCCGGTTCAATGACAGTGCAGATGCCCAGGAGGCCCCAGTCTTCAAACACAGTGGGTTGGTGGTGCCGGAAGAAGTCCACATCAAAGGGTGTGTCACAGGCGATTTGTTTGTTGGCACAAGTGTCAGTTAACACATCCCTAGCAGCAATGTTAACATTGTGAAGCCGTTTGGGTGCTCGGCGGGACGATGTAGCCATACCTTGAAAAAGTGAAAAAAAAAAAGAGAAAAAAGGGAGATCCGCCAAAAAAAATGGCCGCCGGAAAGCCACTGGTCGAAGAAGATGGTGATGCTCTGGTGGGAAGTTGGTGGTAAGTGAAAGTTGAAGGAAGAAGGAAGAAGAAGTTGGTGATAGTGGGGTTTGATGAGTTTGTGGGTTTGTGCACAGAGAGAGAGAGAGAGAGAGAGAGAGAGAGAGGAAGTAGATGATGAGAAGTAGAGCGAGAGTGTAGTTGGGAAAGTGATGGTCAAAAGGAGAGTTAGGGTTGAAAATATGAGTTTTTTTTTTTTTTTTTTGAAGGAAAAGAAAAATAAAATAAAATAAAATAAAAACAAAAATAAGTAAATAAAAGAATAAAATCTGAAAAAGCATTTTTTTAAGGAATAAATAAATAAAAATAAATAAATAAAATTTGAATTTTTTTTTTGAAGGAAAAGAAAAAATAAAATATAAATAAATAAGGTTTACATATATCTATATATATGTAGATCAAAGGGTTGTCAGCCCCATTAAAAAGACAACAAAAATATTAGGAGAATGAGGGGAAGAGCTGGCGCTAAGGTTTTCCAATTGTGAATGCTATATTCTTTCAAGAAAGCAAAACTCAAGACGATAACGGAATCAAACGGTATGTATCTAAGTTTATATTTTAGTAGTTATTTTTATTCATAGCGTTTTGATTTCTAGGATATAGATCCTATAATCTTACATGTGGTATTAGAGCAAGTTTATACTAGAATCAATATCATGACAGATTATTTCAGTAAAATTATTTTATATAATAATAAGAAATAAATTAATATTTTCTTTTACTAAAACGATGTGCCTAGTGATCATACATACTGTTCAAATCTTTTCAATGTGCTTGGCGACCAAACCTTTTTCAATGTTCCTCCATTATATACTGTTCATTGTTTGCTTCGGAATCATAACATTTTTTTCAAATAAAAATAAAAATAAATCTGAATCCCGTGAATATATTGATTTGAAACATACTGGTGCAAACGACTATTATATATTAAAATAATAAATAGTGATATTTTCAATGGGAGAATATTTATTTTAAAATTGTCTCAATTAGAGAACTCTTAAATCAATATGGGTAGTGCATATTTTGTCAGTGGTATATTGTTTATAAGTCTAAACAAATTGATGGGGTAATATTTATTTAATTGGACATATGTTTATTGCTTGATAGAATTAAACGGTTGTTTAATTGTAGGTAATCATATTTTAATTTACATGATAATGTAATGCAATAATTCAATTTTATGTTAATTCCCATTTGTCATTATACGGCAATTAATGCCTAATTAAAGTCGTGATTTGCTAGTATGCAACAACAAAACTAGACAATCATATATAATCTTATATTTGTTTAATAAAGTTTTAAAGGTGGATAAATAATTATTTTTTGTAGTCCCAGTTGGAGAATTTTTTTTTTTTTTTGTTAATGTGGCGATACTGCCGAAGTGGTTAACTCATTGAGATTTAAAGTGATTTTTCAATAAGGATTTTAGGAAGCTTTTCTAATATTATATCACTCAGTTACCTACCCAAAGAGGGTTAATTGAGTGTATTAATTTTAGAGGTAGTGTGAGCCGCTAGTGAGGGAAATTTTATTGATTTCGAAAGAATTTATCTATCCAAAGGAGATAATTTCTTGATAAATCATTCTTGTTAGTTGACTTGTTTATAGGTGTTAGAATGTGTCTTATATATTTAGCCCAAAGGTATTTATATGATGATACATTCAGAAACAGTATTGTTAAAGTTTATTTGCAACCCATTATTGTGAGAATATAATTATTGCCCATATATAATTAATTAAGATTATATTGAAGTTTAAAGATGTTGATTGTATTCTATATATTCAACCCAAAGGTGCTTATATAGTGATACATTCTGGCACATCTGAGAATATTGCTAAAGTTTATTCGCAGCATATTCTTGTGAGATTATACTAATTGCCTATATATAATTGAAAGTTGGAGTTGTGAAAATGTTTTATATATATTCAGTTTAAGAGTGATACATTTTAAATATTTGAGAATATTAATTGTGATTATGAGATTATTATTGGCCATATATAATTGAATGATATTATATTGAATTGAAAGCAATGAAGGAAGATATTTTTATGAAAATCAAATTTACTCCATTAAAGTTTTGATTGTGAATCCATAAATGGATATTGACTTAGTTTTAAATCTAACTAATTTAGATGTTGACATACTCGAAAATGCACTTTCTTAACTATTTATATTAACACCTCAATATAGTGTGAAAGATTGAAATTATGTTCAATGTTAACTATTTAAGAAAGGATTAAAATATCCACTAAGTGATTCTTATAAGAAAATCTAAATTATACCCTACAATGCTTTCTATAATATCTTTGACTTTTACAAATCGTTATTTCTCTTCAGTGTTTTATGTTTTCCTTTTTAGAATATTCCGCAAATCTCTTTATATATTATTAACTCAAGTAAGAAAAATTCTTTAGAATTTTTTGTGAGCTATGACGCTTTTCCCACCTTTGGAATCTCCTTATTTATTTTGTAAACTGTTTAAAAAATGCTTGTGTTAATCAAAATTTTATTTTCTGGTCAAGTTATTTAAGTTATTGTTAGGTTTTTATTGTTGGCAACCCCGTTTGACAAAACTCCTTTCAGATGTATTTATTTTCGCGCACTTTTTATTTCAGTGAGGCTATGAGTTTATTAGATGCAAATCCAAACCCGAATCGAGCCATGCAGAGAAGTTTGTGATGTTAATGCTTTCAAGATTGCCACTTCGCTGATTATTACGGGGGTCGAGCTGCCCGGTCAGCTCGCGGCCGAAGCAAAATGCAAAATTGCATTGAAAATTGCATATCTGCCATTGGTCGCTCGAGCCAAGAAGAGCTCGCTCGAGCGAAGGTTTTCTCGCTCGAGCCAAGGAATGCTCGCTCGAGCCAAGGATTGCGTCCATACAAAAACCTGAAGAAGTGTATTCCTCGCTCGAGCCAAGGCACTAGTAGAAATCATGAAAATTACTCTCCTCGCTCGAGCCAGGAAAGCTTCGCTCGAGCGAGCCTCAGAATCCGGATTTCTCAAGGAGTTTGTTTTCTTTCCAATCTTGGATTACTTTTGGTTCTCTATAAATACTTGGTTTTCTCCCAAAACTAAGTAATTGATTGAAGTCCTCCAGATCTTCTTTTTGGTTCTTAAAGGTTTATATCTGGGGATATTTTGTTATTTTTCTTTGATGTTTTATTGAGTATTCAACTCATGGTTTAAAAAGAGTACATCAAAGGTTTGTTTGTTATACACAAAAGAGAGAGTTGTTCTTCAGTTGTGAATTCTGAAGAATTCGAGCCTGAAGCTTTGGAGGGAATCCGGAGTGGCTCATCAGAAAGACAATTCCGTGCTGAAGATGGGGTTGGAAGAGGCACATAGAGGTTGGTTCAATTAGGCGTTGTGAATTCGCTAGATAATTGAGAGTGATACCTGTGTAATTCATTTATATCTTCTTAGTGGATTGTTCTTGTGGCTGTTGCCCGTGGTTTTTTATCACAATTGGAAGGTGTCCAATTGTGGTTTTTCCACGTAAAATCTTTGTGTCTCTTTCTCTTGATTGTTTGATTGTGATTGTTATATTCTGCTTAAAATTGATACATAATCACAAATCAACATCTAGGAGGTTTCTAGATTTTTCAGTTACAGTTTAGTACTAATCTTATTTTAAAGAATGTTATTTTTATATTATACATGAGATAAAATTCAATTTTAATGTCAACAAAATAAGCATTGTTATTATTTTTAATTCTGGTAATAAATAAAAAAAATAATAATAATAATTGAAATAGATTTTCATTTATCATAAGGTGTGTGAGAGAAATTATTTTATTAATTTCATAAATGAGTATTGATGTTATGCATTTGTCTAATCTCATTTATGTTGAAAAACACACTGATAAAGTTTTTAAAATTATTAATTGAAGATAGATATTATAGTGAACATGATAATTTTGGTTAATGTGCATAACCTCTTATTAATTTTTTATAAAATTGTGGAATCAATTTAAATATATCATGCTTGTAACTTCGGAAGAAAGTTGAGTACTTGAGCGTTGTAATTGAACTCCAATAAAATGATGAGGTGTATGTTAATATGTTTAAATTATACAAGTCTTTGTGATAAAATATTTTTATTTGCTATGTATACTTGTGTGTACTTTACATATGGTACTAAGTTAAAAATATTTTTAAAACACTTTTGAATTGTGAACTAATATAAAATTTAATTAGAACAACTTTTAAGTTTGGGATTGTACAGAAGTAAAAATTTTGTTGTGCTTTTGAAATTAAAATGGGACTTATTGCTATTTGTTGTTACTTTTGTAAGTTGCCAATGGTTCTATTATCTTGGTTCTGATATAAGAATCTTTTAAGCTTTTAAAATGTGAAGTTGTTAGATTGGTGAATAGTTTAAATATATAAATCTTCTTGTATACTTGTGCCTATTATAATAAATTGGTCTGTTCATTCTCACATAGAGAAAGTGAGAGTGCAAGTAAAATCTGAAGTGTCTATTAAATCTGTTGATATAACTTGAACATGCATAACACGTACAACTCCTAGACATTCTCATACAGTTCAAGATCCTTGTGATTATATAATTTCTCTAAATGATCACTATCAAGAGATTGAAGAGATGATTGTTGCGTATGATGAAGATATTGGCGATTTGTAATATAGTAAATGAATTGGTACAAATTATTAATTAGATATGAGATCATGTTATACTTTTTTAAAAGGTTTGAAATCTAATCAGTATTTTTTTTTGAAGATAAATAAATAAATACAAAGCTATTGTAAGAGGTTGCGATTTGAAAAGAGTAATTTTCTTACCATTGTCATAATTATAGGTTTATAATGATTATAGTGGTATTGTGACTTTTTTTTTATCTATTGCTTCGCCAAACAAAATAAATTTAATTTGTAAGATAAACAAATTTATCTATGGTTTTAAACGAATTTCTGAGTAATGATATTTAAAGGTTCACCAAATATTATTACTTGGCTTTATGGATAATACTGTTAATTTATGCGTATATCTCAAGGTCAATGGGAGCAATTTATTTTTCTTGATTCTTTATACCGATGGAATTTTACTTATTAGTAATAATTTCGAATTAATACTTGATGTGAAGATATTGTTGTTAATAAATTTTTGATATAAAATATCTTGATGAAGTATTTTATGTGTTTTGGCATTGAGATACTTGAAAAATAACTTAGAGGATTATTTGTCTCATCTCAAAGAGCATACCTAGATCACATTTTTACTGAATTTAATATGCAGAATTGAAAGCTTTACGTTGCTCTTCTTAATGATCGAGATTAATTAAGTAACATTCAGTATTCATAAAATGATTTTGAGAAAAAGTTCATGAGGAATGTCTTGTATGCTAGTGTTGTGAGAGTGTAATGAATTATGTAGTTGAATTAAATTTGGTGCATATGCAATTAGTTTGTTAGACAATTATTATTTTAATTTAAGCCTTGACCATTGGGTTGAAAGACATGAAGTGTCATGATATTTATAGAGAATTAAAGATTATACAATTGGCTATAGAAGAATTAATCATGTTAATATTATTGGTTGTATAATGTTGACTTTGGAAGTTGTTCAGATGATATATAGTATCTATTATTGATTACATTTTTTTTTTTTTTTTTTTTTATGTTTGCATGAAGTCTTGTTTCATGAAAGAGTTTCATAAAATCTTTTATAATTTTTCACTATACAAACATGTTTTAGAGTTCGACTTGAGTTATATAATTAAAGAATTTTATTTTAGAGCTTGGAATTGTTAATTTTATCTCCAAACCTATAAAGATGTATTATGATATATGGTTTTAATTTTCTCTATGAAGAATAACAAAAACTCCGATGGTGTTAAATACATAATTTTAAAGTACTTCAGAATTAGAGAGTTGTTAAAGATGATATTCTTTATGAGCACATGTTATAGAATACATACTAGTTGATCCTCTAAATATAGGGCTTAGGCCAAATTTTAGTTTGCTAAATATATTGAGCATATGGGTACTTTACAATTTTTTATGTGCTTGGTTAAAGAAATTTTTTACCCATGAATATTATCTATGGTGTATTTCAGTTAATAAAGTTTAATGTGTTTATTCATATTTTGTTTATAGTTATGTGTGTACACATAAACGGTAACTTTTATGTATGTATTCGCCTTATATGAACTCTTACAGTTATATTTAAATTTTGAGCTATAAAGATTGACACTTTAATTTAGAAATGTATAATGCTTCGGTTTAGGAGTGTATATGGATCCATAAAGTATGATGCTTGGTTTAAAGCATAAAAGACCTCAGTTTAGAGGAATAAAGGCTTCTTTTGGAAGTGTAAAATGGATTAATTTCCTTGCAGGGTCTTGTCATGACCATATAGAGGACTGAATGTGGAATTAGCATGTTATATAATTTTTGGATCAATTATGTTGAAATTCCATACTACACTTTATCACATATAGGAATCCATGTTGGTGAGATATTAGTGTTTGTAATTGTGGAAGGTGTTATGTTGTTCAATAGCATAATTACCGCTACAGTTCGATATTGATATTTCTCATTGAACGGGATTCTGTACTGAGATGTTTCTATTATGAATCACGTTTATGTGGCCACTAAAGTTGTTCAACCAGAGAGTCATTTTTTCTTAAATAAAATATTTTCTTAAAGTAGTAGTCAATATTGCCTAAGTGGAAGAATGTAAAAATTTATTCTTAATTAGGCTGTCATTGATTATATTTTGTTTGGTTTGTGAAAAACGGGTTAAAAGTGATTCAGACAGATTGACTGGTATGAGCCCAAAATTATTATTGTGATCCATAAAGTTTTGGGCCATGGTCCATCTTAGTGTATATATTATTTTATATGTGGATATGTGATATGGAGGTGTAAGGCATGTTTAAGATACTTGGGTTCCTTAATGGGAGGGCCCAGTAATTGTTTTATTTAGGCTCAGTCCCCTCTCCTATCCTTATTAGGATTTACATATATCTATATATATGTAGATCAAAGGGTTGTCAGCTCCATTGAAAAGACAACAAAAAGATTAGAAAAAGGATGGGAAGAGCTGGTGCTAAGGTTTTCCAATTGTGAATGTCATATTCCTTCAAAGAAGCAAAACTCAAGACAATAACAGAATCAAACGGTATGTATCTAAGTTTATATTTTAGTAGTTACTTATATTCATAGTGTTTTGATTTCTAGTATATAGATCCTATAATCTTACAGTCCATTCTTGGCAAAAATTTTGTATTAAAACGGATTTTCCATAAAAGTTGATAAATTTAAACTCTCATCTATGTTTTAGATTACACTCGTGAAACTAAATCAAAGAAGTTAAGAGTCCGAACTATTAATGTGCCTACAAATATGTATTTCATTTTTGACTGTCTGCACCATGATCTCATCAACTGTGCTAGAAAGTTATTTTCATTTTTTTCCCCCTCTGATTTAATTGATTTGTATAACCTAATCTATGCTTATCAATTTAATAAGAATTCCATGACTTCTCTACTTAAAAAAAAAAGAAAAATAGAAAAAAAAAATAATAAGAAAAAGAAGCAGAGATCATTTATATTAACAATATTTTTTTGGTGTTGCGGCAACATGCAATAAAAATAAAACATAAAAAAAATAAAGAAGAAGAAGAAGAAGAAGAAGAAGAAGAAAGAAAGATATTAAACAAAGAAAAAACTAACATAGGTTATGGAAAATAAATACTATTAATATTAGTCACCAAAAACCAATACACCCCGGCTAAAAAAATTTAGTAGCTAAATATTTTATTTTTGGCGACTAAAAAAATTAGTTGGCTACCAATTTCATAACTTTTGGCGACTAAATTTTTTTTAGTCGCCAATTTTGATCGCTGAATGTGCATTTTGTTATAGTGGCAGTTAGTCACAGGTTTCTTAATTTTTTCAAAAATATTTGGTGGCGATTCTAAAATTTGGTTTGATGTATCCATTCTTGGCAAAAATTTTGTATTAAAACGGATTTTTCATAAAAGTTGACAAATCTAAACTCTCATCTATGTTCTATATTGCACTTGAAAGACTAAATCAAAGAAGTCAAGTGTCCGAACTATTAATCTGCACAGGTCCCCTGGACATGTTACAAATATTTATTTCATTTCATGTTACAAATATCTATTTCATTTCATGTTACAAATATCTATTTCATTTCTGACTATGTGTGCCATGATCTCATCAACTTTCTTTCTAGCAAAGTTGATGAGATCATGGCACACATAGTCAATTGAATAAGAATTCCATGACTTCTTTGAATTTTTTGATTTGTATAACCTAATCTATGCTTATCAATTGAATCCTGGACATGTTACAAATCAAAAAAAAAAAAAATTTCTTTTTCTCTTTGATTTAATTGATTTGTATAACCTAATCTATGCTTATCAATTGAATAAGAATAATATTCCACGACTTCTCTCCTTAAAAAATAAAAATAGAAAAAATAAGGAAAAGAAGCAGAGATCATTTATATTAACAATATTTTTTTGGTGTTGCGGCGACATGCAATAAAAATAAAATATAAAAAAAATAAAGAAGAAAAAGAAAGAAAGATACTAAACAAAGAAAAAACTAATATAGGTTATGGAAAATAAATACTACTAATATTAGTATAAGCCAATTATTTTCAGGACCTAATCCCCAATACCAGACTTTTACATCCAAATTGAATTTAATTAAGGAAGTTTCTCTCTAGTCTGAGCAGGAATTGGAGACGTCCAATTTTAATGGGCCACTAAACTAATTTGATAATCTAATTTGTTTGTCTTGTATGTTAATTATTCATGAAAACAAAAATTAAGTTGGTTCGATAATTATAA
The DNA here is from genome assembly GCA_022316695.1 of Camellia oleifera. Lineage (NCBI taxonomy): Eukaryota > Viridiplantae > Streptophyta > Magnoliopsida > Ericales > Theaceae > Camellia > Camellia oleifera. The sequence goes on along the minus strand of CM039317.1, from coordinate 104,091,481 downwards.
TCAGATAATTTTATCATACTCGTCTTTAAAAATTAAAATTAAAAGTAGTCATGTATGATTTTAAAAATAAACCACCTATTAATAATAAACAATTTAAATTATTCAATTAAAACGTTTAATAAACTCATAAACTGAGTGCTCGTTTGGCATGTGGGTTTGGGTGAGGTATGGCTATTTTATCCACAAAAAGATAAAATATGCTTTTTAGTCTCAGGTTTAAAGTTGTTACATCCAAATCATAATCATTATATTTTTTTTTTACAAAAGTCAAAAATACCAAAAGGTCCATCCCAAATGAGGCTATTTTAGTCCCATGTTAAAATAGCTAAAAAATTAAAAAGCCAACTCACATCTTAAACGAATCCTAAACTAAATTTCTATGATACATATATTTTGACGAGAGAGAAGCTAATTCTTTTAAATTAATAATAATACTTGATAAGTTGATAATTATATTTTTGTGCAATTTATTGAGCCTTAGTTTGGTTTTCATGTTGGGACTAAGTACGCACATAAGGATAAAAAAAAGTCCCAAAATTATAAAATGACAAAACACTTGATTTGTGATACAAAATTATCAAACTAACCCATATACAAATAAAAAGTCAAAAAAGTATCATTTTCAAATTGAGGGCAATTTTGTCATTTCAATACAAAAAAAAATCAAAAAAATCAAAAAAAAAAAAAAAAAAACCAAACAAACAAAAAAAATCTCAAATTAAAAAAATCAAAAAAAATAAAAAAGCCAACATTATCAAACATCCCTGAGTTTCCAATAAAGGCACAACAAGATTCCCACTACATATATATATCCACTCAACATTGGCACAATTGAGGTGAATATTCTAGTAAGATTGCTTTAAATGACAAAGTAAATCCCAACCGTCCTTTTTAGATTAAATAATAACGAGTAAATTATTGGAAATTGGTGACATGGTACACCATGACCTCACTCCTTCCCTGGAAAGCATATATCTATATGAAAATTGCCTAAGACCCCAGTGGCGTCACTGCGGGTCGTGCGTGTAGGAAGGTGATTGGCCTAAAAAAAAATTATTTTTCTTTTTTTTTTTTTTGGATTTCAGCAAATGGGGCGGCGCCACGTCACTGGGGGTCTGAAGCACGGCCCATCTATATATATATTTAGAGAGAACTGATTGGGAGCTCGAATCTGGGCTCCCCCGAATGCCCCTAAACACAAAAACGAAGAAGGAAGAAGAAGACGGTCAAGGGAGGAGGAGGAGGAGGAGGAGGAGGAGGAGGGAGAGGGGAAGGAAGGACTGGAGGGAGTCCTAAAAAATGGGGCTGGAGGCGGAGGCGGGGGGCGGGTGATCGGCGATGGAGGCGGAGGCGCGGCGATCGGCGGAGGCGGAGGCGCGATCGGCGGCGGAGGCGACGTGACTGCTTCCCCTTTCTCTCTTTCTCTCCCTCTCTCTCTCTCTCTCTTTCTCTCCCTCTCCCTCACCCTCACCCTCACCCGTTTCAGACTGGAGGAAGAAAAAAAAAAAAAAAAAATGAATTGGTGAAACGACGTCGTTTCACCAATTCGGGGCATTCGGGGGACATATTTTCAGGCACCAAATCATTTTTCATATTTAGATTGGAGCATAACTGTACTATTATGTAGATATGAACAATTCACTTTAGTCACTTAAAACATACACTCTCCTTTTATCAAGTGCATAAGATTTGAATCTAAAATCTTAGGTTTAAAAAATAATACTCTTATCATTTGATCAAGAAACACTACATATATTTCTAATTCAAAATTGATATTTTACAAATTTGATAGCACATCCATCAAGTGGACTTACACTCCTAGTAGCTATATATGAGTGCATTTTTGTATAAGATGTTTGAAAATTAAGAAGTTCAATATTTCTTTGAAAGGTAAATTTCAAGTATTTCATTTTCTTATATTTTCTATCTCATAATTATTTTTTTACTTTCTATTTCATAATGTTTTGTTGTAATCTAATTGGAAGTGGTTAGTTTAGATCGTATTTATTTTCTTACTTTCTATTTCATAGTGTTTTGTTGTACTCTAATTGGAAGTGATTAGTTTGGCTCATATTTATTCTCTTGCTTTTTATTTCATAATGTTTTGTTATAATCTAAGTGGTTAGTTTAACTCATATTTATTCTCTTGTTTTCTATTTCATAGTGTTTTTTTGTAACCCAAGTGATTTGTTTAGCTCATATTTACTTTCTTGCTTATTTTCTTACTCTTGTTTCATATTGTTTTATTGTAATCTAACCGAAAGCGGTTAGTTTTCAATTATTTCATTTTCTTGCACGTTCAATCTTATAGTCATTTTCATGTTTTAAGTTGTATATTAGTTTTATTGTAAATTAACCGGAAGTGGTTAGTTAAGTCATCTACATATTTTTTTGTTTGTTTTTTTCTCGGTGCTACAACAAGATATGTTTTGCTAGGCTTAGTTGACTGACAGGTTAGCTTCTTTTGGAAAAAATGGCGCAGTCTTCTAATGTTGACCAATTTTCGGTGGTCCCCAAGGCGCATGAAACTTCTATTTTGTTTTTTTATTTAAGTGCTTTGTGAGATTTTCATTTTGTTGTTATATTTTTCTCCTCCCTCTCCAATTCGGTTTGTAATTATTATTTCAAGTGTTATAATAATTTCTTGCCTCGCTTCTTTCTATTCCTTTCTTTTACTTACTTTCCTTATTTGAGAGAGTAATTTATAAGTAAATTGGGCCGAGTTGGGTAAATGGGCCAATCTGTGGGCCATAGTAAGAGAGGCCGAGTAAAAGGGCCTAGAAGTTAGCCCGGTCCAAGAGTGCTCTGCAGTTAGCTCGGTCACCACACTCAGAGTAATAACAGTTAGCTCGGTTATACCATATTGAGCCGAAGTATGTTGAGCTTTCCTCAGAACCTTGCTATTGGTTAGCTCGGTTCAAGCTCGTTGTGGTTAGTGCGGTCTCAGACAACCCAATTGGAATATGTTAAACAGAGGTACACGCAGTGAAAGGAAGAACCGAGCTAGTGGGAGCTCGGTCTAGTCTGTGGCTTTAGCATGGCCATGTTATCTCGGTCGTATTGACATCCAACCGTGGAAGAACCATCTCACTTGGTTTAAGCAATGAGGGGGGTGTTAAAGAATAAGCATTATCTTTCAGGAATGTGATTCCCAGGCGGACTCTACATGGAGGAGTAAGAGTTCTACTTGGATTGTGTCACGCGGAACCTATAAAAGCTCATAACATCACCTATGAAAAGGTAACACAACTTTGATTCCCGAATACACAGAGCTTTTGTATATCTGTCTATTTTGCTGACTTAGGCATCGGAGAGGTATCCGGCACACACCCGCCAGCTAGCTCACATTTGTGTTTTCAAGGAGTAAAGCGACGACGTTTGGAGGAGCGTAGACTTGATTAACAGGATTATACGATAAGGTTTATTTCTTTCCCGTACAAATCATATCCATACTTTGCATCTATATTTCATGTATCTTGATTCGGTTAAGTTTACATTTGTGGATTTAATCAATTCCTATATGATTATGTGAGCTGCCCCATGTTCTTGAGATGATTCACATGTCATATCTGATGTAGGTTGAAAGGTACCACATTGAAGTCGCTTAAGTTACATTTATAGTCTTTAAATTTTGTTCATTTGGTGAAGATGATGTGTTTTGTACACTTGTACAGATTTGGCAGGCAACACGCAAATTCAAGCAAAAAGTGACGCAAAAGCAGATTGTCCCTGCGAATATCCAAGCTTGCCACCTCATCGCACGTGCTGCCTACCACTGCTCGAGCGGCTCACCTAGGGTTGCGTGGTGACAATTTAAGGTTCTTTTGCTGGGGAAAAAAAAAAAAAAGGCTAAAGAGGAGTTTGAAAATATTCTAAGGAAGATGGAGGCTAAGTTTTGAAGAAAGGGATTTTTCTCAAACTTCAAAGGCAACTTTCATGGGAACTTCTTCATCTTCTACCTTTTTCCACTTTTCCATGAGTGGCTAGTCTTCCAATTTTAGGATTTTGATGAAACCCTAGCCATGTGAAGGGATTTTTCTTAGGCTTTAATTGTGAAACGATTTGAATAAATATATGGATGTTTTAGAAGTTTATAATGATTTTCATATTCATCTCTTCACGTATTTTATTCTCTGTGATTATTTAATAATTTCCATATATTAGATTTCTTGGTGTTTGTGTTTAAAGTATGAGACGAGTCATGCTAAGAGAGACAGGTCGCGCTGCTATTCTAGTTTAGAGCAAACAACTAATGTTACTTGGGATGATTCTTGCCTATACATTGAATGCAACAATCCTCTTGATCAATGTTTCAAACTTGTAGTTGTGAAATATTGGGTAGTTCAAATTAGAGTACAATTGATAGCCGATGTTAAGTCTTATTTATGTGGTTAGTGATAAATTCTTTACCCTAAGATTTTTTCAAAAAAATTAGTATCTCAAACCCTATTTTTAATTGTCAATTCAATTTCTCAATTTCATTTAATTCTAGTTTAGTCATGATATCCCTCAATCTTTTTATCAAAATTAATTTAGAAATTTAACAATTAAATTAGTTTAATTTCCCGTTTGTCCCTATAGATCGATACTTAAACTTATCATTATTCTAAAGAATTTGGTATAGTTTAGTGTTTATTTTTGGTGTTAAACGACCAATCAATATCTTAGAAGCCGAATCTTAATTGCATCTCATGTGTGAATTGTATTAGGATTTTGTATATAAGATCATACATATTTCGCTAACTTTGTTTTGCAACTGTTTGCGGGACATCAGTAAGCATGTAAATTTTTATACTTCAGCATCCCGCTTGTATATATTTTCTTATTATGTTTAACATTCTATCATGATACTATGTGCTTACTTGATATAATTGTATGAATGCCGGTAGATGGAGGTTGTGTTGCTTTATTTGAAATGATGTTGATTTTTTATATTTGTAAACTTAATTTCTTTGGGTTTTACATCTTTAAAACTCTTTCAAAACTACATGAAATCAAATTGTTCTAAAATTAATGACATAGTCTACACTTGTATGCTTCATATAGTAAATTGTAGAATTTATTTAATAACCAGAATATAAACATATAAAAAATAAAATAAAACTCATATCATGGTTTAGTAGAGGCTGATTTTTGATCGGGTGAGCGGGGGTGCTCAATTAATAACCTTTCCCTCTCATACCTAAGGTTCCGAGCCAAGCATCTTTGGTTATAACGAACAGTGGCCTTGGCACGAGTCACGGGTTTCCTAATTTTCTCAAGAATATTAGGTAGTGGCTCTAAAATTTGGTGATGTAGTCCATTCTTGGCAATTTTTTTTTAATTAAAACGGACTTTCATAAAAATTGACAAATCTGAACTCTCATCTATGTTTTATATTGCACTCGTGAGATTAAATCAAGGAAGTTGAGAGTCCGAATTATTAATGTGCATGGTACCCCAGGCATGTTACAAATATCTATTTCATTTCTGACTATGTGCACTATGATCTCATAAACTGTGCTAGAAAGTTATTTTCAATTTTTTTCCCCTTTGATTTAATTGATTTGTATAACCTAATCTATGCTTATCAATTGAAGAATTCCATGACTTCTCTCCTTAATAAAATAAAAATAGAAAAATAGAAAAAATAAGGTAAAGAAGTAGAGATCATTTATATTAACAATATTTTTTTGGTGTTGCGGCAACATGCAATAAAAATAAATAATAAATCAAAATAAATAAAGAAGAAGAAGAAAGAAAGCTATTAAACAAAGAAAAAACTAACACAGGTCATGGAAAATAAATACTATTAATATTAGTGCAAGCCAATTATTTTCAGGACCTAATCCCCAATACCAGACTTTTACATCCAAATTGAATTAAATTAAGGAAGTTTCTCTCTAGTCTGAGCAGGAATTGGAGATGTCCAATTTTAATGGGCCACTTAACTAATTTGATAATCTAATTCGTTTGTCTTGTATGTTAATTATTCATGAAAACAAAAATTAAGTTGGTTCGATAATTATAATCAGATAATTTTATCATATTTGTCTTTAAAAATTAAAAATAAAAGTAGTCATATATTATTAGATGACAAATATGATGAAATCATATAGTTATTATTATCATATCAATTTATATTTTTTATACATGAATTACACACAAGAACTTATCAAATAAACAATTTAAATTATTCAATTAAAATGTTTAATAAACTCATAAACTGAGTGCTTGTTTGGCATGTGGGTTTGGGTGAGGTGGGGTTATTTTAATCACAAAAACACAAAATATGGTTTTTAGTCCCAGGTTTAAGGGAAATTCTATTTCCACACACTTTCCTTACTCCACACACTTAATGAATTTTTTTCAAAATCACAATTTTATCCTCTAACAAAATTACCATCTCACCCACCACCATGTCACCCACATACAGTGGCGGAACCAAGAAATTAAAGCAGAGGGGGCACTTATTAATTACAATATTAAGGCTCCGTTTGGTAAGCATCTCAAAGTATAGTTCTACCCATTGATTTGAGTGTGTTGTTTGTTTGGAGTTTTCAAATTATAATTCTACACCAATTTCTCAAAACTCAATTCAAAACATAATCATTACTTTTCAAAAGTCATAACCAAACACATAATTCAAAACTCTTTTCAAAACTAATTCAAATCAATATTTTAATTTTTAAAATATTTAAAATATTTTAATATTTAAACATGTTACGATTTTTTTAGTTTTCTAATTTTTTGAATATTTTTAAATATTTTAATTTCAAAATATTACGATTTTAATTTTTTAAATTTTCAAATATTTTATAAAAATAAATTCAAACTCTATTTTTTAAAAATATTTTTAAATATTTTATTTTATTTTGTTATGTATTTAGTTACGATTTGAGTGTAGAGTTGTGAAAGTAATATAGAGTTTCGAGTTATGTGTTTGGTTATGAGTTTTAAAAATAATTTCTTAATTGAGTTTTGTTTTATGTGTTTGGTTACGATTTAAGTGTAGAGTTGTTTTTAAATTTAAAATATTAACATTTTAAATTATTTAAATTTTTACGATTTAAAGTTTTGAATATTTATTTTAATTTTTTACTTATTAAATTTTTTAGATTATTTAAATTATTTAAATATTTATGATTTAAATTTTTTGAATATTTATTTTGAAAAAAAATTATTTCCTTTGTAGTATTTTCAATTAAAAAATTGATTAATGTTATTTTCTGTTAATAATAATTTTTTTTAATTGAATTTTAAAAAGCGTTTGGTTATGAGTGTTGATCAGAATTTTTGATGGTGTGAAAGTAGTGTGTTTTATTATGAGTTATATAATTTGAATTAAGTTTTGAAAACTCTCTCCAAAACTCATAACCAAACAAATTTTCTTACTTCACATGTCAAATCAAACTTTCAAAATTTAATTCCACACTCAATTAAAAACTCAATTCAACACTCTATTCAAAAACCATAACCAAACAAATTTTCTACACTCAAATCATAATTTCACAACTCACAAACTCAAAATACAACTCATACTCTCAAATCATATTTACAAAACTCTACCAAACGCAATCTAAATTTTTTTATAAAAATATTTAACATAAATTTTTACCATTAACTTCAAGAAAGATAAAAAAAAAAATTTAATTAGTGTGTTTGGTTTTAGTTTTCTAAAGAACTAAGTTTTTTATTTTTCATATTTTTTTTATTTTAGTGAATATTTTTTAAATTTTAAACAATTTTTTTACTTTTTTAGATGCACATTACTTAGATATAAATCCAAATAGTAAAATATTTGTGAAAAAATATTTAAAAAAATTAATAAATATACAAAAATACAAAAAGAACATACTGAATTTTCATATTATTTTTTGGTATTTAGTGTATTTTTTTTTTAAAAATTCCACAAATATTATACCTTTTAGGTATATTTATGTTAGGTGTGTCTAAAAATTAAAAAAATTTGCTTAAAATATTAAAAAAAATTATTGAAAACATTAAAATACGGAAAATAAAAATATAGAACTTTTTGAAAACTCTTTTTTGAAAACAAGAACCAAATAAGCTAAATATTATTTGTAATTAGTGTATCATGGACAGTATTAAAAAAAGTCATGGATATAATGATAAAGTAATTTTTTATACAAAATATGCGTAAAAATTCAATATAATAGTTATACCACGTCATCATTAACATGTGATATCACCAACCAATAGTAAAGAAACACATAGAGAATGAACGCTACATGTCAAATATAACTAATAATTCAATAAATTCTATATTTTCATTAAGATTAATTATGTTTGCATGTCAATAGTGATAGACATCACCACTACATTGAAATTTTCATAGATAATAATATCGTAATCACTTTATTTTCAATCAAAATAACCATTATTATCCTTATTATTTTAAAAATGTCATTGACATTTAAAATAATATTTTTATAAATTTTTTTATTTAAAGTATTTTCTTTATGTTTGCTTTAAAAAAAAAAAAAATTGCAAAACCCGGGGGGCACGTGACCCCCTTGGCCCCTTAATAGCTTCGCCCCTGCCCACATATTTCACAATTTCTCTATACACATCTCACCCACATAATCTGATGGGGTTGTGCACACACTCGTTTTGTGGCTTTTTGTGTTTTTTCTTCATTGACGGTGGTTCAACTGCTAACTCCACAAGAGTCCACATAGTTTGTATTTATTAAACTATATGTTTCTTTGTTTTTTTGTTTTGTTTGTGTGTATCATTTGTTGGTGTCTACTACATAATTTCATTGAAGTTGTTTGCTGGGAAGGTGTTTTCAGTAATGGGTCATCTTTGAATCTTCCTAATTTGAGGTTAAATTTGGTTTCCATGAGGTTTTGAGGAGACCCATCATGGATTTATAAATTGGATTTTATCAGAATCGTATTACGATGAGATAGGTAATCCTTTGATTTGTGTTTTTTGGAAAATGCGTTTGCTTTTAATTTGTGTTTTGGAACAAACCCATTGTTGTGGAAATTGAACAATATTTATCTTAAACCAATTTTATGGAATAATATTAAAAGTAAAACAGATGCTTTTAAAATAGGTTTTTACAATTCAATATAAACTATACATACAAATATATAACATTATAAGTAAAAGATGAAAGGATTCAGAAAGTAGCATGTATGATTGTGAGAGGCACGTCAAAGACGCTATCCTAAGTCGTTATGCGCTCCCTCCGTGCAGATTCTAACGGTCACAAACGACTCCAAGATACAACCCAAGAATCCACAGGAATCTGATACAATGCACAGTTGTACCAGAAGTATTTGCCAAGTCTATTTTTGTAGCCCAGAAATATGGAAGATATAAAATACTGTAATGTGAAGAAGGACAGAGAGAGAGAAAACAGAATACGTTCTTTTTTTCCTGAGTAAGAGTCATATTTTAAATAGACTCATTGATGTCTGTTGGGAACAGACATACCCATTCATTTTGAAAACAAAAACAAGTTTAAAATTCAAACAAATAATACTATTAAAAAATAAATAAAAACAAATAATAATAACAAAATAAAATAAATAAAGTTTTGAAGCTTTAGGAAATCTCCAACAATCCCCCACAAGATTCAAAACTTTGTAAAACCGTCAAATAAATAAAATAAATATAATAAAAATATGGGCAACTTTAAAACCATACAATGGGTGAAGGTGTTTTTCAAACTTGAACGTCACTTAGTGTTAACAGTTTCATTCTGAAAGAAACTTAGTGAACCGGGTCTTGAACTAAATCCCTTTTAGCAGAATTCAACATGTCACACGTATGGTATGAAACATAACTGTGGCGCGGGTTAGCATTATTAACAGCCATGTGCTCAATCTTGATTCTCATGAGAGTTTTAGGAAATAGCCCTCTTTCCACGGTCGCAGCTTCACGATCCTCTCACTTAGGTGAATCCTCCAAAGATAGAAGTGACGGATGTCTATCTTGCGAGAGTTTGCCCGCCTCGGATTCATTTACAGTAAAAACTCTTCCTTAACCATCACATTTACATCAGCACTAATATCTTAGGGATGAGCAGGAGAATATAATTTAATAAAGTCTCCTTCTTTAAAGTGCTGGAATACGAGTCACACTATAAGGATTGTTCCTACCCATTGAACTTCCTTCATGGGATCTCCAATTACAGAAGTCGGGTTACTTCCTTAGTTGACTCCTTATGGGCTTAGACCCATCCCCCTCGATAAATCTAAGACTACACTCTTAGATAAACCTTTTGTTAACTGATCAGCAATATTCTTTTCAGATTTCACAAAATTCAAAGATACAACATTTTTATTCACCAAACTTTTTATAGATTTATACCTCACTTGCATATGCCTATTCATCTTTTTATTAGTATGTGTTTGTTTCACAAGTTCTATTACAGCTCTATTATCACAATGTATAGAAATAGCAGGTATAGGATTTTTCACAAGTGAAATATCAAGGAGTAAATTTTTAATCCACTCAGCTTCAATACACGTAGTGTCTAAGGCTATAAGTTCTGATTCTGTTGTACTTCTAGAGATAACGGTTTGTTTTTTAGAACCCCATGATACTGCTGCTCCACCTAACATAAATATATACCCAGTAGTAGACTTAACATCTATGTTATCTGTTATCCAATTAGCATCACTATAACCTTCTACCCCATTAGGAAAACCACTGAAGCAAAGTGAATAATCTAGAGTTCCTCTTAGAAATTTAAACACTCTTTCCACAACAATCCAATGATCTTTACTAGGGTTATGAGTATGTCTACTTAATCTCCCAACAGCATAGGCAATATCAGGTCTAGTCTTATTAGCAATATAGAGAAGTGATCCAATAATTTGAGAATATCTAAGTTGAGATACAGGTACACCATTATTTTTCTTCAAATTCATGCTAGGATTAAAAGGAGTTGAAACAGGTTTGAGATTATAATAATCAAACTTTTTTAACATTTTCTCTAGGATTCTAGATTGATTCAATGTAATACCTTTGGTTGTTTTCTCTAATTTCATACCCAAAATTATACAAGCTTCCCCTAAATCTTTCATATCAAATTTTGAAGATAAATAAGATTTCACATTTTTAATTATCTCTAAATTAGTTCCAAATAATAAGATATCATCAACATATAAACACAAAATAATACATTCTCCATTATCTTCTTTATAGTATACACATTTATCATGTTCATTAATCTTAAAACCAAATTCTAGAATTATCTTATCAAATTTTTCATGCCACTGTTTAGGAGCTTGCTTAAGTCCATACAAAGATTTAACCAACTTGCAAACTTTATGTTCTTGTCCTTTAACCACAAAACCTTCAGGTTGTTCCATATAAATTTCTTCATCTAAATCTCCATTCAAAAAAGCAGTTTTAACGTCCATTTGATGAATTTCTAAATTAAAAATGGATGCTAGAGCAATTAAGATTCTAATGGTTGTAATCCTAGAAACAGGTGAATAGGTATCGAAATAATCTATTCCTTTCTTTTGTGTAAATCCCTTGGGTACTAACCTTGCCTTATATTTTTCTATACTTCCATCAGGTTTTAATTTCTTTCTAAATACCCATTTGCAACCGATAGCTTTACTCCCAGGAGGTAGGTTAGTCAACTCCCAAGTATTATTTTGAAGAATAGATTCAAACTCACTATTAATGGCTTCCTTCCAAAAAGGTGCATCTAAAGATAATATAGCTTCTATAAAAGTATTTGGTTCTCCTTCAGTTAAAAAAAATATAAAAATCATCTCCAAAGGTTTTCTCTATTCTAGTTCTCTTACTTCTTCTAGGTTCTATGTTTAGCTGTTCAGAATCATCTCTTAAAGGAATAACACTAGTACTAGCAGTAGAAGTTCTATTTACAACCTGATTTGAGATCCGAGTTTTATATGGAAAAATATCTTCGAACAATGTAGCTTCACGAGATTCAATTATTGTATTATTAGTAATTTCACTAATTTCAAAATTTATTACTAGAAATCTATTAGCACTACTATTTTGAGCATATCCTAAGAAAACAGTATCCACAATTTTAGGTCCTATTTTCTTACGTTTAGGTTCTGGAATTGCTACTTTTGCTAAACACCCCCACACTCTTAACATTTTAAGATTAGGTACTCGTTTTTTCCATATTTCATAAGGTGTTTTATTATTATCATTCACAATTACTCTATTTAATATAACACAAGCAGTGAGTATCGCTTCCCCCCCACAAACTCTCCGGTAAACTAGAACTAATAAGCAGTGCATTTATCATATCCATAAGAGTTCTATTTTTCCTTTCAACTATCCCATTAGATTGTGGAGAATAAGGTGGGGTTACTTCATGAATAATTCCATGTTCTTCACAAAAAATACTAAGGGTACCTACATTATATTCACCTCCTCTATCAGATCTAAGTTTCTTAATCTTTCTTTCTAATTGATTTTCTACTTCAGCTTTATAAATTTTAAATTTACTAAACACTTCATCTTTAGTTTTAATTAAATATAAATAACAAAACTTAGAACAATCATCTATAAAGGTTACAAAATACTTATTTCCTGCTCTAGTTAGTGGTCTATTAGAATCACAAACGTCACTATGTATAAGGTCTAAGAGTTGTGAATTTCTTTGTACAGATTTATAAGGTTTCTTAGGTTGTTTTGCTTGCACACATATTTCACATTTGCGTTTAACATCAATAGATGTTTTAGGTACTAATTCTAAATCCATCATTTTCCTAATTTTCCTTAAATTTACATGTCCAAGTCTTTCATGCCATAAATCACAAACTTCAATATTGAAAATATTATGAGAGATATAATTAACTTCAAAAAATACATTCAATTTAAATAAACCATCACATACAAAACCTTTACCAATAAAAATATCATTTTTACTTATTACAATTTTATTCAATTCCATTACAATTTTGTAACCTAACTGTACTAAACACGATCCACTAATAAGATTTCTTCTAACTTCAGGAACATATCGCACATCTCTCAAAGTTAAGATTTTTCCAAAAGTCATCTTCAAATCTATATCTCCAATGCCAAGTATTGGTGCAATTGATCCATTTCCCAAAGTTACACTTCCTCCACTTGATTTCTGGAAAGTTTTAAAATAATCACAAGCAACACACACATGTATATTAGCCCCAGAATCTAACCACCAATCTTGATATTCAAAAGTAGAATTAATTTCAGGATTATACCTAAAAGATGGTCCAGCAATTTCTTCTTTTCCCAAAACCATATTCACTTGAGCATTATGACCTTGATTTCTTTGCTTATTGTTGAACCTTGGTTTATACTCATCAGTCTTCTTTAAAAAAACAATCCTTAGCATAATGATTGGCTCTTCCACATACATAGCACAACCTCTTGCCATTCCCTTGTCCCTTAAAATTATTAGCATTGGCTTGGTAATTGTTATTATGGTGTTTGCCATTTTGACCTCTAGATTTAAACTTAAGGTTGTTCTTGAAAATTTTACCTTTAGGTCGAATGTTATTCCTATTGTTGGAACTACTCTTATTCCCATTCTCTACCACATTTACCTTAGGCGTTTTCTCTTTTCCAGTTTCTAGATTTGATCTATGTTTCTCTTCCACCCTAAGTGTATTGATTAATTGAGTTAATGACAGATCTCCTTGTTTGTGCCTAAGACGCTTAGCAAAGTCATTCCAAGATTGAGGTAATTTATCGATAAGGCAAGACACTTTAAACTCCTCACTAAAAGTTGTCTCTTTCTTTTCTACTTTTCTAAGTAGTTCTTGAAACGCATGAATTTGGTCTCCTACAAGTATGTCATCTTTCATTTTATACCCATTAAAATTAGAGACAAGGAACCTATCAATACCAGCATCTACAGTTCCATATTCGGCCTCTAAGGTTTTCCATAGTTCTTTTGCAGTCGAGGTGGTCGACTGATATACATCATATAAATGATCAGATAACACAGTAAGGATTCTATTATAACAATGAAATTCGGTTTGTTCGGGTGACAACCAAGATCCAACAAAATCCTGATCTTCTATGGCAGACATAAGACCCAACACGGCCAACCAATATTTTGTTTGTTTGTGCCATCTTTCAAAATTGTTACCATTAAATTTTTCAGGTTTCACACTAATAGTTTCTTCTAAATTAGCCATTTTAAATATTTAAAGAACAAGAGAGCAAAGGAGTGTCTTAATCTGTAATAACAATAAACCAAATACTAAAGTTATTAAATTTGAAATTGAAAAATAATTGCCAATAATTGTGACAAATTTTTATACAGATCAAAACTAAACACAATAATTTATAACTTGAACAATGCTAAATAAATATCATGAATCTAAATAACATAATCTATCATGTGAAAATTTTATTTTATTCAACAGCTTTTCTAAGAATAATAAATAAATAAATAAATACCTACACATTAACCAGAGTGAGTCTGAAGGGGAAAAAAAAAAAAAGTTACACTAATTGCCAATAATTATTTTATTAAACTAAAGTTCCTGTTCGAAAACAAAACAGTAACTTTGAAAAATTAATTGTTCGAATAATTAATTGCCAATAACTATTTTATCAAACCAAAGTTCCTGTTTGAAAACAGTAACTTTGAAAAAGCAAACTACACTATGTAAGAGTTATATTTGAATTTGAAAAAAGCAACTTTCAATGTTTGAAAACAAAGTAACTTCCCTGGATTAATATATATATATATATATATAAGTCAATGTTTGAAAAACAAAGTTACAGTAATAAGATCAAATAATCAAACAGGAATTGTATCAGAATCAAACAAGGAGGCACGTTTACCGATTGGATTTTGGAAAACAAAACAGACCACGTTTACCGATTGGATTTTGGAAAACAAAACAATTATGAAACACAAATAATTAAAGAATTAAATATGTTACAGATCTAACGACTTTAGATTGTTGTGGAAATTGAACAATATTTATCTTAAATCAATTTTATGGAATAATATTAAAAGTAAAACAGATGCTTTTAAAATAGGTTTTCACAATTCAATATAAACTATACATACAAATATATAACATTATAAGTAAAAGATGAAATGATTCAGAAAATAGCCTGTATGATTGTGAGAGGCATGTCAAAGACGCTGTCCTAAAGTCGTTATGCGCTCCCTCCGTGCAGGTTCTAACGGTCACAAACGACTCCAAGATACAACCCAAGAATCCACAGGAATCTGATACAATGCACAGTTGTACCAGAAGTATTTGCCAAGTCTATTTTTGTAGCCCAGAAATATGGAAGATATATGAAAAATCTAGAAACCCTAGATGTTGATTTGTGATTATGTATCAATAATAAGCAAAATATAACAATCCTAATCAAACAATCAAGAGAAAGAGACACAAAGATTTTACGTGGAAAAACCACAATTGGACACCTTCCAATTGTGATAAAAAAATCACGGGCAACTGCCACAAGAACAATCCACTAAGAAGATTTAAAGGAATTACACAGGTATCACTCTCAATTATCTAGCGAATCCACAACGCCTAATTGAACCAACCTCTATGTGTCTCTTCCAACCCCATCTTCAGCACGGAATTGTCTTTCTGATGAGCCACTCCGGATTCCACCAAAGCTTCAGGCTCGAATTCTTCAGAATTCACAACTGAAGAACAACTCTCTTTTTTGTGTATAACAAACAAACCTTTGATGTACTCTCTTTAAACCATGAGTTGAATACTCAATAAAACATCAAAGAAAAATAACAAAATATCCCCAGATATAAACCTTTAAGAACCAAAAAGAAGATCTGGAGGACTTCAATCAATTACTTAGTTTTGGGAGAAAACCAAATATTTATAGAAAACCAAAAGTAATCCAAGATTGGGAAGAAAACAAACTCCTTGAGAAATCCGGATTCTGAGGCTCGCTCGAGCGAAGCTTTGCTGGCTCGAGCGAGGAGTGTATTTTTCATAATTTCTACTAGTGCCTTGGCTCGAGCGACGGATCCTTGGCTCGAGCGACCAATCACTTCTTTCAGGTTTTTGTGTGGACGCAATCCTTCGCTCGAGCGAGTATTCCTTGGCTCGAGCGAGAAAACCTTAGCTCGAGCGAGCACTCCTTGGCTCGAGCGAGCAATGACGGACATGCAGTTTTGAATGCAATTTTGCATTTTGCTTCGGCCGACCCCCGTAATAATCAGTGAAGTGGCAATCTTGAAAGCATTAACATCACAAACTTCTCTGCATGGCTCGATTCGGGTTTGGATTTGCATCTAATAAACTCATAGCCTCACTGAAATAAAAAGTGCAAAAATAAATACATCTGAAAGGAGTTTTGTCAAACGGGGTTGCCAAGAATAAAAACCTAACAATATAAAATACTGTAATGAGAAGAAGGAGAGAGAGAGAAAACAGAGTACGTTCTTTTTTTCCTGAGTAAGAGTCATATTTTAAATAGACTCCTTGATGTCTGTTGGGAACAGACATACCCATTCATTTTGAAAACAAAAACAAGTTTAAAATTCAAACAAATAATACTATTAAAAAATAAATAAAAACAAATAATAATAACAAAATAAAATAAATAAAGTTTTGAAGCTTTAGGAAATCTCCAACACCCATATGTATATTTTGATCATTTTTTATTTTGGTTGTTGTTGTTGCAAAAAGAATCTTGGAGGACAATATTGATTTTGGCTTATCAGAGCCTTGGAATTATCTATGAATTTTGTCTAATATAATTGGATGAGGGTGTGCACAATTTTTTTATTAAATGGGCATATTTAGAATGTGGGGTGTGTGAACTGAGATAAATACCTAAGAATCAAATTACTAAGTGTATGAAGTGAGAAAGGATATACATAGAGATAATGTGGTGTGTGAAAATAGAATTTTCCCAAGTTTAAGGTTGTTACGTCTAAATCATAATCATTATATTTTTTCTTTTACAAAAGTCAAAAATACCAAAAAATCCATCCCAAACGAAATTATTTTAATCACATGTTAAAATAACAAAAAAATTAAAAAGCCAACTCATATTTCAAACGAATCCTAAATTAAATTTCTAGGATATATATATTTTGACGGGAGAGAATACTTGATAAGTTGATAATTACATTTTTGTGCAATTTATTGAGTTTCCAATGAAGGCACAACGAGATTCGCACTTACATATCTCCACTCAACATTGGCACAATTGAGGTGAATATTCTAGTAAGATTGGATATAATCAAACCATTTTAGTTATGACTTTAAATGACAAAGTAGATTCCAACAGTCCTTTTTAGATTAGATAATAATTAGCAAATTATTGGAAATCTACATAAATTGGTGACATGGTACACCATGACCTCACTCCTTCCCTGGAAAGCATATAGCTATATATATATAGATTGGAGCATATCTATACTATTTATATGTGAACAATTCACTTTAGCCACTTAAAACATACACTCTCTTTTTATCAAGTGCATAAGATTTGAATCTAAAATCTTAAGTTTAAAAAATAATACTCTTATCATTTAATTAACAAACACTATATATATTTTTAATTCAAAATTAAAATTTATATTTTACAAATTTGATGGCACATCCATCAAGTAGACTTATGCTCCTAGTAGCTACATATGAGTGCATTTTTGTATAAGATGTCTATTTTCTGGAAGGGATATTTCTGTTCTTTTATATCTATGAAAGAATTTAGGAAGAATTATAATTCAGTGTAATAAATCAAAACTAATTACAGGAAGATGGAGGTGTAACTCTTCCTGTAGGTTTATTGCACAATAAAAATTACACTCTCATGTTTGTGTAATTATTTTTGATCTATTACATGAAATTATTTATAATTTTTTAAAAAGTTTATGACGCAACAAATGGCATCAATACGAGACAATAGGACTTTAACATAAGCTTTATTGATATGGACATGAAACAATGATTATTTGACCATTGAACATTATTGAACTTGAAATAGTGAAATTAGGTAAATTACAATTTGTCACCTTTCTACTTTACATCAAATTCTACTTTCTCACTCATTTTTCAATTATGACTCTTAACTTGTCAAGTTTTTGGTCAAGTTACAATATGAATGTAGCCCTGTCATTAGTTTAGTGTTAAAAAATTTATTCTACTTTCTCACTCATTTTTCAAATATAACTGTTAACTTGTGAAGTTTTTAGTCAAGTTACAATGTGAATGTGGCCCTGTCATTAACCATTAAGGATTGTGATTCTCTTTATTACATATTTGTAATAGAAAAGTTTCATTATATCATTCAGTGATGAGTGCAATGATTTTTTTTTTAAATTTAAAATAAATATAAATTTATATTCCGATTTGATACATTAAGGCCAAGTTTGGCATCTTCAAAAAAATTCAAAAAGTTAAAAAGTCACTATCCTATTTAAGTCACATCACCTCTCTAACACATCATTTCAAACTCAACCCATATTTCATAAAAAGTCAAAAAATACACTTATTTAATCTTTCCAAACTTGGCCTAAATATGGAATGAAAATCCTTCATTATATACCTGCAATAGAAATGATCAAAATTTTCAAGTGACTCTCGCATGAGACATTTTTATTATAAAATTGTACTAATTTTCTTCTCTTTCTACTTTTTTAGAATTTTTTTCCCAATAATTTTCTCTATACTATAATTTTCAAACTCACCTACCACCTGCCACCCTTTTCCTAGCAGGTTTAGAAAATACAATATAATAATGATATACTATGGAAAGATGTAGAAGAAATAGAAAACAAAAGAGAATTTACATTTTTATATTAAAAAAATGCTTCATGTGATTGTCACATAACAATTTTAAAGAGAAAACACTGAAAAAATACAGAACAAATAAAAAACAAAAGAAAATTACATTTTTATAAATAAATAAATAAAAAGGTTCCTATGAATGTCACATGATAATTTTCATTCTGCAATTTAACACCAAACTAAAGAAAGTTGAACAAATCGTGAAAGTGATTGATAATATTTTTTTGATAATGATTATTTTATTTTTATTTTTTGTTTTGTTGCAATAATGTCTTTTCGTGTAGAGGTGTGAAAGTTTTCTTGATACCTTTTGAAATTTATTTTGTACTCTGATCAAGGGAGGTTTTTGTCATTTCAGCAATTTTATAATCCTTAAGGGAGGTTAGTGTGATTGCAAATTGAACCTTAAAGGATGTTTAAGTCATTTTAATACCTTTAAGGAAAGTTTCTGTAATTTTATTAAACTTTGGGTATGTAGGTGTAATTTATCCAAAAAGAAAAACGAACAAGGAAACCGTGAGAGAGAGAAAAAGAGCGAGTTGAGTTGTTGGTGGGTAGGTTTTCATTTCTTGAAGGCAACGTCAAGAGGAGCACGTGAACGACCATCATGACACGTGATGGCGGCTGTGAGAGTATAGAAATTATGTGGTGGTCCTGGCCAAGTCTACGCGATGTTTTAGGGTTATTTTGGAAAGTTAGTTAAAAATTAATTTTTTGATTTTTTTTAATTTTTTATAAAAAAATGTGTAAAAAAATAGAGACATGATATGATCCAAAATAAGTTAAAAGCTGGTCTTAATATCATATTGATTGAAATTATGAAACTCAAAAACTTTGTTTGGCTATTTTTTTTTTTTTGAAAATTGAATTTTTTATTTTTTATATTTTTTAGTGATTTTTTTTAAAAATATTTTGAACAATTATTTATTTTTTACATACATCTAATCTAGATTCACTTCAAAAATATAGTATTTGTAAAAAAAACTTTAAAAGATTCACCAAATACAAAAAATACAAAAAAATAAAATAAAAATTTAATACATTTTCATGTTTTTTTGTATTCAATAAATTTTTAAAATATTTTTATACAAATTTTTTATTTTTAAATATATCAAGATTAAGTGTATTCAAAAAAAAAATTAAAAAAATTGATTAAAAAATTTAAAAAAAATACTAAAAATACAAAATTCAAATTGAAAAGTCAAAAATTTTTTTTTGCAAACACTAAACCAAACAAAGTGAATACTTTTTGGTAGAATTAAATTTTTTTTTTTTTTGACAGATTGTTTGGTAGGGTTAGAAAATAGTTGTTTGGCAAAAATAAATAGTAATAATTATATTTTTAAAAATTTAAAATTATTTCTATTTTCAAAATGAAAAAAATTATCAAATTAATTTTATTTATTTTTTCAAAAAACAAATTCTTAAAATTCAACAAAGTAGAGCTTTAATTGTCTAATACAAACAAATTTAAGAACACATCAACCGATAATAGAACAAAATACAACTCACTTATATGAGATAAATTTTATATTTTTGTGAGTCCCATGCACATTAAAAAGATTATATTTAATTTTATGATTGATTTTAGTTCAAATAAAGGAATTGACTTAAGGTTCGTCTATGAATTGACCTATTTAGTAATTTTTTAATTTTTTACGAAAAATTGTAGAAAAATAAAGAGAATGATTTAATAACTTTAATGATTTATTGTTCTAACAAGTAATGAAATGATTACAAATATAAAATAATGATATTTTTATTCTACGTTTAAGTAACGCAAATGTTATGTATTATGAAGCTGTATCCCAAATTTTACTTTAAAAATGAGGTGAACGGTGTCTATTGGAAATTAATGAGATGTATATCATACTTAAAATGATTGTGGTTCATGTATGTATTTTTTCTAAATAATTTTGTGAATTCTTAGAATTGTTGTTTAAATAAATACTCTACATTTTTTAAGAAATTTAAAAAATAGAAATGTAAAATTTAAAGTGGATGATGAATATTATGGCTCTCCTCTATATGTGATTAGGGAATAATGAAAAAAATAATAATAATAAAAGGAAATTGAGCCAATGTTTTTAACAAAAGCCTTAGCCCCCCAATATATTGTAAGAACAATACATATATGTTTAACAAAATGGAAATCACTCACAACTCACAATCTTAAACTCTAACAAAATATAAGCCCCCCAAATATTTATTAAAATTTCAAAAACAAAATAATAAGTCTACAATTTTCTAGTGAAGGATTAGATACAGCACATCATGCACACCGTATATGTATCTATATGTTTTGAAATATTCAGTTGGTTTTGCTTAGATTTGACTTATAGAATTTTTATTTTATTTTTTATTTTTATTTTTAACTATTTTAATTTCTAGAAGTTGAACAACGTTACCCAATTGGATTTTTTATTGGATATATATAGTTTGATATTCGTGTGGTAAACAAAAACTACAATAAATGGCCCTGTTTGGTAGGGCTTATTTTCAATTTATTTCAATTTTTAGCTTAATTTAAGCTATTTTGATGTGTTTGGTTCAGCTTAACAATACAGCTTATAGCTTTTTGTAAGTCAAAAATTAACTTATTCTTTGAGTGAGGAGGAGAAGCTTAATTTATAAGTCAAAAATCAGCTTATGTTCACAGTTATAAGCTATAAGCTGTTAAGTTATAAGCTATAATCACTTTCCCACAGCTCTACCAAACGGGGCCATAGTCTAATCCAAATTCTCAAAATAAATTAAAAACATTTTATTATTTAAAAGTTAAAAGAGAATACTTTTAACTCCTACTTATAAATTAACAAACTGTAATTTAAAATAAGTATTACTAAAAAAAAATCATGGTTTTTATAACAAAATAAATCTTAGATTTTAATTTTGTCAATTTAAATCATAATTTTTTGATTTATTTTCAATTTAAATCATTTACTTATTTTTGTTAGTTAAAATTATGTATTTTAACTATTAAACTTAACAAAAAAAAAGAGTATTTTAAACATTTCATGTAGGTATATTGGGTTTAATACTTAAAATATCATTTTTTGTAAGTTCTATTTAATAAAAATAAATAGATAATTTAGATTGAAAATAAATTAAAATATTAAAATTTAAATTGATAAAATTAAAAATTTAAACTTTATTTTTTTGTAAGAGTCAAATAATTTTTGTCTGCAATTTTCTTCATAAATTATGACAAACACGTACTGATATGTATTATATTAATCACACTGATGCAAGCCTCGGTGAGCACCAAATAACTTTCAAAAAGAGAAGGTGACCCCATTACCTTGTAATTTTTGTATGAATTGACAAAAGTATCTTTTATTTTTTTCATAATACATTAAAAAAAATAAAATAAACTCAAATAAAAAGGCACTTTTTGTTATTCCATAATAATTTTGCCAAGATTGGGCCGCTTTAAAAACAAGAATTGTTCTGGTAAGGCACCTACACAAATTGCAATTTTGTGTCTTCAATTCTAAAATAAATAAATAAAAAACCTCGGCTTTGACCCTTATAACAAATTAAATCATGAATTTTTAATTTTGTTAGATTTAATCCTAAATTTTTGATTTATTTTCAATGTAATCATTTATTTATTTTCATTAAGTAAAAGGGTAAATTAAAATACACCCCCCTTGAGGTTTTATTAAAATACAAATCGTCCATTGTGATTTTAAAAATTATATTCCACTTATTGAAGTTTCTAATTTCATAACAAATTGTCCATTTTATTAATAAATCATCAAGTCAAATGATAGTTTTTAATGATGTTAAAAATATGTTTTAATTAATAATTTAGGTAATTTTATTATCGTATAGGAAAGAAATTATGAATTTTATTTTTTCAGTTAATTCTATTAAATAAAAAATTCTAATAAAGGGGTATTTGTAATTTTTTAAATCACAGGGACTAATCTGTATTTTAAGCAAATCTCAGAAGGTGTATTTGTAATTTATCCTAATTAAAATTGACGGAAAAAATAATATTTTAGTCATTAAACTCAATGACTCAATGAAAAAGAGTATTTTAGACATTTTATATATACCTTTATTGAGTTTAATGACTAAGATACTATTTTTCTATAGGTTTTACTTAATAAAAATAGGTAAATAGTTTAGATTGAAAATAAATAAAAAAATTGAGATTTAAATTAATAAAATTAAAAACTTAGAATTTATTTTATTGTAAGGCTCAAAGTTTAAATTTTGCTTTTTGGGCAAATTACATTGACACCTCCTGAGGTTTCTATTTAATACAGATCTCTCATCACATTTGAAAAATTACACTTACTTCCTGTCAAATTAAAATAACATATTTGCTCTTTAGCTTGTATACATATAAAATAATAAAATAATACAGATATTTTGTTCATGTCTTTTCAAGAGAAATAACAATCATCTTTTTTGATTTAACTCACACAAAAAATTGGAGTTTTTAATTTTCATTTTCATGTTTTTTTTTTTAAAATTTTTTTACTGAACTTTTTTAATATTTTAAACAAATGTTTTATTTTTTAGATATACCTAATCTAGATATACTTAAGAAGTATAATATTCTGTATTTTTTTAAAAAAAATTCACTAAATACAAAAAAATATAAAAATTCAATACATTATCTTATTTTGTTGTATTTAATAGATTTTTAATTTTTTTTTTGGTACAAATTTTATACTTTTATATTTGAAGTAAGTTGATCTAATCTAGATATAATGGTGGAAATAAAAATAAAAAATTCTATTTATGTATAAAAATTTATACAAAAAATATCATAAAAATATTGTGATAGTAATATTATTATAAATATAAATTATGTTTATGAGTGTTTTGTTTTTAAGTGAAATGTCACCATTAAACTATATGATTGTGTTTGAAAATTCTATATAAAATTTATGTTTGTATATTAATACTCAATAAAATACGTTCAAGTAAAATTTAATGATGAAAAATTATAAAATGTAATCCTGATAATAGGAAGAAGAAATGATAGGAAAAATGACAAGATGATCATTTAAAAAAATTTAGAGCATTGCATCAACAATTTAGGAAACAAGTTATGATGAGATTACAAATCTATAATTTTTTAAATATGAAAGGAAATCTATATTAAACAAAAAGTTTAGAGAGTTTCAATGTAATTTACCGTTTTTTTTTATATAATTATTTAATAAATTATTAACAAGCCAAATACGAGGCAAAAACCGTTGCTTTGAAGTAAATTTTTACCGAAGGTACCAAACAAGCAGGGTAGACAATACGATATTGAACTTGGAATTAGGTAGGAAATAACAAGTCTCGTGGTCTGAAAGACTTCGACAAACAATCATATCAGAAACACAGACACCACACCAAACAACAATTACTGCAACCAACTGTCACAACCACAACAACAAGTGATGCATCACAAGAAACAGAGTAGTCTTTCCCCCAAAATTTTAATTATAAAAAATTAAAATTTCACAACAAACAATGTATACCCAATGTATCCAATCCCCACATGTTGGGTACATGAAAACTACTCTCTCTCTCTCTCTCTCTCCTCTGTTTCTTTGTGTGTGTGTGTCTGTGTGTGCATGCCAGTATATAACGGAGAAACAAAGGTAAATAAGAACCCAAGATCCGTGATTTTGGTGTGTTTATCTGCTCGAACTGCTAATACTTGTTTGTTTTGTATGTAAGAACAGAACAAAGCAAAGAAAGAAAAAGAAGACTAGAATGAAAAATGAATAGCACCCAGTATTGGCAAAGAACAGTTCAGGGATTTGTGTCATGTGTTTGAAGATTTGATTTAAAGAAGAAGAAGAAGAAGAAGAAGAAGAAGAAGAAGAAGAGATGGGTATTCTATATGACGACGTGGTGATCATCAAGCAGTCCGAGAAAGAAGAAGAGCCAAGTGTGATTACTGTCAATTGCCCTGACAAGACTGGCTTGGGTTGTGATCTCTGCCGCCTCATCCTTTTCTTCGGTTTGATCATTGACAGAGTTGGTATATATGCTCTCTCTCTCTCTCTCTCTCTCTCTCTCTCTCTCTCTGTATATATGAATCAATTTGAAGAATTTATTCTTCTGTCTTCATGTGTATATACGTTTATGTGTGGATAATTTGTGAACTAAGACATGGGTATTTGAGATTTTGGTGATTCTTTCCTTAATTTGGTGGGAAATGATTCTTTCCCTCTGGTTTTCTGTGTTACATCTCTCTCTCTCTATTTGGGATTTTGTGAAGAAAGTAATGGGTTTTTGATAGTTTTCTTAATTTGCTTCCTTGACGTGTGGGTGTTTTTCTTATTTGATGTTAAGGGCAGTAGAATTGTGCTACACATCTCTCTCTAGTTGGGATTTCGTGAAAAAAGTAATTGGATTTTTGATAGTTTTGTTAATTTGCTTCCTTGATTGTGTTGGTTCAGATATGTCTACTGATGGAAAATGGTGCTACATAGTGTTCTGGGTAATCGGAAAACGGACTACTAGATGGGGTTTGTTGAAGAAGAGACTGATGGGGGTATGCCCTTCTTGTTCTTCAGCTTCTGGGATTTCCTTTTACCAATCCGAATTGCAAACCCCCAAGCCTTCTGATGTTTTCCTCTTGAAGTTCTCTTGTCATGACCGAAGAGGCCTTCTCCATGGTAATTTACCGGACTCTTTATTCATATCCAATTATACTATTGGTACTTTGTCAAATTGTCTTGATGGGTTTTAGTTGAATTGCTTGATTCAAGAATCTTTTTTGTGTAGCTAGTGTTATGCTAAATGGGTCTTAATCTGAGCATTGGGTTTTTAAAAATTTTGTAACTAGTGTTTTATTGAGATGAATTTTGAATCTAACCATATTTTGGAATTATAATTTTGATGTGGTATGTTTTTGTTCTTTATGCTCCTTCATGTTATGTTTGGTTGTCGGGAAACATAAGGAGAGATAAAAACTTACTCTTGTCGTAAGACCATAAGTTTTCCTTGATTTCCCTATGTTTTCTTAGTTGTAAGCATTATTTAGTCGAACGGTTTTCCTTTTTTCTTTTTGTAAAGCTGTTTTGGGTATGATTTATCTGATTTTGCCCTTTTCTTTGTGCTGTTTGTGTTATTTGAGTTTTTAGATTCTAGCATGATATCGGAAATTTATCTGTCATTGAGTGATGTAGAAAATTTTGTGTAGATGTGACTGTGGTTCTTTGCGACCTTGAGCTTACGATAAAGAAAGTGAAGGTATCAACCACCCCAGATGGCACAGTGATGGACTTATTCTTCATCACAGACACCAGGTTTTACAATCTTTGATACCGTCCAACTCAAAGTAATTATAATTATATTGCATAATCTTTTGTGCTTCTGCCATCATATAAATTTTCTACTCTTTTCTTGGACAAGTGTGTATGGCCAATTGTTAACACTTACCCGCGACATTCCTGCTATATACTGTCCTCACTATGGGTGAATAAGTTGATTACGTGGATATTATTGAAACAGGGAAGCTGGAACAAAAGTTGTGGAAGTTTTGTTTGGAACATGTTGGATGCACATCTTTTCAAAACAAATGTCTTGTCCCATTTATCCTTATCCAAAACTGAAATAGGAATACTTAGGATAAATGATGGTTGATGACTATCAATTGGTTGACCACCTCCACTCTTGAACATTGGCAATTTCATTCTAATGGGCAATTCTTCCCACCCATCAACTTTGCGACAGTCAAAAGAATATTCTGCAACAGTCTGTGAAATTTGGTCACTAAGACAACTAGGAATGTGCAGTAGGTTGGCTGTGAGCTATGGTCATGTAAGACCGTCTAGTGGATGGATAATTGGTAATTGAAGGCAATTTATGATTGATGTCTTTTCGTTTTCTGTTTGTTTGTTTGTTTGTTTGTTTGCAGTTGGGGTCATCATGAATTGAACCAGAATTGTAAAACTTAAGGCTGTGTTTGGGATCATGGATTTGGGTAGGGATTTGGAAATAGAAAAGAAAGGAAAATGTGAGGGAAATGTGAATGAAATATAAGTTAGGTTTTTTTTCCATTTCTCGTGCCCTCTCCCTTTTTAAATCCATACTCAAATCCACAATCAGCATAAAAGGAGTGCATCCCATTTATTGTATCACGTGATTGCTTCTGATAAATCCTGTTAGTTTAGAATAGTTAGACTAAGTTATCGGAGTAAATGTGAATAGACCTGAGGGGATGCAGGAAACATTCCCACAATCCTCTCATAAGGATCTTGCACTGTATGAAGTCATGTTTGTCTTGTCTTTCACATTCTTGAACTTATAATTCTTTCTATATTGTCTTATTGTCAGGGAACTTCTGCACACAAAGAAGAGACAGGAGGATACATATGATCATTTAAGAACTGTTTTAGGGGATACCATGATTAGTTGTGAAATAGAAATGGTTGGCCCTGAAATTACCGCATGTTCGCAAGGGCCTTCATTTCTTCCTCCTGCAATAACAGAAGAAAAGTTTGATGAACGCCAAAGTGGATCTCACACCTCCAACGATGTTTCTATCACAATGGATAACTCTCTCAGTCCTGCTCACACGCTTGTCCAAATTGTTTGCGAAGATCACAAAGGTCTCCTCTACGATATAATGAAAACTTTAAAGGATTATAATATCCAGGTAAATAATTCTGATGATTAGCTATTTTCGATATATTTTATATTAATTTAATACCACAAACACATCGTGACTCTTATTGGATCTGTAATCTAAACATTAATAGCTCGTCATGTATACCAGATTTCTTATGGGCGCTTCACAACAAAACAGAAAAGAAACTGTGAACTGGACTTATTTGTCATGCAAGCAGATGGGAAGAAGATAGTTGACCCTAGCAAGAAGGCTGCATTGTGCTCTCGTATTCGGACTGAACTGCTGCGTCCTCTTAGAGTAGCTTTGATGAGCCGGGGTCCTGATACAGAACTGCTGGTAGCAAATCCAGTGGAGATATCTGGCAAGGGTCGGCCTCTTGTTTTTTATGATATCACCCTTGCTCTCAAGATGCTCAACACTGGCATCTTTTCTGTAAGTCCTGATCTGCATACTATACAGTAGCTCAAAATGGGATTAATTGGATTCTCCCTTATTTTCGTTATGGAGCTGCTTACAACTTACTTTATTTTGGGAGTCTGTGCTAGTCTATTTGTTGCATTGCAGCTTCTATTTACTGCTTATGAGACAGAAATAACTTAAATAAGTTTAAAAAGCTGATTATCTAAAAGTTGGGAGTGGTGGTTTTAGCTTTTCTATTTTCTAATTATCAACTTTCAACTTAAGAAAAGCTGCACCAAACCGACCCCAGTGCATTTTTGGAACTGTTTTACAATGCATTATGTGCAAGACATAAATTTGGTTGCATGTTTCTTTTGCTAGATTGAAAGTTGATGTCACAGTCCCAAAAATGGGATAGCTATTAGGAAAACAAATTGCATTATCTTTCTCCTCTTCCACGATAGTGGTATTTTGTAATGAGTTTTAACTTGAAGAGGCTCTCATTAAAGAGGGGGCTTCCATTATAAACCATCCCTACATGACAAATTTCTTCAGTTTGTGTTTGAAATTATCTAAGGTTTTCTTTCGAAACAATTCTTTAAAGAGCAAGCAATTTTTTTTTCTGCAAACATATTGGTGGTCAGTAATATTCTTTCTTTCAGTTCTTCATTTTTCTTCCAAATTGATGAAAATACAGGCTGAGATTGGGAGGCACATGATTGGAGATCGGGAATGGGAAGTTTACAGAGTTCTACTTGATGAAGGGGATGGCTCATCTGTTCCAAGGAACCGGATTGAAGAAGCAGTTTGGAAGATGTTAATGGGTTGGAGTGATGATCACTGAAGATACCATTCCGATTGGATTGCAACAGCTTCAATCTCTGTACAGTATACTTCAGCCAATATAAATATCTACTAGATGTAAATATAGCACATATATTGTGAAAAGGCTGAGCTTGAGCTGTATGATGTTCTAGTTAACAACTTGTTTAGTAAAAAGATGAAGTTAGAAGTGAGTAGATGAGAGGGGAGTTGAGTGCTCATGCCATTGTATATATGAAATCTGTTGTGGAGAGGAGTTATTGTATCATTTCATGGTTGTTTCAATATAGCTATATATGTTTATTTGGTGGGTAATTTGGATTAAACCATGCTCACTGACCAGACTGTTTTCCCTGGTTCTGTATACAAACTATTATTGTATATCTTCATGTAAGCTATTGAATTAATAACTCAACAGTTTACTGTATCTTTGCAGTTTTATTAGTTGGATCAATGCCTTCATGTACTTTTACTAGTTTCTCCTCTGTTTTGATATTATCATTTTCTTAGGTAATGAAATCACAGAATACCCTCTAAAACTCCAAATGGGTTGTAGAACATATGGAAAGTGAAGCAACGTGACTAACCCATTGGCCAAGAGTCTCTGTACTTCAATCGGAGGTTGTGGGTTCTATTCTCCTATCTACGTATGGATCTTCCTCGTATTTGTTGGATTTTCTTACATAATTGAATGTCTAGTCTGACAAAAGTCTCATGATATTTGTAAATCTTGTACGGATTGGGGAAAAAAAATATATGTTTCAAAAAAACCATTTAGTACTGCTTTTGTATGATTTCCAATGTTGAATCAATTATCTTGGGTTGTCCTTTCCTGTCATCTTCTTTATGTTGAGAGACAAAAAAAAATATCAGCTCGGAACCTTGTCCTCTCATATGAAAAATTCTAGCCACGTCATAGGCATGTCTGCCTAATAAATCCACCTCGTACATTCGATTATTTTGGACTAACATGTTTTTCATATGCTTATTGTCATTTTCATAATGATGATATTTTGCACACATAATATCTCCCAGCACACTACTTTTCAAAGGAGTCACATCTTGACGTAATTTGTGTGGAGTCCCATCTATGATTTTCATGCTATTTGTACATCAAAGTAGGGTCTCTGTTACATTGAATATCATTTAAAAAAATTAAAATAAAATATAATACAATAAACAATTTGTCAATGGTATAAATTTCTAGATTCGAGCCTCACCACTCTGTGATACATCCCTTCCCCTATTCCCCTCCCACCGATTGCCAAAAAAGAGAAAGGAAGACGTGTAAAGTTGTTAATGTTAGAATGTGTTCCACATCGCCAGGATTTGCCCCATTGGTGTTGGTTATAAGGCTTCCCTCTCCTTAATGGGTTTTAAGGAAAAGGGTGGACTAGACTTTTTAATTTAGTATTAGCCTGTGATGGGTGTGTTGCAATGTGTCCCACACCAACATACAATAGTCGGACAAATGGCACATCAGTCACAGGCTCAACCAAGATTTACTACCAAATTGAAAAGTTCAATCCACAATTCTCCTTAAAACCTAAGTATTAAGAAGAGGGAAGCTGGAGCCTTTTAACTAGCCTATATGGGGCAACTCAAGCGATACGAGACACATTCCAACAGTTAACAGCCACTGAGTAGATAATGCAAACAACTGTTTTTATGTTCAGTGCATGTCGCAGATCTTAGTTGTTAAACCAAATTTGAACTGACAAAGGTCTAGTTTGAATTTACTTTGATGATGTCCATAAACCTGAAAACCATGTAATATTGGTTCGGTTTTGCTAACAAGTGTCCTTGGGGCACAAGAAAAAGATAAGAATTGAAGAACAACGAGGCACTTTTTACTGAATTCAAATCACTTTTTTCTTGAAATCAATTCACTTTTAACACTTTTACTTATTTCCAAGACACTTTTAGTTTAATCCCAATGTTAAACAATGCCTCAGGGAACTCTTCAGCATTTGCAGTAGGTATTTGGCAATACGTATTCAGATCGAATTTCTGTTGTTAATTATACAGATCAAATGCATTTAGAAACATAATGGTGGTTATAGTTCAGTAATTTATTATGAGAATAGGGTCTCTAGCACTTCTTTCTCGTCTTTGTTTGGATACACCTATTTTTGTCTAGTTTATTTGCTTTCCTCCAGTTTTCCAATTTGACCCAAAATGGTAAAAAATAAAAATTTCACTGTTTTTGTTTTTGTTAATCAAGATTGCATTGGTTTTAAAAGGCTTGTTCTGATCTCGCAGGATATTGCAGGATACATAGGCTTCTTTTTTTTAAGTGCTATATGTGAAACAGAGAGACTTGAGGAAAAATAGAGAACTCGGACATAGAAATTCAATTTCAATATGGCCTTATACAGGTTGGAAGCATTAACTGTGACTCTCCTGCATGAAGAAGGTAGGCACATTGTCAAACCGCATTTATCATGCTGAGTTGTGTTTGTTTTATTTTTAGTTTACTGTTTTTGTGAATTGAAACTATATGATTCTTGCATAACAAGGTTGAAGGTACCAAAGGTGGTGGTTCTTCAACTCACCGCCATGAAGAACAAACCTTGAAACAAAAATGATTCTATGTGAGCTCATTTTAGGTTTAATTTTAACTTCTGAAACCATGACAAGGTTTCTGCAATATCCTCTCCCTTCTTCGCTCAAAATACCAAAAATTTAAGTCTAACAGAAGGCATGGAAACTTTCTACATTTGTTCTCAAGCCACAATCAACTTTGGAAGATTCAATGTATTTAATTTTACAATTGCATTCACATGGCACACTCACACATCTCTTTTTACACTGTTGTTTTGATAACTAAACCAGCCATCAACGAACACTTGGCCAAATTGAAACACAAATAATGACTAGAACAAATCCTAAATAAAAGACAATGATTAACACTTTGACATCTTACAACATTGATCTTAGAAGTATAAAAGTTGCCTAGTGCTGCATTTACCCTGTTGCCATTTTTTTTTATTGCACTTCTCACAATCTCTCTTCACATGTGGGCCCTACCTAAACCTCACTGTGACAAAAGTCTCATGCACTGAACTGTCCTTTTTTGTCACAATTTCCAATATATACGCAGTTTGTGTAGGACACCAGCAACTACACTCCAGAAGAGAATTTCAGCGAATATTACATACAATAACGTCCCTACTCTCTCAGACTTCCAAACATCAATGAACACATGGTTTAGAATCCAATTGACCTGATCATATGTAAAGTTTTCAACACCATCAGAAGATATTAAGATGGTAATTAATATATCGAAATTCAAATACTCTATGCGAAAAAAAAATAAAAATTTACATTACTTACAAGATTATTATCCTGATTCTTGTAATACCATCCGTTTATGAATGCTGCAAAGATGCCTTGTGCTGCCATCACAAAAACCAACATCGCGTTCATTCCTATCCATTCCAGGAACAGAAATGGAGTTCGTAGTCCCCAAACATCGATCTGTTCATTTATCAAAACAAGAAAGCAGAGAAGAAACATATTCTCCTTAGATAATTCATTGTTTTTCTTGGATTAATACTAAAGACTGCTAAGCACTAGGGTAGATTTAAATGTGTTACCAATAAGTAGAATCCAGAGAACACTATTCCTGCTGCACCGGCTGTGAAACAGACATAACTGATACTGTAGAGTTGTTTGTTAATAGGAATAGCTGCCAAAACAAAACAAAAAATGCTTAGTTTATCTTGCTTTAATTATGATAAATTAGTTTAGACAAACCATTTAGATGAGTTTCATGAGACGTACCATTTGTGAAATGAAGAATGATGGCTACAACAAGTAAAACAATTGCCATTGAAACCCATTGCTTGAGCCTCTCAGCATGACCCTATAAATATCCCACTTTACATTATGAATTTTATGTTCGATTCCAATTAGTGACTGCTATTTGCAGCTAAAAGTTTGTAATTAACCTTGAAATGAATCAAGACATGCCCGTAATGGATGCCAATGGTGCCTGAGAGGATAGCCGAAATTGAACTAGGGAAAAACAGTAGCAGAGCCCATGTTTAGCTCCCAATCATTATGTTTGAAAAGAAAAGAAAAGGAAATATTGTTGTTGATGTACCTCAACAAGCCTTCCGGTTCAAATGGAGCACGACACCAATTTGGAGCATCTGTGCGAAGTGGACCAGAATCAGGATAACTAAGTGTGCAAGCCTGCGTGATGAATAATGCAGAACCATTAGCATATTAGAAAATGAATGGACTGTTGGGTGCTAAACTGTTTAGCTCAATTGTCATAAACCTTTAAGCGGCTCCAAACAGGCATCGTGTAGAGATGATTAATGCCCCAAACTTGTCGATCCACATAACCAACAGCATTGCAGGCCGGTCCTAGATGTCCTCTCATCCCACATTTTACCTGAAAATTAAAGCAAAACAACATCAGTTCATGGGTTTTTATATGTATGAGTGGCACAATATTATTTAAAAAAAATAATAATAATAATAATTTATTGCATACCGTGTATCTCTCTGGTCCATGATGGTTGTGCACCACGAAACTCCAATCAGGCACATACAGTGCATATGTTGTGATAATGTAAACGAGGAATGCGACAAAGCCTCCCAGCCTGGAGCAATGAGTGAGGCCATTTATGAATAACAATTTATAAGGTGTAATCAAAGTTAAATTTCTCAAAAATATTGTGTTTAGGGTTTTGATAGAATTTGTGTTCACTTACCATTGCCATTTATATGCAGTGAAGATGGAGAAATGACCAGGGGCTAGGACAGTTGGTCTGAGCTTGGTGGTGAAAGTCTCTATTAGAGCTACAAACAAGTACACCAACGCTATTCTCTGCTTTCACACACAAGAAACCGGTATTGACATGAAATTTACTTTATTTTAGAATTCATCTCTATTGGAAAATATGAACAAATTTTATTAAAAAAAAAAAAAAAAAAAAAAGAAGTAAAAATATCGCTGTTTATTCCATAAATTCGTGTATGGAGGAAGAAGGCCTTACCTGGAGGATGCCACACCATCGGATCTTCTTCATGTCAACTCCATAAGACAGATCATTGGGTGCATGAGAGTACCCTCCTGCAGTATGCAGATTATGTGATTAGCCCTTGCTTGATCAATTTGGCTACAATAGAAGCTGCTAATTGGTGTGTTTGCTCCATTTGGAAGTTATTCAAACTACAAAAGTCAATGGGATGATTTTTGTTTTTTTAGTTTACACAAAATATGATTTCACTGTAGTACCTAAGGTCTGTTATTTTTGTGTCATATAGCAACCATTCATACAGACTGGCTTGAAGTCCCTGCCTCTCATACTAAGGTTTGTTTGTCCAAACATCACACTCCCGTTGTACCCTGAGTTTCAAGGATATATACTGGTTCTACTTGGTTATATTTTCGTTTTTCGTATTTTTTAAAAACAACAGGATAAAGTTTGAAAACACCCATCAGTGGAAACTTCATAAAATAATCTTAATTTGATGGAAAAGTTTATAGATTTATTTTTTAATGTTGCAAAGTTTTCCGCTAATATGCAACTCCCCCAAATTCCACTGAAATGATATTTTTTCTTAAAAATTGGTAAACTACTTTTTGATACTTCCTATAAGAATTGAGTTGTATGTGGTTCTTGTTCAAGGATCACATGGCCATGTAAAAAGAAATAAAAGGGGAAAAACTAATGGGACAAAAGTCTCTTCATCAGAGAAAAAAAAAAAAAAAAATATATATATATATATAATAATACCTTGCAAGATAATTCCCCAAAAAAGAAGCTTCAGTGTCCTCAAGATTATCTTTTTGACAGCATCATTCACCTTTGGTATTTTCTGCAACATCAACACCAAAATTTATATTTGCCATACTTGATGAGATCATGATATAAATGGATAGTGAGCATATTTGGTTATTTTTACATATACATAGATACAAGAGAGGTGTTAGAATGGGGTATGAACAAAGAAGACAAGGGCTAAGGGTATTCTGTTTTGAAATCACTATTCTACCATCTCAAAATATGCATAATCGCAAAATACTCATAATTGTTAGATTGTGTGAATCTTGAGGAGTGTTTAGAGGGATAGAAACTCCCGTGCTAAACATCGGAAGATCCAAATTCTTGAATTTTTTACTCTTACTTGACAGAAAAAACTACTAACACATTATTAATTAAAGCTTCTATGCTTGATCAAGATGTAGCAATTTTTTTTTTTTTTTTTTTTACACAAAGTATCATAAATATTCATAATTTTTATCATAAAAAAATCGTAACTTTCTTATCATGTGTACATTTTTAGGGGTGGACGCTTTACATTTCTTCTAAGAAAAATTGCAGGAGTAGCTGATGTGACCTCGTTGAATTATGATTTTTCTAGTAAACTCTTAATTAGGGCAGTAAATGAATTTAGTCAAATACCGCAGTAAGTTGCTTAAACTTTTAACTGAAGAGCATTCAAAATGATTCTAGTTTTACTTATTTCCTTTTGTAGCCAATCTCAAAAGAGTTTTAATTGAGTAAAACTCAAGTAATTTGATTTTTATAATGCATATCAGTGTTTGGTTTGAGTTTTTTAAATTAAATTTTTTAAAAATTAATTTTTTTAATTTTCGTATTTTTTTGTTTTTAGTAAATATTTTTTTAATTTTAAACATTTTTTTTTTACTTTTTTAGATACACCCTACTTAGATGTATCTAAAAAGTAAAAAATTCGTGAAAAAATATTTTAAAAAATTAATAAATACATAAAAATACAAAAAAATGTACTGAATTTTTGTATTTTTTTTTTTATATTTTTTGATATTTAGTGAATTTTTCAAAGATTTTTTTTTACAATTTTTGTACTTTTTAGGTGTATTTATGTTAGGTGTGTCTAAAAAGTAAAAAAATTGCTTAAAATATTAAAAAAATTCAGTAAAAACAAAAAAAATACGAAAAATAAAAAAGTAAAATTTTCTAAAAAGTATTTTTTGAAAAGTGGAAACAAGCAATAAGTTTATCAAGATAATCTCAAAATAATTTTTAATGAGTGAATACGAATTGCGTTCATAACTTGGTGTGTTTTAATAAAGAATTGTAAAAAAAAAATAAAACAATAAAAAATTTAAAAACACCTTGTAAGTTCTACATCTTGTATATATATTTTGTGGACATAAATAAATTGTTAATGGCTAGATTAGCTTTTGAGGAGTTAAATCCCAATCTCAAGCACGTAGGTGCTTTCATACCACTTGATATTATGTAGTGTTTTTAGAAAGTTGGTAAAAAATTAATTTTTTTAACTTTTTTTTTTTTTTTGTAATTTTTTAGCTTTTTTGTGTTAAAAAAATTAGCTTTGTAATGATTTTTTTTTTTTTTTTTTTTTTTTTTTTTTTGTGTAAAAAACTTTAAAAGTGAAAAAATTGACTTTTTACGACCTTTCCAAAAGCCCCTATATCCTACTATTCTTATTTCCTTTCCAAATTATCTCTTTTAGTAGGCGAAACTGAATTGTAATTGGCTTGGCCAATTGAATCGTCAAATTTGGCCCATTGTAGGCGCACCTCAAACCCATTTCGGTAATTAAAATTGTTTTTTGTAATGTTCATCGAAAAGTTATTCATGTTAAAAATAAAATTAATTAAATATTGTTATTTAGTCTATTGAATCATATTTGTTTAAACAAAATAAAAAGAATATTTTCAAAATCATATTGTTCATTAATTTTTTTTTTTAAAACTAATGTGATCCGATCAAAGTGTTATTGATATGCAATCAACTTAATTTTTAATATAGATAACTTACTCAGTAAACTCTATAAAATAAACAGTTCAAATAATTAAGATCAACCCAAATAGATTCATAGTTGGCCAAACTTAACAATTCAATTGACAACCGCAGACAATCCAATCTCTTATTATAGTATGAGTCTTTTTCAACTCGATTGGTATGGACAAAAATTGACTTGGGACAGGATGGACTTTTTATTTTATTTTTTTATTTTTAACTACAGGAGAGACTTGAATAGAGTAGTCTTCGTAGGTTTCATTTTCTATAATAATAAAAATAATATATATGTGACATTATTACAGGCGATAAAAAAAAAAATTGTAAAATAATAGAAAGGGAAATGTAGAGAGAGACCTTGAGGGCGAGAGCGATGGCGACACCAACAATGAAGAGAAAAAAAGGCATAACAAAGTCGGCCAAAGTGCAGCCATTCCATGGAGAGTGATCAATACGCGAATACACTCCTCCTGCATCATCTACCAGTATCATCACCTACCAACCATATACAACACACACATCTTCACAATGGTTAGAAAAATTAACAAAATATTTCATATTGCAACCTTAAAACCGATGTACCAGTGATCTGTAATAGTGGCGCCGTTGGCATTGGTGTGGTTGTGGCGGTGGTCGGTCTGTGTACTTACTTTGTGGGTATTTTTATAATTTCTTATTACTCCGCGTTATTCCAATTTTATATTTATAAATAGAGGAAAGGATAGTTTCTTTTTTGTAAGTGATTTGTGTTTTTTCTTATTATAGTAAAAAACGCAGCATCCGTAAACATAATCCTATTTTGAGATCAACAATGTAAATCTTTATATTCTTGTGTATATTTGTGATTTCTTCGGTTTGTTTTATCTTTTTTATTTGTTATTTCATATCTCGCCGATCCTAGTTAAAAAAGTCCATTCTTAATAGGCACTTAGGCCTCATTTGAGAATAAGTTTTTTTAGTAACTTTTTAATTTTTTGACTAAAATATGATGTAAAAAAATTAGTATGTTTGGAATAATTTTAAATTTTTTAATAAAAATATGTGTAAAAAGTAGAAAGAAAAAAGAATCTTTGACTTTTTGATATAAGTTGTTAGTTTTTTTTATTTTTTTAGTGACTTTTTAACTTTTATATTAAAAAGTGATGTTGCCAAACGAGACCTTAATCAGCCTCTAAGACACTTAGTTCAAAGAATTTTAAAAGTGACAAATATTTTTCTTCCAAATGAATTTATTTTTTAACGACTTCATAAAAAATATATATATTTTTTAATTATATCAAACAATACAAAAATGCACTGAAACAAATGGAGCATAATATAAACTTTTGTTTTAGTTGTTTCTAAGTGAGAACTAACAAAAATTTACCACTATGGTTAGGCCTCGAAATGCATCTAAGGTGGCAACCCTCTTGCTCTTCTCCTTTATCAGTGGTTGCTCTTCTTTGTCTTTCTCTTTCACCTGCTGATCATCCTGCTCAGCTCTGCTTCTCCCCTCTTTCTCAGTGTCATCGTCATCTATGCGGTCTGCTTCATCATCAATCTTTGCTAATTCTTTCTTCTTCTCACGATCATAATCTTCAAGTGGTATGTGTCCTAATCCTTCTTCCACCCTCCTAGGATCCTCCATAGCACTCTCTCTGTGTGTGTGTGTGTGTGTGTGTGTGTGTGTGTGTGTAGCCTGTGCTAGTGGACTATGAAACCATGTAGAGTAGTAGATAGTTTATAGAGAGA
Source organism: Camellia oleifera (assembly GCA_022316695.1). NCBI lineage: Eukaryota > Viridiplantae > Streptophyta > Magnoliopsida > Ericales > Theaceae > Camellia > Camellia oleifera. Next base: position 104,053,415 of record CM039317.1, on the reverse strand, counting down.
TAAGGAGGTGAGAGAGACAAAGATGAAGTCTCAAGGCCGGCCTTGCCATTGTTGTGTGAGTAGTAGGACCTAGAGAATCACATAGAGACACAAACACAATTCAATAACCAGAGACAAATAAAAGATTTTTTTGGCAGCAAAGGGACACAAAACAAGTCCATTACACATTACCCCTGCCCTTCCTATTTCTTCTTTGATGGAAACTGCTGGTTGATTGACCAAAGGTCTGTCCTATCCTTAAAATATACTCTTCCTTTATTTATTTATTGGAAGCTAGACCCTTATGTTCATTTCCTCTTGTGGGCAAGGAAACTTTTTTTTGTCACCTTTTATGAATAAGTGGTTGATGAGAGAACCAATTAAAATACGAGTCCTCCTCCGTAGTTGGGATGGGTGCCATACTGTTACATATTTTGAGAATATGAGTTGCTCACTTTATAGGGTTCGTTGGGTATATTTTTCATATAAAAAATAAAATTAATCAGATAAGTATAACCCCATGATTAAGCCAGATAATAACTCTAATAAATCATCAAAATCGTACTAATAGTACATTTTTTCTAAACATAAACGTGTCTTGTTGTGAGTTACAAATGTCTAAATAACTTAAATATTTTTATGGATGATCACCTCAAAAAATCCTACATTATAAACAGTTCAAATAATTAAAATAAATTCAAAATATACCCTCACAGACTCACAACATTGTGGCTTAGCACCAACCCCAGGTTCGTCCTGCTCCTACTTAGTTTGGGCAACTCCGTTGAAGTATCTTAATGTGCAGCTACCTGTTTTGAAAATAACATTTTGGGATCATTTTCATGTTCCTTACAATTTTCCCTAGAAAGTTAAACTAAATGGAATCTAAATCACTTATCCCTTTTCATACACCTTCATCTATGCGTTCGAATCTGTGTGAGTGAATTTCCGATCACACTGCCCTCCTTAGTGATTCAGCGGAAGAACACAGGCAGAGTAGACGGCTCCCTGTAACCTGCACAGAAAGAAAAGACTCCGGCGGTGGTTCTTCCACCCGGGGGTACTCCGACGATCAAGTCAGTATATCTCTCAAAGATAATCAAGTACTTAACTCACTAGCTTGAGCATAAAAACACATACCTTAGACCCATGGGGGTGCCTCTCTTTTATAGCCAATACAATCCTAGTCCCCATAGGAGCCTGGTCCTAATGGACTTAGGATTACCGCTAAGCTAGGACTCTCAGTGGAATTAGGACAAACTCCCTAAGAGTTTTACTTTTACCCAAACTGAAGTCTTCTCGTAATCTAGGATTCTTGTCCCCGATCCGCTTATCTTGGATTCCGATATCTTCGGAGGTAACCTCGGCCTATCCGAGATAACCTCGGCACAACTACCATGACTCGTGGGATCTCGGCTGACACTTCGGTGTCACCTCGGCCACGTGCTGGTACACAAAAAATACATCCCCACAACTGCCCCCTAGGTTCTATTACCTCGGCATTCTGAGGTGATGGAACCTATCTCCGAACTTTTTCTTGCACATCGGCCTAGAAACTTACTAGCCGAGATCATTCATTCCAGGATGGCATGACTTCTTCAAATTCAAATCGGCTCCCATACGCACATGAACTGTCACGCATCGCTTCACAACTGTTCCGATGTCGTGTTTTATTCTCGTTGGTTCGTGCTAATGACGCGCCCAAAAGTCATTTCTCTTCTGCAGCACCGTCTGACGCCTGCGTTGCCCTAGGCGCAATTATTGCTGTTTTGCCGCCCTTTCAAGTTTTAACAAAACAATTTGTTTCTCTCTCCTTACTCTTCACTTTGCATTTTTGAATCCTGTACTTTCTTTCTCTCTACAACTCTTTCTTCTCCAAATCTGCCATTGATCTCGCTCAGAGCTCTGCTACTGTCTTGCCTCTGTCACTTCTGCGAAGCTATCGCTGCTGCTGCCTCTGTCACCTGACCTCGGCGACGCTCATCTCGGCCTCACCCTTTCTGGTAAGCCATCGTTCCCCTCTTCTTCAGTCTTTACTTGTTTTCTGAAATCTCTTGCTTCCATTACTCTGGTTGTTCACTTAAGCATGCATTATTTCATGTTTTTGCGCATGTTGTGAACACTCACACTGTTGCACCTTTTGTTCTTGTCGTCTAGCCTTTGTGTTCGTTGATTCTGAAACTTCGATCTTGTTTTTCTGTTTTCCAGATTTTCTGCCATTCTTACTCATTCTTCGTAGATTTAGGTTTGGGATTTGCTGTAGAACCTCCAGTCCTTAGGAAAAATTGAAACAATTTCTGCCTAGGTTTAGCCGAGGTCCTTAGAACCCTTAGGAATACTCTGTTTCTGTAGCCAAACACTTATAAAGACCATGGGTGTATGGAAACATAGGGTGGATACCCCCACAAAACTAGAACACTTTAGGCGAGAATTCTCCATTCCAGATGACGTCCAACTCAGACTAGCTGGGGAGGAGGACTCCATTATGCCCGATGGCGATAAAATGCCTTTTCCTGTAGTTGCCTTCGTCCAGTGTGGACTTAGGTTCCCTCTTGATATCCTCTTCCGCGAGGTCCTTAACTACTACAGCCTCAATCCCATGCAACTTACCATAAATGCCTATAGAACCCTTATCGGAATAATAGCTTTAGCTCGGCAGGAGGGTGTTAGAATCACTCTTGCCGATATCCAGTATTGTTACACCATGAGTGCCCTTAACCTTAAGGAGAAAGGTTTTGTATATTACCTCAAGCCGAGGTCTACCAAATATAAGATTGTAGCCGAGCTCCCGGACTCCAACAAAGGGGCTCTTGAGGATTATCTTATTGTCACTGGGAACTGGGAATTTGGCCCAGGTGAAGAAGTCCACATTTTCCCTCTCCCACGAACAGTAAAGGAGGGCAAGGGTAAGAGCCCATTACGAACTACTTAACTGTTGTTTTTCTTCAATTTTCCAAAATATTTTATCTGTTTCTCATGTTTTGTTCTGTTGTGCAGACGTTCGCCGACCTCCCAAGGACTTTCGTCAGTCCTACTTCCTCAGGCCTGAACTGAAAAAGCTCTTGGACCTCCCTCTTGAGAAACGCAAGGCCCCTTTGGTGCTGAACTTCATCCCCACATATACTTCAAAGTTGCCCGACGTTCCAAAGAAAAAGAAGAAGAGAACCTCCTCATCAACTGCCTCCACAAAACAAGCTGCTTCTACGTCTGAACCAGCCGACCAGCCATCAACTTCGGCACCAAATTTGGTTCCAGTCCAAGAAAAGAAGCGCCGACGCAGACTCGTCAAAACAGCCGAAATGGAACATCCAGTCAAAAAGGTGCTAGACCTTCTGGCCGATCTTCCTGATGATATGGATGATGTACCAGCCCTAACTGTGCCCCCACCAAAACCGAAGAGAACCAAGAAGGCCCAACCGAAGGCCAAGGCGAATGAAGCCGATGCCGAGGCTGAAGATGCCCTGCCAATCTCCCAGCTAGCGGAGAGCAGGAAGACCACTTCTGCTCCTGTGAAGAGGTCGGCTGAGACGCAGCCCTCTGGATCTGCTCCATCGAAGAAGCAAAAACCTTCAACCTCGGGATCCAGGGTTTCCAAAGTTCCCTGGGAGCCCAAAATTACACTTGAGGACAGGCCAGTTTATGCCCACGAGAGCGCCTCTGACATCAACATCGGCGTGGCACTTAGCATGGCTGTTCTCATTGAAGGTGATCTTGAGAAAAACTCCAAGATCAGTGAATATGAGAACTATGCCCTCATGTTGCAACGCTCCGTCCAAGTAAGCCATCAGAACTTTGATAATTTTGCCTTATCTTCATACTTGTAAAATGTCATTTTTACTCTGTAATAACCTTTGTCTTTATGAACTTTCAGACTGTTCAACACGCCCATGCCTTCTCCGTGAAGGCATTTGAAACAAGGGAGGAGCTCTCTGAATTAAAGAAGGAGTTTGCTGCTCTTCAAAAGTCCCAAAAAAGAGATCAGTTGAGGATGAAAAAGCTGGTAGAGCAGGCCGAGGCGGCCACAAAGGCCCAATCAATTGCTCTTCAAAAGGCTGAGGCTGCTGTTAACGTCAAGAAAGTAGCCGAAGTCGAGAAAAAGGAAGCCGAAGTTAAGAAGGCTGAAGCCGAGAAGGAGCTTAGGGATGCTCTGGCCACAAAAAAGGCTGAAATTGAAGCTGCCTACAACCAAGGCATGGCCGACGTTGCTGAAGACTACAAGCTTCAGGTCAAGCAAGCTTGCAACAAAGGATACGTCCTAGGTTGGAATGCTCTGGCCAAAAAGCTTGATCTTCCAGTCGACTCGCCGTGTCGTAAGACTGAGACCCTGCGTCTTCCTTGCCCTCTTCCTCCATCTCCAAGCCAAGATGAATCTGAATCTGAAGCCGAGGCTGAAGATGAGGATAAAGATGAAGATAAAGATGAACCCCTGGTGAGGAAGGCCAAATCTCCTCCCAAGATCGACCAAATTTTGGACCTCACTGGGGATGAAGAGGTTGAGAAGCAACCCAAGGAGGCTGGCTCAGTTCGCCTGTCTTCTGATATGCTTCTAATTGGGAGAAGTGTTGATGAAACCTTAGCCGAGATTGACGCAGAGGTTGCAGCTGACAAACACTCCGAGGTCGTGGCAAATAAAGAACCTGGGGTTCTGGCTGAAAAAGATGCAGAGGTTGTGGACCCAAAAGTCACCGAGGTGGTTCTTCCAGAGCCTTCCGAGGTTCCAGCCCAACCTTCTGTTCAAGTTGAAGAGGGACAGCCTTGACGTTTTTGTTTTCTTCTATTTCTTGTACTTTGTTTTCTTTTTATGTAAGCTCTCTTTTGTGGCTGAAGTGCCTTCTCTGAAACTTGTGAACAAGAATTTTTCTTAGGCCATAGTGCCTTTCTTTTATGCAATTGTTACTTTCTGAATGCTTGTGTCTTCAAATTCTTCTTACTGCTTTTGAATGATTCTATACTTAGAATATCTTGCATGATTTCCAGATTCTTCCTTCTTTGCACAATCTCCTCGGGTAACATACCTCGGGCATTAAACCTGCAAATTTCACTTCGACAAGAGACTGTCCTGCATTCTTTCATAAATTTCAACAAGTATAAACAAATACTATTCAATGTTAACTTTTCTCAAGTTCCAAAGACCATTCAAATAACAATAATCTTTACTCAACTTGTAAATTGCTACAAATTTCAACAAGCGAGGTCAAAGAATCTTCTTGGCTTGACCTCAACTTGTAAATTGCTACAAATTTCAACAAGTAAAGATAAGGAATTTATCTCGGCTTAACTTTAACTTGTAAATTGCTACAAATTTCAACAAGTAAAGATAAGGAATTTTTCTCAGCTTAACAACTTGTAAATTGCTACAAATTTCAACGAGCGTTAAGGAATTTATCTCGGCTTAACTTTAACTTGTAAATTGCTACGAATTTTAACAAGTAAAGATAAGGAATTTTTCTCAGCTTAACAACTTGTAAATTGCTACAAATTTCAACAAGCGTTAAGGAATTTATCTCGGCTTAACTTTAACTTGTAAATTGCTACAAATTTCAACAAGTAAAGATAAGGAATTTTTCTCAGCTTAACAACTTGTAAATTGCTACAAATTTCAACAAGCGTTAAGGAATTTATCTCGGCTTAACTTTAACTTGTAAATTGCTACAAATTTCAACAAGTGTTAAGGAATCTTTGTTCTTAACTTCAGGTTAAGTATTGCTAATGTCTTCTCTCTGCCCCCAATGTGAACCTAAGTTCCTCTTGGGTTCTCATTATTCAAAAATCAACATCAGGCGAAGTTGTATAAGTTCGAAAAAATTCTACTAAGATTTTATTGATCACATCGGCGAAAAATCAAAGAACATCTAATGATAGAAAAACTTTAAATTGCAAGTGTTCCATGGTCTAGGCAATGCTTTGCCTTCATTATCTTCGAGCCGATATGCCCCGTTTCCTAACACCGAAGTGATTCTGTAGGGGCCTTCCCAGTTTGGGCCAAGCTTGCTCTCTCTGGCATCCTTCTTATTGCCGACGACTTTTCGCAGGACCAGGTCGTTGACTTGAAAATCCCTTGGGTTGACCTTCTTGTTGTAAGCTTTGGCAAGCTGCTGCTGGTATGCTGCAAGCTGGATTGCAGCTTTCTCTCTTCTTTCTTCCAGTAGGTCTAGATCTCGGGCTAAGAGCACATCATTAGACCCGTTCTCAACTCCCTGTGTTCTGATTCCTGGGATGCCGATCTCTAATGGAATGACCGCTTCTGTGCCATAAGCCATGGCAAAGGGGGATTCCCCAGTTGATCTTCTCGGCGTAGTGCGATATGCCCAGAGCACGTTGGGTAATTCGTCTACCCACTTTCCTTTTGCTGCCTGCAGCCTTTTCTTTATTCCATCCAGAATGACTTTGTTTGATGCCTCGGCTTGACCATTACTTTGGGGAAAGCTGGGTGTTGAAAAATAATTCTTTATCTTGAACTTTGCGAAAAAATTCTTGATGAGTTTGCTGTCAAACTGGGTTCCGTTGTCAGCAACGATTGCTCTTGGAATCCCAAATCTGGTGATGATGTTTTTCCAGATGAAGTTCTTCACATCCACATCTCGGATTTTGGCAAGAGGCTCTGCTTCTATCCATTTTGTGAAGTAGTCTGTAGCTACCAGTAGGTACTTTCGTTGCCCAGTTGCTTGGGGCAATTGCCCAACGAGATCCATGCCCCATTGGGCAAATGGCCAAGGGCTGGAAACTGGGTTCAGGTCAGCAGCTGGCTGATGTATCAGTGGTGCAAATCTCTGGCATTGTTCGCACTTCTTCACATAGGCTTCTGCATCTTTTTGCATATAGGGCCACCAATACCCCTGGGTAATGGCCCTATGTGCTAACGATCTGCCCCCTGCATGGCTTCCACAAACTCCTTCATGAATTTCGAACAGAAAGTCTTCGACCTGAAGAGGGTGTACACACCTTAAAAGAGGTCCAGTGAAGGATCTTCTGTACAGATGCCCTTCTGCTGTCAGACTGAATCTGGCCGACTTCAATCTGACCTTGTGTGCTTCCTTCTGATCTTCTGGCAACTTGCCCTCTTTCAGGAATGCTATAATTGCATCCATCCAGCTTGGTCCCATGTCCACACATAATGCTTCTTGCATTGTGTGTGGTGATTCTATGCTCGGGTTTGATAGGTAATCCACCATGATTGTCCTCGTCTTTCCGGTTTGCATTGAGCTTGCTAAGTTGGCCAACGCGTCGGCGTGGTTGTTATCATCTCGGCTAACTTGAAGAAGTCGGCAGTTTTGAAACATGTCTGCCAGCCTGATGACTTCTTTTGCATATGCCGACATCCTTTCATCTCGGGCAGCAAATTCTCCTGTTGTTTGATTCACTATAAGTTGTGAATCACAAAAAATAATTACCTCATCTGCCTCTGCTGCTATTGCCAGCTTTAATCCAGCAATCAATGCTTCATACTCCGCCTCATTGTTCGAGGCCTTGAACCCCAGTCGAATTGACTGCTCCAATATCTCCCCATCGGGGGAAATTAACACTACTCCAGCTCCTGCCCCCTGGCGGTTTGAGCTCCCATCAACAAAAAGTTGAAAGGAATCGCCGATGTAAATGCTGCAGGGTCTGAGTTTTTCCTTCCTTGGTTCTTTGGCCTTCGGCTGGGCTTCTCCCTCCTTGTCTGGGCATCGTTCACCTCGGCTCGACGGAGCCCGGTGTCCGATGTATTCTGGTGAGAACTCGGCCACAAAGTCGGCCAAGACTTGGCCCTTAATTGCGGTTCTCGGCCTGAACTCTAGGTCATATTGGCCCAAAACCACGGCCCATCTTGCAATTCTCCCAGTCAAGTCTCCTTGCTGCAACAAGGATTTGAGTGGGTGTTCTGTCAGAACCACTATTCTGTGAGCCTGGAAATAATGGTTTAGCTTCTTTGAGGCCATCACCAAGGCCAGCATCAATTTTTCTAATGGCAGATACCTTGTTTCTGCGTCAGCCAAGGTCTTACTCACATAGTAAACTGCCTTCTGCTCTCCCTTTTCTTCTCGGATAATCACAGCACTCACTGCGTGCTCTGAAACGGCTAGGTATAAAAACAATTCCTCCCCAGGTTGAGGTGTTGAGAGGACTGGAGCCGAGGTGAGGTATTTCTTCAGGTCGGCCAAAGCGGCCTCGCATTCCTCCGTCCATAAAAAATCTGTGGCTTTTTTCACCAGATTGAAAAAAGGTTTACACTTGTCCGAACTTCGGCTTATAAATCTGTTTAGGGCTGCGGCCCTTCCAGTAAGTATCTGAACCTGTTTAGCCGATGTTGGACTCTGTAATTCCAGAATCGCCTTGATCTGGTCTGGGCTGGCTTCGATGCCCCTTCTTGTCACCAGGTATCCTAAGAACTTTCCGGATCCGACTCCAAACGCGCATTTTGATGCGTTTAGTCGGAGCCGATATGTTTTAAGTATGTCAAAGACCTCTTCTAAGTCAGCGAGATGATCTTTTGGTTCCTTGGTCTTTACGACCATATCATCGATGTAGACTTCCACAGTTCGGCCAATCAAGTGTCTGAACATCTTGGTCACCAGCCTTTGGTAAGTTGCTCCTGCGTTCTTCAACCCAAAAGGCATGACTCTGTAACAATACAAACCTTTGGGAGTGATAAACGCTGTCTTCTCCTCATCCGGGGGGTACATGGCTATCTGGTGATACCCCCTATATGCGTCCAAGAAGCTCATCCTTCCATGCCCAGATGTGGCGTCCACCAACTGGTCGTTTTTTGGCAGAGGGAAGCTGTCTTTGGGACAAGCTTTGTTCAAGTTTGTGAAGTCTACGCAGACCCTCCACTTGCCATTCTTCTTCTTTACTACCACGGTATTTGATAACCACGTCGGATAATTGGCTTCTCGGATGGCCCTGGCCTCTAGAAGTCTGGCTACTTCCTCTTCCACTGCTTCGACGTGCATCAACGTCGGTCTTCTGGCTCGTTGTATTACAGGTTTGGCCGACCTGTCAACGTTGAGTCTGTGGCATGTGACCTCTGGGTCAATGCCAGGCATTTCATAAGGTGTCCAGGCGAACACCTCAATATTTTTTCTCAGGAAGGCTTCCAACTCCCTTTCCTCGTCTTCGGCTAATCCTGTGCCGAGAAGAAAGAAGCGTTCCTCATCGCCCTCTTGGACGAAGATTTTCTTCAATGCTTCTTCACTCTTCTCCGTCGGCTCCTTGCCGACATCGTCTAGGACCTTCATGTCCTCTTCTTCAACCTCTGCTTCCTCTGGTTCTCGAATGCTGCAGGTTAACTTCATTGCTGCCATGGAGCAATTTTTCGCCTGCAACTGATCTCCTCTGATTTCCTCGATCCCATGTTCTGTTGGGAATCGTAGTAGTTGATGCAAGGTTGAGGGAACTGCCCCCATTGCATGCAACCACGGCCTCCCCAGGATGATGTTGTAAGGCGAAGGCGTATCAATCACAATAAATTCTGTCCTCATCTTCTTCGTGCCAGCTTGTACCTCCAAGTTTGTTGCGCCTAAAGGCCATGTCGGCGTTCCATTGAAGCCGACCATCGGGCCGTTTGACTGCTCCATGTCATCAGGGTGAAGGCCTAACTCCTTGTAGCATCTGACATACATGATGTCGCAGGAGCTGCCTTGATCAATCAAGATGCGTTTCACCTGGCACTCCCCAACCTGGAGGGATACTACCAGGGCATCATTGTGCGGGTGCTGAACCATGTCAAGGTCGGCCTCTGTGAAGGTTATCATTGGACCTTGGCAGTCTTCAGGCCGAGGTCTCTTCAGTCCGACCTGGTTGACATGCTGCAGATGTTTCACCCTTTGCGTCTCCCCCCGTATGTCGTTTTCATTCACCTTTGAGTGGATCACGTTAACCACCCGAGGTCCACCTGCTTGTGGTTGCTGCGCTGGGGGGGGCGGGGCTGCTGGTGCTTGAGGCAATCGTGCCTGCTCTTCCCTGGTTCTGGCCTCATCCACAAGGTCTCTTAAATGGCCTTGCCTCACCAGATCTTCTAAGTGTGCTTTAAGGGCTCTGCAACCCTGAGTTGGGTGACCTTGCTCATTGTGGTAGGCACAACGCCTTCCAAGGTTTCTCCCCATGAATTCCCCTTGTGCTCTTGCCGGCGCCCTGAAGTAGGGCTGATTTCGAATTTGGTCAAGGACCTTTTGGATCGGAATTCGGAACACCGTCGTCACTGCTTGTTTAGTCCTTAACTCTGTCTCCTGTTTGTTATGTCCATTGTTACCTCGGCCTCGCTTCGGCGAGCCGTTGCCTTTTTCTGTCTTCGTATCCTTGTTCCCCGAGGTGTCTTCCTCGGCTCGTGCGTACTTCTCAATTCTTGCCATGAGTTCTTCCATGCTCTTTGGTAGGGTTTTCGCCAAAGACTTCCGCAATGGACAGTCATCTTTCAGGCCGTTCTTGAATGACACGACCGCCACCTCCTGGTTGCATTCAGGTATTCGATTGAACACCTCGTAGTACCGCTTTGCGTAGGCTCTGAGGCTCTCCTCTTTGCCGATCTTCAAAGCCATCAATGCATCCACCCTCAATGGCTGCAATTTGTTTGTTATGAACCTCGCCACAAACATTTCGGCCAGGCCATCCCAGCTCTTTACGCTCCCCTTTGGTAGTTTGTGGAACCAATCTGATGCAATCTCCCCAAAGGATGAAGGGAACACTTTGCAGAGCAACGGCTCGTTCCCACTATATAACGCCATTGAATTCAAAAATAATCCTACATGGAAGTTAGGGTCTGACTTACCATCATATATCTGGAACCTCGGCATACTGAATCTTTTCGGCGCCACGAATTTGTCCAATTCTATCGAGAATGGAGTCCTCGGCTTAGCTGGGGAGGTTACTTCGACTCCAGCATTCTCCTGCTTCCTCTTGAGGTAATCTCTCAAGTCTTCTTTACTTCTCCCTGCAGCCCGGCTGTCAATGGACTTCAGCCTTTTTGGCGCACTACTCTCGGCCTCATGGTGGCCCCTTTTCGATCCTTCTCCGCAGGATGCATCGAAACACAGTATCCGCCCCGGAACATGCCGATGTTCTTTGGGGTTTGCCTCTTTCTCGCGATATGTCCTTCGGGACTCTTCTCTCCTCGGCTCCTCTCGGCCGACCTCCCTGGATGGTCGGTGAGAATGCCTTCCGCTCCTCGTATGCTGAGGGGCTTCGGGAACTTCTCTCCGTCCCTTCTTTTGGGCGTTTGCTGCTGGCATTGGTGTGTCCTGCAGCGGGTATGGCGGCTGCATGACATTATTCTGCATCATGAAGTTGACGACCGATTGAAGGTCAGCCAACTTATTTGCCATCTCCTTTACTTCTTCATCCCTCCTCAGACATCTGTCCTTCCAGGTCTGGAGGTCGTCCTCGTTGTAGTACTTGCCCTGGTTTGCTTTCTTTGATGTGTCGTCGTCCTGGCCGACGTCTTTCTGTGCGTGATTCTGATCACGAGTTTCTTCGTTGTGGTCGCCTCCTTCCACGTTAGGATTGACGGGTCTTCCACTCCCAGATGGAGTGTCGTCCCCAATATTTTCCCTCTGCGCGTTACTGGCCATCTACTCTCCTTTCGTTCCCACAGACGGCGCCAAATTGTGTGAGTGAATTTCCGATCACACTGCCCTCCTTAGTGATTCAGCGGAAGAACACAGGCAGAGTAGACGGCTCCCTGTAACCTGCACAGAAAGAAAAGACTCCGGCGGTGGTTCTTCCACCCGGGGGTACTCCGACGATCAAGTCAGTATATCTCTCAAAGATAATCAAGTACTTAACTCACTAGCTTGAGCATAAAAACACATACCTTAGACCCATGGGGGTGCCTCTCTTTTATAGCCAATACAATCCTAGTCCCCATAGGAGCCTGGTCCTAATGGACTTAGGATTACCGCTAAGCTAGGACTCTCAGTGGAATTAGGACAAACTCCCTAAGAGTTTTACCTTTACCCAAACTGAAGTCTTCTCGTAATCTAGGATTCTTGTCCCCGATCCGCTTATCTTGGATTCCGATATCTTCGGAGGTAACCTCGGCCTATCCGAGATAACCTCGGCACAACTACCATGACTCGTGGGATCTCGGCTGACACTTCGGTGTCACCTCGGCCACGTGCTGGTACACAAAAAATACATCCCCACAGAATCTGATATATATTGATACATAATCACTTTTATTGATATCAACAATTCATGAACTAATTAATAAGATATAAAGAGACAAAAATGATAATAATAAAATAAAAGAGAATAATTGATCTTGTTTTATAAAAGTTCTCAAAGTTTAACAGTGGGAATGGAAGGAATTGACATTAATATTATCTTTCATTTAGCTAATTAAGGTGGGTCAAATCAATTTTATCAATTTTGTAATTGTTATTCTTATTACACTTTAATATTCTAATTGATTATCACATTATTGAGTTTGAAAAGTCTAATTTTTGGGGGTAATTCTATTTCCACACAATATATACTCTTTATGCACACACTTAATGAATATTTTTTTTTATTACAATTTTGTGCAAAAATAAAATTATCAAATAACCTCAAATTCTTCATTCAAAACCCTAATTCCTAAGTTGTAATCCTCCACCACTCCCTTGTTGGCGGTGACCTCCACTACTCTTTCTGCGGCACCATCTTTACTAACTTCATCTTCGATGTCATTCTCCTTAACCTCTTTACTGAAAGACCTCATATTCATGACAAATCAGGCGGTGTAGATATAAGGTCATAGTGCCTAGGATTTTGAAAGAAATAGTGGGTAGGGAAACTAGACATTGTGGAGTAAGTGGATTGGTAATGGTGGCTAATGACGGTAGAAGGATGAGTGGCGGTGGTAGTACAATTTTTATGCGGAGGAGGTGGTGGTTGGTTATTGATGAATGAAGAAGATAAGAATTAGGGAGCTAGGGTTAGAGTTTGACTGATGAAGAAGGTGAAGGTATTTTTGATAAGATAGGATGTGTACTAAGCAAACTATAAGATTTCAAATTTATTAAATGTGTATCTAGAGAAAAAATATGCACTAAGAGAATTTAATGTGTGGAAATAGAATTACCCAACTTTTGAGCTAAAATAGTAATCCAATAAATAATTACACTTCACAAAATTGATTTGGTCTGGTTATGCAATTAGCTGTTAGAATCAATAGGTTTTCAAATCGTTCATTTGAAAAAATGGAAATTGAACAGGGGACAACCCTTTTTTTGGATTAGTCTAATCATCTCACGTATGTGGGTCACAAATAATTATTAGATTGGTTTATACATACATTTGTGTGAGGATAGTATTGAGAGAGCAATGAAAGAAAAAATAGAGATGTAAGGTGTGAGTAAAAAGATATTGTGGGGCACTAGCATGAGCAATGACTCAACTACTCTTGAACATGGGGTTTGAGCAGTGGTGTGAGTTTTGAGTATTTTAACCATCTCTCATATTTTTCAATTTTTATTTTATATGGCAAATTTTTTTTTACCATAATTGTAAGTAATTGTTGTCGAACCATGTAAATATATATAATTATTATCACTAGAACATATAAGAGTTTTAAAGACTAAATGTTTTGGTATTTAAAAGTGAAAATTTTGTTACAAAAGACATTTAAGGTCCAATTTCTATTGTCGTCAGGATAGTCGCTAAAATATCATCCTGAAAAGTCAAAAATAAGGTTTTTAGTGACAAAATTTTGAAAATATCACTAATAAATAGACTTTTAGAGACAATAATTTGGTCTAAAAATGGTTTATTTTTTAGGACAAAAAATTTGATCCCAAAAGAATAATAATTCATCACTAATGCCCAATTTTCATTGCTAAAAATATAATAGCAACACTTGGTTTGGGTTTTCCAAAAACACTTTTTAAAAAAATTTACTTTCTTATTTTCCATATTTTTTTATTTTTACTGATTTTTATTAGTATTTTAAGCAATTTTTTTTTTTAATTTTTAGATACACCTAACATAAATACACTTAAAAATTATAATTTTTGTGAAAAAAATCTTTAAAAAATTTACTAAATACCAAAAAAAAAAAATACAAAAATTCAGTATATTTTTCTTATTTTTGTGTATTTATTAATTGTTTAAAATATTTTTTCGCTGATATTTTGCTTTTTAGATACATCTAAGTAAGATATATCTACAAAAATAAAAAAAATGCTTATAATTTTAAAAATATTCACTAAAAACAAAAAAAAAAAATGAAAAATAAAAAACTTAATTTTTAAAAAATTTAATTTAGAAAAATTAAATCAAACATATTGATTTGGTTCTCAAATTATAATTTTGTTTCTAAATTTTGATTTTGAAAACCTTATTTTTTTTTTTGTAGTGTATTATTATATATTTAACGGAAATGAGCCGTAGCTCGAGGGGGGGGCTCGAATTGGCTCGAAAGAGGGAGAGGAGAAAAAGAAGGGAGGGAGAGAAGAGAAGGGAGGGAGAGGAAGGAGGGCTCGCCGCCGACGGACGAGAAGGGAGGGAGAGGAAGAAGGGAGGGTTCGCCGCCGACGGACGCAGCTTCAGACCGTCGCCTCGCCGCCGTCGTCGCAGCACCTTTGCACCACCGCCACCGCCGTAGCCGATCGTTGCACCACCGCCACCGCCTCCGCCTCACCCCGCCTCCTCCTCCAGCCGATTATTATGGCCCCCTCCCCTCCCTCCTCCTCCTCCTCCTCCTCCTCCTCCCTTCTCTTCTCCCTTCTTCTCCTTCTCCCTTCTTCTTCATCTTCTTCTTCGTTCTGTCTGCAACCAAAACGGAAAAAAGAAAAAAAAAAAAAAAAAAAACGACACCAAAACGACGTCGTTTTGGTGTCGAGCCGGGTTTCGAGCCACGGATTTCGAGCTACGTAGCACTACCGTTTATTTAATGTGTGTGTTGTTGTGCTTAGGTTTGCGTAAATTAGATATATATAGATCCGACAAAATCTCTGAAAGAATTTTTAAAGGATTCAATTAGAAAATGATCCATCCAACATCATCTCTGAAAGAATTTTTAAAGGATTCAATTAGAAAAACATATACATATATATATAACTGATGGAACCTGCAGTGTCCTAGTGATAGAAAATGTCCAAATGTAAGCCGGCAGAATCGTATTAATATACTCATTGCAGCCCGCTCAAAATTTCTAAACGTGCAACAGTATTCTGACTTTCAGTCCCTGTAAAGATTTTGGATAAATAAATTTATATATGTATTATCTGTAATTTAGGCCAAGTTTAGAAAGACTAAGGGCTAGTTTGGCATGTATTAAATAAGATAAAAAGTTAAAAAGTCACTATCTTATTTAAGTCACATTATCTTATTTAAGTCACATCATTTTATTTAAATCACATCACCTCTCTAACAAATCACATCAAATCCAACCCAAACTCAACCCAAACCCAGTCAAAAAGTGCACTTTTTTAGGACATCCCAAACCAACCCTAAATAAGTGTACTTTTTGACTTTTTATGAAATATGGGTTGGATTTGGGTTGGGTTTGAAGTGATGTGTTAGAGAGGTGATGTGACTTAAATAAGATGATGTGACTTAAATAGGATAGTGACTTTTTAACTTTTTGAAATTTTTGGAGGATGCCAAACTTGGCCTTAGTTCTTCTGTCAATTCAGTTTTTATAGTTATAATTATATCAATTTTGTATATTAGTTCCTATCTTATGTCAATTTAGTCAATGGTAATGATTGGTGGTCATAAATTTTATGGCTCAAATGGTCCGAAAATGTCAAAACGACATTTTCGGACCATTTGAACCGCAAAATTTATGACCACCAAACATTTTCCTTTAGTCAATTGAAAACATTCGTTAGAAAATTAGATAAAAATTTAAAATAAATACTCTATTACAAAGGGGGTTGGATGCAAACCCTCTCAAATAATTCTATTTCCACGCCATTCACTCTTAGGTCTCGTTTAGAAACATGTTAATTTAGTAATTTTTTCATTATTTAGTTAAAATATGAGCTAAAAAAAATTAGTATGTTTGAGATAACTTTTTAACTTTTTACGAAAAGATGTGTAAAAAATAGAAAGAAAAATTTTTTTTTGACTTTTTAATATGAATTGTTAACTTCTTGATTTTTAATAACTTTTTGACTAAACAGACGGCTTTCCAAATAAGTCCTTAATGTATATTATTTTTTAATATACATACTTCGAAATTTGTTTATCTTTTACTTATTCAATCCACGCATTAAATGTTCCAAACTTATCCCTAAGACATAACGAGTACATACATCAATACAAAGACCTAACACATTGTGTACACACACTACACAAAATATAAACCCACACACACTACATCCCTATATAAATCTAAATTATGCCCTACACATACAACATTTTCCGACACTCCGGCGATTGATTGAAGCACAGCAAAAGAAGCATCTAAAGCACAACATTTTCCAACATTCTCTAAAATATATGATTTTCGAGAATCAATAAGGCCTTATTTGGGAAGACTAAATAAGTACACTTTTTGTCTTTTTTAACAAAAAAATTGAGGTTGAAAATATGGATGTTTGGGTTAACTTTTTGACTTTTTATGGAAAAATGTGTAATAAAAAATTGTGAAAATTGGTTTTTAGAGAAAAATTTGAATTGGGAGTTGTGCAGCCGTAAGTGTTGACTTTTGATGAATAGTGTTAACTTTTTAACTTTTTGAGTAACTTTTTGACTTTTTGGCTTTTTTCAAGGATCCCAAACAAGGCCTAAGTTTTAATTATTATTTACTATTATTATGCAAAAATGAGGTTTTTATTTTACTATTTTTGTTATTCATTACTTATTGGCTACCAAAGATAATGAAAATAATTAGTATTGGTTATCTAAATAAATTTTAAAAATTTGACAATCAACAGCCAAATAAAAATAATATTTTTGATTCTATTCCTAAATAAAATATAAATTTTTGATATAGAACTACTGAACAAAGAAAAAATGCTTGGTTATCTACTTCCAAATTAAATTTATATTTTTGAATTTGTATTTTTGACCATTTATATATTTTGGTTCTAGTTCCAAACTATTTACATATTTTCAGTTATGTATTTTCGACTGAGATTTTAATTTTTTTCATCCTCTCTATTTACATATTTTCGATCTAATATGTGTATTTTTTAAAAATATCTGTACTAAGAATTTTCATGTTAAAAAAATATCTATTGAGAAAATAGTCTGAAAGTTTGGTGTGTATTGATGTCCATATTGGTCATTTTATTTAATGATAAAATTGTAAAAAAAAATAATTGATATATTATACAAATAATCCCTCTAGTTTACACGATGTGTCAATTTAATCCTTATTGTTTCAATTTGCTCAATTTTGTTCCTTAATTTAACGGAGTGTGTCATTTTAGTCCAATAACTAATGATTGTTAAGTTTGGTGAACGGAAAGTCAAATTATGCGTCAATTTGGTCCCTGTAATTTACACAATGTGTCAATTAGGGACTAAATTGACACATTGTGTAAACTACAGGGACCAAATTGACACATTATATAGACTTTCCATTTACCAAACTTTACAACCGTTATTTATTGGACTAAAATGACACAATTTGTTAAATTAAAGGACAAAATCGAATAGATTGAAACAACATAGACCAAATTGACACATCATGTAAACTATAGGGATCATTTGCATAATTTACCCCAAAATAATTTATTAAGTGTATGTATAGAAAGTAAATGGTGTGTGGAAATAGAATATAGTGATTCTACTTATACCATTATTTTACTTCTTTACACCCTCCATCTTATTACACCACTAAAAACAAAATGTGATTCTCATTACATATATTATATTATCATAACTAACACTAAAGTATTTTCAAAACCCTTTTACCCTTTCACACCAATAGTTTTTGAAGGAAAATAAGAGAATAGAGAAAGACGCAACAAGGGAAAAGAGAAAGACGCAGGGAAGATGGTGAATCGAGCCCATAGTGAAGTGCCTGTTCAATCACATGGTGCTAAACAATATATATTTCTCCGGTGTTATGTTGTTAGAAAAAATAAATTTATCCAGCGTTTTGTTATTATATATTTACAGAGCCACTTTCTTCCAAAGAATGATTTTTAAATTTGTGTCAGGCCTATTTGGTAATACAATGCTAATGAATTTGAATTAATCTAGTCTTATGTTACTAGACAAACATCTTTTTGCCAACAATATATTGTCGTTCAATTGGATGATAACAAGAAATTAATTCGGGACTACTTGTGAAGTGCATGTTCGGTGATACATTGATATACAAATTAGATTACTCTAGTTTCATGTTGCCAAACTATAATAGATTTGTCTAGCCACCTGTTGTTATATGTTAAAAGATTTATTTTTTCCTCCAAAGATCCATAAATCAAGCACGTATCCATAAAAGCATACATAAAAGTATTCATAAAAATATTCATAAAAATATCAAATGTACGAATATCCATAAAATCTGCCATTGTTTTCATCCATCAATCAAACATATTATCATAATTCATCTATATCAATAGTTTTGGTAGTTACTACATCAAAATTGACAAGCGAACGAAATTGATGAATACGTGTACTTTATGTTTTCTTTCATCCACTAGCACACAATTGATGAAAATGAATCCAATTATTTGCTGTTGGAGGTACTGGATGACCAGGTTGCAGATAAACCTATAACAAAGACATCAATAATTAGAATTACAAAATAAGATATGGTAATGATCTAAGTAGGCTCAGTAATTTATACCTGCACGAACTGGTTTCCAATTATAAATCCTATGCAGATATCTCTTTGATTAGGTGTTGTAATCGGTACTAATCTAAGTGGTAGAACATCAAGCAATGTTGCATAGATAAATGATACAGAACGACTCGGTAGTATGATACTATCAAATGGTCTATGTTGGGCATAGTCGTCTAATGATTAAATCCAAGGCCATATTCGAAGTAGGATAAGATAGATGTAAGGCCATCAACCATTTTCTGTGAACCAAATAGTTGCACGTAGTGCACTCTACATTTGAATGCAGCTCAAGTGTAAGTTTTAGTTTTCTGTCACTACCTCCTATATCTGATGTCTTTATAATAATGACAAATCCAGCCTTCTTCCCAATGTCAGAAGCCTACTTAATTAATGCTTGACGACTGCTAAAAATCTAAATATAATAATTACATTTACACATCAAATTATTAATAAAAACTCAATACAAATTAAAAATAAGAAAAAATCTTGTTCATAAAAAAAAAAAAAAACCTTAACATACCTCGTCTGTAATGAATTTATAATTGGAGTCCACTAATAATACAGTATTTGCATTGTTGCAATGAGTAGAAAGATAATCCTTCCAAGTACAAAAATAAAAAATATAAAATAATGAAACTAGAAATACACGGTAATAAGTAGCCGAACAAATTAAAAAAATTCAGCCTTGGATTACCGGAAATGTATCTTTTATTCGACAGTTGGTTACCAGATATATATTTTTTGTTCGACAATGTGATGTCGGATTATTTTATTTTGTTCGATTTCGAAACACCGAACAAAAGTCGAATAACAGTCCAAAAAAGTGAAACAAAAACATACCAAACAAATAAAAAAACTCACCATTTCACTTTTTTGATGGTTTTCACTACCATTTCTTCATCCATTACTTTCTTCTATAATCAAAACACTACGATTTTCAGTTTTTGAAAAAAAAGATGTGTAAGAGAGAAGAAAAATTGATAAAGGAATAAGAAGAGTAGGGATTGAAGACTAAAGGGTGTAAGGAGATAATAAAATATATTTAATTTTAGTACTTTGTCCTTAAAGGTAATTTCACACATAGGTAAAACTGGAAAGAAAAAAAAAAAAGAAAATCTCATATATGAAGGATGTAAAGGGGTAAAGCAGTGGTGTAAATAGAATCACTCAATAAAATAACTCCTCTCAATCGCTTTGAGGAGAATGAATAGACTATTTTGCGCATTGATTTCAATTTAATTTTTAGAAATTATCTTTTTGTTTTTGTTTTTAATCAATCGATAAAAGAGTAATTATAAGTATGAGAAATATTAAATTATCAAGCAGACTACTAACTTAAAATGATTAGAAAGTTAACAAAATCTACCTAGCAACCAATTAAACTAAATTGATATGACGTGAAAATTTTAAGAATAACATTGACATAAACGAAACTACAACAGTCGAATTGACTCGAAAGAGTAAACTACAAGACTGTCGCTATAATTTTTTCCAAAGATTTTATTATTATTTTAAGCATTAGTTGAGACAAGAGCAGTTTGATATATAGCAAGATAAATTCATCACATTATTTGAATACTCAAAAAAGAGAGAGGATAAATTCACATTAAGTTTGATACACAAGAAAAGAGAAGGAAGTGGATCCCCTCCGGTCCTTAATCCAAATCCTTCAATTCTTAATTCAAACTGGAGGGTACTGTTTGGGCCTGTGGGAGTTTATTATGGATCCTATTTTAATGATCTGAACTATTAATTTTATCGAGCACTTTGTGCATTTCATTCATACAAAAAATTAGGTCGATCTAATAATCGTAACCTATTCAATTCTTTGCATTTATTACTAAAAAAATGAATTAATGGTATATTTTTAAAACCACAATTGTCATCTTTTTTATTATTATTATTTTTTTTGTGACAAACATGATGAATTAAATATGTTATGGTTATCAGATCGACTTAATTTTTTTTTTTTGTAAATAAAATAAACAAAGTATCCAACAAAATGAACGATTCAAATTATCAAAATAAAACCCATGATAAATCCCCATGAGCCCCAACAATGCCTTCTAGCCTAGATGAAGAGCTGAAGGGGCTCCTGGTCTAAAAGAGAAAGACTTCTATTCAAGTTTGACAAACTGGATAAAACAGTTTGATGAATATATTTGTGCCACATCAGTATTTGTTTTGTAAATTTAGGCCTTGTTTAGGAGTATGTTATTTTTATAATTTTTTAATATTTTGGCTAAAATATTAGGTATGTTATAATGGTTGAGAGAAAAAAGGGAGAAATAGAAAACTATTTAAGTATTATGTGTCTATAACCACGTACAAGGGCTCCTATATATAGGAGAGTGATACAACCAAATAGGGAAGGAGAAATCAAATCGTAATCTAATTCCTAAATTGAATCCCTAAATATACAATATACCTTAAACATATATTGTATCCATATATACATTAATAGCGCCCCTCAAACTCAATGTAGGTAAGCATTAACCAACTTGAGTTTGGAAACTAGGTCACTAAAATGTCTAGGAGGATGAGTCTTGGTGAAAATATCAGCAAGCTGATCTATAGAAGCAATAGGGAGAAGATGAACAGTGTCACGTGTAACATGATGTCAAATGAAATGACAATCAATCTCAATATGTTTGGTACAATCATGAAAGACATCATTGTGAGCAATCTGAATGGCACTCTGATTGTCACAATAGAGAGATGTGGCACTAGGGAAAGAAACACCCATGTCAGCAAGGAGCCAGCAAAGCCATAGAAGTTCTTGAGTAATGTTAGCAAGAGTGCGGTATTCAGCTTCAGTACTAAAGCAAGTAGTAAGGGACTGTTTCTTACTGTTTCAAGTAAGAAGAGAATACCCTAAGAAGAAACAGAAACCTGTGGTGGAGTGTCGATCGGTAAGATCCCTAGCCCAATCAACATCAGAAAAGGCATGAAGCTCAAGATAAGAGTGAGCAAAGTTGTGAAGTCCATGGAACAGAGTGCCTTTGAGGTAGCGAAGTACGCGGAGTAGAGCAGTATAATGCAGGGTGCGGGGAGCCGACATATACTGACTAACAAGATGGACAGTATATGCAATGTCAGGACGAGTCATAGTGAGATAAACAAGACTACCTACCAGTTGGCGATAAAGAGTAGCATCAGAGAGAAGATCCTCATCTAGAGGAGTGAGAAAAGTATGAGAATCAACTGGAGTAAAGGTAGTCTTGCAATCTGTAAGACTAGTACGTGCCAGAAGATTGGATGCATATTTGGCTTGTAACAAATAGTAACCAGGGGAATCATGAGAGATTTTAAGCCCTAAGAAATAATTGAGAGTACCAAGGTCTTTCATCTCAAACTGACGACTGAGAAATTGTTTGAGGCTAAGAATGCTAGCTACATTATCACCGGTGATAATCATATCATCCACGTAAAGAAAAAAAAAAGAGTGGTGCCATGAACAATGGTCCGAACAAATAGAACAGAATCATATGAGTTGGAGGTGAAGCCGAAGTCATGAATGGCGGAACTGAACTTAGCAAACCAAGCTCGTAGGGCTTACTTGAGACCATAGAGACCAAGTTGTAGTTTGCAAACCTTATGAGCTAGATAAGCAGACCAAGTGGGAGGTTACATGTAGACCTCCTCAAGAAGATCACCATTAAAGAAGGCAATTTTGACATCCATCTAAAAAAGATCCTAATGGTGAGCAGTAATAACAACAATCAAGCTACGAACAGAGGTAAGCTGAGCAACATGAGTGAAGGTCTTCTCATAATCAATGCCATATTCCTAGGTGAAGCCCTTTGTAACAAGACGGGCTTTGTAGTGCTCAATAAAGCCATCAGAATGGGTTTTGATTTTGTATACCCGTTTGCAGCTAATCGTAGTCTTTCTAGGAAGAAGACCAACCATATCCCAAGTATGAGTTTTGGCTAAAGCCTGTAGTTCATCAGTCATAGCTTGCTGTCAAAGAGGATTAGTATAAGCTTCACGATAGGAGGTAGGTTCATAAGTATAAAAGATAGTAGAAAAGACAGTAGACCCGATAATATAATCATGAGGATGAATGGGTGGTTGAGTTATGAGGACGACTTGTGGGAAGATCTGTAGGGGGGAAGGTCTGGTTAGGAGATATGAAACGAGCTAGAAGGCACAATAGGAGGTGGACCATCAGGGAGAGCAGTCTGGATGGGATACAGGGTCAGCAAAGGCGTCTCTACAAATGAGGAACCTACATCAAATTCATTAGAGAAGAGATCTATGGAAGGATTAGTAAACATGATGGAAGTAGAGGGAGAGGGTAAGTGAAACGAGGATAGGGAGGAAAACATTTTATGCTCCCAAAAAATCACATGACGGGATACACAAAGACATTTAGAGATAGGATCCTAACAGCGATAGCCTTTATGTTCAATTTCGTACCCTAGAAAGCAATAAAGATGGAATAAGGTTCAAGTTTGGTGTGTTCACGAGGTTGAAGCAAGACAAAACATGCAAACCCAAAAACCTAAAGATTTGTGTATGGAGGGTGAGTGCCATGTAGCCGTTCAAAAGGAGTTTGATTATTGATGACAGGGGTAGGAACACAATTGATAGTATATGTACGGGAAAGAAATACACCTTCTCGTATGATCCTGTTGATCAAGTCTGCGTTCCTCTATACGTCGTCGTTCCACCACCTGAAAACACAAACGTGAGCTGGCCGGCGGGTGTGTGCCGGAAACCTCTCCGATGCCTAAGTCAATAAGCAAGACAAGAAGGCAAAAGCTCAATGTATTCAGGGAGCAAAATTGTGTTACCTCTCCAAAGGTGATATTGGTGAGCTTATATAGGTTTCGCGTGGCACAATCCTGGTGGGACTCTTACTCCTCCAAGTGTAGAGTCCTTCTAGGATTACACCTCCTTGCGTAGAGTCCTCCTAGGATTCATACTCCTGGAAGACAATGCTTATCCTCCAACACCCTCCCTCACTGCTTAAACCAAGTGAGATGGTTCTTCCACGGCCGAACTACCACACGACCGGAGTAACATTGCCGTATTGAATAGGCAAGTCTGGCCGAACTAACTCCTAGTTCAGCTCTCCCATTCCTCGCTTCTACTCCGGTTTCACGTGCCAAAATCGGACTATCCATATAAGGGTCCGACCGAACTAACATGGCCGAAGTAACCTCTAGTCTGGCTCCTACCTTCCTTTCTCTTATCTCGGTGTTCCCATGCTAAGACCGAGCTGTCCATAAGAGTGGAGCCGAACTCACTACTGAGGACCGAATTCTTCACAACATATCTTCTAACCGAAGTAGAAACAAACCTTACGCGACCAAACTAACCACTATGGTCGCGACCGGTCCAACCCAGAGGCTATTTCTCCAGACCGAACTAAACTTATTTGCCCTTTCTACTCGGCCTTTTGTACTGCGGCCCACAACGGCCCAATACCCAGCTCGGCCCAATTTGCGTATAAATTGCCCTCTCAATTGCCCCTTAATTCCAACTGCAAAGCATGATTGGGATTACCTGTCTACGAACCGAACTAAAGTTTTAACTTATCCAGCCGAGCTGAAAGCCTTTTTAACTCCTCTAGCCGGGCTAATTTTAAACCGAGCTAATCATGCCCGGTCAAACGTCCCTTCAGTTACAGCAACTGAAGCGTTCCACATTCCAATGACACGTGGCAAGCCCCTACTGGCCATCCCCAGCTGTAACGCCGCCCCTCGTACTTCGCAACTTTCGAATAGTCCCGTCTTTTTGCCTTTTACAGAAAAAAAACTTCTCAAATTCAAAATCACTCCTCACTGTTTATCTCCCCTCTCTCTGGTTTTTGCCTTTCCTTTTTGAAACTCAAGAGCTCGTGCCCACCATTATTGTTGCTGTTCTTCCTCTTCATCCTCTGCTTCTCTACCAGGTAAACACACGAATCTGCTCTTGCCTTCCTTTGTTTTTTGTTTCCACTTTTAATCCATGGTAGTCCATACTGTGTGTTTTTGCAAAACACTTTGTTTTTCTTCCACCATACCTGTACTTCCTGAAGAACTTCACAAGAACACATCGAACATACTGTTTTAGCTAGTAGAACGCCTTTCTGATCTTTATACATGCCTCAACCGAAGTAGAACACTGTTCGTGATGCATGTAAAGATATAGGCGAACTGGAACCGAACTAGCACTTGCACATATCAAAGTAGTTTCAATAGGTTTCCATCTGATATACCTTAGCCGAAATAAAAACACACTTAAAATTGAAATTTCGACCCTTGACCGAGCTAAGCCCTGGGGGGCTAAGCCAGCTTTCTGAGTCCCAAACTGAACTCACATAAGCTGCCCCTTGAGGCCTAACTGAAGTAAGAAAACTCTCCCTTAAAACCGAGACAACAAAATAATCTGCGAACCGAGATAACGAGCACTTGTCAGAAACCGATGTAGATACCATAGCACCCTGTAGAGCCGACATAAGACATGTCTTTTCTTGCTTTGTTTTCGTAGCACGGTCGATGATCTGTGCTTGACCGCTTTGTTCTTCCACTTTGCAGACTTTAGGTTGTCCAGGCCATTCTCTTTGAAAGCTCAACCGAGCTACTGAGCACAACTTCTCCGGCCGAAGTAATTTATTTATAACTTATACAATAAAATGGGGAAGTATAGGTGTCTAGTAGAAACCCCAGGAGGCTTAGCCGAATTCAAAAAGGATTACAACATTCCAACTGATGTAAATCTCACACTAGCCGAACCAGATATAGAGCCATGGGACCATGAAGGCTTTGTCCCCTTTACCATTCAGTCCATAGTAGAGACCGGACTCAGATTCCCAGTCCAGCCCCTGATATGTGAATTTTTAAGACAAACCAGACTATGCCCCACCCAACTGTCCACCAATACATACCGAATAATAATGGGTATAGCCGCTTTAAACCAACAAACCGGTCTCAACCTCGGTTTAGCCGAAATACTACACCAATACTCAATAGGCTCAAAGAATGAAGGCTGGTGTTATTACTTGAGAATACGCCGTGGCCGAGAAAAAATAATAAAACATACACCGGATAAGGACTTAAACGACGACGACTTCTTTTGGGTTTCTGAAAATTTTGAAGACTTTCAGGCCCAGATCCCCGGCCGAAGAATAAACAGGAAGAAAGGAGAGCCCGGTATCCATACTTCGGTTGCATTCCTTAATTTTGTTTATCTCGGTTTTCCTCTCTATAACCGAACTAACGCCTTCTGTTTTTTGTAGATTCAGCTTTCCTCCATTCCCAGTACGGCCACCCCAACTTAGGTGTTCTCCGCGCTGCACTGCGAGTTCGAGAGAGAAGTTGGGCTAAACTCCTCGACTTCGAACCGACTTATCGCTACTCCGGTCGCCGCAAAGCAAGGGTGACTGACTTCCTCCTTGAAGACCCACCAGAACCGGACCCAACCTTGCCAGAGATTGTCCTTGTTCCCCTAACAGCCGAACAAGAGATGGCGAAGAAGAACAGGATGAAGGCCATGCTTACCGCCACCACAAGGGCCGAAGTGCCACCAACTCACCAAACCACAGAAGTCGTGGTAGCTCTTCCCTCACAACAGCCATCCTCCTCACGCCGAGCTAAACGCGCCCGGACTACTGAGACCGAGCAACGTTTGGTTGATGAGGATGACCCCATCCTTCCACCGAGCCCCGAACTCAACCTTCAACCGGAATCATCTGACCGAGCTGCGCCGAACAACAAATGGGCTCCACCCTTCGTCTTCAACAACCGAGATATCGACGAAGGTGACTCCGTTGTTGCTGACAAGGATCACCTACTGGCCTTCAACCTGGCCAGGGGTGTTTGTCTTCCCAAAGACATGGAGCACCACAGTAAGCAGCTAAATACCGAGCTGAAGGCCATCCGGTCATCCACCAAGTCCATGATTTTGGTAAGCAGGACTGTTTTTTTCTTTGATCAGTCTAATTTTTTCCAACTCTTAGCTCGGCTAACAAGGAACTCTCCTTTTGCAGGCCATTCAAAAGAACACCATTGCCCATAAGCAAATAATGGAACTTCGCAAAACAACAAGGCACGCAATAAGGGACTCCGAAGCCAGGACGGCCGAGCTGGCACTGTCGAAGCAAAGGTCGGCCGAACTAGAGGCCGAGGTAGCGCGTCTGACCGGACTGGTTGCCTCGGCTGATAGTGACAAACAGCGGGCCGTGACCGAGACGAAAGATAAATATTTGTGGGAGATGGCAGCTCTTGAAACCAAGAAGAACGCCGAAATAACGGAGTTGGAGAAAAAGATCGAAGATGCATCCAAGGAAGGCTTCAAAGAAGCCGAAGCCGGCTACACTTTGCAATGCGAAGCTGCGAAGGATTTATTCTTCAAGTGTGGCTGGCAAAGTGCCATGGAGAAGCTCGGTTGTGGACCCGAAACCGATGTCTACAATGCTCCCGAGTACTTTATTCCGGCTTTGCTGAAGGAATATGCTGACGAAATCCAGAACCAGTTTCTTGGTTCATCTGATGAGGAAGATGATGATGAAGAAGAAGCAACTGAGACTCCGGCCATCCAAGAGCAAGCCGGCGATCAATCAGCTCGGTTAGATTCAATAGTTGAAAATGCGGCGCCCGAACTTCCAACCGAGACTACTCTAACAGCAAATGCCGGAGTAAGTGCTGACCTTGGGGCCGATCTGGATGCCGAGATAGATAATCTGTTTGATTGAACTTGTACTTTTTTCTTTCTTTTGTCTTGAACTCTCTTGTAACCGGGCTACAGCCCCACAATTGTACTTGGTTTGATCTTTAATGGAAAAATCATCGACTCTCGTTTCGGTTGTGAATGTCTGCCTGTACTTGTAATGAATTTTCCATACCTTTATATGCCCAAACTGTGATCTTGGTTAACTATCTAACTCACTAGCCAACCACTCTTCAGCCGATATAACATACTTCGGCTGAAGAGTATAAAGAGTTGGTTTAATCCAGCCAACCACTCTTCAGCCGATATAACATACTTCGGCTGAAGAGTATAAAGAGTTGGTTTAATCCAGCCAACCACTCTTCAGCCGATATAACTTACTTCGGCTGAAGAGTACCAAGAGTTGGTTTAATCCAGCCAACCAGTCTTCAGCCATGCCCATACTTCGGCTGAAGTGTACAGAGAGTTGGTTTAATCCAGCCAACCACTCTTCAGCCGATATAACATACTTCGGCTGAAGAGTTCAAAGAGTTGGTTTAATCCAGCCAACCACTCTTCAGCCGATATAACATACTTCGGCTGAAGAGTACAGAGTGTTGGTTTAATCCAGCCAACCACTCTTCAGCCGATATAACATACTTCGGCTGAAGAGTACAAAGAGTTGGTTTAATCCAGCCAACCACTCTTTAGCCATGCCCATACTTCGGCTGAAGAGTACAGAGTGTTGGTTTAATCCAGCCAACCACTCTTCAGTCATGCCCATACTTCGGCTGAAGAGTACAGAGTGTTGGTTTAATCCAGCCAACCACTCTTCAGCCGATATAACATACTTCGGCTGAAGAGTACAAAGAGTTGTTTTAATCCAGCCAACCACTCTTCAGCCATGCCCATACTTCGGCTGAAGAGTACAGAGTGTTGGATTAATCCAGCCAACCTCTAAGTTGGTTTTTCCAGCCAACCTAGAATATAGTGTTTGGTTATTCCGACCAAACGTCCTATAGCCTGGATCCTTATCCTGGGCTTAGGAGGGGTCATAGTTGGTTTAATCCGGCCAACTATGGTTACAATGCTATTAGCTTACAAAAAGTTATTTTCTACTAGAAACAAATATGCTAAAAAAGAATCGATTTGTTTTTATTGAAAGTAAAAAATTACACATACTTTAAAGAAAAAAGCTAAAAATAAAATAACTTAAGATTGGCAGTGTTCCATGGCCTAGGAATTGTTGTGCCGTCTTCATCTTCCAAGTGGTATGCCCCTTTGCCCGCTAATCCGACCACTTTGTAAGGACCTTCCCAGTTAGGCCCTAACTTGCCATCTCCTGGGACCAATGTGTTGCCCATAACTTTGCGTAGTACCCAATCGCCGATCTTGAACTGCCTTGGATGTACTGTTTTGTTGTATTTCCTGGACAATTCTTGCTGGTAGGAGGCGATGTGAACTAATGCCTTTTCTCTTCTTTCTTCTGCCAAGTCAAGTTCTAACGTGATGGCTTCCCCATTAAGGTCTGGATCAAAATTTTCGCTCCGAATTGTAGGAAGGCCAATTTCTAATGGGATGACCGCTTCCATGCCATATGCTAAGGAGAATGGTGTTTCTCCTATTGATCGTCGAGGTGTGGTGCGGTAAGCCCATAAAACATGAGGGAGCTCTTCTGCCCACTTGCCTTTGGCTTTTTCCAACCTTTTCTTCAATCTGTCCAAGACTACCTTGTTTGACGCCTCTGCCTGACCATTTGCTTGGGGATATGCCGGTGTGGAGTTGTAGAACTCTATCTTGTACTCTTCACAAAAGCTTTTGAAAATTCTGCCATCAAACTGAGTGCCGTTGTCTGAAATCAGTGCTTTTGGTATGCCAAAGCGAGTAATGATGTTCTGCCAGACAAACTTCTTCACATCTTTTTCCTTGATTGACGCCAAGGCTTCTGCTTCCACCCACTTTGTGAAGTAGTCTGTTGCCGCAAGAAAGAACTTCCTGTTGCCTGGTGCTGTTGGGAGTGGTCCCACTATGTTTAAGCCCCACATTGCGAAAGGCCATGGACTAGTGAGAGGTAGGAGTTCTCTGGCAGGTTGATGTATTTGATGTGCAAACTTCTGACACTTTTCGCATTTTTTGACATACTTCTCCGAATCCGCTTGCATGTATGGCCACCAATACCCTTGTGAAATAGCTCGGTATGCCAATGATCTTCCTCCTTGATGGCTGCCACAAACCCCTTCGTGTATTTCAAACAAGAATGCTTCTACCTTGCTGGGGTGGACACATTTTAAGTAAAGTCCTGAGAACGACTTCTTGTATAATGCCAAGGATGGAGAGAGCCAAAATCGTTGCGACTTGGCTCTTATTCTGTTGGCTTCTTTCTTATCTTCTGGTAGAGTGTCGTCTTTCAGGAACAGTATGATGAGATCCATCCAAGAAGGACCTAACTCCGCACAACATACCTCTTTAGCTTCTGGGTCTTCAATACTTGGTCTGGGCAGATAGTCGATCAATAGAGGATGTGGGATGGAGGTATCTGCCATTGAGGCGAAGCCTGCTAGTTCGTCTGCTCTACTATTCTCCTCCCTGCCAATTTGTTCTATCCTCACCACTTCGAACTTCTTGATCTCGGTTCTGACTAGCTCTTGGTACTTGGCCATTCTGTCGTCCTTTGCTTCGTAGTCGCCAGAAATTTGATTCACCACCAACTGTGAGTCACTGTAGACCATGAGTTTGGTGGCCTTCATGTAGGCCGCTGACTTGAGTCCTGCAAGAAGCGCTTCGTACTCCGCTTCATTGTTTGATGCTGGGAAGCCAAGGTTGATCGCCTGTTCCACTACTAGGTCGTCTGGAGAGATGAGGACTATGCCAAGTCCTGCTCCATGTCGGTTGGATGCCCCATCCACAAAGAGCTTCCACATCTCCCCAACGAACAACTTCCAACAAGTGGAGGGGTCGGACGATGCCTTGGGGTCTTCCATGCTAGTGTCTTCTTCAGAGTCCATAATTGCAGTCTGCCCCTTGTCTTCTGATGGGCCCAAGTCATTAGTCGCTAGTGAATTTTGACTTGGTGTAGTAAGGTTGGCTTCCTCCTCGCCCTCTCTACTCTGGTCTGCCTTGGGTTCTGACTGAGTAGCCTGTACTAGGGGTTGCGCTATTCCGGCGTCAATCTCCATCCCTAGTTTAGTTATGTCAGTCAGGTCGATTGGGCAGACTTGGTGGCTTCCAGGAGTGAACTCTGCGACAAAGTCTGCCAAAGATTGGGCCTTTACTGCGGTTTTGGGTTGGAACTTCACATCATATTGTCCTAACTCCACTGCCCACTTCAAAATTCACCCGGAAAAGTTGGCCCTCTCAAACAGAGCTTTTAGTGGAAAAGCTGTGAGGACGACAATGGTGTGGGCGTGAAAGTAGTGCGCCAATTTCCTGGATGCCATCATTAAGGCCAGTGCTAGCTTCTCTAGAGGCAAGTACCTCGTTTCGGCTCCCAGTAATGTCTTGCTGATATAGAAGATGGGTAGATGTTGGAGTCCTTCTGCTCGAACCAACACTGCACTTACTGCGTGCTGAGATACTGCCAAGTAGAGGAAGAGTTCTTCTCCGGGTACGGGGGTGACAAGTAGTGGTGGAGAAGACATGTATTCCTTCAAACTTTCCAAAGCTTGGTCGCATTCTTCGTCCCACTCAAACTTAGCTTTTAATGACTGAAAGAATGGACGCAATCTGTCTGAAGACCGGCTGATGAATCGGTTAAGTGCTGCCGCCATGCCGGTGAGGTGTTGCACTTCTTTCACTGAGTTAGGCCTTTCTAACTCCTGAATTGCTTTGATCTGAGAAGGATCTGCTTCTATACCTCGGTTGGTCACCAAGAAGCCTAAGAATTTGCCTGATCCTACTCCGAAAGCACACTTCGACGCGTTGAGTCGTAACGTATGCTTTTTCAGGATCTCGAACATCTCACTCAGGTCCTTGAGATGGTCACTCTCATCCTTGCTCTTGACCACCATATCATCGATGTAAGCCTCCATTGTTTTGCCTAACAATGGCTCGAACATCTTGGTGACCATCCTCTGGACTGTCGCCCCTGCATTCTTTAGGCCAAAGGGCATGACCTTGTAACAGTATAGTCCTCTTGGAGTGGTGAAGGATGTAACCTCCTGGTCTGGTTCATGCATTGCGATCTGGTGGTAGCCTCTGTATGCGTCAAGGAAGCTAAGCCTGCTGTGACCAGCTGTTAGGTCCACCAATTGATCTATCCTTGGTAGGGGGAAGCTATCCTTGGGGCATGCTTTGTTGACAGTTTTATAGTCGACGCAGACGCGCCACTTCTCATTCTTCTTTGGCACTACAACTGTGTTGGAGATCCACCTGGGGTAGTGCACCTCTCTGATTGCCCCTGCTTCCAACAAGTTTCCAACTTCTTCTGCCACTATCTCGGCGTGGTGGAGTGCCGATCTGCGAGTGCGCTGAATGACTGGCCTGGCAGATGGGTGGACGTTGAGTTGGTGGCAGATGAAGTTGGGATCAATGTCTGGCATGTCGTATGGGGTCCAGGCAAACACTTCGATGTTAGAGGTCAAAAATTCCAAGACCTCTAGCCTCTCAGCGCTGGACAACGATGAACCAAGCAGAAAGAACTTGTCCGGGTTCTTTTCATCTATCCTGACTTCCACCAAGTCTTCCACTGCTTTCTGGCTTGCTGCTTTGCCGACGTCTGCGAATAGTTCGTTACTCTCCGGTTCTTCCACCGAATGAACATACCCCTTCGCAGCGCGACTTCCGTTTACTGTCACAAAGCATTGTTTCGACATGATCTGATCCCCATAAACCTCCTCTATTACTCCGGTGTCGTTGGGGAACCTCATCACTTGGTGGTAGGAGGATGCCACCGAGCGCATGGCGTGCAGCCATGTTCTGCCTAAGATGATGTTGTAGGTGGAGGGGACCTTCAGCACCCAGAACTCCACTTGCTTCGTCACACTTCCCGCCCTGACTGGAAGGATGATTTTGCCGACTGGCCACTCCGGCATAGAATTGAATCCAATCAAAGGGGATACGGCAGGGGCTAAGTCCTTGTCTTGCAGCTTGAGTTGCTTGAAAGTTTCATAGTACATGATTTCACACGAACTACCTTGGTCAATCAGAATCCGCTTGACGTCAAAATCCTTGACTCGGAGAGTGACGACCAAGGCATCATTGTGTGGGCAATATATTCTGTCCAAGTCTTTATTCGAAAAAGTCATGACGTTTGTAGCTTTTGTCCTCCCCTTTTTGACGACTGGTTGGGCACTTAGTACTTCTCTTAAGTGCTCTGCTTTTTTGATTGAACCTCTGAGTTCGCATACGCGCTCTGGTTCAAAGACTCCATGAATTACGTTGATGACGCCTTGTGGCGGGGCGTCCATCGGCATCCCGTTAGGTTTGTTGTGATCCTGAGGGGCTGGCTGCGCCCCTCCCTCTATGTATTTATCCAGGTGGCCCGCCGCCACCAACTCTTCCAGATGCTGCCTCAATGGCGTGCAGTTCTCAGTTCGGTGCCCCTTTTCCTTGTAGTAGGTGCATCTGGATCTGTCATCATAGTCCTTCTGGGCCTCGCCTAACTTGGCAGGCCACTTGACAAAAGGCTCGTCTTGAATCTCGCTAAGTATACGGTAGATCGGCTTCTTGAATACCGTGGTTATGGCTTTGTGGACTCTTAGCCATCTCTTATCCTGGTCCTCGCCATTGTCTTGCCTGCCTCGTCCGTTTCAGTTTTGGCGATCTACAGTATTGACCTTTGCTGAGGTCTTCTTCTCTGGTGTCGAGGTTGTGCCCATTTTTGCCTTGGCACGAGCGCCATCCTCTTCTACCCTGATGTGCTGATGCACTCTCTCCATTAGGGCCTCCATGGTGAGGGGTGGCGCCATGGTAATAGAGTCCCTCAGTCTGTTCCCGACTGGAAGACCTCTTTTGTATTGCGCAATGGCGAGGTTGGTTGGGCAGTCCCCAATCTGGTTGAATGTCTCCCAGTAGCGACTGTTGTATGACCTCAGAGTCTCCTTATCGCCCATGTCGATGGAGAGTAGCTGGTCGATCTCCACCGGGGTCTTTGTGTTCGTTCTGAACCGCGTTACAAACGCCTCTGCCAATTGCGCCCAAGAGGCTATGCTGCCCTCTGGAAGCTTCTCAAACCAAGTCAAGCCTAGGTCGCCGAGGCTTGAAGGGAATAGGATACACATCAACGCCTCATTCCGCCGGTATACAGCCATAACCTGGCGAAAGTGGCTCAAGTGGGTGTAAGGGTCCGTCTTTCCTTCATACGTCGTGAATTTGGGTTGTAGGAAGCCTGACGGAAGGGGCGCGTTCTCAATCTCTGGGACGAATGGTGAGGTCTACAGCCTCGCCAATGCCTTATCCGCTGGTTCGTATGCCAAGTGCGGCCTTGGCATTCCAACCTCGACGCTTCCATGCGTCCGAGGAGCCAATCGCTGCAAGGCAGGAACCCTGTGGGGATCGCGCGCCCTGGCGTCCTCCTTCCATCGTGCCTTTTCTTCCAACATGGACCTTAGGTCGGACGACCTAGGTAATTCCGTCTGTCTGGACCTCGTATGATGCGTATGTGAGGGCCAATAGGTACTCCCCTCAGTGTATGACCTCTCAGGCCTCGTCCTCTCAGACCTGGAGTGACGAGTCCTGGAAGATACGGATCGCGTGTCGCCTGTCCTAAGGCTTCTGTCCTCTGGTTGAGAGGGTGTAGAATTCCTACCACGACCCTCTGAGTGGCGAGGGGGCGTCTTCTTGTTGTGCCCCTCTCCTGTCGCCACTTCTTTTCCTTTCATCTGGCGCTTCAGAGACTCCATGTCCGCCGCCATCTTACGGATCAGTTCGTCTTGCTCTCTGACGCGATCCTCCAGAATTTGAGGATCAACTCTGCGCCTTTATCTTTCTGGGCTTTGCGAACGAGAGGGATGAGGGCTGCTATTCCTCCTTCGTCCCCTCGCATCCCTCCTGGAATTCTGCCTTTGTGGTTCCAGGTTCGCCATGGGAGGGACCAAAGGTAGGCCTTCGCGCCTTGCACCTCCTTCTGGAGTTTGTCCGTCAATGGCGGACTGAGGCAGTTCTTCGTTGTTCGCCATTGATGTTCGAGAAAAACTTGATCAAGAGGTTGTTCTTGTCTGCTTTTCCCACAGACGGCGCCAATTGTACGGGAAAGAAATACACCTTCTCGTATGATCTTGTTGATCAAGTCTGCGTTCCTCTATACGTCGTCGTTCTACCACCTGAAAACACAAACGTGAGCTGGCCGGCGGGTGTGTGCCGGAAACCTCTCCGATGCCTAAGTCAATAAGCAAGACAAGAAGGCAAAAGCTCAATGTATTCAGGGAGCAAAATTGTGTTACCTCTCCAAAGGTGATATTGGTGAGCTTATATAGGTTTCGCGTGGCACAATCCTGGTGGGACTCTTACTCCTCCAAGTGTAGAGTCCTTCTAGGATTACACCTCCTTGCGTAGAGTCCTCCTAGGATTCATACTCCTGGAAGACAATGCTTATCCTCCAACACCCTCCCTCACTGCTTAAACCAAGTGAGATGGTTCTTCCACGGCCGAACTACCACACGACCGGAGTAACATTGCCGTATTGAATAGGCAAGTCTGGCCGAACTAACTCCTAGTTCAGCTCTCCTATTCCTCGCTTCTACTCCGGTTTCACGTGCCAAAACCGGACTATCCATATAAGGGTCCGACCGAACTAACATGGCCGAAGTAACCTCTAGTCTGGCTCCTACCTTCCTTTCTCTTATCTCGGTGTTCCCATGCTAAGACCGAGCTGTCCATAAGAGTGGAGCCGAACTCACTACTGAGGACCGAATTCTTCACAACATATCTTCTAACCGAAGTAGAAACAAACCTTACGCGACCGAACTAACCACCATGGTTGCGACCGGTCCAACCCAGAGGCTATTTCTCTAGACCGAACTAAACTTATTTGCCCTTTCTACTCGGCCTTTTGTATTGCGGCCCACAACGGCCCAATACCCAGCTCGGCCCAATTTGCGTATAAATTGCCCTCTCAGTATACATAGAAGTAAGTGCAGCTTCCCTCCAAAAGTTCTTAGGACAGGAAGAAGAGAGAATGAGAGCTCGAGTAGTGTCGAGAATATGCCTATGGTTCCTTTTAGCACATCCATTTTGTTGGGTCATGCCAGCACAAGAATGGTGAAGCTGAGTACCATGACTCTAAAGAAAAGAAAGGAAATCCGTATCCCGATACTCTATAGCATTGTTAGAGCAAAAATGTTTAATGTTCTTTGAAAATTGGGTTTGGACCATTTTTGCAAAATTATAATAAAGTCGTTTAAGTTTAGACCAATTTTTCATGAGAAATAGCCAAGTAAACCGTGAAAAATCATCAACAAAAATAAAAAATAATGAGATCCCCCCATGGTCATAGTAGGTGATAGGCTCCAGATATCAGAATGTATGAGAGCAAAAAATGCACGGGAAACAAAAGTACTTGTATTAAATGATAAAGCAGGTTGTTTTACAAGTTGACAAGGCAAACAATCAAAATTATCTGGAAGTACATGACCTAACTGACCACTAGAAACCAAGGACTTTAACATACTAATAGAAATATGCCCTAAGTGACAATGCCAAAGATGAAAAGGGGACAAACAAGAATCAGATGCTGGAGTAGCTAACTGTGTGGAGTCTGGAACATGAAGATGAATGAGCTCATAGAGATGTCCATGCTTATGGCCGATCCCAAAAGTCTGTCTCGTCTGAGGGTCCTGCTCCAAACAACCATTAGCAGAAAATGTGACAGTTAGACCAAGCTCACATAATTGACTAATGGATATAAGGTTTAAGGTAAGAGTAGAGATATGATAAACATGTGGTAAAGAAAAATGAGAGGTGGAAATAGAACCAACATGACTTATGGACATGAGAGACCCATCGGCAGTATGAATAGAGAAAGAGATGGAATAAAATATAGTAGAACTGGAAGTCATATGATTACAACATGCAGAGTCAAAATACCAAGAAGATGTACCTGAAGTCACAAACAAAGAAGTAGGGAGAGGTGTACCAGGGGTGGAGAGAAAGTGTTTGAACAGGGCCTCAACATCAGTTTAGGAAAAGATAGGGGTAGACGGATCTAAAGACTTAGAGAAATCCTTAAAGGCAACAGCAACAGTGCGATAAGCAGGAAAATATCTAGATTGATTCCTGGGACGATGTGAACTAGCCCTAGAAGAGCCACTGTGAGAGGAAGGACTAGTGGAAGATGACCGGGAGGGATTGTGAAAACAATCCTGCTGCAGATGACTAGGACCAATTTTGTTGTAGTACCGGTAGGGTTTGATTGGGCAATGAACCAGAAGATGAGTAGAAGGAAGGCCTCGATTCTAACAATAAATGCAGGCAGTGGATTGCTGGGTCAATATGGAAGAAATCTGTGACTAAGGAATGGCAAGAACAGAGTCTACATGATGAGTCTGGAGAGTACCGAGACAAGTTTCCTTAGATAACATCTCTGAAATAACCTGCTTAAGAGTGGGCAGTGGAGTGTGATGAAGGAGAGATGCATGCATGAGCTCAAAATGGGTAGTGAGAGCCATGAGAAATTGAACCAACCGCTGCTGATTATGATATGTAGTGAATAAAGCAACATTTTCAGTGTGAGGCCATGTAGGTTCTAAGAGAGCAAGCTGTTTCCAAACAGAATATATCTGAGAAAGAAAGTCATTAATAAATTGACTAGGTTCTGGACGCATGTAGTGAAGCTGACTCTGAAGTTGATACTGATAGGCAATACTAGTAGTCTAGTAGTGTTATTTCAATATATCCCAAATGTCTTTAGTGAGAGTGGCAACAGAGTCAAGTTGAAAATGACCAAACTGAAGACTAATAGAAGGAACAGAGGTATTTCGAAGTCAAGTAATGATCTAGTAGTTCTAACTGTCCCAATCTTCTAACTGGTCTTCATACTTAGTAGCAGTTTCAGTGGCCTCTTTCATCGGTTTGGTCACATCCTCGGTGATAATACGCCAGAGTTTCCTACCTTTCAAGAAGAAAGACATGACTTGGGCCCACAGAACATAATTGGATCCATCAAGAATAACAGAAATTAGATGGGAGGCATCGTGGCAATCCATAATAATATTGTGGTAGGACTAAATAAGTAGAAACAATACTGTAGGAGCAAAATTAGGTTAAACAGATCGTACTAGTGAGTCCGAAAGATCAAAAATAGCTGAGAAATGAGGGAATTCACCAAAAAAAAAAAGCAAAATAAAATGAATGTGCATAGATGACGTCAGCAAGAGGTTGGGTGACGTCAGCAGAAGGTGTAGTGCACGATAGTATAATGGAGGCGCGACGTAGAGAGGGGTGCGTGGCGCATAGTAGCAGGAACGACGTATGTGATGGCAAGAAAGGGGTGGCATTAGGCTGACGTGAGTGACAACTGAAGGGCGTGTGATTGCGCGTGGGAGAGTGGCGGCGGAAGATTGGACGTGTCGATTAGAGAAACAGCGCGCGAGAGAGCGCTGAGTTGTTTTGTATGACGGACCTGGTGGCGTTGGAACCGAAAGGCGATTCCGAGCACATTGGTAAATTTTTTTTTAAATTTTGGTCAACAACGATGACGATTTAGTGTTGTTGAACAAAGAATGGTGTAGTCTTGGATGGGAAAAAAGAAAAAGAAAAAAAGAAGATGCCATAATGCCATTGTGTATAGGCAATAAGCAAGAGAAATGACGAGTTAGGATTTAAGACCTGTGCTCTGATATCATGTTATAATGGTTAAGAGAAAAGGATAGAAAGAGAAAAATGTGTATGTATTATATGTCTAAAACAATGTACAAGGGCTCCTACATATAGGAGAGTGATACAACCAAATATGGAAGGAGAAATCAAATCCTAATCTAATTCCTAAATTGAATCCCTAAATATACAATATACCCTAAACATATATTGTATCCATACATACATTAACAAGGTAAAAGAAATTAGTATATTTGTGATGATTTTTTAATTTTTTATTAAAAAAAAAGTGCAAAAAGTAATTAAAAAAAATGGAACATTGACTTTTTTGTATAGTTTTTTGATTTTTTAGTCTTTTAGTAATTTTTTGACTTTTAAACTAAATGCACACTTTAAGATTAACCCACCAAATATTGGGTTTTTATTTATTTATTTATTTTTCACATGATCTAATATTGAATTTGTAAGTAGGTGGACAATATATAAACTATTAATTTATAAAAAGTGCTAGGCAAACATTGTTGCTCGGACTAGACTTCAAATTTAGAGCCTTGAACTAGAGAGAAGCTCGGCCATAAGAAAAAAGGATGACACATAATCATGTGACGATAGATTTTACTATATATTCTAAAAGAGAGTTGTATACTATATGCATCCCATTTTTTTGCTGTTGGAGTTAAAAAAACAGAAAAGAAAAGACTATGAATCATTAAATATAACCAAATAAGTCATAATTAACACTATTTGAAAACATAATTACTAAAAAAGACTACTTTAATCATAATTGAAGTCATTAGAATCTGTGACGGAACCAGAAATTCAAGATAGTGGAGGAACATATTACTTACATCATTGAAAGGAAGAGAAAAAAAAAATATCCACAATAAACAACAATGAGATATTATTAAATTTTTACATTTTTGTGTGTGTGTGTGTGTGTCCATTGTTGAGATTCAATTACAATTATCGTGAGGATTACATCAATATAACTTAGAAATCTACAATTAACAATCCAACTGAATTTATGATTAACAAATTCAGCATAATCAACTCAACAAAAAATCTCACAATGGAGAAAAATAATAAACTAAACAAATCCCATGATAAGAATGAAATGTTCAATTAATTTAATTCTTACCATTAACTTTCTAGTTTAGAGTATAAAACAATGAAATATATATATAATTGCACACTTTTAAAAATTTTAAAATGCAAAAGAATTTTATATGATTTAAGGATGGGGCACTATTATAATTTTATAAAGAAGAAATTAGACATAAATTTCATATATAAGGAAAATAGTGTAAATGCGAAAATCCAAAGGGGAGCACGTGACCTCCTGATCCTACATTGGCTCCGCCTTTCATTACAATGCGCTCATAACGAACACCACTTTACAATGGCTGTAATTAATTTTAATTTCACAATTTATCTGTCCTAGCCCGTAACCAAATAAAACACTACAATATTTCATAACTTACACCAATTGATTATGACTTGCATACGGTAAATCATGTATAATATTGTAGCATGACCCTAATGTCATCTGGGCTATTTTTCTAGTGGAGGAAAAATTTTACTTGATCTATATACAAATTTTTTTTTATCATCGTGACACCAACATATTGTACATTGGCATTGCATTTTCATAATTGTAGGCATTCAACGAATTATGTGAGATAGTTCATTGACATGCCATTAATCACAAATTGTCATCTATCAAATAGTCTGAAATTGAAATATATTACAGGATTAGAAGTCTATTGGATGATTTTGCTTAAGATTGTGTTTGCATAATAAATTTGGGTAAAAATTTAGAAAGGAAAGGAAAAAAGTGAGTGAAATGTAATTATATTTCATTTATATTTTATCTATCTTTTACATTTAAAAAAAAAAAATCCCTATCCAAATTCATGAACTAAATACAGCGTAAAGTTGTTCATCTTATATTTGCACAAAAACATGTATGATAATCAAATATCAGAAAACCTTACTGTCATTTAGATACTACTCTATGCATAAACTTAGGTGCCGTTTAACACTTATGTTTTCAGTTTCTGTTTATGTTTACAAAAATTTTAAAAACTCAAATAAAAACTTGTTTGGTAAATTTTTGATTTATAAATCAATGGTCTTAGTTTATAAATTTGGCCAAAAAATGAAAACACAAAAAATGAGTTTACGTTTTGCGTTTTCAGGTTTTTTTTTTTTTACCACCCAACACTAGCCACCACCCGCCATCATTTTCCACCACCGTCTTCTGCCATTACCACCCACCATCCACCCCCTACCACCACCTGCCACGACCACTCACCACCTACTTGCCACCGCTAGCTACCACTCGCCATCACCACTCACCTGCTACCCACCAGCTGTAGACATCCCATTTTTGACCGACCTTAAGACTCAGATGTTACCGATTGAGCACTTGGTGATGTTGCA
Organism: Camellia oleifera; assembly: GCA_022316695.1. NCBI lineage: Eukaryota > Viridiplantae > Streptophyta > Magnoliopsida > Ericales > Theaceae > Camellia > Camellia oleifera. Next base: position 104,012,902 of record CM039317.1, on the reverse strand, counting down.
TATGGTGCTCGTTCTGAAGTTGCGGAGTCTCGGCTGTGAGCCTTGCCTCCGGACTTCTGGACTCTTTAGTGCCTTGCCTCGGTTTGCGAACCAAGCCCCGTTTTCTTCATTTTCTCTTCCCGAAGGGAGGGAGAGGTCTCGTAGATCATCTCTCAGTGGCCGTAGGCTACGTTTCGTGGTCGTAGGCCATTTTTTCCGTTTGGAGCTCGGTTCCCGGTTTTCGGAGCCGGGAGCCGTCAGCCGTGTGCCTCGGTTCGGGACCACTTAACCATCTCTGTTTGCTCTGGTTTTTGGCATACACCTTATTTCCTCCCTTTTGAGGGACACTGTGGCTCGAGAGACCGACTTCGTGGTCAAACGCCACCTCCGGTGCTTAACAGTCAGTTTTCGGGGCCCCAGGTTGCGCGTTTTGGCCCCCGAACCTTTATTTTACATCGGTTTGGGTCCATTTTTGGAAGGGACCTTATTTTCATTGTTAGGAAGGTTGTAGAAGGGTGGGAGGCCATCAATTGTTCTGAAGACCATCTTTATTCCTTCATCGCTCTTCATCGCCCGTTTTTTTCACTAGAAAGCTGACTTTTTCCATCCCCGGGCCACTTTTTCTGACTTTCCACCACACCATTGTGTTGTACACACTTGGGAGGCCACCAATATGGATTGGCCGGCCATCAACTCTTCCTAACCCTTTTGAACCCTTCTAAAAAGTTGGTTTTTCTCTCTCCTGGGTCACATTTCTTGGTTTTTCTCCACATAGCTGTGTTGTACACACATGGGAGGCCACCTTTTGGGGATGGCCGGCCAACAAATCTCCTTGACCCTTTTGACCCCGGCCGGCTGGCCACCTGAACCCTCTGAACCTGGCCGGCCAGAATCCTCTCTCCTGGTTCCTTACAGCTGTACCCTCTGTTTTCCCCCAGACCCCTGCCCGGGGATCTGCCCTTTTGGGGGGGGGGGAATTTGAATTTGATTTCCCTCCCTTTTTCTCCACTTCTTTCCCTATAAAACCAGCCCCCCAGCTCCATTTTGAAGGGTTACAAAAATTGTTTGGAGCCTTTACATACAAGCCTCCATCTCTCTCTCCTTCAACCCTCCAAACCCTAAGCTTCTTGCACTATTTACCCTACAACCCATAGCACCACACCTCCACACTCCATTCCAACCCTTTGAAGCTGATTTCCAGAGGTTGAGAGCTCACAAATTTGGTCCAAAAGTTGCTGAAGTTTGGTTCTACAAGGGTGAGTCTCCTTTCTCTATTTTCTAGTCTTTTCTTGCTCCATTTATAAGCCTTATTTTCTTACATTTTTGGGCTCCGACCCGAACTGGAAATAGTCTTATTTTGAGCTTGTCTTCATGTTTGATCAAGGGTCTTTCTCTTTTTGAAGCCACCTGCTACCCCTTTCCCTATATCTCTCTTGTATGGGTATTTCTTGCATTATATATTAGCCTTGTTTTTGAGCATTTCTGGGCTCCGAGCCAAACTGTAAAATATCTTGTTTTGAGCCCCTCTTGAACTTTTTTGAAGGGCTATCCTCTGTTTGAAGCCATCTACAACCACTTGTCTCCTATCTCTCGTTGTAGGCCCATTTTTGCATGATAGTTTAGCCCTACTTGTGCTTATTTTTGAGACTTGATATAAACTGTAAAGTGCCTTTGTTTTATCCCCTCTTCAAATTTGTTGAAGGGCTCTTGGCCATTTGGGACCAGCCACTGTCCCTTGTCTATAATCTCTCTTTTAGGGCCATTTTTGCATGATAGATTAGCTCTATTTGTGTTCATTTTTGAGAGTTGTCATAAACTGAAAAATATCTTGTTTTAATCTCATCTTCAAGTTTTTTTAAGGTCCCATTTTTTTTAGGTCATATGCCTCATTGTATGCTTGATTGTCTCTTGTGTTGAGTCCTACACCTAAGCTCTTGTTGCATGCTTCGTTTGGCCATATAGCCACTGAAATCCAGTGAATTTTCAGTGGCTAACACACTATTTTGAGCCTCCAAATCAGAGGGGGATGACCCCCCTCTCACCTTGACTTGTTTGATGGTCATTTTGGCCTTCCAAAGGGACCCCTCTTTGCATGATTCTTAGCCACTTTTCAAGCCCAATTTGGTGAGTTTTGGAGCTGTCATATTTGATTTCCAGAGTTGTTTGTGCCATGCTAAGTGTCCTCGATGCATGTGCTTAATAACCCCTTTGTATGTCCTCCAAAGGAGCCCCTCATTTGTGCATGTGTTGGCAGCCTTTCCATGTTTATTTGGGCATATTTTGGCATGTTTTGTTCACTGATTTTGGCTGGTTTGATGAGTTCTCACTTGCTTCATATACTTTCTATGTAATCCATGTTTACTAGTCAAAATTGCATGATATGTTAGTCCATCTTGCTAGCACCTTTTGGCCATGCTTTGAATTAGAAATGTTCATGTTTTGGGACTACCTTGGTTCTATCTTTATGCTTCATGATCAAATAATGCATGCTTTGTATAGCTATAGGCCAATGCATGTGCCTAGTTTTGTGTTTCGGGACCATCTCATGCATCGGGTGCCATGTTTCCATGTTTCGGGGCCATTTTGCATCACATTTCAGTGCTAGAATTTGCACGCTTGTATGCCATGTTTCATGCCTTGCCATACTTTGTTAGAGTGGTATTTGATGCCTTAGGTTTGGTCCTCGGTTTGCGTGCATGCGTGCACGCATCTCGAGTGTCTCATTTTCATCTTATGGCCGCTGATGTGAGTGTGGCTGAGGTCCACTCATGTTGGCATGAGTCCATCATGCATTGTGTATGCCATTTCATTTCATAGCATTGCGTATGCTAGGTCGCATGTTAGAACATTGTGTATGTCATGTTATATCGAGCATTGTGTATGCCATTTCATAGGATTGTGTATGCTAGGTTGTATATTAGCTGCATTCATGCATGTCATGCATATTGCATTGTGTTTGGGATAGGAGTTAGCCCGAGCATGGGAAACGAGGGACGTTTCGTACTTTGAGTGACGGGACGTATCTCAATTCCCAGTCGCCGACACTCCGGATTATCCATGATGGAGTTTAGGCCTTGTTGTGTTTATGTGTACATTCATTCCATATTGAGTCGTGCAATTCGACTCCTCGGCCATCATGCATCGAGATGCGCGATTGGTGGCACGAGGATCGAAGACTACGCTCCCTGAAGAGTAGTCAAGCATACATATGTGAAAATACATTGCCATGCCCCTTTCCTGCTCTCTGTTGCAGCAAATCAAAAATCGGCAATCTTTTGGGGCTTCGCGCAACATTCTGGGCTTAATTGTAAACAGAGGCTAATCGGGGCGTCGCAATGGATTTCTGTGCCAAGTAACCCGAGCATGCATCATTCATCATTTGGAATAGAGCCGAGGCGGTCCATGGATTTGCGTGCCATTTATTGCTTTTCTAGATTAATTTGCTAATTAATTAGGTTTTTGTACTTATTGGGACTGTATTATTTATTTGGGACTGTATATTATTTTGGACCTTCCGAGCGAGGGCAATGTTGTAATAAGTGTGTGTGTGTGATATATGTCTTCCAACCCCACGTCTTTCTCCCTTTTATTTACCAGTTTATGATGGTTAGATTAGGGCATGTTTCAATTAGCATACAGTATGATAGTATGTTTGCATTCATTCATCTGTTTTGCATGCACCGGGCTCGGCGCATCATACCTCACTACATTGTATTTCAATTCCAAGTTGAATACTTGTTAGCTGTAGCATTCCATATGCCATGTTTAGAATAGCCGAGCCTATCTTAGTTGCATTCTTGCATGTGTTGCATTAGGCATTTCTGTATAGTTAAGATCATGCATGGATTTCTAATTAGCTTCTGTTTTGGCTTGGAGTACTCAGTAAGTTTTTATGCTTTAGCATCCTTGCATGCGTGTGAGTGACTGCCATGAATAGCATGCTTACCATGAGGCTATGTGCTTATGTGATATAACTGCCTGAATGCCTGTGGGTGAAGGTTGGGTTATTTGGATTGGAACAAATCATTGACTGTGAGTTTTAAGCCCACTAGATAGTGGCAAAACCATGTTTCCTAAGCCCACCCGAGGGTGGCAAAATCTACAATTTAAGCCTACTTGCGAGTAGCAAACCATCTTTCAAAAACAAACATAAAATGTTTTGTTCCAATTCAGGCGATCCAGTCTATACTTGTATGCTGTGCGCATCACATAGTAAATCTAGGCTAATAACCGGAATAAGAATGCATAATGTTTTCAAAACTGGATATCATGGTTAGTAGAGGTCGATCTTTGATCGGGTGAGCGGGGGTGCTCACAAAGTAACCTTCCCCAATCGTACCCAAGTTCCCGAGCCGAGGCAACTTTGGTGATGACGGACACGTGGCCATAGGCACGAGTCAGGGTTTCCTAAATTTTCCAAAAATAAAATATTTAGGTGGCGACTCTGTATCTGGCAAAGTAGTCCATGTTTGGCATTTTAAAAAAAAAAAATCTGTTTTCTCAAAACGATTTGCCGAATTTGGACTCTTTGGTTCAGATTACGAACCGTGACAATTTGAGTCCTGAACTGTAGTGAGCCCAAAACGAACGGAACGGGAGACCCATCCCTCCCGGGGCGTTCGGGGACGTCTACAGTTTCTGGCAACTCTGCTGGGAACTTAGAGAACTTGACTCGAACTCATGATATCTGGTTTTGACTACACTTGTGTGTTTCTTTGCATTGCATTTGCATTGGTGCGCCTAGGACACTGTGTTTGCCATCTGCTATTCTTGAGCGGTTTGCCAGAGGTTGCGTGCCATAAGGCTTACCGGTTACGGGCTTTGCCAGTATGGAAACACAAACCCCGGTTTTACCGGGGCACCCTTTTGACCATTCGACCTAGTGCATATTCAGAATCCATAGTGACCATTCCAAACTAGGACAGGTTGCTTACCCGATATAGGTTGTTTGAAACCGCTGCGTGCATAGTGAAATCTTAGCTCCTGACAAAATAGGACAGGGAAACCCTACCCCAACATAGTGGTGTTTTGGTTCTCACTTATCTGTTATGTGCTTTTAGAGTGCGTCTCTACAGGGAAATGCATGTATCAGTTTATGAGTTTGGGCATCAGGCCTGCGGGCATCAGTCAGTGTTTGAGAATCAGTTATCTACGAGTATCAGATTCAGTCTTGGGGGACAGTGATTCAGGGATAGTGATCAGTGTTTGAGGACAGTGTGTATTCAGTTTATCGACCGTGTGTTGTTATGCCCAGCTGTGTGTTGTGTATTTATTTTAAGCTGTTATACTGTTCGTTTATCTGGTTATTTATTTCTTTATTGCTTTATTTATCTTTTTGCTAGGGCAGTTTTAGCACAATTGCTTCCGACCCAGCAGATATTCCCCAAGCACTTTGGACAAGAGGTCATCGGCTCAATCGATCTGAGGATCTGGTTGACGGATAGCCAGTGTTCCATTCTCTACCCCCGGTTGTCAGAAGAAGGCCGAGAAAACCCAGTGTGTCTGAGCAGAGGTTACCAGAGCAGTGGCTTACCCTAGCAGTGAACAGTCGGGCTGAGGTCTCGGTTTCTGCCATAGAGATACACATACCAGTCAGTCAGCAGGATCAGCAGAATATGGCCGGAATGGAAGAAATGATGCGCTAACTCCAAGAGAGTATGAAGCAAATGCAGGAAGACGCTGTCCGCCAAGCGGAGTTCTCTAAACAGCAGGCCACAATCATGGCCCAGCAGGCGGAGCTAATTACCCGGCTACAGCAGCAAGCCAGAGCATCTGCCTCGCATCCAATTCCTCTCCTACCAGGGGTCCCAATACCTGAACAGACACCAACTACCCAGAATGTCCTGCCAAACATCCAAAACACCTTGCCTAATGTCCAAAACATCCAGGAGGACACAGACCTTCAAACGGGGCCGGCTCCGCCCCTGCTTCCACCTCAACTATCCAAGGTACATACACCCGTCAACCACCCGGACTCTCCTTTCGAGTTCGAAGTAGACTCTACAGCACTGAAATTGAGCAAGCTCGAGAAGCTATTCAAAAAATCCCAGGGGGTAAAAGCTATCCCGGATATCGAGGACGGATATACCGATATAGCTGTAACATTGTCGGATAGATTCAAAATGCCGTAGATCGATCGCTTCGACGGATCTGGGGATCCCATGGTCCACCTCCGGCTATTCTCAGATATACTACGGCCAATGGGCCTAACCAGACCCCAGAAGCTTTCGCTATTTGGCCGGACCCTGTCGGGTGTGGCTGCTATCTGGTATGCGAAGTTAGAGGATGATGTTAAGTGGAGTTGGGATGAAATGGCCGAAGCCTTTGTTGCGCAATACTCTTATAACACCCAAATCGAGATTACAACCCGTGATCTCGAAACAATAAGGCAGGAGCCCAAAGAGAGTTTCTCGGATTTTGTGACCCGGTGGAGGGTGAAGGCCTCGATGATGGCTTTAAGGCCCACCGATAAGGACCAGATCAGGATGATTGTGCGCAATCTCCAGCCAAAACTAATGCAAAAGATGATTGTACTCCCCTTCCCCACCTTTTCGTATCTGCACGAGATGGGGGTACAAATCGAAGATGCAATGAAACAGGGTCTGATTGGCCAAGACAGGGAGTAACCCCGGAGAACTTTTAACCGCAACAACAATGCAGGCCCGAGTGGTGTTGCAACTGCAAGAACTTCGGAAGTAAGCATGGTCGCCACCATTCCCTCTCCCCTTCCAAGGCCCATGGCAGCCACACCCTTCTCCGGTGCATCCGGAAACAATACACAGACCACTAAATACCAACCCAGAGGCCAAAGAACCTTCACCCCATTGTACATGCCCCTGTCCAAGGCTCTAGGGGTCTTAATCAGAAAAGGGCATCTAAAACCCCTGGAGCCAAGGCCGTTACCAAATCCACTACCCCCCACTCACAACCCAGCCAAATATTGTGCATATCATCAGCAACACAGTCATGGCACCGACCAATGTTTCAGGTTGCGTCACGAGATTCAAGATCTCGTTGACAAACAGGTGATTTTGCCACCAGAAAGACCCAATGTCACAACCAACCCACTCCCTACACACAACCAAGCTCCACCTCCCAAAAGAATTAACTTTATCCAGACTGGGGTCGTGTCTTACGATCCTAGCATCTATATCACTCCTTCCCATCTACCTAAGCCGGAGGTGCTCCTTCCTGATTGCACTGACCTTTTGTGCATAATGGACATCTCCACAACCCAACTTGAGCCAATGGTGGTGGCAGTTGAAGAGAGTACATAGGAGGTTGCAGAGGAGGATGGAACTATTAAGTCAGGGTTTGAGTAGTCTGGGAATTTTGCTAGGGAAGCCTACGATCCGAGCGATTACATTTTGTCAGCAGGCCAGTCTGAACCAAGTGTAGAATTGCCAAAAAGAGCAGAATTGTATGTGATCCAGAGGGATGGATTTGAGCAGGGGACAGAGGATTTAACGGCCGTAGAAGAGGACTTTGCCAAACTCTAGTTCTTCAATGACCAAGAATCAGGGGATGTGGCAGTCAACTGGTTTGAGTATGAGGAATCGGCAGAGACTACCGGATGGCTGGATGATCAACCGGATGTCGTAGAATTCTAACAGGGCCCAGCAGGGGCGAGGGTATCAGTTGTGGCCGGAAGTCAAAGTACATTGCCGGAGAGCGCCGGTACAAAGAATTTCGCTCAGAATACAGGGAAAGCTGAACAACAAACTGCGCTGACGCAGGTAGAACAACAGGGTTCTAAGAGAACCAAGGAAGCCAAATCCCATGAGGGGATTGAAAATGCTGAGGGCACAAGGACAAAAGATGCTCTGAGCATGTGGACTGAAAGTGCTGCGAGTACAATCTTGTTGGAGCCAGACAGGTGCCTTTTGAATGCCAATGGAATGTGGTGGGAAGACGATGATTTATGTCTTGCCCACACAGACGAAGATTGGGGGAGCAATCGACCAGACAACACCTGGTATCTCGATGAGGTGGATCACATGACAAGAAGCGGGCGGTATTTCAAGCCTTCACACCTAGACCAGCCAGAAGCGTCGGGGAAGGACAAGGAAACTGAAAAGCAGAAAGAGAAGCAGATCGAAGAGGAAGCTGTGCTGAAGCAGTTAAAAAAGATACAAGCAGACATCTCCATCTGGGGACTGCTTATGGCGTCACGAGTGCACAGACAGGCTGTTCTATCTGCTATGGACAAGGCTAAACTCTCTATAGATACCACACCAGAGCAGCTAGTTGGACTGGTCTTTTCGGGATGAGGTTCCCCGACGATAACCTTTTCGGACAAAGAACTGCCGCCTGAGGGCGCAAATCATAACAAACCCGTCTACATCTCTGTGGAATGTAGAGACAAGTGGGTGCCAGTGGTTCTTGTCGACATGGGATCCGCCATTAATGTGTGCCCGTCAAGGACATCATATGCAATCGGGTTAAAGCCCGCAGACTTCGTGCAGACTACTCAAGTGATCAGAGCCTATGATAACACCAGCAGGGAGGTGATGGGGACTGTCAAAATTCAGACCCAGGTTGGTCCAGGACAACACAACATTGAATTCCATGTCTTGGACGTTCCTGCAACCTTTAATCTACTCTTGGGGCGGCCGTGGTTGCACAAAGTGAAGGCAGTCTCTTCCACTTTGCATCAGATGGTGAAATACCCCTATGGAAAAGGGAGTAGCCATTGTTTTCGGGAATTCATCGATCCATCCACCTCCGGAGGTATCTACGCCAGTCCTAGAAATTGAGCACGGCATGAAGGACGTGTTTCTGTCAGGTTTTACCTTAGCCAAGGCTAGGGTGGTGCAAAACATCATGGCTGTTAATGAGGGAGTGTATGTCAGTGCTCAATCTGTATACCTCATGAACAAGCTAAAACACATCCCCGGGATGGGATTAGGAAGGAGCGGCCGGAAGGGCATCGCAGCATTGGCCGAAGTGCCACATAACCCTCATACCTTTGGATTGGGTTATCAGCCCACCAAAGAAGATTGGATAAGAAAGGGGAAGGAAGTGGCTGGGAGAGCCAGAGCAAAGAAGGCGGGGAAGCCTTTTGACTTAATGCACCGGCCCATTCAGGGTACCCTGAACGGACGTTTCGTCCGGGAGGGGGAGGACTTTCCGTTTTGTGGCTTCCTCGAGCCGTGGCTGAACGCGGAGAAGAAGCGCGTGCCAGGCTTCGAAATTTTCTTTGACCTACAATTATCTGGGGATGATGTTGCCGAAGAGTAGACAGACCCATCAACTGAGGTTGAGCAGTATAAGGCAGTGGACTCCGAGGGCGCTGAAATTGAAATGGGGGTAGCATTGGCATGTCTACTTTCAGATCCTCCGATTGACCATAAGTGCTTGGGGGATAACTTCTCGGTTTCCATGATCGGGAATGAAACAGCTGTGGGCCTACTAGCAACTATCTTGGATGCATCTATCGCACCCTCTCTCACTTGGCAATATGAAGAGGGATTTTTGTCCAACCGTACCGGGTCAGGTAATGAGCCGGAATCTGATTCCACCGAGTCCTGTGAGTCAAAATCAGCTTCCAGCTCGACTGAGTCTGAGTCTGGTAATCCTGGGGATGATAACCCGGATGCCATAGTTTTGTCCAGGTTGTCTTTTTCTTTCTCATTTGAGTCTGTTGTAACCGAGGAATCGGACAATTTGGATGTGCTTAATGAGAATCAAATAACTGTGGTTTCTGAGTACTTTTCTGTGCTTTTGATTTGCTGTATTAACTTAGACTTTCAAAATTTTGATGAAAACGACGAGGAAGAAATTCCTCCGGTTTTGCAACGCTTAATTGAACAAGAGCAGGAGAGATTTGTTAAACCCCTAATGGATGAAATCACTACCGTGAATATTGGTACTGAGGAGGACTCGCGGCTGGTCCAGATCGGGTCCACGTTGTCTTTGGAGGAACGCGAGTGCTTAGTCGCTTTATTAAAAGATTTCAAAGATGTTTTCGTGTGGTCCTACGAAGACATGCCTGGAATCGATCCTGAGATTGTACAGCACCGGATCCCCCTTGACCCCGAGGCCCGACCTGTCAAACAGAAACTCAGGAGGATCCGCCCGGATTGGGCTCTCAAGATTAAGGAAGAGGTCACCAAGCAAATCGACGCAGGTTTCCTGCTGGTATTCGAATACCCGACTTGGTTAGCCAACATTGTTCCGGAGCCGAAGAAGGATGGCAGAATCCGAGTATGTGTAGATTTCAGGGATTTGAACAGAGTCAGTCCGAAGGATGACTTTCCCTTGTCGCATATCGATGAGTTAGTGGACTTCATAGCAAGGCATGCTTTGCTCTCATTTATGGATGGCTTCTCAGGATATAATTAGATAGTGATGGCACCAGAAGACCGGGAAAAGACTGCATTCACCACCCCGTGGGGGACATACTGCTACAGAGTAATGCTGTTTGGGTTGAAGAATGCTGGAGCTACTTATCAACGGGCCGCGACCACAATATTGCATGACATGATCCACAAAGAGGTTGAGGTGTACATGGACGACATGATTGTCAAGTCCAAAGAAAGAGAGGGCCACTACACCGCCTTGCAAAAGTTCTTTCAAAGGATCAGAGAATTCCGGTTGCGGCTAAATCCTCAGAAATGTACGTTCGGTGTTACAGCGGGAAAAATGCTGGGGTTTCTGATTACACAGAGAGGTATCGAAGTCGACCCTTCCAAAATCAAGGCCATCCTAGAAATGCCCCCACCAAAGATTGAAAAGGACGTGCGAGGCTTTCTGGGTAAAGTGCAATTCATAAGGCGGTTTATCTCAAAATTAACCTTGACTTGTGAACCACTTTTTGGTCTTCTGAAGAAAGGAAAGAAATTCCAATGGGACGGCCGATGCCAAACTGCTTTTGAACAGATCAAGGAATACTTACAGAACCCGCCTGTGTTGTCACCACCAGAGCCAGGGAAACCGTTGATATTGTACCTTTCAGTGACTGAGACTACAATGGGTTGTATGCTCGCGCAAGAATTAGAGGACAAAGTGGAAAGAGCCATCTACTATTTGAGCAAGAAGATGCTAGAGTATGAGACTCGCTACACGCCATTGGAGAAGGCTTGCTTAGCTTTGGTATGGGCTACCAGGAAGCTGCGGCACTACCTGTTAGCTCACTCTGTAATGTTGGTTTCACGACTCGATCCCATCAAATATCTTTTCGAGAAACCAGCACTTACGGGTAGGCTAGCTCGTTGGTTGCTGTTGCTCTCCGAATTCGATCTGAAGTATGTAACACGCAAGTCAGTCAAGGGAAAAGCAGTAGCAGAATTCTTAGCCGACCATCCTGTGGAAGGGGGTGAAGTAGTCGAGTACTTATTCCCAGATGAAGCCATTTTGCACATCGACGATGAAACTTGGACGATGTACTTTGACGGAGCATCAAATCAATACGGGTATGGGATAGGGGTGTTGCTGATAGCGCCTGACAATTCTCGTATCCCTCTAGCCTTCAAACTTCGGTTCAAAGTCTCGAACAACGAAGCAGAATATGAGGCATGCATTGCCGGTCTAGAAGTAGCCCTGGAACTAGGGGCAAGACGGTTGGACGTCATCGAGGACTCGAACCTTGTTGTGTCTCAAGCAAAAGGAGACTGGAAAGTCAAAGAAGAAAAGATGATGATGTATCACCAGGCCTTGGATTTGTTAATTCCTCGGTTTGAGAAGCTAAACTTTGCTCATCTACTAAGAGAGAACAACAAGTTCGCAGATTCTCTAGCAACTCTATCTTCCATGATAGACATCCCGTTTGGAGTCCGGATGCGTCCAGTCATCATTGACCAGAAATTCGCGCCAGCCAGCCTATGAGTCGATTGCTGCTATAGATGAGGTTCAGGATGAAAACCCCTGGTATTACGACATTTGGAATTTCTTGGAGTAGGAAGCATACCTGCCAGGGGTAAATGCCAAGGATAAAAGGGCAATCAGAAGAATGGCCGTTCAGTTCATCATCTGTGGGGGTAAGCTGTATAAGAGAGGTCATTTGGGAATGCATAAGCTGTGTGTCGATGCCGAATAATCAAAGCGTCTGATGGAAGCCATCCATGGAGGAGAATGCGGTGCGCATATGAACGGAGTAATGCTAGCACGGAAGATCCTCAGACAGGGTTACTACTGGTCCACCATGGAGGAGGATTGTATCGGTTTTGTCCGGCGATGTCACAAATGTCAAATTCATGCAAATCGCATAAACATTTCGCCGTCGAAGCTGTACAATATGACTTCGTCGTGGCCATTTTCAGTCTGGGGAATTGATGTGATCGGGGCTGTCACTCTGAAGGGGTCGAATGGGCATGAGTTCATCTTGGTCGCGATAGATTATTTTACAAAGTGGGTCGAGGCCCAATCCTATGCGGTGTTGAAAGCTTCACACGTTGCAAAGTTTATCAGAAACAACATCATCTGTCGCTACGGAGTCCCAAACGAGATAATTTCAGATAACGGTTCCCACTTCAAGAAGAAAGTGATTGACTTGTTGGAAAAATACAATGTGGCTTTTCATAAGTCATCTACCTATCGGCCGCAAACCAACAGAGTGGTTGAGGCCGCCAACAAGAATATCAAACACATATTGCAGAAGATGGTGGAAACCTACCGGGACTGGCCAGATAAGCTACCATTTGCTCTGTGGGGCTACCGGACTTCAATCAGAACTTCTACTGGGGCGACTCCGTATTCATTGGTTTATGGGATGGGGGTCGTTCTACCTATCGAGATTGAGGTTCCGTCATTGCGAGTATTGGCTGAGTGTCAAATAGCCGAAGCAGATTGGCAGCAGAGCAGGTTTGAGGAACTCATGCTCTTTGATGAGAGAATACTGAAAGCACTGTACCATGTTCAAGGTTATCAGCGTAGAATTGCCCGGGCTTTCAACAAGAAAGTTAAGTCCAGGAATCTAAAGGAAGGAGATTTGGTGCTCAAGGACAACCGAGCTCCCATCCACGACCCAAGGGGCAAGTTCAAACCCAATTGGACTGGTCCCTACATCATTAAGTCTATCTGGTCAGGTGAAGCTGTGGTTCTGATGGATCTAGATGGCCTAGAGTTCTCACAACCGATAAATATGGACAAGTTGAAGAAATATTACCCTTGAGAGGCTCGCTAGGCCGAAAACCCGAAAGGGTGACCTAGGCAAAACTCAGAGCACAAAAAATTTGAAATTATAAAAACTGAGCTCGCAAGGTTGAAAACCCGCAAATGGCGGCCTTGGCAAAAGTTAGAGCGTAAAAGGAGAGTGAAAATACCCGAGTGAACCCGAGCCTGAACTACGAAAGGCTTGATTCCCATCTTTGGGATACGTAGGCAACTTCATCCTGAAGGTCAGCCATAAACTTTTCCCTGATCAACTTTGTCCATTTGATCATCTCAGTTATCTTTATCTATCAGCATTCATCGTGGTCTCCGGTGCAGTGCTATTCAGACTAGGGGCAACTTTTCGTTGTTGTGCAGTGCTGTGGTACTATTCAGACTAGGGGCAACTTTCCAGTTGCTAGGATCTGGGGTTGTGCATCTCTGTGATAGATCTCAGGCGTGTCCAGTTCTGAACCATATCGAAAATGGTTTTGAAAAGTTTTAATAAAAGTTGACTTTGTTCAAATTAATCTTTTTACAACTAAGACTATTTTTGGACCAAAGTGGAAAATTTTTAGTACCCACACCCTTCAATTTCATTGATTTCAATACAGAGTTCTCCTGCTCTTGCATACAAATTGAAGTCGCTTTTTATTACATTCATAAAGAAAACTTGAAAGTACTGGTAAAGCAATAAATCCGGGGCATAAATAAGTCAGGTGTCCCTGCGCCCTCTCCCAGAGCTAGTCGAAACCTTTGATGCCAAGCTGGGCCCAATCTGTGTCTCTTCATTGAGCCAATCCAGGCACTCGTCAGACAAAGTGCAACTGAAAGTGGGAGTGGGGGCCAGGAGCTCTCTAGTCCTCCATGCTGTGGCATACCGGGCAAGCTGTGCACCTCGAACTTGGAATATGGCAGGATACCCTATCCCCTCTGGCGGGCAAGTCTGATTATGACCGAACTGGCGCTGGAACCGGAACGAAAAGTAGAACACACAGTGAGTCAAACCAATCAACTAGATCCCAGTTTGCTGAGACATGCTATAGCTCATTGCCGGGAGATTGCGCCAAGGACAGCGCCAAGCAATACGATCTGCAGACAAATTGCACATCCAGTCAAACCACCACCCCTCATCAAGGGCATCGACTAGGCGTTGTCGAAAGAAGTAGCCGCGAGCTGAGTAGACTGGGCAAGAGTCCACAACCTGCAGTTTATCCATCAACCATACCTGGAGAGGGATGAAAAATGAGAGAATAAAGAATAGAGAGATGTACGATGAGAGAAAAGTGAGAAAAGGGTTTTGTGAGAAAAAACCGAGCCTGAGGGCTGAGTGATGTGAGCAATATATACGTGAGATTGGGTGGGAAACATTACCTGTAGTAGTAGTGAACTCCCCGCAAATTTGGTCGTCTCCCGGCGATAAAAAGCATCTAAGCCCATCAGTGTCTCGGCCAATGTCATGGCGATGCAGCTCTTTCCTTCTTTCAAGCCTTGAGCAACTTCAATCAGACGAATGCTAGATCCACTAAAGCCTAGAGCAAGCAAAAAGTGAGATAGCATGCACAAGCAAAGTGCGTGTTGTCGAAAACCTTGCCAATAATGGTTGCCATGGTCACCGGCATCAGAAAAGCGATGAATCAAGCCAAGGATGTCCAGTTCCCCATTGCAGATCAGAGATCGAGTGTCATGCATGGTGAGCCCACACATATACCCTAAAGCTTGGGCGTGGCCGAAGCGAAACTGAGGCAAACTTTCTTCATGGCATTCAGATTCCATCAAAACTTGAAAATCTTCGAAAGTTGGACACACCTCTTGCCCGCCAAAGCTAAAAACATGTGTTACTGGGTTCCAAAACCTCGCCGCGGCATGAAGGAAGGGAAGGTGCAGCGGAGTACGGCTTAGCGTGAATAGTGCATTCAAGCTGAAACCTCGAAAGTTCAATTTTTCCGAGCCATCTAGAGAAGCGATCCAAGCTGTGAGATTTTCGACGAGAAATGTCTCCATTTTGGTGCAAAACTGAGATGAAATGAATCAACCACGAGGCTAGAGCTTTTAAAGAGGATAAGACACTGTTCAGGGGACACGTGTCAAAAATTTGATGGTTGCTAAGCCAGGTGGTCGGCCGGCCACCTTTTCTGGCAAGCCGGCCACCCCTCTTCCCTTAAATGCAAAAAGCTGGCCAGCCAACTCCCAAAGGTGGCCGGCCATGCTGCAAAATGTGCCTTTGGTCCTGTTCTACCCTCTAGGAGGAAGTCCCCAACATTTGCATGCATCGGGAGTGTCGAAGGCCTCTATTTCCCTCAGTTTCGGATGCGTTCCGTCACCTAGATCATCCGAAATGAATTTTGTTTATAGAGTTGTTGTTAAGTCTTGTTTATCGAGTTGTTACTTTGCTTATCGAGTTGTTGTTTTGCTTATCGAGTTGTTACTTTGATTGTCGAGCTGTTTTGATTATCAAGTCTTGTTTGTCATAATTGTCAAGCTTTGTATTTTGAGTCGTTACTCTTTATTTGAAACAACATTGTTGTGTCTTGCTTATCGAGTTGTAAACTTGCTAAGATTCTGTTATTTTCTTGGTGAGTTAAGTTGTTTAGTTTGTTGTGTCGGTTCACTACCTGCCTGGGCAAATACACCATGCACATTTCCATTCAATCTCATTTTCGTGCAAAATGATGCGATGCGATGCTAAGAACATAAAATACAACACTTTTTCAAAAAGCTGTTTCATTCCATCATGCTTCCTTTGTTACAACATTTTACAACAAGGGTACAAGTTTTACAAAAATAAAACTGCCTAACAATGTACGATGTGCTACAACTACTAGTAAAAAGGTAAATAAAGCAGGGAACAACTGTGTTGATGCTCTTAAGAGCAGGAATGAGAGGCCCTCTTCGTCCTCTTCTGCGGAACAGACTCTGCACCATCATCACCATCATTTGAGTCGGGGCTGCCATCCTCGGAACCCTTTTCAGCCTCATATCCACTACCGAAACGAGGATCGGAGCCACCCTCTCTGTCAGCGGATGTCTCTGACTGGGGATCTGTAGCCTCCTCTTCCTCCTCGCTGGGCTTCTCCTCTATGATGCGCGCCCTGTGTCCGCCTCGTCCGCGAGACGACTCCTCTCTCCCAGCTCCTCGAGAAAGGCCTAGATGGCCCAGCTCCTCGGGAAGGCCTGGATGGCCCGGCCTGTGACTGAGCATACACCGGAGGCATCTGAAAATGAAGCATGCAGTTTGAATACATCAGCCAAAACATGTATATCAGATACAGATGCAAGCAAACTACACGGAGTGGGTGCATGCAGATACAGTGTGTAAGTGTGGTGTGTCAGATGTGCTCTACACAGGTAGCCTATCAATGCAGTAAAATGTTCAAGATCAGCATATCATCAGAAGTATGATAAATTCCAGAAAACTAAAGGGTACCTGGAAACCCATGATGGACAACTGCGCCTCTCTCCGCAGGACCATGCCCTTAAGTGAGGCTACCATCCCGAGCACCTCATCCATGTAATCCCTGGGTGGCTGCAGATACAAGCTCAAGTCATCAATGAATAAACAAATGCCCAAGTATCTGTGTGATAAATGGAAAACAACGGAACATACCGGTGGTGAGTCAGGGTCACTGACATATCGGTGGCCAGGCATCGGAGGCTCTATCGGAATCGGAATCAGGGAGGTGGTCCCATATTGCCATCCCATCAACTCAGTCGGCATATCTGGCCATCCAGGATGATGATGAGTCGGAGGAATCGGGGGAACCAGTCCACCCCCACCTCTAGATGTGCCAGCCCTGCTGGTGGAAGGGACATCTGCAGCCCGAGCCCTGCTTGATGAGGGCATACCAGCAGACCTCCTCGTCGGGGTACGGACTCCCGTCAGCGGAGGCATCAAGTAGGTGTGGCGGTAGGTCGCATACTCCCCCTGCTCCAGATGTAGGAAGGCATCGGTACCTTGCATAGCATCAACGACCTCCTGGGGAGAGAGCCTATCAGCGGTCCGCATATCGTCTGGAGGCGCTGAAGGAATGTCCTGCTCAGGGTAGCCCCATACCTGACGCAAGAAGCGATCTCCCAAAAACCAGGCCCTCCCAACTGGCCCCTCGAACAAGATCCTATACCAAGAGGCCCCCCACGCTCCGGCAAAATGGAATCGGAGGTCTCTGCCTAAAGGCGCCCAGGGCTACCACGTGATCTGCGGATAACCAATGCATAAGCTGATCAGAAATTGTGAATGTGCAAGATAAATCAAAGCCATGAAAACATGGAAGACTGAGAATTCTGAAATACCTCCGACGACTGCACTGTATCGAAGTACTGTCGCAGGTAGAGGAAAGACTCCCGAGGTCTCGGCCGGTACTGGCCCTCAAATACAAGTGAATACGGGGTCGTGAGGGACGCCTCTACCTCAAGCTCAGGGGCTAGTATCGGGAAGTATGCGTAGACCCATAACTGTGAGAAACAGAGCAATAGCCATCAGAATACAGAATGCTGAGTGTAGAATGTAAGTACAAAGTGCTGAAAGCAAAGTACAAGGTACAGAATGTAAAGTGCACCGTGTGTGCAATATACAAATAATGAAAAGCAGAAATGTAAATCAAGAGGGCAGAAAGTACCTCCCAGGCCCTCCAATAGCCGCCAACCATGTTCCCCCGTCCGCGGGAGGTCACGCTCATATAGCAATAGAGGGTAGCTAAGCTGGCACCGCCCCAATCATACCGGCTAACCTGTGAAAGGTCCACTAGAGCACTCAGCAGATAAAGCCCGACAGTGTTCCCCTTATCGGAAAACAGAGTGGTGCCGAAGAGGAACATCAGGAATCCGCGAGTATACTGTGCCACATCCTCGGGAGTCTTATGCTCCATCTCCACCCTCCTGAAATAGGAAGAGAACCAGGTGTATCGGACTCTGCCCGAAGATCTGTCAACTGGCGGGCGAGCCCCCAATAAATATATCCAAGCGGCCTCCCATTGGCCCATGTCCTCATCATATGGAATGGCTCAGCCTCCCACATCAAGGCCCGTCAGTACGGCGAAGTCAAATGGGGTCATGGTCATGTCCCCGGTGGCAGAGAAATGGAAAGAGTTGGTGGTGTCCCACCATCTCTCTACCAAAGCACCCATCAGTGTCCTACTAGCAGGACAGCGAGAGATCCCGGTGCAAAAGGGCCCAAACCCTGCCACGTCCACCAAATCCCGGACAGCCTCCGGGAGCTCCGTGTACCACTCTCTCGCCGAGATAGGGCCATATTCTCGCGCACTACAAGAAGTCACCTGCATCCAGGATGAACAAGCTGCGTGCAAATGAAATGAATAAGCTGCGTGCAAATGATATGTATGAACTGTGTGCAAAATTGAATCAGATACAGAATCTGGGCTGCATGTTCAGAAAATTCAAAGTTCGGGCTGTGTGTTCGACATCAAGTATTTGGGCTGCGTGTTCAACTCTTAATTAGTATGGGCTGTGTGTTCATCTCAAAGTTCGAGCTGTGTGTTCAACGTCAAGTATTTGAGCTATGTGTTCAGATTTCAGAATCAGTGGGCTGTGTGTTCATCTCAAAGTTTGGGCTGCGTGTTCAACTCTCAATCAGTGTGTGTTGTGTGTTCACAATCAGAAAAATGGGCTGTGTGTTCATCATCAAAGTTCGAGCTGTGTGTTCAACATCAAGTATTTGAGCTGTGTGTTCAGATTTCAGAATCAGTGGGCTGTGTGTTCATCTCAAAGTTTGGGCTACGTGTTCAACTCTCAATCAGTGTGTGCTGTGTGTTCACCTCAACAACGAGCTGTGTGTTCAACATCAAGTATTTGAGCTGTGTGTTCAAATTTCAAAATCAGTGGGCTGTGTGTTCATCTCAAAGTTTGGGCTGCGTGTTCGACTTCTACCAAGTGTGTGCTGTGTGTTCACAATCAATCTACGGGCTGCGTGTCCAGAAAGTTAGAGTGTTTGAACTGTATGTTCAAGATGCAAACGGAATACGGTGCTATGAACTAAACATTCAAAACAAGCTGTGTGCTTGAGTGGGCAGATAAACATAGCGAAGGCACGAAATACACAGAAAATGTAGAATACATTGCAGAAAATGTAAAAGTGAAGTAAATACCTCTCGTGCCTCATGAGAGAGGTGGGACTCCGGCTCTCGCAAAAGTAGATCCCTAGGCGCTCGATCATCGAAATTAGTAAAATGGTAGAAAACCGCCTGCGGAAGGACGTGCTCCTGAGGATGGTACCTCTCGAGATCAAACGGCCGAACTCTCAGGGGCAAGGACATGATATCCGGCTCACCCACGGCACCTGGAGAACCTCCACCATGAGGGAAATGACCAGCCATCTCGAAAAATCTGCAAAAAGGAGCAAAAATGAGTGAAATGAGCCAAAATTAGAAAAAGTCAACAAAAGTCAACTCTCGGGATATGAAAAAGTCAACAAAAGTCAACCCCGAGAAAATCTTCCAAATGTTGAGACAAACTTACCCCAAGTGGTGAAAATGAGAAAAGAAGCACCGAAATCCAAATTTAATGGGTTCAAAGTGACGAAAACTAAAAGATTTCGCGAAAACAACTTGCGTGGGGCGTTGGAAAACGCGTATGGAGCGCAGATCTGAGAGGGAAAATGCTCTAGGAAGGTAGAGAGGCTGATTTTGGAGCTGAAGTTATGAGGAAAAGGTGTTTGACCGAGTGTTTTTAAAGAAAAGAGAGCAAAAGGACCAAACTGCCCTGGATCTGGGCTAAGTGGCCGGCCGACCACCTTTTCTGGCAGGCCGGCCATCCCTCTCCCTCACCCCTAGCCGGCAGCCTCCTCCTTGGGCCAAACATGGCCGGTGGTGTTCCCAAGGTGGTCTCCAAGCTCTCTGCAAATTTTGGTGATGATTGGAGTCTCCGGCACCCGAGAAAGTACAAGGAAAGTGCACTTTTTGTCGCAAAATCCCTCCGCGGGAACTTCAACTCCAACTTTCAATGTGTGTTTCATCATTACTCGCCGAGAGCAAGATGTATCCTTTTTGAATATGTTGTGACCCCTCCGGGAGGTAAATCGGAGGTCGCGATTGAGCCACCCTCGTCGAAACTTGCACTGCTGTGCTCGTTGTTTCGTTCCAAAATGTGCATTCGAGTTCACACTTACCTTGCATTGTTATGCACGTAACTTGCATTCTCATGCACACCACTTGCATCGTTCTGCACGTTTCACAGGTATTGTCATACCCACATGCTTAAGATCGCGTTGTCACGCATGTCGCATTGCTATGCACTCACCCATCAACACCGCATTTGTCTGCGCTCGATATCACACTGAACATATGTTGCTATGTTGTGCTTGTTGAGTTTCTTCCTTTTTTCAGGCACGATATTGTATGTACGGTTCATTTGAGGCTGGTGCGACCAGACGAGCCACACAGATATTGTATCTTCTCCGTGTGAGACGTAGCGAGAATCCAATGATTCTCCGCATTCTTTAATTGCAAAAAACGTAGTATTGCTTTGCATTCTTGCTTAAAACTGTTGCATCTATTGTGAATATTTGCTTCATTACAGCTTGCTGCTTCGCATGATCATTGAGTTACATTCGGCTTTGTGCATGTCGCTTTGCATTTTGCCCCCTGCTTGCGGGCACATTTCTTTGTTATCTAGTATGTTTGTCTAAGTCTTCGGCCTTGTCAAAAATGGGTCGTCTCTGGGCTTTGACATTCACTCCCGTTACTTATGACTTTCGAGTTCTGTCAAAGAGGGGCAACTGTAGACACCCCATTTTTGACCGACCTTAAGACTCAGACGTCACCGATTGAGCACTTGGTGATGTTGCATATTGTGCTCGTTCTGAAGTTGCGGAGTTTCGGCTGCGAGCCTCGCCTCCGGACTTCCGGACTCCTTAGTGCCTTGCCTCGGTTTGTGAACCAGGCCCCGTTTTCTCCATTTTCTCTTCCTAAAGGGAGGGAGAGGTCTCGTAGATCATCTCTCAGTGGCCGTAGGCTACGTTTCGTGGTCGTAGGCCATTTTTCCCGTTTGGAGCCCGGTTCTCGATTTTCGGAGCCGTCGGCCGTGTGCTCGGTTCGGGACCGCTTAATCACCTCCGTTTGCTCCAATTTTTGGTATACACCTTAGTTCCTCCTTTTTTAGGGACACTGTGGCTCGAGAGACCGATTTCGTGGTCAAACGCCACCTCCGGTGCTTAACAGTCAGTTTTCGGGGCCCTAAGCTGCGCGTTTTGGGCCCCGAACCTTCGTTTTACATCGGTTTGGGTCCATTTTTGGCAGGGACCTTATTTTCATTGTTAGGAAGGTTGTAGAAGGGTGGGAGGCCAGTAATTGTTCTGAAGACCAGCTTTATTCCTTCATCGCTCTTCATCGCCCGTTTTCTTCACTAGAAAGCTGACTTTTTCCATCCCCGGGCCACTTTTTATGACTTTCCACCACACCATTGTGTTGTACACACTTGGGAGGCCACGACCATGGGTTGGCCAGCCATCAACTCTTCCTGACCCTTTTGAACCTTTTTAAAAAGTTGGTTTTTCTCTCTCTTGGGTCACATTTCCTGGTTTTTCTCTACATAGCTGTGTTGTACACACATGGGAGGCCACCTTTTGGGGGTGGCCGGCCAACAAATCTCCTTAATGTTTTTGACCCTGGCCGGCTGGCTAGGGGAGGTGGTCGGCCAGCCACCTGAACCCTCTGAACCTAGCCAGCCAGAATCCTCTCTCCTGGTTCCTTACAGTTGTACCCTCTGTTTTCCTCCAGACCCTTGCCCGGGGATCTGCCCTTTTGGGGGGGAAATTTGAATTTGATTTTCCCCCCCTTTTCCTCCACTCCTTTCCCTATAAAACCAGCCCCCCGGCTCCATTTTGAAGGGTTACAAAAATTGTTTGGAGCCTTTACATACAAGCCTCCATCTCTCTCTCCAACCCTCCAAACCCTAAGCTTCTTGCACTATTTACCCTACAACTCATAGCACCACACCTCCAAACTTCATTCCAGCCCTTTGAAGCTGATTTCCAGAGGTTGAGAGCTCACAAATTTGGTCCAAAAGTTGCTGAAGTTTGGTTCTACAAGGGTGAGTCTCCTTTCTCCATTTTCCAGTCTTTTCTTGCTCCATTTATAAGCCTTATTTTCTTACATTTTTCGGCTCCAACCCAAACTATAAATAGTCTTATTTTGAGCTTGTCTTCATGTTTGATCAAGGGTCTTTCTCTTTTTGAAGCCACCTGCTACCCCTTTCCCTATATCTCTCTTTTATGGCTATTTCTTGCATGATATATTAGCCTTATTTTTTAGCATTTCTGGGCTTCGAGCCAAACTGTAAAATGTCTTGTTTTGAGCCCCTCTTCAACTTTGTTGAAGGGCTCTCCTCTTTTTGAGGCCATCTACTACCACTTGTCTACTATCTCTCTTTGTAGGCCCATTTTTGCATGATAGTTTAGCCCTACTTGTGCTTATTTTCGAGACTTGATATAAACTGTAAAGTGCCTTTTTCTTAGCCCCTCTTCAACTTTGTTGAAGGGATCTTGGCCATTTGGGACCATCCACTGTCCCTTGTCTCTAATATCTCTTTTACGACCATTTTTGCATGATAGATTAGCCCTATTTGTGTTCATTTTTGAGAGTTGTCATAAACTGAAAAATATCTTGTTTTAATCTCATATTCAATTTTGTTTAAGGTCCCATTTTTTTTAAGGTCACATGCCTCCTTGTATGCTTGATTGTCTCTTGTGTTGAGTCCTACACCTAAGCACTTGTTGCATGCTTTGTTTGGCCATCTAGCCACTGAAATCCGGTGGATTTTCAGTGGCTAACACACTGTTTTGAGTCTCCAAATCAGAGGGGGATGACCCCCCTCTCACCTTGACTTGTTTGATGGTCATTTTGGCCTTCCAAAGGGACCCCTCTTCGCATGCTTCTTAGCCACTTTTCAGGCCCAATTTGGTTAGTTTTGGAGCTATCATATTTGATTTCCAAAGTTTTTTGTGCCATGCTAAGTGTCCTCGATGCATGTGCTTAATAACCCCTTTGTATGAACTCCAAAGGAGCCCCTCATTTGTGCATGTGTTGGCAGCCTTTCCATGTTTATTTGGGCATATTTTGGCATGTTTTGTTCACTGATTTTGGCTGGTTTGATGAGTTCTCACTTGCTTCATATACTTGCCATGTAATCCATGTTTACTAGTCAAAATTGCATGATATGTTAGTCCATCTTGCTAGCACCTTTTGGCCATGCTTTGAACTAGAAATGTTCATGTTTTGGAACTGCCTTGGTTCTGTCTTTATGCTTCATGATCAAATAATGCATGCTTTGTATAGCTATAGGCCAATGCATGTGCCTAGTTTTGTGTTTCGGGACCATCTCATGCATCGGGTGCCATGTTTCCATGTGTCGGGGCCATTTTGCATCACATTTCAGTGCTGGAATTTGCAAGCTTGTATGCCATGTTTCATGCCTTGCCATGCTTTGTTAGAGTGGCATTTGATGCCTTAGGTTCGGTCCTCAGTTTGCGTGCATGCGTGCACGCATCTCGAGTGTCTCATTTTCATCTTATGGCCGCTGATGTGAGTGTGGCTAAGGTCCACTCATGTTGGCATGAGTCCATCATGCATTGTGTATGCCATTTCATTTCATAGCATTGCGTATGCTAGGTCGCATGTTAGAACATTGTGTATGTCATGTTACATCGAGCATTGTGTATGCCATTTCATAGCATTGTGTATGCTAGGCTGTATATTAGTTGCATTCATGCATGTCATGCATATTGCATTATGTTTGGGATAGGAGTTAGCCCGAGCTCGGGAAACGAGGGACGTTTCGTACTTTGAGTGACGGGACGTGTCTCAATTCCCAGTCGCCGACACTCCGGATTATCCATGATGGAGTTTAGGCCTTGTTGTGTTTATGTGTGCATTCATTCCATATTGAGTCATGCGATTCGACTCCTCGGCCATCATGCATCGAGATGTGCGATTGGTGGCACGAGGATCGAAGACTACGCTCCCTGAAGAGTAGTCAAGCATACATATGTGAAAATACATTGCCATGCCCCTTTCCTGCTCTCTGTTGCAGCAAATCAAAAACCGGCAATCTTTTGGGGCTTCGCGCAACATTTCGGGCTTAATTGTAAACAAAGGCTAATCGGGGCGTCGCAATGGATTTCCACGCCAAGTAACCCGAGCATGCATCATTCATCATTTGGAACAGAGCCGAGGCGGTCCATGGATTTACGTGCCATTTATTACTTTCCTAGATTAATTTGCTTATTAATTAGGTTTTTGTACTTATTGGGACTGTATTATTTATTTGGGACTGTATATTATTTTGGACCTTCCAAGCAAGGGCAATGTTGTAATAAGTGTGTGTGTGTGTGTGTGTGATGTATGTCTTCCAATCACACGTCTTTCTCCCTTTTATTTACCAGTTTATGATGGTTAGATTAGGGCATGTTTCAATTAGCATACAGTATGATAGCATGTTTGCATTCATTCATCTGTTTTGCATGCATCGGGCTCGGCGCATCATACTCACTACATTGTATTTCAATTCCAAGTTAAATACTTGTTAGTTGTTGTAGACAGGCCCGTGGGGGGACCTCGCTACAGCTCGGACTCGATTTGTTGTCACGGTTCTTAATCTTGAACCAAAGAGTCCAAATCCGGCAAATCGTTTTGAGAAAACAATTTTTTGAAAGAAGTGCCAAACATGGACTGCTTTGCCAGATATAGAGTCGCCACCTAAATATTTTATTTTTAGAAAATTTAGGAAACCCTGACTCGTTGCCTAAGGCCGCGTGTCCGTCATCACCAAAGTTGCCTCGGCTCGGGAACTTGGGTACGATTGGGGAAGGTCACTTCGTGAGCACCCCCGCTCGCTCGGTCAAAGACTGGCCTCTACTACCCATGATATCTAGTTTTGAAAACATTGTGTGCTCTTATTCCGGTTATTAGCCTAGATTTATTATGTGATGCGCACAACATACAAGTATAGATCGGGTCGCCTGAATTGGAACAAAACATTTCATGTTTGTTTTTGAAAATGGTTTGCTACTCGCAAGTAGGATTAAAATACGGATTTTGCCACCCTCGGGTGGGCTTAGAAAACATGATTTTGCCACTGTCTAGTGGGTTTAAAACAAACATTTGATGAATTGTTCCAATCCAAACAACCCAACCTTCACCCACAGGCATTCAAGGCAGTTATATCACATAAGCAAATAGCCTCATGGTAAGCATGCTATTCATGGCAGTCACTCACACGCATGTAAGGATGCTAAAGCATAAAAACTCACTGAGTACTCCAAGCCAAAACAAAAACCGATTAGAAATCCATGCATGATCCTAAGTATACAGAAATGCCTAATGCAACACATGCAAAAATGCAACTATAGCAGGCTCGGCTATTCTAAACATGGCATATGGAATGCTAAAGCTAACATGTATTCAACTTGGAATTGAAATACAAATGCAGTTAGTATGATGCGCCGAGCCCGGTGCATGCAAAACAGATGAATGAATGCAACATGCTATCATACTGTATGCTAATCGAAACATGCCCTAATCTAACCATCATAAGCAGGTAAATAAAAGGGAAGAAAGACGTGGGGTTGGAAGACATACATCACAATCACCCACACTTATTACAATTATGCCCTCGCACAGAGGGTCCGAATAAATATACAGTCCCGAATAAAAGAATAGTACAGTCCAAATAATACAGTCCAAAATGTGTACAAATTCCTAATTAATTTAAAAATTAAGAAAATAATAAACTGCCATGCAAGCCAGGGACTGCCTTGATTCTGATGAATGATGTATGTTTAGGCTGCCTTGCGGGGAAATCCACTGGGATGCCCTAATTAGCCTCTGTTTTGCAATTGTTCTTGGAAAGCGCGCCAAGCCTCGAAAGACTGCTGATTCTTGATTTTGCTGCAACAGAGAGCAGGAAAGGGGCATAGCAATGTATTTTCACAAATGTATGCATGCCTCGATCCTCGTGCCACCAATCACGCATCTCAATGCATAATGGCCGAGGAATCGAATTGCACAACTCAATATAGAATGAATGCACATGAAAACTCAACTAGACCCAACTCCATCACGGATAATCCGGAGTGTCGGTGACTGGGGAATTGAGATACGTTCCGTCACTCGGAGTACGAAAGACACCTCGTTTCCCGTGCCCGGGCTAACTCCTATCTCGAACACAATGCAATATGCATGACATTCATGAAATGCTACTAAGATACAACCTAAAATGCACAATGCTATGAAATTGCATACACAATGCACGAGGTAACGTGGTATACACAATGCGCTAACATACAATCCTAGCATACGCAACGCTATGGAATGAAATGGCATACACAATGCGATATGGACTTACACTAACACAAGTGGACCTCAGCCACACTCACATAAGAGGCCATTAGATGAAAATGAGACAACTCGAGATGCGTGCACGCGTGCACGTAAACCGAGGACCGAACCTACGGCACGGAATGCCACTCTAACAAGACATAGCAAAACATGGAATATGGCATACTATCATGCAAATTTCAGAGGCAAAATGAGATGTAAAACAGCCCCGAAACATGGTAAAATGGTACTCAATGCATGGAACGAGTCCCGAAACATGAATTTTGGCGCATGAAATGGCCTATAGCTATGCAATGCATGCAATATTTGAACATGAAGTGTAAATAAAGAAGCAAGGTAGGCCCAAAAAAAGCATGTTTACAGTTTTAAGCAAGGCCAAACAGTGAGCACAAATGGGGCTAAGCTAGCATACAAAAATGGCCCCGAAAGCAAGATATTGAAGCAACTCACAGATGCTGGCCCCGAACAGAGAAGGGGCCTTCTACAATATTGAAGAGGGGCCAAAAATATGATATTTACAGTTTATGAAAAACCTCAAAAATAGATACAAGTATGCTCAAAATGCTATGCAAAATAAGGGCCAAAATGGAGATAAAGAGGCAACTGATACATGCTGGTCCCAAACAGGTAAGGGCCCTTCAACAATGTTGAAGAGGGGCCCAAAATATGACTTTTTACAGTTGATGACCGAGCCCAAAATAGTGTACAACTATGCTCAAAATGCAATGCAAGATATGGCCTAAAAGAGAGGCTACAACACAAAGTATACAAATGGTGCTCCAAACAGCAATAGACCCTTAATGAAACATCGATAGGGGGTCAAAACAAGGCTATTTTCAGTTCAGACCAAGGTCCAAAAATAGAAGCTCAATAGGCTAATAAATCATGCAAAAATGGGACCAAAAGATGGATATCAAAGCAAGTGAGACATGGAGGATTCAAACAGTGATGAGCCCTTCTACAATGTTGAAGAAGGACTCAAAATAAGCCTATTTACAGTTTACAATATGCTTCAAAACAGATTACACATGAGCCTAAAATACTACACAAGAAATAGGCATACAAGAGGGATAATGAAGCAAGTGCAAAATGTGGGCCTCAAACAGTGAGAGGCCCTTAATGAAAGATGAAATAGAGCTAAAAAAACACTACTTTCAGTTATGGCCGGAGCTCAAATGTACAAGCAAGAAGGGCTAAGAAATTATACCAAAATGAGCTAGAAAAGAGGGAAATGTTGCTCACCCTTGAAGACCAATCATTTGCTGCCTCTTGGACCAAGAAATGCTGCCTCCTAGCCTCTGAGAAGACCCTCCTAGCTGCTGGAATGGAGTGGTGGTGTGGTACTAGGTGGTGGTGAAGAAATGAGTGTAGGACTTGAGAGGTTTGAAGCTTGGAAGTGTAGAGATATGGGAGATATGCATACAAGGCTTAAAGGCAAAATTTTCCAACCCCTAAACACAGCTAGGGAGCCTGGTTTTATAGAAAAAAGGGGGTGAAAAAGAGGGGGAAAAATGGGCGGGAAAACTAATTCAAGTTTCCCCCCAAAAGGCCAAACCCTCGGACATGGGTGAAGTGCAAAACAAAATACATGGCTAGAACACACTTGGGAGGGGGATAATGGTCGGCTAGTTTAAAAGGGTAAAAAAAGTCATTTTTTTTAGATAAGTGGCCGGCCGGCTACTTTTTCTGGATTTTCTGGCCGGCCAGCTACTTTTTCTGGCTTTTCTGGCCGGCCAACTACATTAGGGACAAAAAAAGTGGGCTTCCGAAAAGAAAAGTGGCCGGTGGATGATTGGGAAATCCAAATGTGGCCGTTCAAGTGTCCAAATTGAAGCCCCGGAAGTTAGCTTTCCAATGGCGCAAACCGTGCATCAAAATTCCTCCTATGGAAAACGTTATACCCGTTTCCGTGAAGCCGCGCAGATTTGGTCCCAACTGGAGTGATACCCTACTTCAATCAACCGTATCTCCTCTATCCGGAATTGGATTTAGGAGATTCTTGAGTGAAAAATGAAGCCCCAGAAGTCTTATTTCCAACGGTGGTGGCCTCATAGCTTGATTCCAAGTATGCGAAAGAATAGGCCCGATTCGGTGAGGGCTGTCCGATTCTCTCTTAACAATTCATGCCCATTTTCTCCCCCAACTGGATTTCTTTCTTCTTCTCCTCTTTTCTTTAACTTCAAGCCCCTAAGTAAGGTGTTTTGAAAGATTTTTCTAAGATTTCATCTCTCTTTCATTCATTCCCACTTTGTCCTTGCTCGGTTTACCAAAAAGCGCAACATTTGACAAAATACGAGCCTCGGAACATCGTAAAAACTTTATTTTCAAAATGTTTTGAAATAGAGGGTTTTAAGATCTAAAATCTTTTGATCAAGATTGTTTTGGTCCGAAAGGGGTATGAGGCTGAGGTTTGACTCTCTTTTTGCCAAAGAAATTGAACCTTTACCCCTTCACATCTTTTATCACCGAGCAAACCATCAGTCGCGTCCAAGTCTTATGGACGGTCAAAAATGGGGTGTCTACAGTTGCCCCTCTTCGACAGAACTCGGAAGTCAAGAAGTGACGGGAGTGAATGTCAAAGCCCAGAGACGACCCATTTTTGACAAGGCCGATGACTTGGACAAACAAGCAAAATATAGATAAATAAATGGTTGTGCCCGCAGGCTGCCTACGTATCCCCTTGCAAGGAATCAAACCAGCGTAGTTCAGGGGCAGGATGCAAAATGATATGCAGGAAGATTTTGATAATTGGACTTACACGCTACGCGAAGCCATTTTTGAAAATTGGACTTATATGCTACGCGAAGCCGGTTTGAAAATTGGACTTATACGCTACGCGAAGCCGGTTTGAAAATTGGACTTACATGCTACGCGAAGCCGGTTTGAAAATTGAGGATTCATGCAATGCACTGTAATGTAGTGGCTAAAATGCAATGTAATAGCTAAGAGGTAAAGGTACCTTACAGGGGTAATTGGCAATGACTTACCTCATGCTGTTGGGGATCTCTCGCTTCTTCTTGATTGAACCGCATGTACTACTTTTCTCCCTGACTATGGTCGCAGCTTTCCCTATTCTCCAACAGGGTGACAGACTAGGTTGGATCAGTATCCAGAATTGAGGTGCATACAGATGCTATCTCAATCTATGGGGCTGCCATATAGATTTCAAGCCGAGGATATACCCCTGGGTATTTAAACCAGACTTTAGTCTCGGAAATCCCAAACCTTTGTGTTCTAGGCATGAGCCATTCGAACTCTAGTTGCCACCGTCTCAGTTGGTCTCCTAGGAACTCACCGCAAACACAGGCAGGTGGCTATACCAGACCACCGGAAGTCGTTCGGGCATGATAAACACCAAAGGAATTGCACCTTTAGAGGATTTAAGGTCTCCTAGACCGGAGAGTGCACAAGATAGTGTGAGTAGGGTGAATGCATAAAGCAGTGTGATACAGGTAAAGTGCGCAAGATAGCGCGATGCAATGTACTAACAAGTGCAGGTGAGATGCGCAAGATAGCACGATAAAATGCATGCACAATGCAAGTAATGTGCACAAAATAGTGCGATGCGCAAAATAGCGCGAGTGAAATGTAATGCACTAACAAGTGCGGGTGGGACATGCAAGATAGCGTGATAAAATGCATGCACAATGCAAATAATGTGCACAAAATAGTGCGATGTGCAAAATAGCGCGAGTGAAATGTAATGCACTAACAAGTGCAGGTGGGACGCGCAAGATAGCGCGAATGATACAATGCACAAAATAGTGCGATATGCTAAACAGCGCGATTGATTTGAAATGCACAAGATAGTGCGATGTGATATGCAAAGCACAGGACAGTGCGATTGAGGTGCGCAAAATAGCGCGAATGTAAACTGCACAAAACAGTGCGATTGAGGTGCGCAAAATAGCGCGAATGATAAACTGCACAGAACAATGCGATGCGCAAAATAGCACGAATGTAAACTGCGCAAGATAGCGCGAATGATAAACTGCACAAAACAGTGCGATTAAGGTGCGCAAGATAACGCGAATGATAAACTGCAACAAAAATAGTGCGATGTGCAAAATAGCACGAATGTAAACTGCACAGAACAGTGCAATGGAGGTGCGCAAAATAGCGCGATTGATTTGAAATGCACAAGATAGTGCGATACGCTAAACAGCGCGATTGATTTGAAATGCACTAAACAGCGCGATACGCTAAATAGCGTGAGTGATTTGAAATGCACAAGATAGTGCGAGTGAGATACAACCACAAGATGCACAAGACAAGGCTAGTGAGATACAAAGTGTAAGTGCACAAGATAGTGCGAACGAGATAAAATGCACAAAAAAAAGCGCGATAAAATGCATCTTCTATGCAAGTATGGGGGCATTTTCTATGCAATAGATACAAGCATTTTCTATGCAAGAATCATAACGATACGCGGCACGCATGCAACAACAGTGTATATGAAAGTTCACATTCTATGTAATAGAGGAGCATCAAATATGTACTCTGGTGCCTCTTATTTGCTTCTTAGAGGACTTCACAACATACTCAGCTCAAAAGGGCACACCCTATTCAAATTGGCGAGAGATAACATCTGCATGTGAAACCCTCTGGTGCTGCTTGGACTGCCATTCTAACTTGAAGCAGGCTTACACTTGGGGTCGAGACACACTCATACTCCAGAGAAATGGCGAGGCCTGAGAAGCTGCACCTGGAATGCAGTCTCGGATTTTGCTAAAGTTGAAACATGCTAAGATGCTCCAAATTTTACCTCTTTTCTTTTGCTTTGCAGTCCGGAGCCTAAATAGCTTCAGATAGGTTCTTGCTTTACTATTCTGACATGACCTGGGTTGAACCCTGCGGCTTTATGAAAGAACCAATTCTGTTTTGCACAAATGTGGAGAATGGCACAGCACTCTGAGCACAGGATGATTTTTCTTTTGAAAATGAGAAAAGGATTCTCAACCGCGTATTGAGCCTACAACTGACCACAGCCAAAACGTCTCAACACAAAAAAAACAAAAGGTAAACGACCTAAACACAACGAGACACACTCGGGACGACTCAAAGCAGGAATCGAGACAAACAAAACAAAAGACACGACACATAGATGTATACAGGGAGCCTGTTTCACCGGGTATTGTTTCCTACCATTTCTTATTTGTGTCTCTCACATCGCTCGGCACTCAATCTCTTGTTTTCTGAAAAAGCCCTTTTCTCACTTTTTCTCTCATCGCACATCTCTCTATTCTTCAATCTCTCATTTTTCAATCCCTCCCCTGGGTGGTTGATGGATAAATAGGAAGTTGCGGGCTCTTGCCCTTAGCATGCTGCTAGATTCTCTTTCTTCCGCTCACAGCTAGTGAATTCCTCCCATAGAAGGGTTGCGCTACAACTGGGTGTGTAGCAAATCTGCAGCTAGCATCGGTTTTGCTGGGGAGTTTGGACGTGATAAGATCTGTCCAGATGATGGAGTGGAATATCTTGCCCCATTCCAGTTCGCGCTTCGCACTTGGCTTGATACCTCGCTGCTTGGAGGGTGAGAGAGCCTTCAGCACTTCGTTGTTAGCTTCAGTTGTGCCCTTTTTTGGCAAGTAGAGTGCCCTTTCCGGCAAGTATTTTGTCAAAGGGGAAAAGACAGAACACCTGACTCAACTGTGCCCTTAGTTCATCATTTTGACCATTTTTGTCTTTGCTTTCTACTAAAACAGTTTTGACCAAAATGAGAGTTAGATTAACATGCTTGTTCGATTTTTGATTTAAAATCATGCAAGTTAGGCTATGAGCACTGAAAATTTTCTTTTTTTTTGGGTCCATGAAAAGGGTCCAGTTTTGGAAAAGATAGAATGATTTTCGAGAAAATAGTCAACCTCAGTAAAAATTCTCAAAAACTATTTTGCAAACGGCCATTGCTCAACGAGTATGAAACCTACTTCTGAGATGCGCAACCTTGGATCCAAAGGAAAACTGCCCCGTGCTTGAAGAGAGCTGCATGGCAACGGAAAGTTGCCCCTTGTTTGAACGACACTGCGGCGCATTGAATGGCGACGGAAAGCTACCCCTTGTTTGAATGGCACCGCGGCGCATTGAATGGCAACGGAAAGTTGCCCCTTGTTTGAATGGCACCGCAGCGCATTGTAATCAGTCCTCGGAGCGACGAACACAACCGGACTCTCGGATACAGAGAAGGCAAAGATGATCAAAACCATTACATGGACACAATCGAATTTGAATTGTTTTACGGCTGGACTTCAGAATGTAGTTGCCTACGTATCCCAAAGATGGGAATCAAGCCTTACGTAGTTCGGGGTTAAGGTACACTCGGGTATTTAACCTCTCCTTTTTATGCCCTAACTTTTGCCAAGGCGCCTGTTGCAGGTTTTCAACCTTGCGAGCTTTGTCTTTCTTTTCTTTTCATTTTCATTTCTTTTCTTCTTTTTTCTTTTTTCCTCTTTTCTTTTTTTTTTTTTGTTCTTTTTCTTGCTCTAACTTTTGCTTGGGTCGCCCTTCCGGGTTTTCGGCCCAGCGAGCCTCTCAAAGGGTAAAAGTGTAGCTTGGTCCATGCCAAATGGTTGTAAGGTTTTGAGGCCATCCGTATCCAGGAGAGTGGCTGTTGATTTGCAAGAGGACTCATCTTCGGCTCTTCGAGCACATCTGACATCTTTGCCCCTAGTTCGAAGGGTACTTATGTTCTAGCTTTGCAAGCTTCTTCTGATCTTCTTGATCTGACTTTCCTGGCCTCTTGTTCGAGGGTTGCTTCAAATCTGGCCACACAGGCCTCACATTGTAGTTGACCATTGAACATTCTGAATCCCAGTTCAAGGTTTGAAAGTGAGGGGTCGAGTCTCGAGGTTGAGAGCGATCCTAAGCTGTAAAATCTTAAGAGCGATTCTACACAGGTCTTCGCAGAACCGCGCAAAACATTTTTTGAAAGTTTTTAAGAAAGCGACAAATCGCTCGCGCTGAAGACAGTGTAGGATCAATCTGGATCAAGCCAGGATCCTTCCCAGTACTCACACTAACAAGCATGATTTCATGCATTAAGGGCTTGACATGCCTCTCTTTCTCTCAATTGATCAAAATTTTGCAAAACCCGAGGAATTCCCTCCTCTTCGTTTTCACCGCAGTGTTCAAAAAGCTTTGAAAAACTTAGGTCGTTACAACGACTTCAAGGCACAGAAAAGACAGAGTTCTTAGTCAAATACTGTCATCTCATTCAGAACTTCCGGCATAACTGGCACAAGGCAGAATCGAACACAAGGATGTGAAAATCACTGCTGTTCATTCAAAGTCTGCTGGCACAACTAGCTCCCTGGCAGAAACAGACTCAAAACAAAATGAAAAGACAAACACAAAACAAAATGGTGATGCTCGAGGTAACACCCCCGGAATCACCCAACTCCTATACAACAGGACTGACTCGATACAACAAGACAGACCCAAAACAAAAGAGACTGACTCAAAACAAAAAGACAGACTCAAAACAAATCAACAAAACTGACCCAACACCCAAGTCAGAAAGCACAAAAACTGGTATTTGCACATTGCTCAGAACAGTGCGTGCCATTCCCACGTCTGGAGTTAATCGAGCGCCGCCCGCAGGTGGTTCATCCCCCGTTCACATAACATTATCCCCCAAGTTCACTAACCCAATGCCGATAGACTTTGCTGAGCTCGGTGGGAGGATGACCCCGTTGTCAAATAAATCCTGTACTTCATGGTGAAGACGGAAGCAGTCGTCGGTAGTATGGCCAGTTTGCTGATGGTATGCGCAGTACTGGGTAGCATCATGCGTAGCCGGAAGAGGGTTCGGGAGAGGCCGAGGCTCAAGGGGTTTGAGATGGCCTTGTCCAACAAGGATTTGGAGAGCTTTGGACAAAGGCATATAGAGGGCGTGGAAGACCCTCCAACCTCGGGGTTGGTACTTCTGGGTTTGTGGATTTTTGCTGGACGCACCAGGAAAGGGATTGGCAGGTGCTGGCCTGGCTTACTGATCTCTTCCGAGTGGAGGGTTAGAGCTAACAGGATTGCCTCTGGTATAACGGCCCTTCTCCCGGTTTTCCCTTTGATTTAGACTGCCCCCAACTTGAGTGGCGAAAATGTCGTCCACAATTTTTGCAACAACTGCGAGCACTCGCTCTTTGTTCAGTCCATCGGCTTTCAAAGCCTCAACAGCCAACAGAAGATGTTCATGGGGATCCATGCCCGCCCCTACCTTGTTCTTTCCACTCGCCTCCACTTTGCCAAGGGATTGGCCTTCCTCAAATGCAGCCCGTCCCAAGACTGGGGGGCCTTTTGACATGAAATTCCCAGTGTGTGGTGTGGTCGATGATGGAGCCAATGTCCCGGAGGCCAGATCGGTCACAGTTCTTTGAAGATCTTCAATCATTCTCTTTAGCTCAGAAGTAGTGGGCTCACGGGTTTGAGATGATTGGGGTCTAGGTGCATCCGTCATGCATAAGTCCATGCTTTCTGGGATAAACACCTCAGGCTTGGGTAGATGGGCCGGGGTGATGTATATGCTGGGGTCGAAGGTGGATGGTAGTGTATGGATGAGGTTGAGGTAGGCAGGAGATGTTTGGTCATTGGGGTCTGAAGGTGGAGCTATTGTCCGGTTGTCGATGAGATTTTGGACCTCATGACGAAGGCGGTAGCAACGGTCGGTGCCATGGCCGCGCTGCTGATGGTACATACAGTACTTGGAGGGGTTATGTCTGGCTGGGAGTGGGTCGGGAAGAGGTTGAGGATCGAGGGGTTTGAGATGCCCTTTTTCCATAAGGAGTTTTAGTGCGCTAGTCAGGCTCATATGGAGGGGGGTGAAAGTTCTGCCCTGAGCTTGGGCTGGGCTGGCTGGTCGTAGGCTTGGTTTGGCAAAAGGGTTGGCTATGACGACTGTATTGATTTCAGTGGGTTCGAGAATAGTGCTACTTCCGGCATTGGTACTCCCTGCAATCGCCCTCCTTGTCGGTTCACTTGTTCTGGGAATGATCCCGCTGTTGAACGCATTCTCGACCTGAACCCCCAGTTCATGCAAACTTTTGAAAGTGAATAGCGGAGCCACTATCAACTTTTGCAACATATCATGCTCGAGGTTTCGCACCATCATCTGCACTTGATCCCTCTCAGAAGGGCGGCGATCTGTCATCTGTGCTGCCTTTGCTCTCCACATTGTAACAAATTCCACAAAAGGCTCTGTTGGGTTCTGACGGGTTGTTTCAAGCTCTTGCATGGTCATTTCAACCTGGGTATTGTAGGAATATTGATCAACAAAGGCCTCAGCCAGTTCTTCCCAGTTTTGTTTCACTTTATCTTCCAACTTAGCGTACCAAGTGGCTGCTATACCCGACAGGGTTCTTCCATACAAAGAGAGTTTCTGTGGCTTAGTCAGACCCATCGGCTTCAGGACATCCAAGAAAATTCGGATATGTACCATTGGATCTTCAGACCTGTCGAAACGGTCAATATATGGCATTTTGATTCTGTCTGGGAGCCGTACAGCAGACTCAGTATGCCCATCCTCAATGTCGGGAATGGAGTTAAGGCCCTGTGCCTTTTTGAATTGCTTCTCAAGGTTCGCAATTTTCACTGCGGTCAGATCGAGGTCATTAGCATCAAGGGGATAATGCCTCTCATTAGGATGCACCAGGGATCTGAAAACTTGGGCTTGAGCCAGCCCTTCTCGAGGATCTGGACCCTGCAAATCTTCAATTGGCGGAATTGGGTCAAAGTTCGGCTGGGGTCCCAAAGCTGGATGTGAGGCAGATGCCCCAGATGGGCGCTGTGTTTCAATACTGGTCTCAGCCTGCATGACAGTTCCCTGATTTGGCGATACTATCACGGCCACAAATTCTTCCGAACCCTGTGCCATCACGGGTCTACTGATGATGTGAATGGTGACTGTCGGATCAGATGAACCAATGAGCCCTGTCTGGCCCTTCTTTGCCTTGCCTCAGCGAAAGAACACTAGTTGCCCTTGAATTGAATCTCTGACCTAACAAAGTCTATCAGCACTAGTCCAATGTACCCGGGGGATTTCGGAGCCTTCTGAAGTTATGGTTCCAGGACTACCTAGCAAAAGGGAAAACATGTAGCATCTCAACCTAACTTCACCAAAACAGATACGAGCATAGTAGGATGACTGTGCCCTCTACTGAATTCCGCCCCCAAAATTCTGCCTCAAATCTGATACCCTCGGGTAAAACTGAACCCCAAAATATTGAACTGGTGCCCACAGGCCTAATGCCCAAACCTGCAAACTGATACATGCATTCCTGTAGAGGTGCTAAAAGCACATAACAAGCAAGTGAGAGCCAAAACATCCCTATGTTGGGGTAGGGTTTCCCTGTCCTATTTTGTCAGGAGCTAGGGTTTCACTACGCACGCAGCGGTTTCAAACAACCTATATCGGGTAAGTAACCTGTCCTAGTTTGGAATGGTCACTATGGATTTCGATATGCACTAGGTCGAATGGTCAAAAAGGGTGCCCCGGTAAAATCGGGGTTTGTGTTCCCATACTGGCAGAGCCCATAACCGGTCAGCCTTATGGTCATGCCTTCACAACACAAGCCTCCGGCAAACCGTTCATGAATAGCAGATGGCAAACACGATGTCCTAGGCGCACCGATGCAAATGCAATGCAAAGAAACACACAAGTGTAGTCAAAACTAGATATCATGAGTTCGAGTCAAGTTTTCTAAATCCCCAGCAGAGTCGTCAGAAACTGTAGACAGGCCCGCGGGGGGACCTCGTTACAGAATGAATGCACATGAAAACTCAACTAGACCCAACTCCATCACGGATAATCCGGAGTGTCGGTGACTGGGGAATTGAGATACGTTCCGTCACTCGGAGTACGAAAGACACCTCGTTTCCCGTGCCCGGGCTAACTCCTATCTCGAACACAATGCAATATGCATGACATTCATGAAATTCAACTAAGATACAACCTAAAATGCACAATGCTATGAAATGGCATACACAATGCACGAGGTAACGTGGTATACACAATGCGCTAACATACAATCCTAGCATACGCAACGCTATGGAATGAAATGGCATACACAATGCGATATGGACTTACACTAACACAAGTGGACCTCAGCCACACTCACATAAGAGGCCATTAGATGAAAATGAGACAACTCGAGATACGTGCACGCATGCACGCAAACCGAGGACCGAACCTACGGCACGGAATGCCACTCTAACAAGACATAGCAAAACATGGAATATGGCATACTATCATGCAAATTTCAGAGGCAAAATGAGATGTAAAACAGCCCCGAAACATGGTAAAATGGTACCCGATGCATGGAACGAGTCCCGAAACATGAATTTTGGCGCATGAAATGGCCTATAGCTATGCAATGCATGCAATATTTGAACATGAAGTGTAAAGAAAGAAGCAAGGCAGGCCCAAAAAAATCATGTTTACAGTTTTAAGCAAGGCCAAACAGTGAGCACAAATGGGGCTAAGCTAGCATACAAAAATGGCCCCGAAAGCAAGATATTGAAGCAACTCACAGATGCTGGCCCTGAACAGAGAAGGGGCCTTCTACAATATTGAAGAGGGACCAAAAATATGATGTTTAAAGTTTATGACAAACCTCAAAAACAGATACAAGTATGCTCAAAATGCTATGCAAAATAAGGGCCAAAATGGAGATAAAGAGGCAACTGATACATGCTGGTCCCAAACAGGTAAGGGTCCTTCAACAATGTTGAAGAAGGGCCCAAAATATGACTTTTTACAGTTGATGGCCGATCCCAAAATAGTGTACAACTATGCTCAAAATGCAATGCAAGATATGGCCTAAAAGAGAGGCTACAACACAAAGTATACAAATGGTGCTCCAAACAGCAATAGACCCTAATGAAACATGGAGAGCGGGTGAAAAAAAGGCCATTTTCAGTTTGGACCAAGGTCCAAAAACAGAAGCTCAATAGGCTAATAAATCATGCAAAAATGGGACCAAAAGATGAATATTAAAGCAAGTGACACATGCAGGATTCAAACAGTGATGAGGCCTTCTACAATGTTGAAGAAGGGCTCAAAATAAGCCTATTTACAGTTTACAACATACTTCAAAACAGATTACACATGAGCCTAAAATACTACACAAGAAATAGGCATACAAGAGGGATAATAAAGCAAGTGCAAAATGGGGGCCTCAAACAATGAGAGGCCCTTAATGAAAGATGAAATAGAGCTCAAAAAAACACTACTTTCAGTTATGGCCGGAGCTCAAATGTACAAGCAAGAAGGGCTAAGAAATGATACCAAAATGAGCTAGAAAATAGGGAAATGTTGCTCACCCTTGAAGACCAATCCTTTGCTGCCTCTTGGACCAAGAAATGCTGCCTCCTAGCCTCTGAGAACACCCTCCTAGCTGCTGGAATGGAGTGGTGGTGTGGTACTAGGTGGTGGTGGAGAAATGAGTGTAGGACTTGAGAGGTTTGAAGCTTGGAAGTGTAGAGATAGGGGAGATATGCATACAAGGCTTAAAGGCAAAATTTTCCAACCCCTAAACACAGCTAGGGAGCCTGGTTTTATAGAAAAAAGGGGGTGAAAAAGAGGGGGGAAAATGGGGGGGGGGGGAAACTAATTCAAGTTTCTCCCCAAAAGGCTAAACCCTCGGACATGGGTGAAGTGCAAAACAAAATACATGGCTAGAACACACTTGGGAGGGGGATAATGGTCGGCTAGTTTAAAAGGGCAAAAAAAGTCATTTTTTTTAGATAAGTGGCCGGCCGGCTACTTTTTCTGGGTTTTCTGGCCGGCCAGCTACTTTTTCTGGCTTTTCTGGCTGGCCAGCTACATTCAGGACAAAAAAAGTGGGCTGCCGGAAATAAAAGTTACCGGTGGGTGATTGGGAAGTGCAAATGTGGCCCTTCAAGTGTCCAAATTGAATCCCCAGAAGT
Organism: Camellia oleifera; assembly: GCA_022316695.1. NCBI lineage: Eukaryota > Viridiplantae > Streptophyta > Magnoliopsida > Ericales > Theaceae > Camellia > Camellia oleifera. The sequence continues at coordinate 103,973,573 of CM039317.1, read as the reverse complement.
TATCTTTCCAATGGCGCAAACCTTACATCAAAATTCCTCCTGTGGAAAAAGTTATGCCCGTTTCCGTGAACCCGCGCAGATTCGGTCTCAACCGGAGTGATGCCCTACTTCAATCAACCATATCTCCCCTATCCGGAATTGGATTTAGGAGATTCTTGAGTGCAAAATGAAGCCCCAGAAGTCTAATTTCCAACGGTGGTGGCCTCATAGCTTGATTCCAAGTATGCGTATGAATAGGCCTGATTCGGCGAGGGCTGTCCGATTCTCTCTTAACGATTCATGCCCATTTTCTCCCCTAACTGGATTTCTTTCTTCTTCTCCTCTTTTCTTCAACTTCAAGCCCCTAAGTAAGGTGTTTTGAAAGATTTTTCATAGATTTCATTTCTCTTTCATTCATTCCTACTTTGTCCTTGCTCGGTTTACCGAAAAGCGTAACATTTGACAAAATACGAGCCTCTGAACATCGTAAAAACTTTATTTTCAAAATGTTTTGAAAGAGAGGGTTTTATGATCTAAAATTTTTTGATCAAGATTGTTTTGGTCCAAAAGGGGTATGAAGTTGAGGTTTGACTCTCTTTTTGCCAAAGAAATTGAACCTTTGCCCTACACATCTTTCATCACCGAGCAAACCATCATTCGCGTCCAAGTCTTATGGACGGTCAAAAATGGGGTGTCTACAGCTGTAGCATTCCATATGCCATGTTTAGAATAGCTGAGCCTATCTTAGTTGCATTCTTGCATGTGTTGCATTAGGCATTTCTGTATAGTTAGGATCATGCATGGATTTCTAATTAGCTTCTGTTTTGGCTTGGAGTACTCGGTAAGTTTTTATGCTTTAGCATCCTTGCATGCGTGTGAGTGACTGCCATGAATAACATGCTTACCATGAGGCTATGTGCTTATGTGATATAACTGCCTGAATGCCTGTGGGTGAAGGTTGGGTTATTTGGATTGGGACTGTGAGTTTTAAGCCCACTAGATAGTGACAAAACCATGTTTCCTAAGCCCACCCGAGGGTGGCAAAATCTGCATTTTAAGCCTACTTGCGAGTAGCAAACCATCTTTCAAAAACAAACATGAAATGTTTTGTTCCAATTCAGGCGATCCAGTCTATACTTGTATGCTGTGCGCATCACATAGTAAATCTAGGCTAACCGGAATAAGAATGCATAATCTTTTCAAAACTGGATATCATGGTTAGTAGAGGCCGATCTTTGATCGGGCGAGCGGGGGTGCTAACGAAGTGACCTTCCCCAATCGTACCCAAGTTCCCGAGCCGAGGCAACTTTGGTGATGACGGACACGTGGCCTTAGGTACGAGTCAGGGTTTCCTAAATTTTCCAAAAATAAAATATTTAGGTGGCGACTCTGTATCTGGCAAAGCAGTCCATGTTTGGTACTTCTTTAAAAAAAAAATCTGTTTTCAAAAACGATTTGCCGGATTTGGACTCTTTGGTTCAGATTACGAACCGTGACAATTTGAGTCCTGAACTGTAGTGAGCCCAAAACGAACGGAACGGGGGACCGATCCCTCCCGGGGCGTTCGGGGACGTCTACACCAGCCACCACTACCCACCACCCACCTGCCACCCACTCGCTGCTACCACCCACCCCTCACCACCACCACCCACCTGTCATCCACCCGCCACCACCCCCCACCCCCCACCCACCTGTCACCCACCCGCCACCACCCACCATCCGCCACTACTATCCACCGCCTACCACCACCACTCACCAGCCCTTTGCCACCACCATCCACCACTCGTCACCACCAGCCACCTACCACCCACCTGCCACCACCACCCACCACCATCACCCATCATCCATCCGCCATCCACCCACCTGCCACCATCACCACCCACTCGCCACTACTTGCCACCGTTAACCACCTACCCACCACCACCACCCGCCACCACCACCCCCCACCCGCCACCACCCACCACCACTCGTCATCTGCCACCCACTTGCCACCATCACCACCCACCACCCACTACCGTCACCCACCCACCAGCCACCACCACCACCCACCCACCACCACCACCACCCGTCATCCGCCACCCACCTGCCACCACCACCCACTTGCTACCATCCACCACCCGCCACCGTCACCCACCACCACCACCCGCCACCATCACCACTTTCCACCACTGTCTTCCGCCGCCACCACCCGCCACTTGCCACCACTTTCTACCACCGTCTTCTGCCACCATCACCCACCACCTGCCACTATTTTCTACCATTGTCTTTCGCCACCACCACCCGCCATCATTTTCCACCATCGTCTTCCGCCGCCGCCACCACTCGTCTCCATCCACCACCCGCCACCACCCGCCACCACTTGCCATTTCTTACTCTTTTTTATATTTTTAAATTTTTTTAAACATTTTGTCTAAACCAAACGCGTTTGTAGTTTATGTTTTTCTAAAAATAAACAAAAACCAGTTTATAAAATTTTTGTAAATATAAACTAAAAACGTAAACGTTACCAAATAGGCCCTTAGCATTTTCGGATTAAAGTTTTTTTTTAATATTTTATTTATTTATTTCAACTTTGGGAATAGGAGTGGAAATGGTTAAACAAGGATTCCCACACTGGGTGTGAAGGCACAACCACTATCATTTGGGTTTGTATAACATATTGTTTAAGCGAATGAAGAGAACTAGGCAGCCACACAGTGAGCACAAATCAAACTATTCTTTCGCCTTTTACTATAGAATACCATGTGCTCATTGCAAATAGTGGCATACACCTATTTTTGGAGAGGTTCTTCCCAATTGGGATGGTCCCTATTAAAGCATATATAATAAAAAATTGTTTTAGAATTTGGGTGTTTAGGTAAAACCCAAAATTGATGCAATATATACTTTTGAGGTATAATAATTTTTGTATTTGTAAACATTGATTGTGTAACTTTTTTCCTTTTTACAAAAATTTCTAATTACATCACTTACAAAAATTTAAAATTTTAATTTTATGTTCTTACACCCCATCATAATACCAAACATACCGTCATCATACTTTCTCATCTTTCAAATCCAAACTCCATCCCACCCCTAAAAACCACCTCTGGCTGCTACAACTACCAACTCATCTCCGACCACCAACCCCCAACCCTTCTCCAACACGACCTGTCCCTTTTCCAGCTCCCCTACCACTGTGACCCCATCCTAGCCCTCTCCCCCACCATAAGCGACTTTGTTTGTTCGAATAGACACTGTTGAATTTCCCAAGTTTTTCAAGTGGAGATATTAAATGTTCGTTTTTTTTTTTCTTTTTTTTGATCAGCAAAAAAATGAAACTTTATTGATGAACAAAGATAGAATTACAAACATAAAGAAGGAAGGCAATGGGAAGAGGAGTGCAAGGAGCATCATAGCGAAACAGAACAATCCAAACTAGGTTGGCACTGATAAGATCGCCCAATCATATGCTAGCACACCGCTCGAAGTTGGTGAGTAACCAACTACAAACTGCTAACCAAACCCAAACATAGCCAGTAGAACTAGAGACAACTCAAAACCAGCATATACAAACAAAAGCAACATCAACACAAGCAGAAACATTCAACAGTAGCAAAAGAAGAAAGAACGAGGCAACAACTGCATCAGCAGTAGTCTTCATTGGTTCACTGCCCTCAAAGCCCATACCAGCACTACAAAACCTCCCAGAAGCTCTTTTGAATCTTATAAGCAACTTCTCACCTTAGCCCAGAATCAACCATAGTCAACCATAGCAGCAGCGCTGTTCACACACAAACATAACACAACCAGGGGAAAATAATCCCATGATGCTATCAGTAGTAGTCCCCAACAACCCGAAGCATCTCAGAATCAAACAACAGCCCCAAGCAGCCTAGACTCAACCACAAACAACTAAAAACAACCAGAGTACATACTCTTTTTCACCTTTCTGACCTGGGGTAGACAAATTCAGCAGACACCAAAACAGCAGCCTTAGGCTTTTTGTTATTAGATTTCTTCTCAGCCTTCACATTTGTTTCCGGCCCTAAGTTGACTTGCTCTTGGTTGCATTGATTTTTCTAGTGCCTTTAAAATTTTGCCACTGATGAACCCATATCAGTTACAAGCAAATTTATCAACCCTTCTTCATCTGGATCACTCCCTTTAATATCAGGAAGCCAGGACAACAACATAATTCTTTAGTAGCAGCAAAAACAGAAGGCTAGGACAACAACATAACAACAGTAAATACACCAGAAGGCCAAGACAACAACAAAACACCCCTCACTAATCTTTCTCAAGGTTCACCCTGAGAGCCACCTCCCAAGCAAAATCTAATTTGACCCAAATTGGAAATAAAATCATTCACAGTGAACAGATGGACCTTAAACACTTCCTTGAACCAAATTGCCAATCTAAACTTAATAAGATCACTTACACCAACCTGATTAGAGACAACCTTCCTAAACAAACACTCATTACGAAGATTCCACAAAGACCACATTACAACTAAAGGAATAGCTTTCCACATCATCCTCTCTTTTTTGCTAAGCCTCACCCCTACCCACCACTCAAGAGTAGCCCCCACTGTGTGTGGTAGTGCATCTTGAACACCCCACCATCTGAGCATTGTTGACCATATTCTCCAAGCAAATGTACATGACAATAACACATGGTTAAGTGACTCACCCACAGATTTGCATAGACAGCATACTGAAGATGCATTAGCATTCATAACACCAATCCTGATAAGAAAATCTACAGTCTTTAACCTACCTTTCCATGCAAGCCAACCAAAACATTGAACTTTATAAGGAATGTGCTTGACCTAAATCCTTTTGCTAATAGGACTAAGGTTGCCAAATCCACCTGCCAAAAATTTATATACTGATCCCAATGTAAATCTCCCAGTTGTAGAAGCATTCCAGAGGAGTGTATTTTCTGATGATTGCCTAATAACAGGACAAGCCTCTAATTGGCTTACCAATCTGGTGGCCTTCACTCCTTCCCAATCATATAACTCCCTTCTAAATTAGAACATCCACTCACCAGTTTCCTCCTTTCTGTCCACCATAGTAGATAGAGACTCCTCCTTATTTACTACCAATCTATACAATAATGGGAATTCATCTTTGAGACATAAGTTAACACACCATTTATCAACCCAGAACTTGACTCTATGGCCATTACCCACTTTCACCTTACAATTATCCAGAAAAAACTCCATCAAGCTGCTACTTTGTTCAGGGCCTAATACTATATCCTTCCAAAGTTTAGAGCACCTGTTATTAAGGCTAATTAAAGGCCTCCAATTCCCTTCCTCAATCCTATACTTGCTATAAATAACTCTTCTGCACAATGCTTTGCTCTCAACACCAAACCTCCACCATCATTTCAATAAAAGGCAATCATTGACCTCTTTAGCTCTCCTGACCCCCAAGCCCCTGTAGACGTCCTCGAACGCCCCGGGAGGGTTAAGTCCCGTTCCGTTCATATTGGGGTCACTACAGTTCAAGGACTCAAATGTCACGGTTCTTAATCTTGAACCAAAGAGTCCAAATCCAGCAAATCGTTTTGAGAAAACTGATTTTTTGAAAGAAGTGCCAAACATGGACTGTTTTGCCAGATACAGAGTCACCACCTAAATGTTTTTTAATGGGAAATTTAGGAAACCCTAACTCGGTGCCAAAGGCCATGTGTCCGTCATCACCAAAGTTGCCTCGGCTCGGGAACTTGGGTACGATTGGGGAAGGTCACTTCGTGAGCACCCTCGCTCGCCCGGTCAAAGACCGGCCTCTACTAACCATGATATCAGATTTTGAAAACATTGTGCGTTCTTATTCCGGTTATTAGCCTAGGTTACTATGTGATGCACACAATATACAAGTATAGACCGGGTCGCTTGAATTGGAACAAAACATTTCATGTTTGTTTGTTTGAAAATGGTTTGATGGTGCTACCCGCAGGTAGGCTAAGACGTGAATTTGCCACCCTCGGGTGGGCTTAGAAAAACATGATTTTGCTACTATCTAGTGGGCTTAAAACAAACATTTGATGAATTGTTCCAATCCAAATAACCCAACCTCCACCCACAGGCATTCAAGGCAGTTATATCACATGAGCACATAGCCTCATGGTAAGCATGCTATTCATGGCAGTCACTCACACGCATGCAAGGATGCTAAAGCATAAAACTCACCGAGTACTCCAAGCCAAAACAGAAGCTCATTAGAAATCATGCATGATCCTAAGTATACATAAATGCCTAATGCAACACATGGAAAAATGCAAACTATAGCAGGCTCGGCTATTCTAAACATGGCATATGGAATGCTACAGCTAACATGTATTCAACTTGGAATTGAAATACAAATGCAGTTAGTATGATGCGCTGAACCTGGTGCGTGCAAAAAAGATGAATGATGCAAACATGCTGTCATACTGTATGCTAATTGAAATATGCCCTAATCTAACCATCATAAGCAGGTAAATAAAAGGGAAGAAAGACGTGGGATTGGAAGACATACATCACACTTACCCACACATATTACAATTTTGCCCTCGCGCAGAGGATCCGAATAAATATACAGTCCCGAATAAAAGAATAGTACAGTCCAAATAATACAGTCCAAATAATGTACAAATTCCTAATTAATTTATAAATTAACTAAGAAAATAATAAAACTGGCATGCAAGCCAGGGACTGCCTTGATTCTACTCCGGGTGATGGAATGATGCATGTTTGGGCTGCTTTGCGCGGAAATCCACTGGAATGCCCCAATTAGCCTCTGTTTGCACCTGTTCTTGAAATGCGTGCCAAGCTCCGAAAAGTTGCTGATTCTTCATTTTGCTGCAACAGAGAGCAGGAAAGGGGCATGGTAATGTATTTTCACAAATGTATGCATGTCTCGATCCTCGTACCACCAATCACGCATCTTGATGCATGATAGCCGAGGAGCCGAATTGCACAACTCAATATAGGATGAATGCATATGAACACTACAACAAAACCTAACTCCATCATGGATAATCCAGAGTGTCGGTGACTTGGGAATTGAGACACGTTCCGTCGCTCGGAGTACGGAATGTACCTCGTTTCCCGTGCCCGGGCTAACTCCTATCCCGAACACGATGCAATATGCATGATATGCATGAAATGCAACTAAGATACAATCCTAACATACACAATGTTATGGAATGGCATACACGCTATACGAGGTAATACATAACCGAGCATACACAATGCTACGAATGAAATGGCATACGCAATGCAATAATGGGCTTACACCAACATGAGAGAGCCTCAGCTACACTCACATAGGAGGCCATTAGATGAAAACAAGACAACTCAAAATGCGTGCACGCGGGCACGCAAACCGAGGACGGACCCTCAGGCACCAAAATGCCACTCTAATGAGACATGGCAAAGACATGGAATATGATTTGCAAACATGCAAAAATCAGTTACAAAATGAGATGCAAAACAGCCCCGAAACATGGCGAAATGAAACCCGATGCAAGGAACGAGTCCCGAAACATGGAATTAAGCACATGAAATGGCCTATAGCTATGCAATGCATGCATGATTCGTACATGAAGTGTGAAGAAAGAAGCTAGGCAGCCCCAAAAAAAGAATTTTTACAGTTCGAATCATGGCCAAACAGTGGGTAAAAATAGGGCAAAATTAGCATGCAAAAATGGGGGGCCAAGAGAGGTAATGAAGCAAGTCATAGCTGCTGATCTCAAACACAGAAGGCCCCTTCTACAATGTTGAAGAGGGGACAAAAATATGATGTTTTACAGTTTATGAAAACCCCCAAAAAAAGATACAAGTATGGAAAATTAACATGCAAGAAATGGGCCAACAAAGGGGCAAAGAAGCAAGTGGTGCATGCTGGCCCCAAACAGGTTAGGGCCCTTCAAAAATGTTGAAGAGGGGCCCAAAATATGGCTGTTTACAGCTTATGATCAGACCCAAAACAGAACACAAGCATGCTCAAAGTACGATGCAAGATGAGGCCACCAAGAGGGCTATAACATGAAGTATACCAAGGATGCTTCAAACAGCCCTAGACCCTTAATGAAACATGAAGAAGGGGTCATTTTATGGTGATTTTTAGTTCGGACCAAGGTCCAAAAACAGAAGCTCAATAAGCTAATAAATCATGCAAAAATGGGGGCCAAAGAGGGGTACAATGGCAAGTGATACATGGAGGTCCCAAACAGTGGTGAGCCCTTCTTCAATGTTGAAGAAGGGCTCAAAATAAGCTTATCTATAGTTTACCTCATGCTCCAAAACAGATTATATATAGGCCAAAAATATCATGCAAAAAAAAATGGCATCCAAGAGGATAATGAAGCAAGTGGTAGTGGGAAGTCCCAAACAGGTAAGAACCCTTAATTAAACAGAAAAATGAGCTCAAAAAAATGACAATTTCAGTTTTGGCCGGAGCTCAAAACAGCAAGCAAGAGGGACTAAGAAATAGACAAAAAAAATGCAAGAAAAGGGGAAAGTGGGACTCACCCTTGAAGACCAACCCTTAGCAACCTCTTGGACCAAGTTTGGGTGCTTCTTGCCTCTGGAAAACAGCTTCAAGTTGCTGGAATAGAATGAGGTGGAGTGGTGTTAGGGCTCGTAGGGAAAAGGGTGTAGGAACTTAAGGGTTTTTGAGAGTTGAAGTGTAGAAGGAGAGAGATACAATACAAGAGGCTCAAAGCATTTTTTCTAACCCTCAAAACCAGACCTGGGGCTGCTGTTATATAGGCAAAATGGGTGGAAAAAGGGGGGGGGGGAAATGGAGGGAAAACAAGCCAAGTTTCCCCCCAAAATGGCCAAACCCTCAGACATGGGTGAAGTGTAAAACAAAATACATGGCTGGAACACACTCCCAGGGGCAAAAATGGCCAGCTAGTTTAAAATGGAAAAAAAAAATCATTTTTTTAGATAAGTGGCCGGCTGGCTACTTTTTCTGGGTTTTCTGGCCGGCCAGCTACATTCAGGACAAAAAAAAAGGACTGCCGGAAAGAAAAGTGCCCGGTGGGTGATTGGGAAGTCCAAATGTGGCCGTTCAAGTGTCCAAATTGAAGCCCCGGAAGTTATCTTTCCAATGGAGCAAACCTTGCATCAAAATTCCTCATGTGGAAAAAGTAATGCCCGTTTCCAGAAGCCGCGCAGATTCGGTCCCAACCGGAGTGATGCCCTACTTCAATCAACCATATCTCCCCTATCCGGAATTGGATTTAGGAGATTCTTGAGTGAAAAATGAAGCACCGGCAGTCTTATTTCCAACGGTGGTGGCCTCATAGATTGATTCCAAGTATGCGAATGAATAGGCCCGATTTGGCGAGGGTTGTCCGATTCTCTCTTAACGATTCATGCCCATTTTCTCCCCCAACAGGATTTCTTCCTTCTTCTCCTCTTTTCTTCAACTTCAAGCCCCTAAGTAAGGTGTTTTGAAAGATTTTTCAAATATTTCATCTCTCTTTCATTCATTCCCACTTTGTCCTTGCTCGGTTTACCGAAAAGCGCAACATTTGACAAAATGCGAGCCTCGGAACATCGTAAAAACTTTATTTCAAAAACGTTTTGAAAGAGAGGGTTTTAAGACTAAAATCTTTTGATCAAGATTGTTTTGGTCCAGAACAGGGGTATGAAGTTGAGATTTGACTTTTTCTCTTTGCCGAAGAAATTGCACCTTTCCCCTACACAACTTTCTCCACCATGTGAACCATCAGTTGCGTCCAAGTCTTATGGACGGTAAAAAATGGGGTGTCTACAGTTGCCCCTCTTTGACAGAACTCGGAAGTCAAGAAGTGACGGGAGTGAATGTCAGAGCCCAGAGACGACCCATTTTTGACAAGGCCTAAGACTTGGACCAACAAACAAAATAAAGATAAATAAATGGTTGTGCCCGCAGGCTGCCTACGTATCCCTTTGTAAGGAATCAAACCAGCGTAGTTCAGGGGCAGGATGCAAAAATGATATGCAGGAAGATTTTGATAATTGGACTTACATACTACGCGAGGCCGGTTTTGAATATTGGACTTATACGCTACGCGAAGCCGATTTGAAAATTGGACTTACACGCTACGCGAAGCCGGTTTGAAAATTGAGGATTCATGCAATGCACTGTAATGTAGTGGCTAAGACGCAATGTAATAGCTAAGAGGTAAAGGTACCTTACAGGGGCAATTGGCAATGACTTACCTCGGCAATGTCCTACCTCATGTTGATGTGGGAATCTTCCTCTTCTTGATTGGACCACAGGTACTACTTTTCTCCCTGACTATGGTCGCAGCTTTCCCTATTCTCCAACAGGGTGACAGACTAGGTTGGATCAGTATCCAGAATTGAGGTGCATACAGATGCTATCTCAATTTATGGGGTTGCCATACAGATTTCAAGCTGATGATATACCCCTGGGTATTTAAACCAGACTTTAGTCTCGGAAATCCCGAACCTTTGCGTTCTAGGCATAAGCCATTCGAACTCTAGTTTCCACCGTTTCAGTTGGTCTCCTAGGAACTCACCACTAACACAGGCAGGTGGCTATACCAGACCACTGGAAGTCGTTCGGGCACGACAAACACCAAAGGAATTGCACCTTTAGAGGATTTAAGGTCTCCTAGACCAGGCAATAAAATAGATATGATGCAATGGATGTGATAGATGTGATGCAATAGATAATAGATGCGATGCAACAGAGAGTACAATAGATGCAAAATGGTGACATACTCCAACCGCGCTGGACTCGTGAGAGGAGAGAGAACAAAGAAAACCAATCAGGCGTGTTCCACGCAACCTAAGATAAATTCCAGACACGCTGAAAATCGTGTGAGGAAGGGGACACTCAAAACACGCTGATAATCGTGAGAGGAGGTCCAAAAACAGCCCGCCCAGCGCGTCTACAACGCAACCTGGGATAAATTCCAAACACGCTGAAATCGTGTGAGGAAAAGAACACTCTAACCACGCTGAAATCGTGAGAAGAGGTCCAAAAACAACCGCCTAGGTGCGTACACAACGCAACCTGAGATAGATTCCAAACACGCTGAAATCGCGTAAGGAACATGACACTCAAACCACGCTGAAATCGTGAGAGGAGGTCCAAAAACAACCGTCCAGGTGCATACACAACATAACCTGAGATAAAATCCAAACACGCTAAAATCGCGTAAGGAACGGGACACTCAAACCACGCTGAAATCGTGAAAAGAGGTTAAAATAACCGCCCAGGTGCATACACAACACAACCTGAGATAGATTCCAAACACGCTGAAATCGCGTAAGGAACAGGACACTCAAACCACGCTGAAATCGTGAGAGGAGGTCCAAAAACAACCGCCCAGGTGCATACACAACACAACCTGAGATAAAATCCAAACACGCTGAAATCGTGTGAGGAAGAACCAAACTCTAACCACGCTGAAATCGTGAGAAGAGGTCCAAAAACAACCACCCAGGTGCGTACACAGTGCAACCTGAGATAGATTCCAAACACGTTGAAATCGCGTAAGGAACAGGACACTCAAACCACGCTGAAATCATGAGAGGAGGTCCAAAAACAACCGCCCAGGTGCATACACAACACAACCTGAGATAAAATCCAAACACGCTGAAATCGTGTGAGGAAGAACCAAACTCTAACCACGCTGAAATCGTGAGAAGTGGTCCAAAAACAACCGCCCAGGTGCGTACACAGCGCAACTTGAGATAGATTCCAAACACGCTGAAATCGCGTAAGGAAAGAACCAAACTCTAACCACGCTGAAATCGTGAAAAGAGGTCAAACAACTCGGGAGCGTGTTCCACACAACCTAAGTTAAGTCCCGGGGGACAACGATCCTAAACGCTGCTCAGCGTAAAAGGATAAACAATAAGAGATAACACAAGATGCAAATAAATGCAATAGTTAGGCGCACAACTCGCAACACAAAATTCTGTTCAATCTGGGCACACAACTCTTTTGGGGCACACAGCGCATTTCGGGCACGCAGCTCATCTTGGGCACACAGCGCATCTTGGGCACGCAACAGATCTCGGGCAGACAGCGCATTCTTCAGGCACACAGCTCATTTGGGCACATAGTATATTTCCGGGCACACAACTCGTTTTTCGGGCGCACAGCTCATTTTGAACATACAGGATGCAATGACAGAACTTGCAGAAGTTGAAACAATCTCAGATGCCCAACATTTTCCCTCTTTTCTTTTGCTTTGCAGCCTGGAACTTTCACAGCTTCAGATAGGTCCTGGTTTTACTGTTCTCACATGACCTGGGTTAAACCCTGCGGTTTTATGAAAGAACAAATTCTGTTTTGCACAAATGTGGAGAACGGCACGGCACGGCACTCGGAGCACAAAACGATTTTATTTTTGAAATTGAGAGATGAGTTTTCGATGTTGAACAAGAAAGGGGATAGGGAATCGCCTTGTCTGAGCCCTCTTTGTGGACTAAACTCATCAGTTGGTGCTCCATTAACAAGCACAGATAACCTAGCAGAGGTTATACACTCCTTTATCCACTTCACCCACTTTTCACCAAACCCAAAGTTTAGCTTCATTGACAATAAAAAGTCCTAATTCAAAGAGTCATAAGCTTTCTCAAAATCTAACTTTATGATCAAACCTCTTTTCCTGGCTTTCTTCCAACTATCCACAACCTCATTGGCCACCAACACTCCATCTAGAATGTTTCTATCTCTGATAAATGCTGATTGATTTTCACTAATAATTTGAGGAATCATTGCCTTCAACCTAGAGGAGAGAACCTTAGTAAGGATTTTATATAGTGAACCAACCAAACTAATTGGTCTATAGTCAGCTAAACCCACTAGATTCTCCTTCTTAGGGACCAAAGTGATGAAGGAATTGTTAATCCCTTTAACCAGCTTACTGTTTTTATGGAACTCAGCCATGAAATTAAGCACATCAGTCTTCATCACCTTCCACAACTTCTAAATACAAGCCAAGTTAAACCCATCTGGGCCTGGTGCCTTATTACCATCACAGTCCTTAATAGTGCACCTTATCTCTTCCTAAGAGAATTCTATTTCCAGCAAAACAAAATATGGGCTATCCCTCACTGACTTGAAAGGACCCTCAAATATAGGTCTACGCTGCCAAACCTCAGTAAATTGTTTTTGAAAATGAGCTAGAACCTCTTGTTTAACTTTGTAAGGATCATCAAATACTACATCCCTGATAGTTAACGAATTGATTTCATTTCTCCCCTATCTGCACTTAACTATCACATGAAAATATCTTGTGTTTTTATCACCATTCAGATTCCAATTCAGTCTTGATTTCTGAAGCCATAACCATTCCACCATTCTATTTAATCTATAAGCTTCATCTCTAACCTCTCTTCTTCTTACTTTTTCTGCCTCTTCAAGCTCTCTTGCCTCTACTATCAAATCAATCTTGTGAAGCTCTTCCTCTGCTTACTTCAACTTAGTATTTACATTACCAAATACATCACCATTCCACTGTTTAAGTGCTAATTTCAGCTTCTTCATCTTCTGAAATAATCTGAAACCAGCCCAATCCTCCATATGATTCTCCAACCACCATTGTTCCATGAAAGGTAAGAAATTTGGGTGTAGTAACCATGCATTTAAGAACCTAAATGGTCTAGGACCCCAATCTCTCTCATCTTCCATCAAAAGTAAAGAACTATGATCAGACATAGCTCTGGGCAACCCCCAACACTTCAGATTGAATGATTCTAACCATTTTGGTTCTACTAGTACTCTGTCAATTTTGCTCCATTTTTCCCCTTTCCTGGCATTACACCATGTGTACTTTCTACCTAATAGGGGCAAGTCATTTACCTCACTTTTATCAATAAAATCATTCAATTCCTTCATACCCGTCTCCCTCTTAGAACATCCTTTTCTCTCTCCAATGTTTTTGATTTCATTAAAATCACCCCCCAAGCACCAAGGATTTGAAAACTCCTCTTTTAGCTTCAAAAGGCACTCCCAAAATTTCCCTCTCAGGCCCACTTCATTAGGTGCATACAGATTAATTATAACACGTTCAAAAGAGAAGAATAAGGTACCTGATAGAAGAATAAATCTTCTATTACAGTAACAGCTGGAGACCTACAGCACACCAAGATCCCAAATGCATAATAAACCACCAGCAGTTCCCTCAGCATCAACTGGCATAAATTCCATCCTATCCCTGGCCTATAATTCCTTTACCTCATTTCTAACATAAATGCTTTCTTTGTCTCCTGGAATAGAACAATGTCAACCCCTTTAGCTTTCAACATGCTTTTTATCTTACTCATTTTTTCCTTCCTTCCCAGACCCCTTACATTCCATGATAGGACCTTCATCATTAACCTTTGTCATTGACCTCTGACCCCCAATGCTACACTTTAAACTACAACATCAGAACCCATTCCCATTCTTGCTTTATCCTGTGCCTTTAGCTCTATAATTTTGGACATCATTTCCTTTTCTTTACCTTTGTAATTTACTCCCAATAATTTTCCCAATTGTAGAGTTTCTTTAGCCTCTTTAAGCATTTTTCTATCTCTAGCCACTCCACTGGCAAATGATGAGGACACTGATGCTACCGCAACGACTGCTCTCCAAATTGCCCCTTTTGGGCCCAATTTAGTTAATGAAGCCCTATTGTGGCCATGTCTTTTAGCAAGCTCAAGATAACCCATCTTCATCTCTTTAATCTTCTTACCACTTGATTTTCGAACTACACTCTTTCTCCCTTTTTTCTTTATAATCTCTTTACTTAAGGAAATTGCATCACCATGGGTCTGTGATATGTCTGAACAAATCAGCATAGGCCCTACTACACTTTTAAGCCCACATTGAAAGTCAGACTTCAATCCCTGGGCTTACACAGGATGAAATGTTTGGTAAAATGGAATTACCTATCATAGTTCATTGCATATACCATTGATCACAAGGAGTACTCCATCAAATACTCTAAAATTGAATTACACTTGAATAATGTTTGGGTCACTAGAATGAAGGTGTAATGGAATCATTCCATTAGAAATTCGAACTTTCGATTTACTAAAAAGATGATGAAAAATATATTACGAGTGAAATTATTATTCACCATTATAGAGGAACAATAATTTCATATGAACATTAAAAATTGATCATTCTATTCTATTCCACTTTAATTCTAGTAAACTAAACACAAAATTGTAGTATTGGATTAGAAGTGTAGTGGATGGTTTTCCCTAAAGCTATACATCTTATTTCCCAGAACTGCATGTATGATCATTGATCATCAAATATAAGAAAATCCCAGTATTATTTAACTATTTTATCCATAAACTAAAGCATTTTGGGGTTAAAGATTGAAATTTGATCATTTGAAGAACAAATAAGAATGTAAGTGAAAATGGTTATGAAGATTCCCACATTGGTTGTGAAGAAAGAACCCCTTCCATCTAGCTTTGTATAAGATATTGTTTGAGCAATGCAAAAGAGCACACAGCCACACAGTAAGCACAAAGCGAGTTATTCTTTTGCCTTTTACTAAAGAATACCATGTGCTCGCTGCAAATAGTGGCATATACCTATTTTTGGAGAGGTTCTTCTCAATTGGGATTGACCTCTATTAATTTATAAAATAATGTTTTTGTATTTTGAGTTTGCTAAGAATTTGTGTATTTAGCTAAGATAGGGTGGTCCCTCCTTATATTTTGTCTTTTGTTAGATTCTTTCAAAATTATTTAATTCCCAACTGTGTTAAAAAAAATTTGATGTCTCATATTTTTTTAAAAAAATAATTTTTTTTTGTTAATTTGGAAGTAGTTGTGATAGTTTTATGGAAAAATTATAGACGAGTGCAATTGTAAAAAAATAATTACAAATTAATGATAATTTTGTCAATTTTAATAATTAAAAATATAAAATTTTCAATCTCTTTGTAATTATTTTTTTGAAAATATACTAAATTGTAATTTTCCTAATTTTATTGGACATACTAGTAATCATGTACGATCAAAACAAGTCTCCATCAAATAGGAGTGTAAAAATGACACGCAGCCTGTGGGCGGCTCGAAGCCTACCTACGGCCTGTTTGGTCCCGGCCTAAAGCCAGCTCGAATCCATGGGCCTGGCTATCATTTTGAAGCCCGGTTCGACCCGTGGGCTCAGCCTGTAGGCTGGCCCATCAGCTCGCTTAAGGCCTACTCATGGCCTAGCTCGAGGCTTGGCCCGCTCGAGGCCCGGTGTCTGTTTTAGTGGAAATTAATAAAATTTTGGTAGGGAAAAAGAAATATTTGTTTAAGCCCGGCCCAAGACTAAGCTTAGGTCCATTGGCCTGACCCAAGGCTCGGCCCAATGACCCACCAAGGCCCGAATACGCCTTGGCCCTAGCCCTGGACCTAATTTTCTGGCTTGTGGCTCGACCCAAATTTTGGTAGGAGTCTACAAAAATTTACACCCCTACATCAGATGGTCTAAAATTGAAAAAATTATTTCATATCCAATGTGACATTGCCCTAAAAGTGAAATACAGTAATGAAACACAAGTCTAGTGAATATAGCTCAACTCACTATTCTGTCTATTGTGTTTGATAATTTAATTCACTACATAAAAAAGTTAAATATATTTAGTAAAATTAAATTAGGCTTGTTTCGTGATAACAATCATATACTTCTTTTTTTTTTTTTTTTTTGAACGGCAAAAGAAATCTTTATTGATGAAACATACAAAGTATGGTAAAATACATCAATAAAGAGGAGCTTAGAGCTAACATAAGCTCCAAGCTCCAGTTGGTGAGAAACCAACAAACAAGTAAAGGAAACAAAACAGACAAGAAAGGCAAGCAGAACAGAGCAAAACAGGCCAAATGAAGAGCTTCTTCACACAACAATTCAACCAAAATATATCAATGAAGAGCTTCGTCACACAACAAAAATAGAGCTTTTTGATCAGCACAGCAGACTAATAGACAAGACTAGCAGATCAGATTAATTCAACAAGGTAATGCGAGCATAATACTTGCCACTAATTCAATAGGGTAAAGCAATCCTCATCAGATTAGATCACTGCTACCATGCTATGAACATTATCAACCAAAAAACACCTCATAAACGAAGGCAATGCCTCACACCTAAAATATTGAAGAGAAGATCATTAATAGAGAAATGGAATTCTTTGGAAGAGAACTTTAACCAAATTGCAAGCCTTGTGATTATGAGTTCCTGCAACACCTGTATTTTTAGTTGGGAGGCTTGAAAGAAGCACTCATTTATGATCTTCCAGATGGACCAAAGAGTGACTAGTGGTATGGCACGCCAAATTCTCCTCTCATTTTTCCTACAAATATACCATGCTCACCACTGCAGCAGATCCTCAACAAAACCATGAACCACCCAAAGAGCTCCCCACCATTGTGACAGCCCAGTCCGAATCCTCCACACCATAGGGCAATGAATCAGTACATGATGGATTGTTTCCTGATATGCTTTGCAGAAGAGACATGAGATAGAAGCAAACCTATCCAATACACCAATTCGTTGCAAGAACACAAATGTTTTAACCTTGTGTTTCCATGTGAGCCATCCAAAAAATTGCACTTTGGGTGGTAGGTAATTGAGCCAAACCAAACTACTAGAACTAATAGTGTTACCAAAGCCAAGGTTAGTATAGTTATATAGAATGGATACAAGGGACTGCCCAAGTTTTGATGCTAACCAAACTGCACTGTCTTTTACAACCAGATTCAGAGAAGGAGATGCTGCTAAGCTGTCAAGAAGTCTGTGGAGCACTTCTTTTTCCCATTCAAAAAGAGACCTCCTAAAGGTAAACAATCATATACTTAAAATTTTAACATCTTATAAAGAAATTAAAATGTAAAAGTAAAGACACTTTACCTAATTATAAATGTTGGCCGTTGTTACTATCACTATCATTGGCACTTTACTACCATTGTCAATGATAGAGTCATAAAATTAATTTAAATAGGGCAATTGTTAATCACAATCTCGATTTTTTATTTTTTAATCTTCCCACAATGAAAAACAATAGGTGTTTGAAGTTTGCTTATTTGTTAGAGTTTATTTATTTATTTTTTTGCTTATGTTTTTTATTTAGTGATTTCTTTTTCTTTTTTTTTTTCAAAAAAAAAAAAAAAACAAAACACATGTAAAAAGTTTTACACTTCTGCATTCAGCTCAACGACGAGAAGAACCAAAACTTTTTAAGAAAAAGTACTTTTTAAAAAAAAAAAATTTTTAATTTTTTTATAAGATAGAGGCCTAAGCCAAGGAACAAATTAAAAAGCTCTCCAATCAGGAGTCTCCTAAACAAGAAGCTGTTTTAGGTGAGATGACAACACCTGCACTATTCTCAACTGTGTGTCTCTCTTGAATGGCCTCCCTAGCAGTTTGATCTGCACATCCATTTATCTCTCGAGCAATATAACTGAACTTGCATTCCCAATTTCTGTCCAAGACTCTCCGTATTTGCAAGACCATATTGTGATAAGGATGATTGGGCTTCGGATTTTTAATGAGATTCACTACATCTTGAGAGTCTATTTCAAACTCTACCTAATCCCACTCTCGTTTCCAGGCTAGAGTTAGACTGTGCAATATCACCCATAATTCCGCTGTTACAGCTAAAGCCCAGCCTATCCACTGCTTGAAACCCCTTATCCATAAGCCAACACTATCTCTGATCACTCTCCCAATTCATGCCATCCCAGATTGCGAGCACAAGCTCTATCGATGTTGATCTTCACCCATCCCTCTCTAGGTATCTACTAATGATTACTAGGACTCCTTATAGGATTTGCACTAGAAATTTTTTTTCGTGCCCACTCTGCCTCATGGACAACTTCTCAAATAGTAGATATGGGGATAATGGGAATCACAAATGTTGAGTCCAAAATGGACTTGTTTCAATATAACCAAATCATAGCACCAGTCTCCATAAACATTAGAGTCTAATCATGATTCTTATCCTTAGCCCATTTGGTATTAGCCATGTTCTCATTTACCCAACCAAGGAGTGGAAGATTAAAGAATGTTTGCTGTAACTTTGGGCAAATGAATCTCTTCCAAATGCCCCTAGGAATATAACAATCCCGCAAGGCGTGAAGAGTTGTTTCATTATGCGCATTACGTCTCCGGCAAGTAAGCTGATCCTGTCTGATTATCCATAGAAGACATTTCCATCATTGCAATCCTTTGTTCTTCCAAATGGATTTCCAAGCATTTGTAGGTTCTCCTGCATGATTCTCCCTCTTAATCTTCTTATAAGCCGACTCTACCGTAAAGCATCCATGGTTTGTGTGCCTCCAGATTTGTCTATCTATATTTTTTCCCCTTTATTGAATTAGAACAATACTCTAGAATTTGTTCGAAATCTCTTGGGGGAGCAAATGTGTAATTTTGGGGCCATTTGGGAATATATCAAAAAAGCTAAAAGTAAGCTTTCAATCCATTTTGAGTCACATTATCTCTCACATAAAAAAATTAATAAAGTCAAAAAATCAACTTTTAACAACCTTTCGAAAACATCCCTTGTCTCATTTCCACCCTTGCCCCTCTTCCCAAAAATGTTCAACAACCTACTCCATGTCTTCATTAGGCACTAGACTTGTAGCTTTCTGTATAAGAAGCTCATCAATAATCCAATTATCAAGCCAAAACCTCACATTCTCTCATTTATTTGAATTTGACAGTTTTGGGGATTTGAGCATTAACATGCGTACTTTTTAAGTTAACAATAATCATAGAAACTTAAATATTTATTATAAAATTTTTTAATATAATTTTTATAATGGTAAATTATGTAAATAGTCTATATAGTTTATATGATGGGTCAATTTGATTCCTATTATGTTTGCTTTATAATTTGGGGTTACTAGATCATTGTCTTAAGTCTCTCTTTCTCTCCTCTCTCTCTCTCTCTAAAAACCTCCTTCTCCGGCCTCTTTTTTGGGCCGGCTGGCCGCCGCCTTTGGCTATGGCGGTCAGCTGGCCTAGCTCGCTTCGGTGGTTGTCTTGTTAGTTATTTTCTTTCAATAAACTTGAGTCCCCCATTTCTTTCCACCTGGGTGTGTTTTGATGCTGCGGGAGAGTGTTTTGGTGTGTCCAGATTTTTGTTCAGGGGCCACACAGGTGTGTTTTGATGCTGCAGTAGAGGGTTTTGGTGAGTCCAGATTTTTCTTCAGGGGCCACGCAGGTTTGTTATCAGTTGTCCTCTTGTGATTCAACCTTGCCGTATTAGCTGCTTCAGCAGCGGCGTCCTGGTACTTCATTCGAGCACTTTTGGCGAGTAGGAGTTTGAGGGGTGCATTTTTTGGGCGGGAACAAGGGGATCGTAGACGATCCAGTTCTGTCCGGTTGTCACTCGAGCGTTCCTCCTCGAGTGAGAGTTTGAGGGGTGCAGTTTCTACCATATGTTTGGAGATGTCCCATGGAGTTTGGGTGGAGCTTTGGCATCTGGTGTTGGCTATGGAGGTTTGGCAGCAGCATGGACTGTTCGGGGGTGGCTTTGGAGTCTTCTCGGCGTGGGTATTGGATGGAGCTTTGACTATGGAGTTTTGGCAGCAGTGATGTGGGTTTTGTCTTGGCTTCCGGTGTTGGCTATGGAGGTTTGGCAGCAGCGTAGGCGTGGACTGCAACAGCGGCATAGGGGTTGGTTGTATAGGTGCGAGTAGCAGTAGTAGGGGTATTTTTATACTTCCGAATCTCTCTCGATGCATCTTATCTTCCTGTACTTTTAATTTCATGCTGTTAAATGAAATTTTTCTTTGCCGATCAAAAAAAAAAAAAAAAAAATTTGATCCCTATTATTTTAATTTGTTTAATTTTATCCTTTAATTTAACGAATTGTGTCATATTAGTCCAATAAATAACAGTTATTAGGTTTAGTGGACGGAAAGTCAAACAATGTATCAATTTGGTCCTTATAGTTTACACGATGTGTCAATTTGGTCCCTGTCAAAATCAAGTAAATTAAAACAATAGAGACTATATTGACACATCTTGTAAACTACATGGACCAAATTAACACATCATTTGACTTTTCGTTTATCAAACCTAACATGCGTTCTTTATTGGACTAACATGACACAATTTGTTAAATTAAGGAAAAAATCGAGTAAATTGAAATAATAAGTGTAGACACCCCATTTTTGACCGACCTTAAGACTCAGACGTCACCGATTGAGCGCTTGGTGATGTTGCATACTGTGCTCGTTCAGAAGTCTCAGAGTCGCGGCCGTGCGCCCTGCCTCCGGACTTCCGAACTCTCTTCTGTGCCTTGTCTCGATTTGCGAACCAGACTCGGTTTTCTCTGTTTTCTTTCCTGAGGGAAGGGAGTGGTCCCGTAGACTATCTCCCAGTGGCCGTGAGCTACTTTTTGTGGCCGTAGGCCACTTTGCCCATTTCGGAGCCCGGTTCCCGATTTTCGGAGCCGTCAGGCCGTGTGCCTCGGTTCGGGACCGCCCAACCATCTCCGATTTCTCTGGTTTTCGGCATGCACCTCTGTTTTATCATTCCGAGGAACACTGGGGCCTCTGATGCCCACTTCGTGGCCGAACACCACTTACGGTGCTTACAGCCGGTTTTCGGGACCCCGAATCGCGCGGTTTGGGCCCCGAGCATTCATTTTGCATCGGTTTTCTCTGATTTTTGGCAGGAACCTCTGTTTTGTCATTCCAAGAGACACTGAGGTCGCAGATGCCCACTTCGTGGCCGAACGCCACTTTCGGTGCCTGCAGCCCATTTTCGAGACCCCGCGTGGTTTTGGTCCCCGAGCTTTCGTTTTGCATTAGTTTTTGTTCAAATTTGGCAGGTACCTCTGTTTTAGTACCAGGAAGATCACTGGAGGGTGGGAGGCCGGCAATTGTCTCAGCAAGTGTATGGAGGATTAGAGAGTTGCTTTTTAGATATTTTTGTCGCTTTTTAGATATTTTGTTGCTTTTTAGATATTTTGGTGCTTTTTGGATATTTTTGGTGCATTTTTGCTCTATAAAGGAGAGGTTCTTAGAGGTTGGAATGGTTAGACATTTTTGGAGAGGGAGATACACCATTTTCTCTCCATTTTCCATAGCTCCAAAATCTTTTTCTTCAAGTTTTGGTCCCATTTTCTTCATCATCTTCAAGCTCTATCATCACCACTCCATTTCCAGCAGCAAGGGAGGGATTCCAGAAGCTTGAATTCATCAAAGTTGGTCCAAGAAGTAGTCAAAGTATTGGTCTTCAAGGGTAAGTTCACTTTCCCTCTTTTCTAGCTCATTCTTGCACCAATTTCTTAGCCCACTTGCTCACTGTTTTGAGCTCCGGCCCTAACTGAAAGGGGCCTTATTTTGAGCTATTCTACATGTTTGATTAAGGGCTCAACCCTGTTTGAGCCCTCTATGATGCACTTGTTTCAATATCACTCTTTATGCCATTATTTTGCATGCTTTGTTTGGCTTTTGAGTGATCTGATTTCGAGCATACCATGAACTGTTAGTAGGCCTATTTTGAGCCCCTCTTAAACATTGAAGAAGGGCTCCATCATGTTTGGTGGCTCTATCATGCACTTCCTTTGAAATTCTTCAATTTTACCGTAAAATTGCATAAGTTAATTAGCCTATTTGTGATCTGAGTTGGAGTATGAAACCTACTGATATTGTGCTCATTTTGAGCCCCTATTCAACATTGAAGAAGGGCTCAACCATGTTTGCCTCCTCTATCATACACTTGCTTTGAATCCATGTTCTATGCCTATCTTGCATGCTTTGTTAGACTATTTTGGCTTCTGTTTTTGGCCTTCATCAGGCCTTTAAGGAGTCTTATTTTGGTCCATACATCATTCTTTGTGAAGGGTCTTAAGCCATTTGGTAATTGGTTTTAGTACTTGCTTTGAAATTCTTCAAATTTACCGTAAAATTGCATGTTTGTTTAGGCCATTCTAGATTCGGATTTCAGCCTTCATCAGGCTTGTGAAGTGTCTTATTTTGGTCCATTCTCCAAGTTTTATTAAGGGTCTTAAGTTGTTTGGTCATTGCTTATGATACCTCTCTTTATAGCCCTCTTTTGACCCTTATTTTGCATGCTATGTATTGTATATCTACACACTGAATTTGGGGATCTCATCTTCTGTAAAAATGCATATTTTTAGTCCCTCTCTAATGTTTTAGAACTGATTTTTTGGGTTTGAGCATTGTAGATATCACTTGCTTTGTAAATCCTCTCTTTTTCCGTATTTTTGCAAGCTATTGTTGTCATATCTATGCTTACAATTTGGCCATGTTTTGTACTGGAAAGATGCTATTTTTGGGGCTGCCTTGCTACTGTTTTTGCTGTCATGTGTCAATTTTGCATGTATAGCATAGCTGTAGGCCATTTCGGGGGCTAAATATCACATTTCGGGAACATTCTGGGCATCGGGTGCATTTTTATCATCATTTTGAGGCTGTTTTCCCTTCATTTAGTTGCTGGAATTTAGTTTGCATGCTTGCATATCATTTCCATGCCATTTTGTGCCTTTTTGTCATTGCCTCGGTTTGCGTGCCCGTGGGCACGCACTTCGAGGCACTCCGTTTTCATTCATCGGCATCCCATGTGAGTGCGGCTGAAGCCCTCTCATGTTGGTATAAGCCCAATTTGTATTTCGCATGTCATTCCGCATCGCCTCGGTTTGCGTGCCCGTGTGCACGCATTTCGAGGCAGCTCTTTTTTTATCCGACGACAGCTTATGTGAGTGTGGCTGAGGCTCTCTCATGTTAGTGTAAGCCCAAGTTGCATTTTACATCTCATTTCCATGTTATTTCATGCCTTAGTGCATTTCCTCGGTTTGCGTGCCCGTGTGCACGCATTTCGAGGCATCTCCTTTTATCATTATGGCAGCCTATGTGAGTGCGGCCGAGGCTCTCTCATGTTGGCGTAAGCCCATCACTGCATTCCATATGCTATTTTATGCATTCCTCGGTTTGCGTGCCCGTGTGCACGCATTTCGAGGCAGCTCTTTTTTTATCCGACGGCAGCTTATGTGAGTGCGGCTGAGGTCCTCTCATGTTGGCGTAAGCCCAATTTGCATTCCGTATGCCATTTCATTCCATTTTGTCATCGCCTCGGTTTGCGTGCCTGTGTGCACGCATTTCGAGGCACTTTAGTTTTATTCGATTTGCATTTAATGTCATCGCCTCGGTTTGCGTGCCTGTGTGCACGCATTTCGAGGCACTTCGGTTTTATCCGATTTGCATTTCACATCATCGCCTCGGTTTGCGTGCCTGTGTGCACGCATTTCGAGGCACTTCGGTTTTATCCAATTTGCATTTCACATCACCGCCTCGGTTTGCGTGCCCGTGTGTACGCATTTCGAGGCACCTCTGTTTTATCCGATTTACATTTCACATTGCGTGTCCACGGGCACGCATTTCGAGGCGCTTCATTTTCATCTCATTTTCATAGCATTGTGCATGCTATATCACATGTTAGCTGCATTTCATGCATACCATGCATATTGCATCGTGTTCGGGATAGGCGTTAGCCGGGGCACGGGAAACGAGGTACATTCCGTACTCCGAGTGACGGGGTGTGTCTCAATTCCCAAGTCACCGACACTCCGGATTACCCATGATGGAGTTAGGTTTTGTTGTAGCATTCATCTGCATTCATCCTATATTGAATTGTGCAATTCGGCTCCTCGGCCATCATGCATCGAGATGCATGATTGGTGGCACGAGGATCGAGGCATGCATATATGTGTGAAATACATTGCTATGCCCTTTTCCTGCTCTCTGTTACAGCAAAACTGAGGATCAACAACTTTTCGGAGTCCGGCGCGCATTTCGAGAAATACTGCAAACAGAGGCTAATTGGGGCATCCCAGTGGATTTCCGCCCGAGGCAGTCCAGCATACACTATTCATCAGAAGCAAGGCAGCCCCCTAGCCTGCATGCCAGTTTACTGCTTTCTTAGTTAATTGTTAATTAATTAAGAATCTGTATTTATTCATTCGGACTGTATATTTCGGACTGTAATATTCTTTTTATTCGGGTCTGTATTATTATTTATTCGGACCCTCTGCGCGAGGGCAATGTTGTAATAAGGGTGGGTGAGTGTGATGTATGTCTTCCAACCCCACGTCTTTCTCCCTTTTATTTATCCGCTTACAATGGTTAGATATAGGGCATATTTCAATTAGCATAACAGTATGACAGCATGTTTGCATCATTCATCTGTTTTGCACGCACCGGGCTCGGTGCATCATACAAACTGCATTTGTATTTCAATTCCAAAATGAATACATGTTAACTGTAGCATTTCATATACCACGTTTAGGACAGCCGAGCCTGCTATAGTTGCATCTTTGCATGTGTTGCATTAGGCATTTCAGTATATGTAGGATCATGCATGATTCCTAATCAGTTTTCTGTTTTGGCTTGGAGTACTTGGTGAGTTGTTATGCTTTAGCATACTTGCATGCGTGTGAGTGTTGCCATGATTGCATGCTTACCATGAGGCTATGTGCTTATATGATATAACTGCCTTGAATGCCTGTGGGTGGAGGTTGAGTTATCTGAATTGGGACAATACATTGACTGTTTGTTTTAAGCCCACTAGATAGTGGCAAAATCATGTTTTCTAAGCCCACCTGAGGGTGGCAAATCCGCATTTTAGCCTACCTGCGGGTAGCACCTTCACACCATTTTCAAACAAACAAACATGAAATGTTTCGTTCCAATTCAGACGGCCCAGTCTATACTTGTTTGCTGCGAGCATCACATAGTAATCTAGGCTAATAACCGGAATAAGAACGCACAAAGTTTTCAAAAACAGATATCATGGTTAGTAGAGGCCGGTCTTTGACCGGGCGAGCGGGGGTGCTCACGATGTGACCTTCCCCAATCGTACCCAAGTTCCCGAGCCAACTTTGGTGATGACGGACACGTGGCCTTTGGCACCGAGTTAGGGTTTCCTAAATTTCCCATTTTAAAAATATTTAGGTGGCGACTCTGTTATCTGGCAAAGCAGTCCATGTTTGGCACTTCTTTCAAAAAATCTGTTTTTCTTCAAAACGATTTGCCAGAGTTGGACTCTTTGGTTCAAGATTGAGAACCGCAACAAAATCGAGTCCGAACTGTAGCGAGGTCCCTCTCGGGCGTTGTTACAGTTTCTGGCGACTCTGCTGGGGATTTAGAGAACTTGACTCGAACTCATGATATCTGGTTTTGACTACATTTGTGTGTTTCTTTGCATTGCATTTGCATTGGTGCGCCTAGGACACCGTGTTTGCCATCTGCTATTCCTGAGCGGTTTGCCGGAGGCTTGTCTTGTCAAGGCATGTCCATAAGGCTGACCGGTTACGGGCTCTGCCAGCATGGGAACACAAACCCCGGTTTTACCGGGGCACCCTTTTTGACCATTCGACCTAGTGCATATTCGGATTCATAGTGACCATTCCAAACTAGGACAGGTTGCTTACCCGTTTATAGGTTGTTTGAAGCCGCTGCGTGCGTAGTGAAACCCTAGCTCCTGAGAAAATAGGACAGGGCAACCCTCCCCCAACATAGGGGTGTTTTGGCTCTCACTTATCTGTTATGTGCTTGTTAGAGTGTGCCTCTACAGGGAATGCATGTATCAGTGTGTGACTTTGAGCATCAGGCCTGCGGGCACCAATTCAGTATTTTGGGTATTAGGCCTGCGGGCACCAGTTCAGTATTTCGGGATTCAGTTTACCTGAGGGTATCAGATTTGAGGCAGAATTTTTGGGGCAGAATTCGGTAGAGGGCACACTCATTCAACTATGCTTGTATCTGTTCAGATGAAATCAGGCTGAGATGCTGTCTGTTTTCTTTTTTTGCTAGGTAGTCTTGGGAACCATAGCTTCGGAAGGCTCCAATATCCCCCGAGGATCATTAGACTTGTGCTGATAGACTTTGTCGGGTCAGAAATTCAGTTCAAGGGCAACCAGATGTTCTTTCGCTGAGGCAAGGCAAAGGAGGGCCAGACAGGGTTCATTTGTTCATCTGATCCGATAGTCACCATCATATCATCAGTAGACTCGTGATGGCACAAGGTTCGGAAGAATTTGTGGCTATGATAGCAGTGTTAAATCAGGAAAATGCAATGCAGGCTGAGACCAGTAGTGAAACGCGGCGCCCATCTGGGGCATCTGCCTCAAAACCAGCCAGTCCAGCCCGAGCTCCGGGTAGATTTTTCACCACCCTCCATATGAGCCTAACCAGCGCATTCGAAGTCCTGATGGAAAGAGGGCATCTCAAACCCCTTAATCCTCAACCTTTGCCAAACCCACTCCCTGCCAGACATAACCCCAGCAAATACTGTGTATATCATCAACAGCGCGGCCATAGTACCGATGGTTGTTATCGCCTTCGTCATGAGATCCAGAATCTCATTGACAACCGGACAATAGCTCCATTTCAAAACCCCGAGGACCAAGTACCTCATCTACATCCCAACCTCAGCCATACACTGCCACCCACCTACAACCCCAGTATATACCCCCCGACCCATAGCATGGGCTTAAGCACGATGGATGCACTTGAACCCCAATCATCTCAAACCCGTGAGCCCACTACTTCTGAGCTAAAAAGAATGATCGTAGATCTCCAAAGGATTGTGACAGATCTAGCCTCAGGGACATTGGCTCCATCATCGACCACAGCACATGCTAAGAGTTTCACGACAAAAGGCTCCCCAGTCTTGGAGCGGGTTGCATTGGGAGAAGGCAAATCCCTTGGCAAAGTGGAGGCGAGTGGAAAGAACAAGATAGGGACGGACATGGATCCTCATGAGTATCTTCTGTTGGCTGTTGAGGCTTTGAAAGCCGAGGGACTGAACAAAGAGCAAGTGCTCACATTTGTTGCAAAAACTGTGGATGACACTTTCGCTACTCAAGTCAGGGGTAGTCTGAATCAAGGGGCAAGCTGGGAGAAGGGTCGTTGTATCAGAAACGTTCCTTTCAGCTATAATCCTGCACTTAGAAGAGATCAGCAAACCAGGCCAGCACCTGCCAATCCCTTTCCTGGTGCGTCCAGCAAAAATCCACAAACCCAGAAGTACCAACCCCGAGGTCAGAGGGTCTTTCATGCCCTCCACATGCCTTTGTCCAAAGCTTTCCAAATCCTTGTTGGACAAGGCCATCTCAAACCCCTTGAGCCTCGGCCTCTCCCGAACCCTCTTCCGGCTACACATGATGCTACCCAGTACTGCGCGTACCATCAGCAAACCGGCCATACTACCGACGACTGCTTCCGTCTTCGCCATGAAGTACAGGATCTGTTTGACAACGAAGTTGTCCTCCCGCCAAGCTCTGCAAAGTCTATCGGCACTTGATCAGTGAACTTGTGGGGGATAATGTGATGTGAATGGGGGATGAACCACCAGCGGGCAGCGCTTGATTAACTCCAGTTATGGCGTATGGTACGCACTGTTTTGAGCATTTGTGAATGCTGGTTTTTGTGCTTTCTGACTTGGGTATTGGGTCAGTCTTGTTGTTCTGTTTTGAGTCTGTCTTTTTGTTTTGAGTCAGTCTCTTTTGTTTTGGGTTTGTCTTGTTGTATCGAGTCAGTCCTGTTGTATAAGAGTCGGGTGATTCCGGGGGTGTTACCTCGGGCGTCACCATTTTGTTTTGCGTTTGTCTTTTTGTTTTGTTTTGTTTTGAGTCTGTTTTTGCCAGGGAGCCAGTTGTGCCGACAGATTTTGAATGAAACAGCAGTGATTTTCACATTCTTGTGTTCGCTTCTGCCTTGCGCCAGTTGTGCCAGAAACTCGAAAGAAATGGCAGTGCTTTTCACCTGCTTTTCTGTGCCTTGAAGTCATTGTATTGACCTATGTTTTCCAAAAGCTTTTTGAACACTGCGGTGAAAACAAAGAGGAAGGAATTCCTCGGGTTTTGCAAAATTTGATCAAAATGAGAGAAAAAGAGGCATGCTAAGCCCTTAATGAATGAAATCATGCTTGTTAGCATGAGTACTGAGAAGGACCCTGGCTTGATCCAGACTGGTTTCACACTATCTTCAGCGCGAGCGATTTGTCGCTTTCTTAAAAATTTTCAAAAACAAAATGTTTTGCGCAGTCCTGCGAAGACATGTGTGGAATCGCTCTTGAGATTGTGCAGCTTAGGATCGCTCTCAGCCTCGAGACTCAACCCCTTTGCTTCCAAACCTTGAACTTGAATTCAGAAGGTTCAACGGTCAACTACGATGTGAGGCCTGTGTGGCCAGATTTGAAGCAGCCCTCGAACAAGAGGCACCAAAGTCAGATCAAGAAGATCAGACCTCATCAGAAGAAGCTTGCGAAGCTAAATCAGAAGCACCCTTCGAACTAGGGGCAAAAATGTCCGATATGCTCGAAGAACCGAAGATGGATCCTTCTACGAATCAATACAGCAGTCATTTTCCGAGATTTAGATGACTTCAGGATCTCAAAACCATTTGGCATGGACCAGCTACACTGTTACCCTTTGAGAGGCTCGCTGGGCCGAAAACCCGAAAGGGCGACCTAGGCAAAAGTCAGAGCAAAAATATATACAAAAAATGCAAAAACAAAGAGAAAAAAGAGAGAAAATATGAAAAAAAGAGGAAAAAAAGAAGAAGAAAAAAGAATGAAAAGAATAGAAAAAAAAGAAAAGAAAGAAGAACAAAGCTCGTAAGGTCGAAAACATGCAACGGGCGCCTTGGCAAAAGATAGAGCATAAAAAGGAGAGGTTAAATACCCGAGTGTACCTTAACCCCGAACTACGTAAGGCTTGATTCCCATCTTTGGGATACGTAGGCAACTTCATTTTGAAGTCCAGCCATAAACACTTCCAAATCAAGTGTGTCCATGTAATGGTTTTGACTATCCTTGCCTCCTCTGTATCCGAGAGTTCGATTGCCATCATCGCTCTGAGGACTGACTACAATGCGCTGCGGTGCCTTTCAAACAAGGGGCAACTTTCCGTTGCCATTCAATGCACTGTGGTGCCTTTCAAATAAGGGGCAACTTTCCGTTGCCATTCAATGCGCTGCAGTGCCGTTCAAACAAGGGGCAACTTTCCGTTGCCATGCAGCTCTCTTCAAGCACGGGGCAGTTTTCCCTTGGATCCGAGGTTGTGCATCTCAGGAGTAAGTTTCATGCTCGTTGAGCAAGTGGGCGTGTGCAAAAATAGTTTTTGAGAATTTTTACTGAAGTTGACTATTTTCTCGAAAATTGTTCCATTTTTTTTCAAAAACTAGACCATTTCTTGAACCCAAAAAGGAAAATTTTCAGTGCTCATAGCCTGACTTGCGTGATTTCAAATCAAAAATTGAACAAGCATGTTAATCTAACCCTCATGTTGGTCAAAATTGTTTTAGTAGAAAGCAAAAATGGTCAAAACGATAAACTAGGGGCACAGTGGAGTCAGGTGTTCTGTCTTTTCCCCGTTATTAATGCATTTGCCAAGAAGGGCACTCTACATGCCAAGAAAAGGGCACAATTGAAGCTAACAACAAAGTGCTAAAGGCTCTCTCACCCTCCAAGCAGCGAGGTATCAAGCCAAGTGCGAAGCACGAACTGGAATGGGCCAAGACATTCCACTCCATCATCTGGATAGATCTGATCACGTCCAAACTCCCCAGCAAAGCATCATCAATCGATGTCAGCTACAGATTTGCTACACATCCTGTTGTAGCACAACCCCTCTGTAGGAGAAACTCACTGTTGTGAGCAGAAGAAGAAGAATCTGGTAGAATACCAGGGGCAAAAGCCTTCAATTTGCTGTTTATCCATCAACCACCCAGGGGAGGGATGAAAAATGAGAGATTTAAGAATAGAGAGATGTGCGATGAGAGGAAAAGTGAGAAAAGGGCTTTTTCAGAAAAAACCGAGCTTGAGGGCCGAGTGATGTGAGAATCACAAATAAGAAAGGGTGGGACATATACCCGGTGAAACAGGCTCCCTGTGCACGTCTGAGTGTCGTGTCTTTTTGTTTTATCTCGATTTTGTTTTGGGTCGTTTCGAGTGTTACTCGATGTGTCTAGGTTGTGTGCCTTTTATTTCCTTGTTGAGTCGTTTTGCTGTGTTCAGTTGTAGGCTCAATACCCGGTTGAGGATCCTTTTCTCATTTTCAAAAATAAAATCATTTTGTGCTCCGAGTGCCGTGCCGTTCTCCATATTTGTGCAAAACAGAATTTGTTCTTTCATAAAACCGCAGGGTTCAACCCAGGTCATGTGAAAACAGTAGAACAAGGACCTATCTGAAGCTATTTAGGTTCCGGACTGCAAAGTAAAAGAAAAGAAGGAAAATCGAAGCATCTGAGTGTGTTTCACCTTCAGCAAATTCCGTGATTGTATTCGGGATGTACCTTTTCAAGCCTTGTCAATGCTCCGAAGTATGAGTGTGCCTCTACCTCAAGCGCAAGATCAAGCCTGCTTCAAAGTTACGCACCCTTCCACCTGCATTGTTGTGCATTCTTCCACTGGTATTGTCATACACACCATACTTGCACTTATTTGCATCTTGTGTTATCTTCTACCATTTATCCTTTTACGCTGAGCAGCGTTTGGGATCGTTGTCCTCCGGGACTATCTCAGGTTGCGTTGTGTACGCACCTGAGCGGTTGTTCGGATCTCTTCTCACGATTTCAGCGTGGTTAGAGTGTCCCGTTCCTTACGCGATTTCAGCGTGTTTGGAATTTATCTCAGGTTGCGTTGTGTACGCACCTGGGCGGTTGTTCGGATCTCTTCTCACGATTTCAGCGTGGTTAGAGTGTCCCGTTCCTTACGCGATTTCAGCGTGTTTGGAATTTATCTCAGGTTGCGTTGTGTACGCACCTGGGCGGTTGTTCGGATCTCTTCTCACGATTTCAGCGTGGTTAGAGTGTCCCGTTCCTTACGCGATTTCAGCGTGTTTGGAATTTATCTCAGGTTGCGTTGTGTACGCATCTGGGCGGTTGTTCGGATCTCTTCTCACGATTTCAGCGTGGTTAGAGTGTCCCGTTCCTTACGCGATTTCAGCGTGTTTGGAATTTATCTCAGGTTGCGTTGTGTACGCACCTGGGCGGTTGTTCGGATCTCTTCTCACGATTTCAGCGTGGTTAAAGTGTCCCGTTCCTTACGCGATTTTCAGCGTGTTTGGAATTTATCCCAGGTTGCGTTGTGGACGCGCTGGGCGGGTTGTTTTTGTTTACCTCTTCTCACGATTTCAGCGTGGTTAGAGTTTGGTTCTTCCTTACGCGACTTCAGCGCGTTTGGAATTTATCCCAGGTTGCGTTGTGGACGCGCTGGGCAGGTTGTTTTTGTTAACCTCTTCTCGCGATTTCAGCGTGATTGGAGCCTCCCCTTCCTCACACGATTTCGACGTGTTTGGAATTTATCTTAGGTTGCGTGGAACGCGCTTCTGATTGATTTTCTTTGCTCTCTCTCATCTCACGAGTCCAGCGTGGTTGGAGTATGTCACCATGTTGCATCTATTATACTCTCTGTTACATCGCATCTATTATCTATTGCATCACATCTATTACATCCATTGCATCATATCTGTTTTATTGTCCGGTCTAAGGAGACCTTAAATCCTGCATCATCATTCGCGCTGTTTTGC
The DNA here is from genome assembly GCA_022316695.1 of Camellia oleifera. Lineage (NCBI taxonomy): Eukaryota > Viridiplantae > Streptophyta > Magnoliopsida > Ericales > Theaceae > Camellia > Camellia oleifera. Next base: position 103,941,083 of record CM039317.1, on the reverse strand, counting down.
GCATCGTACTTGCATTTTTACTTGCATTCCATCGCACCGTCTTGTGCACTTTCCGGTCTAGGAGACCTTAAATCCTCTAAAGGTGCAATTCCTTTGGTGTTTGTCGTGCCCGAACGACTTCCGGTGGTCTGGTATAGCCACCTGCTTGTGTTAGCGGTGAGTTCCTAGGAGACCAACTGAGACGGTGGAAACTAGAGTTCGAATGGCTCATGCCTAGAACGCAAAGGTTCGGGATTTCCGAGACTAAAGTTTGGTTTAAATACCTAGGGGTATATCCTCGGCTTGAAATCTGTATGGCAGCCCCATAGATTGAGACAGCATCTTATGCACCTCAATTCTGGATACTGATCCAACCTAGTCTGTCACCCTGTTGGAGAATAGGGAAAGCTGCGACCATAGTCAGGGAGAAAAGTAGTACCTGCAACTCAATCAAGAAGAAGCGAAAGATCCCTAGCGGCATGAGGTAAGTCATTTCCAATTGCTCCTGTAAGGTACTTTTACCTCTTAGCTATCACATTGCATTTTAGCCACTACATTACAGTGCATTGCATGAATCCTCAGTCTTTCAAACAGGCTTCGCGTAATCTCCCTGCCTATCATTTGCATTTTGCCCCTGCCTGCGGGCATACATATCTCTGTTTATTTTGTATGATTGTCTAAGTCTTCGGCCTTGTCAAAAATGGGTCGTCTCTGGGCTTTGACATTCACTCTCGTCACTTCTTGACTTCCGAGTTCTGTCAAAGAGGGGCAACTGTAGATACCCCATTTTTGACCGACCTTAAGACTCAGACGTCACCGATTGAGCGCTTGGTGATGTTGCATACTGTGCTCGTTCAGAAGTCTCAGAGTCGCGGCCGTGCGCCCTGCCTCCAGACTTCCGAACTCTCTTCTGTGCCTTGTCTCGATTTGCGAACCAGACTCGGTTTTCTCTGTTTTCTTTCCTGAGGGAAGGGAGTGGTCCCGTAGACTATCTCCCAGTGGCCGTGAGCTACTTTTTGTGGCCGTAGGCCATTTTGCCCATTTCGGAGCCCGGTTCCCGGTTTTCGGAGCCGTCAGGCCGTGTGCCTCGGTTCGGGACCGCCCAACCATCTCCGATTTCTCTGGTTTTTGGCATGCACCTCTGTTTTATCATTCCGAGGAACACTGGGGCCTCTGATGCCCACTTCGTGGCCGAACACCACTTTCGGTGCTTACAGCCAGTTTTCGGGACCCTGAATCGCGCGGTTTGGGCCCCGAGCATTCATTTTGCATCGGTTTTCTCTGATTTTTGGCAGGAACCTCTGTTTTGTCATTCCAAGAGACACTGAGGTCGCAGATGCCCACTTCGTGGCCGAACGCCACTTTCGGTGCCTGCAGCTCATTTTCGGGACCCCGCGCGGTTTTGGTCCCCGAGCTTTCGTTTTGCATTAGTTTTTGTTCAAATTTGGCAGGTACCTCTGTTTTAGCACCAGGAAGATCACTGGAGGGTGGGAGGCCGGCAATTGTCTCAGCAAGTGTATGGAGGATTAGAGAGTTGCTTTTTAGATATTTTTGTCGCTTTTTAGATATTTTGTTGCTTTTTAGATATTTTGGTGCTTTTTGGATATTTTTGGTGCATTTTTGCTCTATAAAGGAGAGGTTCTTAGAGGTTGGAATGGTTAGACATTTTTGGAGAGGGAGATACACCATTTTCTCTCCATTTTCCATAGCTCCAAAATCTTTTTCTTCAAGTTTTGGTCCCATTTTCTTCATCATCTTCAAGCTCTATCATCACCACTCCATTTCCAGCCACAAGGGAGGGATTCCAGAAGCTTGAAGTCATCAAAGTTGGTCCAAGAAGTAGTCAAAGTATTGGTCTTCAAGGGTAAGTTCACTTTCCCTCTTTTCTAGCTCATTCTTGCACCAATTTCTTAGCCCACTTGCTCACTGTTTTGAGCTCCGGCCCTAACTCAAAGGGGCCTTATTTTGAGCTATTCTACATGTTTGATTAAGGGCTCAACCCTGTTTGAGCCCTCTATGATGCACTTGTTTCAATATCACTCTTTATGCCATTATTTTGCATGCTTTGTTTGGCTTTTGAGTGATCTGATTTCGAGCATACCATGAACTGTTAGTAGGCCTATTTTGAGTCCCTCTTCAACATTGAAGAAGGGCTCCATCATGTTTGGTGGCTCTATCATGCACTTCCTTTGAAATTCTTCAATTTTACCGTAAAATTGCATGAGTTAATTAGCCTATTTGTGATCTGAGTTGGAGTATGAAACCTACTGATATTGTGCTCATTTTGAGCCCCTCTTCAACATTGAAGAAGGGATCAACCATGTTTGCCTCCTCTATCATACACTTGCTTTGAATCCATGTTCTATGCCTATCTTGCATGCTTTGTTAGACTATTTTTGCTTCTGTTTTTTGCCTTAATCAGGCCTTGAAGGAGTCTTATTTTGGTCCATACATCATTCTTTGTGAAGGGTCTTAAGCCATTTGGTAATTGGTTTTAGTACTTGCTTTGAAATTCTTCAAATTTACCGTAAAATTGCATGTTTGTTTAGGCCATTCTAGATTCGGATTTCAGCCTTCATCAGGCTTGTGAAGTGTCTTATTTTGGTCCATTCTCCAAGTTTTATTAAGGGTCTTAAGTTGTTTGGTCATTGCTTATGATACCTCTCTTTATAGCCCTCTTTTGACCCTTATTTTGCATGCTATGTATTGTATATCTACACACTGAATTTGGGGATCTCATCTTCTGTAAAAATGCATATTTTTAGTCCCTCTCTAATGTTGTAGAACTGATTTTTTGGGTTTGAGCATTGTAGATATCACTTGCTTTGTAAATCCTCTCTTTTTCCGTATTTTTGCAAGCAATTGTTGTCATATCTATGCTTACAATTTGGCCATGTTTTGTACTGGAAAGATGCTATTTTTGGGGCTGCCTTGCTACTGTTTTTGCTTTCATGTGTCAATTTTGCATGTATAGCATAGCTGTAGGCCATTTCGGGGGCTAAATATCACATTTCGGGAACATTCTGGGCATCGGGTGCATTTTTATCATCATTTTGAGGCTGTTTTCCCTTCATTTAGTTGCTGGAATTTAGTTTGCATGCTTGCATATCATTTCCATGCTATTTTGTGCCTTTTTGTCATTGCCTCGGTTTGCACGCACTTCGAGGCGCTCCGTTTTCATTCATCGGCATCCCATGTGAGTGCGGCTGAGGCCCTCTCATGTTGGTATAAGCCCAATTTGCATTTCGCATGTCATTCCGCATCGCCTCGGTTTGCGTGCCCGTGTGCACGCATTTCGAGGCAGCTCTTTTTTTATCCGACGACAGCTTATGTGAGTGTGGCTGAGGCTCTCTCATGTTAGTGTAAGCCCAAGTTGCATTTTACATCTCATTTCCATGTTATTTCATGCCTTAGTGCATTTCCTCGGTTTGCGTGCCCGTGTGCACGCATTTCGAGGCATCTCCTTTTATCATTATGGCAGCCTATGTGAGTGCGGCCGAGGCTCTCTCATGTTGGCGTAAGCCCATCACTGCATTCCATATGCTATTTTATGCATTCCTCGGTTTGCGTGCCCGTGTGCACGCATTTCGAGGCAGCTCTTTTTTTATCCGACGGCAGCTTATGTGAGTGCGGCTGAGGTCCTCTCATGTTGGCGTAAGCCCAATTTGCATTCCGTATGCCATTTCATTCCATTTTGTCATCGCCTCGGTTTGCGTGCCTGTGTGCACGCATTTCGAGGCACTTCAGTTTTATTCGATTTGCATTTCACGTCATCGCCTCGGTTTGCGTGCCTGTGTGCACGCATTTCGAGGCACTTCGGTTTTATCCGATTTGCATTTCACATCATCGCCTCGGTTTGCGTGCCTGTGTGCACGCATTTTGAGGCACTTCGGTTTTATCCGATTTGCATTTCACATCACCGCCTCGGTTTGCGTGCCCGTGTGTACGCATTTCGAGGCACCTCTGTTTTATCCGATTTACATTTCACATTGCGTGTCCACGGGCACGCATTTCGAGGCGCTTCATTTTCATCTCATTTTCATAGCATTGTGCATGCTATATCACATGTTAGCTGCATTTCATGCATACCATGCATATTGCATCGTGTTCGGGATAGGCGTTAGCCCGGGCACGGGAAACGAGGTACATTCCGTACTCCGAGTGACGGGGTGTGTCTCAATTCCCAAGTCACCGACACTCCGGATTACCCATGATGGAGTTAGGTTTTGTTGTAGCATTCATCTGCATTCATCCTATATTGAATTGTGCAATTCGGCTCCTCGGCCATCATGCATCGAGATGCATGATTGGTGGCACGAGGATCGAGGCATGCATATATGTGTGAAATACATTGCTATGCCCTTTTCCTGCTCTCTGTTACAGCAAAACTGAGGATCAACAACTTTTCGGAGTCCGGCGCGCATTTCGAGAAATACTGCAAACAGAGGCTAATTGGGGCATCCCAGTGGATTTCCGCCCGAGGCAGTCCAGTATACACTATTCATCAGAAGCATGGCAGCCCCCTAGCCTGCATGCCAGTTTACTGCTTTCTTAGTTAATTGTTAATTAATTAAGAATCTGTATTTATTCATTCGGACTGTATATTTCGGACTGTAATATTCTTTTTATTCGGGTCTGTATTATTATTTATTCGGACCCTCTGCGCGAGGGCAATGTTGTAATAAGGGTGGGTGAGTGTGATGTATGTCTTCCAACCCCACGTCTTTCTCCCTTTTATTTATCCGCTTACAATGGTTAGATATAGGGCATATTTCAATTAGCATAACAGTATGACAGCATGTTTGCATCATTCATCTGTTTTGCACGCACCGGGCTCGGTGCATCATACAAACTGCATTTGTATTTCAATTCCAAAATGAATACATGTTAACTGTAGCATTTCATATACCACGTTTAGGACAGCCGAGCCTGCTATAGTTGCATCTTTGCATGTGTTGCATTAGGCATTTCAGTATATGTAGGATCATGCATGATTCCTAATCAGTTTTCTGTTTTGGCTTGGAGTACTTGGTGAGTTGTTATGCTTTAGCATACTTGCATGCGTGTGAGTGTTGCCATGATTGCATGCTTACCATGAGGCTATGTGCTTATATGATATAACTGCCTTGAATGCCTGTGGGTGGAGGTTGAGTTATCTGAATTGGGACAATACATTGACTGTTTGTTTTAAGCCCACTAGATAGTGGCAAAATCATGTTTTCTAAGCCCACCTGAGGGTGGCAAATCCGCATTTTAGCCTACCTGCGGGTAGCACCTTCACACCATTTTCAAATAAACAAACATGAAATGTTTCGTTCCAATTCAGACGGCCCAGTCTATACTTGTTTGCTGCGAGCATCACATAGTAATCTAGGCTAATAACCGGAATAAGAACGCACAAAATTTTCAAAAACAGATATCATGGTTAGTAGAGGCCGGTCTTTGACCGGGCGAGCGGGGATGCTCACGATGTGACCTTCCCCAATCGTACCCAAGTTCCCGAGCCAACTTTGGTGATGACGGACACGTGGCCTTTGGCACCGAGTTAGGGTTTCCTAAATTTCCCATTTTAAAAATATTTAGGTGGCGACTCTGTTATCTGGCAAAGCAGTCCATGTTTGGCACTTCTTTCAAAAAATCTGTTTTTCTTCAAAACGATTTGCCAGAGTTGGACTCTTTGGTTCAAGATTGAGAACCGCAACAAAATCGAGTCCGAACTGTAGCGAGGTCCCTCGCGGGCTTGTTACAATAAGGATCAAATTGACATATCGTATAAATTACATGGACCATTTGCATAGTTTATCCCTCTTACAATTCATCCTAATAACTTCTCATCTTTTAAACATAAAATATAAAATTTCCTAATCAAAAAATTTAATTTTAGCACAAATCAAAATTTCTAAGTTTAACACATAAAAATCTCTAATTTTAGAAAACCCCCTTGGTAAATACCCCTAAAAAAGTGTATCATATACACATCATTACGTATTTTTTTAGTATATGTTACACATTATGTGACAAATGTTACATAATCTTGTGCTAGAGTTATGACAATTTATGGTCCATAATATGTATTTTGTGGTAATATTAAGCATTTTTATAGTAGGGTTACACATTTTTTTATTGAAACATCTTTGAATCACAAAATGCATAATATTACCACAAAAATGTGTAGATTCGTATGTAAAAAAAATAAAAATAAATTGTCATAACTCTACCAAAAACTAGGTAACATTTGTCACAAAAGTATGTAATATGTATTAAAAAACGTAATAAGGTGTATATGATACACATCCTACAAGGGGTGAATACCGAAGGAGATAATTTATACTATTATATAAGTAAAAACGTTCATATGTATATGAAGTCAAAACTCTTAATCCATTTTTTTTCTACATTTTTTGAATTAACAAAATTTAAAAATATGTGTCATAAAATTATTGGCCTTTTAATTGTCATAAATTGTAATTATAGATTATTGACTCTTTGATTATTAGGTAATATATTTCAAATTCCTTACTTCTTACCTTTCAAATTCCTTGATGTGTGGAATTAAAATTAAAAAAAAAATTATTTAATTTATGACATTGTTATGGAAAATCAATCACAATTTTAAATATTTATTTATTTATTTATTTGGAAGTTAAGAAATATATGTGACATATAACTATTGGCCCATCCAATTATATTGAAAAATTTTAAACATTTAAATATCAAGTCCACAACAGAATCTTTAGTTATATTTAAATTACATCTCATTTAAATTTTTATTTTTGAAAGTTAAAAAATATATGTGGCATGAAACTATTGGTCCATCTATATCAAATTCAAATTTGAGAAAATTGCACTTCAGTGTAAGTTTAAAAAAAATTACAAATCAATGATAAACTTTATCACTTTTAATAATTAAAGTTATAAACTTTTTCACACATTTGTAAATATTTTATGCAAAAATAACATTTTTTTTTTTATCGGCAAAACGAAGAACCTTTATTGATGAAAATATATTACAAAGAGCAAGATAAAATACATCAATAAAGAACGGCGAGCGCAAAAGCATCACATTGAGCTCGATCATCCCAACCAGGTTGGCACAAAGGAGCCCAACCTATCATTTGCTAGCGCCACCAAGGATACTTGACTAACTTCTTAACGCTCCTACGCTTCTCTGGTTTCCCCAATCCCCTAACATTCCAAGACACTAGCTTCATCTATAACAAAATTTAAACACTAAACCGTCCCTGTAGCAACCCGAGAGCCTAAACAGCCCCTTTAGTCTCCTCCACCCTCTCCCTATCCTTTAATTCCATCAATACAATACGGCTGGCAACCTCATGCTCGTTAGCTGTACAATCCATCCCAAGAGCCTTCCCTACTTGTAAGGTAACACAAGCCTCTTCCCGTAACTCCTCCCTCCTTCTTGAAGCATCACTTCTTGAATTAGAAGGTGAAATTACGGCTGTTGCAGCTGTGCGGATAGCACCTTTTTTGAGAAGGGCCTCCCCCCCGAAGCTTCTCTCTCCTTCTTGCAGCATTACTTCTTGAAATAGAGGCTGAAATCGCGGCTGATGCCGCTCTAAGGACAGCACCATTTCTGAGACTAGGATAGAGAAGCATCCCTTTTTGCATCGCAGGACTTTGAAGCTTCTTGAGTCTTCTTTTCAGTTTGGAGCCGTGCTTGTTCCCCTCCTTCTTAGTGGCCCCCTTCCTTGCCGTGCTATCCTGAATGATTCTGTGAGGTCGACCTGGTACTACGGAAGGGGATGGGCCATCTTGATAGTGGGTTGCACTTTCACTTAAATTGGATTGTACCCCAATGGGCACTGCAACTGTTGTCGCAGGCTGAATACCACTTAAAACAACTTGAAGATTGATATTGGGCCTTACCCGATCTGAGTCACAAACGCTTCTAACTAATTCTGTTGAACTCACCCGGCCCACCTGTTTATGACATTTGGCTGGCACCTCCAACGTTGGGCTCATCACCAGCTCCCGACATTCCTCAATATTATTATCGTTACAATTTGTATTACCCATAAAATGCTCTGTGTCGCTGTCCACTGACTCTGCCAACACCTGAAAAGCACCATCCGCTTGCGCATGCGTTCTAACCACCGTGCCTTCTGTTGAATTTGCCACCACCTCATTGTCTGCCCCTTTCGTTAAAACTTTTGCCACCTCCGACCCATCGTCCTCCTCTGCTTCACTGCCGTTACCTTGGGTTAACTTCTGTTTGCATGCTAGACTCATAGAATAGGAAGCAAGAAACACAGGATTCACCTCCTTTCTGAAGTTAATGGCCCAATCTATCACTGGGTGTTCTTCACAAACTCGAACAGGAAATTTGCATGTGTTGCACTCTAAAAACACCACCGAGTTAATGACCTCCACAGAGGATGTTAGAATCCTTACCTTACCAAACTCAAAGGAGCGAGGATTATTAATGTCTTCTTGTAGCTGCACCACTTCACCCCAAATGCTGCCAATATCTCGAAACGTATTATTGCTCCATAAATGTAGTGGTACGCCCATGCAAGAAATCCATACACCACGTTCAGTCGATTTGGATTTTCCTTTCCCCCACTCCGTTATAGAGTCACTCCACCGCGAGATCCACGCATCCATGCGCACTCTTTCCTCTTGCATATGGTGCTTTGAATAGAAGGTTAAGATAGCTAAGTTACAACCTCCGCTTCTGACTCGAACTTCTTTCATGCGCTCCTTGACCTCAGCTTCAAAATCGTGAAATGCCAAAGCTGCTTTAAGGTTGACCAACAGGCTAACAACCAACCACTCACTATCAGCCTCTTTAGCTTGAACTATGAACTTGTCATTCCGAAGGTCAGTACTGTGCTTCACAGTATCTGCATAAGATCTTCGCTGTTGGCTCTGCATTCCTACCTGGGAGTAACCCTTCTGCACCCCGCTCAATATCCTCTCTGCCCCTGATGGACGGTCCTTCCCCCCGCTGCCTCCTGCTTTGTGTTCATCAGCATGCTTCACCCTTAATGCCTTATTATCACACCATAGTCCATTCGCCTTCTGAATCGCCATATCAGCGGCTACCTTGCACTCAAACCTCACAAAACCAAAACGTGTTCCCGAACCTTTCCTTCTCTTTGACGGGATAAATACATCCTTGACAACTCCGAACTTACCAAACAGAGAGTACATACTCTTAGGATCCATAGAGTTTGGTAAATCATCCACAAACAGTGTATACATACCTGCCTTCAATGATCGATATCCTTGCAAGCCTACCCTTCTTCTACGTATTACCGATTTCCACCCTCCTCTCTCCATTTTGTATTGATCAAAAATATCATTGATTTGCAGTTTTCATTGAAATTTTGATGACCATTTAATAGAAATTCCAAAACAAAATCTTATTCATATTTTAACCACATCTCATTTCAAAATGTTTAGATGAAAAATCTAAAATAAATTTTTTAAAAAATTTTAGATTCTTTAAAATTTAAAAGTCAAAAATGAAATTTTAGTACTGCTGTGACAATCACATTTGATACAATCTGATGGTGCCTTAAATACTAACCATGTGGTTAATGTATCATAAGGTGACACGTTACATATCGTCAAATATAGTATTGAAATATGGTCATCTTAACATTATTCATTTTAAAAATTTATAGAAATTATTTTAAGTACGAATTATACGTAACTTAACAAAATAAAAAAAAAAAATTTAAAACGTTATGTAGATTACGAAACTATTCTTCAAGTAAATTATAAATACACTTAATCTTTAAATGATAACCGTGTTGTTTGTCCAATCCAAATAGTTTGGTCAAAAAATAAAAATAAAAACAAAACAAAACAAAAAAAATAAAAATAAATATCAAGTCTAGCGTAAAGTTTTTATCTATGAATTAGTTTATATCATATAAAACAAGCCGTCTTCCCTAAACCCTAAATGCCTCTTACTTTTCTCTCTAAATTTTTCTACAAGGGGAGAGGGAGACGGTAGTGGTTCCCCCCACCTCTCTGATATCCTTCCCCCTCCTTTCGATTATTTTTTTAATCTAGATATGATGTTTACCTCTTCAATCTGGGCATTATTGTTTTAATTTTTCTACATTCGAACTCAAAATTTTAATATTTGATTTCAAATCTTCTCACAATCCAAAGGCCGACGCTAGATAACACATTTGTTTTACATTAGACGATAATGTTGTGTCTAGACCAGCGGATGTGGAGTCTTCAGATTCCAAGTGGAAGGCTGCAAAGCAATGGAGTTTTGGATGTGTTCAGTAGTGACTTGGATATTTTATTTATTTTATTTTTTTTTTTTTTGCGATTTTCTTAATTTTTAGTTTGGTGATGTACTAATCCTCTATGTGTAGAGGTTTGTTTCCCTCCCTTATGAGATCCTTTCCTCCTCTTTTATGGAGGTTTGAAGCATTTCTTCCATGAAAGTTGTTTATCACTTTTTGAGATCTTGTAATACCGTTGTACCAGATTGATTTAATCTTTTATCAATTTTTACAATGAAGGTTTTCTTTCCAATCCTAAAAAAATAAAAATAAATAAAAAAAAGTTCTTATCTATGAGTTATGCCTTGACTAATAAAATGATGTGACATAATTTTAGATGAGTAATGTTAGGAATTATAAAAAAATAAAATATAAAATACTTCATTACGATTTTTCACATTTGGATTACACATATAATAAAATGCCACACACTAATCAAAAGATAAAAAAAAATTATGAAGCGTTTCATGATATATATATATATATATATTTATGATTCCAAACATTACTCATTTTAGATTAGAAATTGAGCCAAAAACTTGCTTTGATGCTAATCCGATTAAATCCATATTTACTATTATATATTGAAAAACATTATTTTGCCTTCAATTTATGAAATATTGACATACACGTGGCTCTTTGCTTAACATCACAATATTTTAAAAATAATTTAAGTCATGATTTTATTATATAAAACAAAATGTTGTTGAGCCATTGATGAGGCTCAAAGTCTCAATGAAAATTTATTAAATTATAAAAATACAATCATGAAAGTGTTTGTTTTGTTCAATATGATGATATTTCTCATACATTTAATTTTTAGAAATTAAATCTAAGTAAGAACCTAAAAAAATTAAGAATAACATGAATTATACTACAAAAATTTAATTTGAAGTTTAAATAATAATAATGAAAATTTTAATTATTGAACATGTAGAGTTCAATATCTAAATAGTAACAATGAAATTAATGCTTTTGGTCTTATCGGACAAAATGCTCAAATATTATTTTAATTTTGATTTTATAGTTAAAAAAAGAAAGTAAATTTTGATATGTGTCTCAAATAGCTTGAACCTAAAAAAAAAAATGTAACGTTGATGATTCATGTAATTATCTAACGCATTAACATAAAAAAAATTAATAATAATAATAATTTTCACATTCTCCTTTTGAGAGGTTATGAAATAAAGATAAGTAAATTAAGTGAAGTCTAAATATTATTGTTTAAAAAAAAATTAACATAAACATATTTAAAGTAAAAAATTATGTCTATTTTTTTTCCTCTAAAATATACTGCTAGTATATATACACACGTGTTTACATTACATAATAAAAAATTATGAATAAGATATATTGACTCGTTTGTTTGGTAACTGTGAAAAAGTGATGACTTACCTAATATGTGTTGCGATTTTTTAGAAAAAATCACAATATCATATAATACATATTAAAAGATGATAAATTTTCTTTATTGAAATGAGTAAATATATACATATATATATTAACCTCTTCAGTTACAAAAAGTTCTTCATGTAACTCCAAATAGTTTCAACCGTTATATACTTAGTAATAATGAGGGGAAAAAAATAGAAAAAAATAAATTGACATTATAGAAAATTAAATGTAGCATTTAGTAGCAATTGCACAATAATGATGAGAAAAATATAATATTACTAATGTTACATAATCTTGTGCTAGAGTTATGACAATTTATGGTCCATAATATGTATTTTGTGGTAATATTAAGCATTTTTATAGTAGGGTTACACATTTTTTTATTGAAACATCTTTAAATCACAAAATGCGTAATATTACCACAAAAATGTGTAGATTCGTATGTAAAAAAAATAAAAATAAATTGTCATAACTCTACCAGAAACTAGGTAACATTTGTCACAAAAGTATGTAATATGTATTAAAAAACGTAATAAGGTGTATATGATACACATCATACAAGGGGTGAATACTGAAGGAAATAATTTATACTATTATATAAGTAAAAGCGTTCATATGTATATGAAGTCAAAACTCTTAATCCATTTTTTTTCTACATTTTTGAATTAACAAAATTTAAAAATATGTGTCATAAAATTATTGGCCTTTCAATTGTCATAAATTGTAATTATAGATTATTGGCTCTTTGATTATTAGGTAATATATTTTAAATTCCTTACTTCTTACCTTTCAAATTCCTCGATGTGTGGAATTAAAATTTTAAAAAAAAAAATTATTTAATTTATGACATTGTTATGGAAAATCAATCACAATTTTAAATCTTTATTTATTTATTTATTTTTTTAGAAGTTAAGAAATATATGTGACATATAACTATTGGCCCATCCAATTATATTGAAAAATTTTAAACATTTAAATATAATGTCCACAACAGAATTTTTAGTTATATTTAAATTACATCTCATTTAAATTTTTATTTTTGAAAGTTAAAAAATATATGTGGCATGAAACTATTGGTCCATCTATATTAAATTCAAATTTGAGAAAATTGCACTTCAGTGTAAGTTTAAAAAAAAATTACAAATCAATGATAAACTTTATCACTTTTAATAATTAAAGTTATAAATTTTTTCACACATTTGTAAATATTTTATGCAAAAATATCATTGATTTGCAGTTTTCATTGAAATTTTGATGACCATTTAATAGAAATTCCAAAACAAAATCTTATTCATATTTTAACCACATCTCATTTCAAAATGTTTAGATGAAAAATCTAAAATAAATTTTTTAAAAAATTTTAGATTCTTTAAATTTTAAAAGTCAAAAATGAAATTTTAGTAATGCTATGACAATCACATTTGATACAATCTGATGGTGCCTTAAATACTAACCATGTGGTTAATGTATCATAAGGTGACACGTTACATATCGTCAAATATAGTATTGAAATATGGTCATCCTAACATTATTCATTTTAAAAATTTATAGAAATTATTTTAAGTACGAATTATACGTAACTTAACAAAATAAAAAAAAAATTTAAAACGTTATGTAGATTACGAAACTATTCTTCAAGTAAATTATAAATACACTTAATCTTTTAATGATAACCATGTTGTTTGTCCAATCCAAATAGTTTGGTCAAAAAATAAAAATAAAAACAAAACAAAACAAAAAAAATAAAAATAAATATCAAGCCCAGCGTAAAGTTCTTATCTATGAATTAGTTTATATCATATAAAACAAGCTGTCTTCCCTAAACCCTAAATGCCTCTTACTTTTCTCTCTAAATTTTTCTACAAGGAGAGAGGGAGACGGTAGTGGTTCCCCCCACCTCTCTGATATCCTTCCCTCTCGTTCGATTATTTTTTTAATCTAGATATGATGTTTACCTCTTCAATCTGGGCATTATTGTTTTAATTTTTTTACGTTCGAACTCAAAATTTTAATATTTGATTTCAAATCTTCTCACAATCTGAAGGCCGATGCTAGATAACGTATTTGTTTTACATTAGACGATCACCTCAACCTCAATGTTGTGTCTAGACCAGCGGATGTGGAGTCTTCAGATTCCAAGTGGAAGGCTGCAAAGCAATGGAGTTTTGGATGAGTTCAGTAGTGACTTAGATATTTTATTTTATTTATTTATTTATTTATTTTGCGATTTTCTTAATTTTTAGTTTGGTGATGTACTAATCCTCCATGTGTAGAGGTTTGTTTCCCTCCCTTATGAGATCCTTTCCTCCTCTTTTATGGAGGTTTGAAGCATTTCTTCTATGAAAGTTGTTTATCACTTTTTGAGATCTTGTAATACCGTTGTACTAGATTGATTTAATCTTTTATCAATTTTTACAATGAAGGTTTTCTTTCCAATCCTAAAACAAAAAAAAAAGAAAAAAAAAAAGAAAAAAAGTAAGTTCTTATCTATGAGTTATGCCTTGACTAATAAAATGATGTGACGTAATTTTCGATGAGTAATGTTAGGAATTACAAAAATATATATATATATATATATAAAATACTTCATTACAATTTTTTACATTTGGATTACACATATAATAAAATGCCACACACTAATCAAAAGATAAAAATTTTTTATGAAGCGTTTCATGATATATATATATATATATATATTTATTTATAATTCCAAACATTACTCATTTTAGATTAGAAATTGAGCCAAAAACTTGCTTTGATGCTAATCCGATTAAATCTATATTTACTATTATATATAGAAAAACATTATTTTGCCTTCAATTTATGAAATATTGACATACACGTGGCTCTTTGCTTAACATCACAATATTTTAAAAATCATTTAAGTCATGATTTTATTATATAAAACAAAATGTTGTTGAGCCATTGATGAGGCTCAAAGTCTCAATGAAAATTTATTAAATTATAAAAATACAATCATGAAAGTGTTTGTTTTGTTCAATATGATGATATTTCTCATACATTTAATTTTTAGAAATTAAATCTAAGTAAGAACCTAAAAAAATTAAGAATAACATGAATTATACTACAAAAATTTAATTTGAAGTTTAAATAATAATAATGAAAATTTTAATTATTGAACATGTAGAGTTCAATATCTAAATAGTAACAATGAAATTAATGCTTTTGGTCTTATCGGACAAAATGCTCAAATATTATTTTAATTTTGATTTTATAGTTAAAAAAAGAAAGTAAATTTTGATATGTGTCTCAAATAGCTTGAACCTAAAAAAAAAAATGTAACGTTGATGATTCATGTAATTATCTAACGCATTAACATAAAAAAATTAATAATAATAATAATTTTCACATTCTCCTTTTGAGAGGTTATGAAATAAAGATAAGTAAATTAAGTGAAGTCTAAATATTATTGTTTAAAAAAAAATTAACATAAACATATTTAAAGTAAAAAATTATGTCTATTTTTTTTCCTCTAAAATATACTGCTAGTATATATACACACGTGTTTACATTACATAATAAAAAATTATGAATAAGATATATTGACTCGTTTGTTTGGTAACTGTGAAAAAGTGATGACTTACCTAATATGTGTTGCGATTTTTTAGAAAAAATCACAATATCATATAATACATATTAAAAGATGATAAATTTTCTTTATTGAAATGAGTAAATATATACATATATATATTAACCTCTTCAGTTACAAAAAGTTCTTCATGTAACTCCAAATAGTTTCAACCGTTATATACTTAGTAATAATGAGGGGAAAAAAATAGAAAAAAATAAATTGACATTATAGAAAATTAAATGTAGCATTTAGTAGCAATTGCACAATAATGATGAGAAAAATATAATATTACTAATGTTACATAATCTTGTGCTAGAGTTATGACAATTTATGGTCCATAATATGTATTTTGTGGTAATATTAAGCATTTTTATAGTAGGGTTACACATTTTTTTATTGAAACATCTTTAAATCACAAAATGCGTAATATTACCACAAAAATGTGTAGATTCGTATGTAAAAAAAATAAAAATAAATTGTCATAACTCTACCAGAAACTAGGTAACATTTGTCACAAAAGTATGTAATATGTATTAAAAAACGTAATAAGGTGTATATGATACACATCATACAAGGGGTGAATACTGAAGGAAATAATTTATACTATTATATAAGTAAAAGCGTTCATATGTATATGAAGTCAAAACTCTTAATCCATTTTTTTTCTACATTTTTGAATTAACAAAATTTAAAAATATGTGTCATAAAATTATTGGCCTTTCAATTGTCATAAATTGTAATTATAGATTATTGGCTCTTTGATTATTAGGTAATATATTTTAAATTCCTTACTTCTTACCTTTCAAATTCCTCGATGTGTGGAATTAAAATTTTAAAAAAAAAAATTATTTAATTTATGACATTGTTATGGAAAATCAATCACAATTTTAAATCTTTATTTATTTATTTATTTTTTTAGAAGTTAAGAAATATATGTGACATATAACTATTGGCCCATCCAATTATATTGAAAAATTTTAAACATTTAAATATAATGTCCACAACAGAATTTTTAGTTATATTTAAATTACATCTCATTTAAATTTTTATTTTTGAAAGTTAAAAAATATATGTGGCATGAAACTATTGGTCCATCTATATTAAATTCAAATTTGAGAAAATTGCACTTCAGTGTAAGTTTAAAAAAAAATTACAAATCAATGATAAACTTTATCACTTTTAATAATTAAAGTTATAAATTTTTTCACACATTTGTAAATATTTTATGCAAAAATATCATTGATTTGCAGTTTTCATTGAAATTTTGATGACCATTTAATAGAAATTCCAAAACAAAATCTTATTCATATTTTAACCACATCTCATTTCAAAATGTTTAGATGAAAAATCTAAAATAAATTTTTTAAAAAATTTTAGATTCTTTAAATTTTAAAAGTCAAAAATGAAATTTTAGTAATGCTATGACAATCACATTTGATACAATCTGATGGTGCCTTAAATACTAACCATGTGGTTAATGTATCATAAGGTGACACGTTACATATCGTCAAATATAGTATTGAAATATGGTCATCCTAACATTATTCATTTTAAAAATTTATAGAAATTATTTTAAGTACGAATTATACGTAACTTAACAAAATAAAAAAAAAATTTAAAACGTTATGTAGATTACGAAACTATTCTTCAAGTAAATTATAAATACACTTAATCTTTTAATGATAACCATGTTGTTTGTCCAATCCAAATAGTTTGGTCAAAAAATAAAAATAAAAACAAAACAAAACAAAAAAAATAAAAATAAATATCAAGCCCAGCGTAAAGTTCTTATCTATGAATTAGTTTATATCATATAAAACAAGCTGTCTTCCCTAAACCCTAAATGCCTCTTACTTTTCTCTCTAAATTTTTCTACAAGGAGAGAGGGAGACGGTAGTGGTTCCCCCCACCTCTCTGATATCCTTCCCTCTCGTTCGATTATTTTTTTAATCTAGATATGATGTTTACCTCTTCAATCTGGGCATTATTGTTTTAATTTTTTTACGTTCGAACTCAAAATTTTAATATTTGATTTCAAATCTTCTCACAATCTGAAGGCCGATGCTAGATAACGTATTTGTTTTACATTAGACGATCACCTCAACCTCAATGTTGTGTCTAGACCAGCGGATGTGGAGTCTTCAGATTCCAAGTGGAAGGCTGCAAAGCAATGGAGTTTTGGATGAGTTCAGTAGTGACTTAGATATTTTATTTTATTTATTTATTTATTTATTTTGCGATTTTCTTAATTTTTAGTTTGGTGATGTACTAATCCTCCATGTGTAGAGGTTTGTTTCCCTCCCTTATGAGATCCTTTCCTCCTCTTTTATGGAGGTTTGAAGCATTTCTTCTATGAAAGTTGTTTATCACTTTTTGAGATCTTGTAATACCGTTGTACTAGATTGATTTAATCTTTTATCAATTTTTACAATGAAGGTTTTCTTTCCAATCCTAAAACAAAAAAAAAAGAAAAAAAAAAGAAAAAAAGTAAGTTCTTATCTATGAGTTATGCCTTGACTAATAAAATGATGTGACGTAATTTTCGATGAGTAATGTTAGGAATTACAAAAATATATATATATATATATATAAAATACTTCATTACAATTTTTTACATTTGGATTACACATATAATAAAATGCCACACACTAATCAAAAGATAAAAATTTTTTATGAAGCGTTTCATGATATATATATATATATTTATTTATAATTCCAAACATTACTCATTTTAGATTAGAAATTGAGCCAAAAACTTGCTTTGATGCTAATCCGATTAAATCTATATTTACTATTATATATAGAAAACATTATTTTGCCTTCAATTTATGAAATATTGACATACACGTGGCTCTTTGCTTAACATCACAATATTTTAAAAATCATTTAAGTCATGATTTTATTATATAAAACAAAATGTTGTTGAGCCATTGATGAGGCTCAAAGTCTCAATGAAAATTTATTAAATTATAAAAATACAATCATGAAAGTGTTTGTTTTGTTCAATATGATGATATTTCTCATACATTTAATTTTTAGAAATTAAATCTAAGTAAGAACCTAAAAAAATTAAGAATAACATGAATTATACTACAAAAATTTAATTTGAAGTTTAAATAATAATAATGAAAATTTTAATTATTGAACATGTAGAGTTCAATATCTAAATAGTAACAATGAAATTAATGCTTTTGGTCTTATCGGACAAAATGCTCAAATATTATTTTAATTTTGATTTTATAGTTAAAAAAAGAAAGTAAATTTTGATATGTGTCTCAAATAGCTTGAACCTAAAAAAAAAAAAATGTAACGTTGATGATTCATGTAATTATCTAACGCATTAACATAAAAAAAAATTAAAAATAATAATAATTTTCACATTCTCCTTTTGAGAGGTTATGAAATAAAGATAAGTAAATTAAGTGAAGTCTAAATATTATTGTTTAAAAAAAAATTAACATAAACATATTTAAAGTAAAAAATTATGTCTATTTTTTTTCCTCTAAAATATACTGCTAGTATATATACACACGTGTTTACATTACATAATAAAAAAATTATGAATAAGATATATTAACTCGTTTGTTTGGTAATTATGAAAAAGTGATGACTTACCTAGTATGTGTTGCGATTTTTTAGAAAAAATCACGATATCATATAATACATATTAAAAGATGATAAATTTTCTTTATTAAAATGAGTAAATATATACATATATATATATATTAACCTCTTCAGTTACAAAAAGTTCTTCATGTAACTCCAAATAGTTTCAACCGTTATATACTTAGTAATAATGAGGGGAAAAAAAATAGAAAAAAATTAATTGACATTATAGAAAATTAAATGTAGCATTTAGTAGCAATTGCACAAGAATGATGAGAAAAATATAATATTACTAATTATAAGGTGAAAGAAAACAGATTGATTTCCTTCTTTATTTACTTTGAATCCTCTCTCTCTCTCTCTCTCTCTCCCTCTCTCTCTCTGTGATTCACTTCTCTTATAAATAGCCACCATCATCACCTCCCTCAGCATAAGCCTCATACAACACCACCACCTTACACACAAGACCTATCTGAAGGAGTCTTCAAAAACATCCAATGGCCACTAACCAATTCTCTTTTGCAACACGTGTTCTCTTCATTTTAATGATCAACCTACACTTAGAAGGCACCATCGCCAACAATGCAGGTTGGCAGAGAGCTCATGCCACCTTTTATGGCGGCCTCGATGCCTCCGGGACAATGGGTATGAACAAACTGTACATACTTTATTAGTTGCCTCTACCTTCTCAATATCTAAATTTAGCTTAATTACACTAGTATAAAAATGTTACACTATAATTCTTAATTTTTATTTATTCCAATTTAATCTCCAAAATTTATAATTTGTTATATTTTTGTCACTAATGTGTTTTGCAGGAGGAGCTTGTGGGTATGGAAATTTGTACAATCAAGGGTATGGAACAAGCACTACAGCACTAAGCACAGCTTTGTTCAACAATGGGTTCAGCTGCGGGGCTTGCTACGAGATACGATGCAACAACGACCCCAAATGGTGCCTCCCCGCCACCATCACCGTCACCGCTACAAACTTTTGCCCACCTAACTATACTCTGCCTAACAACAATGGTGGTTGGTGCAACCCTCCTCTCCAACACTTCGACTTGTCCGAGCCTGCTTTCTTGAAAATTGCTCAATATCATGCTGGAATCGTGCCCGTTGTCTTCCGAAGGTAAAAAATAACACGAAAAATACTATTCTTTCATAATTTTTATATGATTTAATCCATATTAAAATTTGATTAATGAGAATTGAGTTGGTTTGTGACAGGGTGCCTTGTATCAAGAAAGGAGGAATTAGGTTCACCATGAATGGCCACTCCTACTTTAACTTGGTTTTGATCACCAATGTCGCGGGTGTAGGGGATGTCCATGCGGTGTCAATCAAGGGATCCAATACAGGGTGGCAAGCTATGTCAAGAAACTGGGGCCAAAACTGGCAGAGCAACTCTTATCTCAATGGCCAAAGTTTGTCTTTTCAAGTGACTACCAGTGACGGTAGAACTGTGACAAGTTACAACGTGGTACCTGCTAATTGGCAATTCGGCCAAAGTTTTCAAGGGGGTCAATTCTAGATTGCTGTTGATACATAATTTTTTGAAAGTAGATTTTTCATAATAAGATCTTTTTGCACGTGTAAGAAGAGGATTGGCTAGCTGTGGTGGCTTTTGAGTAAAAGCCCCTGTGAGACCTTTGATGTTGATGGTAGCTTAATATAATATATAATTTGTGTCCTACTACTCTACTCTCATCTTTCCTTCTTTTTTGTTTTTAACCTTTGGTATATTTGCATGAAACAGACACACATGACATGCAAATAAATTACTACAATTATAGAAAACTAATTCTACATACCCAGGATTTGTTTTAAAAATTAATGAATGATTTATTTATATTCAAGATATAAGAGTTTATGGCTACTTATGCTTTTGCAATGACCCTCTAATTTATCGAAGTTCAAAAATCAAAATTAGGTAATCATTTCAAAATGTCATGGAAAAATGACGACTAGTATGCTATTTTCCTGTCATTTATTTCTATTTTCCTAAATTTTATCACGGATTTTAATTTTTATGGGTTAAACAGAAAGTAATTAATGACAAGATAAAAAAGTGTTTCAAAAATTACCCTTAATTGTAGATCAATAGTGTATATATTTTAAATTTGTTGTTTGACCACACAATTGATGAATCCCAGCCATTAATTACAAATTCTAAGCAAAATTTTGGATTTTCTTTTGGGGACTAGTAGTTGGTGTTATCTTAGATTAAAATTTTGGCCATGAAAACATATATAAGGTGACAGTTTCACTCTTCTTATCCCAAGCAGTACTTGAGATATGAGACCAAGCTCACTTTGGATTTCAAAATGGCAAAATGGTTTTAATGAAAATTAAACAATACCTCCAATTATTAATATTCTTTATCAAGTGTGCTGTGAAAAGCTGCAGAGTAGTGCATCAACAAAATAAATAAATAAATTGATGAACAAATTATAGTTATTGTGTTATTATTTATTTTAATGTCAATTTAATTTTTTAATTTTAATTATCAGTTTTATGCATAAACACTTTTTTTTTTTTTTTTTCCCTTTTCTTTGGTCCAAGCATAAATTGATTTCAAGTTAGAAAATAAGTTGCAAAGTCCATCAGAGCTTTACACGTTACAGATTTTGGCCCATCTTTATTATAGTGGGCTTTAGTCTTCTACTAGCTCACATCGTTAACGCCGAGTAAGAAAATTAAAAAATCTACAAATCAAACTGATTCAGTCCAATTCGATAGATTTAGTTTGATTTTTAAAATTCATAGTTCAGTTTTGATTTGAAAAATTGGAGAACTGATCTCCGCGGATCGATTATGGATTTAAGTTCATAGTTCCAGATTAGAACCGAACTGAACCTTATGTAACTTAAACCATATACATATCATATTCCGTGATGAATACAATTCTACCATCTTATATATATAACCAAACCCTAATTCATAACATTTCATATTAATATAATAATAAAAATTGTGAGAGGCAAAAATGAAGATTTCATTCTGAGTACAAAATGTGTAGAATTTGAGTAGGATACACTCTGATGAGCACAATAACAGGTCTATAATACCAAACGACTAGGACTAGAGATCCATGTCCAGGCATGCAGGTCCAAGACCAAGTCCTGAGATCCAAAACCAGAAGAGTCCAAGGGACCAGGACCACAAGAGTCTAAGGGACCAGAACCAGAGATCTAGGTCCAGACAAGTAGGTCGAGAACCAAAGAACCAAATCTAGAGGTTCAAGTCTAGACATGCGGGTCTAGGACCAGAGATGCAAAACCAGAGGACCAGGTCTAGGGTCCAGGCCAGAAGGCTAGATCCAGAAGGCATAGCCCTTAAGGGTAGACTTGGTCGAAGCTTGGTCCTTATTTTAAGGGGCAACCACTCTTAGAATTCTACGATAATAGAGGAACAATAATTTCATATGAACATTAAAAATTGATCATTCTATTCTATTCCACTTTAATTCTAGTAAACTAAACACAAAATTGTAGTATTGGATTAGAAGTGTAGTGGATGGTTTTCCCTAAAGCTATAAATCTTATTTCCCAGAACTGCATGTATGATCATTGATCATCAAATATAAGAAAATCCCAGTATTATTTAACTATTTTATCCATAAACTAAAGCATTTTGGGGTTAAAGATTGAAATTTGATCATTTGAAGAACAAATAAGAATGTAAGTGAAAATGGTTATGAAGATTCCCACATTGGTTGTGAAGAAAGAACCCCTTCCATCTAGCTTTGTATAAGATATTGTTTGAGCAATGCAAAAGAGCACACAGCCACACAGTAAGCACAAAGTGAGTTATTCTTTTGCCTTTTACTAAAGAATACCATGTGCTCGCTGCAAATAGTGGCATATACCTATTTTTGGAGAGGTTCTTCTCAATTGGGATTGACCTCTATTAATTTATAAAATAATGTTTTTGTATTTTGAGTTTGCTAAGAATTTGTGTATTTAGCTAAGATAGGGTGGTCCCTCCTTATATTTTGTCTTTTGTTAGATTCTTTCAAAATTATTTAATTCCCAATTGTGTTAAAACAAATTTGATGTCTCATATTTTTTAAAAAAAATAATTTTTTTTTTGTTAATTTGGAAGTAGTTGTGATAGTTTTATGGAAAAATTATAGACGAGTGCAATTGTAAAAAAATAATTACAAATTAATGATAAATTTTGTCAATTTTAATAATTAAAAATATAAAATTTTCAATCTCTTTGTAATTAGTTTTTTGAAAATATACTAAATTGTAATTTTCCTAATTTTATTGGACATACTAGTAATCATGTACGATCAAAACAAGTCTCCATCAAATAGGAGTGTAAAAATGACACGCAGCCTGTGGGCGGCTCGAAGCCCACCCACGGCCTGTTTGGTCCCGGCCTAAAGCCAGCTCGAATCCATGGGCCTGGCTATCATTTTGAAGCCCGGTTCGACCCGTGGGCTCAGCCTGTAGGCTGGCCCATCAGCTCGCTTAAGGCCTACTCATGGCCTAGCTCGAGGCTTGGCCCGCTCGAGGCCCGGTGTCTGTTTTAGTGGAAATTAATAAAATTTTGGTAGGGAAAAAGAAATATTTGTTTAAGCCCGGCCCAAGACTAAGTTTAGGCCCATTGGCCTGACCCAAGGCTCGGCCCAATGACCCACCAAGGCCCGAATACGCCTTGGCCCTAGCCCTGGACCTAATTTTCTGGCTTGTGGCTCGACCCAAATTTTGGTAGGAGTCTACAAAAATTTACACCCCTACATCAGATGGTCTAAAATTGAAAAAATTATTTCATATCCATTGTGACATTGCCCTAAAAGTGAAATACAGTAATGAAACACAAGTCTAGTGAATATAGCTCAACTCACTATTCTGTCTATTGTGTTTGATAATTTAATTCACTACATAAAAAAGTTAAATATATTTAGTAAAATTAAATTAGGCTTGTTTCGTGATAACAATCATATACTTCTTTTTTTTTTTTTTTTTTTTGAACGGCAAAAGAAATCTTTATTGATGAAACATACAAAGTATGGTAAAATACATCAATAAAGAGGAGCTTAGAGCTAACATAAGCTCCAAGCTCCAGTTGGTGAGAAACCAACAAACAAGTAAAGGAA
This sequence comes from Camellia oleifera, assembly GCA_022316695.1. Lineage (NCBI taxonomy): Eukaryota > Viridiplantae > Streptophyta > Magnoliopsida > Ericales > Theaceae > Camellia > Camellia oleifera. The sequence continues at coordinate 103,917,131 of CM039317.1, read as the reverse complement.
ACAAAACAGACAAGAAAGGCAAGCAGAACAGAGCAAAACAGGCCAAATGAAGAGCTTCTTCACACAACAATTCAACCAAAATATATCAATGAAGAGCTTCGTCACACAACAAAAATAGAGCTTTTTGATCAGCACAGCAGACTAATAGACAAGACTAGCAGATCAGATTAATTCAACAAGGTAATGCGAGCATAATACTTGCCACTAATTCAATAGGGTAAAGCAATCCTCATCAGATTAGATCACTGCTACCATGCTATGAACATTATCAACCAAAAAACACCTCATAAACGAAGGCAATGCCTCACACCTAAAATATTGAAGAGAAGATCATTAATAGAGAAATGGAATTCTTTGGAAGAGAACTTTAACCAAATTGCAAGCCTTGTGATTATGAGTTCCTGCAACACCTGTATTTTTAGTTGGGAGGCTTGAAAGAAGCACTCATTTATGATCTTCCAGATGGACCAAAGAGTGACTAGTGGTATGGCACGCCAAATTCTCCTCTCATTTTTCCTACAAATATACCATGCTCACCACTGCAGCAGATCCTCAACAAAACCATGAACCACCCAAAGAGCTCCCCACCATTGTGACAGCCCAGTCCGAATCCTCCACACCATAGGGCAATGAATCAGTACATGATGGATTGTTTCCTGATATGCTTTGCAGAAGAGACATGAGATAGAAGCAAACCTATCCAATACACCAATTCGTTGCAAGAACACAAATGTTTTAACCTTGTGTTTCCATGTGAGCCATCCAAAAAATTGCACTTTGGGTGGTAGGTAATTGAGCCAAACCAAACTACTAGAACTAATAGTGTTACCAAAGCCAAGGTTAGTATAGTTATATAGAATGGATACAAGGGACTGCCCAAGTTTTGATGCTAACCAAACTGCACTGTCTTTTACAACCAGATTCAGAGAAGGAGATGCTGCTAAGCTGTCAAGAAGTCTGTGGAGCACTTCTTTTTCCCATTCAAAAAGAGACCTCCTAAAGGTAAACAATCATATACTTAAAATTTTAACATCTTATAAAGAAATTAAAATGTAAAAGTAAAGACACTTTACCTAATTATAAATGTTGGCCGTTGTTACTATCACTATCATTGGCACTTTACTACCATTGTCAATGATAGAGTCATAAAATTAATTTAAATAGGGCAATTGTTAATCACAATCTCGATTTTTTATTTTTTAATCTTCCCACAATGAAAAACAATAGGTGTTTGAAGTTTGCTTATTTGTTAGAGTTTATTTATTTATTTTTTTGCTTATGTTTTTTATTTAGTGATTTCTTTTTCTTTTTTTTTTTTCAAAAAAAAAAAAAAAACAAAACACATGTAAAAAGTTTTACACTTCTGCATTCAGCTCAACGACGAGAAGAACCAAAACTTTTTAAGAAAAAGTACTTTTTTTAAAAAAAAAAATTTTAATTTTTTTATAAGATAGAGGCCTAAGCCAAGGAACAAATTAAAAAGCTCTCCAATCAGGAGTCTCCTAAACAAGAAGCTGTTTTAGGTGAGATGACAACACCTGCACTATTCTCAACTGTGTGTCTCTCTTGAATGGCCTCCCTAGCAGTTTGATCTGCACATCCATTTATCTCTCGAGCAATATAACTGAACTTGCATTCCCAATTTCTGTCCAAGACTCTCCGTATTTGCAAGACCATATTGTGATAAGGATGATTGGGCTTCGGATTTTTAATGAGATTCACTACATCTTGAGAGTCTATTTCAAACTCTACCTAATCCCACTCTCGTTTCCAGGCTAGAGTTAGACTGTGCAATATCACCCATAATTCCGCTGTTACAGCTAAAGCCCAGCCTATCCACTGCTTGAAACCCCTTATCCATAAGCCAACACTATCTCTGATCACTCTCCCAATTCATGCCATCCCAGATTGCGAGCACAAGCTCTATCGATGTTGATCTTCACCCATCCCTCTCTAGGTATCTACTAATGATTACTAGGACTCCTTATAGGATTTGCACTAGAAATTTTTTTTCGTGCCCACTCTGCCTCATGGACAACTTCTCAAATAGTAGATATGGGGATAATGGGAATCACAAATGTTGAGTCCAAAATGGACTTGTTTCAATATAACCAAATCATAGCACCAGTCTCCATAAACATTAGAGTCTAATCATGATTCTTATCCTTAGCCCATTTGGTATTAGCCATGTTCTCATTTACCCAACCAAGGAGTGGAAGATTAAAGAATGTTTGCTGTAACTTTGGGCAAATGAATCTCTTCCAAATGCCCCTAGGAATATAACAATCCCGCAAGGCGTGAAGAGTTGTTTCATTATGCGCATTACGTCTCCGGCAAGTAAGCTGATCCTGTCTGATTATCCATAGAAGACATTTCCATCATTGCAATCCTTTGTTCTTCCAAATGGATTTCCAAGCATTTGTAGGTTCTCCTGCATGATTCTCCCTCTTAATCTTCTTATAAGCCGACTCTACCGTAAAGCATCCATGGTTTGTGTGCCTCCAGATTTGTCTATCTATATTTTTTCCCCTTTATTGAATTAGAACAATACTCTAGAATTTGTTCGAAATCTCTTGGGGGAGCAAATGTGTAATTTTGGGGCCATTTGGGAATATATCAAAAAAGCTAAAAATAAGCTTTCAATCCATTTTGAGTCACATTATCTCTCACATAAAAAAATTAATAAAGTCAAAAAATCAACTTTTAACAACCTTTCGAAAACATCCCTTGTCTCATTTCCACCCTTGCCCCTCTTCCCAAAAATGTTCAACAACCTACTCCATGTCTTCATTAGGCACTAGACTTGTAGCTTTCTGTATAAGAAGCTCATCAATAATCCAATTATCAAGCCAAAACCTCACATTCTCTCATTTATTTGAATTTGACAGTTTTGGGGATTTGAGCATTAACATGCGTACTTTTTAAGTTAACAATAATCATAGAAACTTAAATATTTATTATAAAATTTTTTAATATAATTTTTATAATGGTAAATTATGTAAATAGTCTATATAGTTTATATGATGGGTCAATTTGATTCCTATTATGTTTGCTTTATAATTTGGGGTTACTAGATCATTGTCTTAAGTCTCTCTTTCTCTCCTCTCTCTCTCTCTCTAAAAACCTCCTTCTCCGGCCTCTTTTTTGGGCCGGCTGGCCGCCGCCTTTGGCTATGGCGGTCAGCTGGCCTAGCTCGCTTCGGTGGTTGTCTTGTTAGTTATTTTCTTTCAATAAACCTGGGTGTGTTTTGATGCTGCGGGAGAGTGTTTTGGTGTGTCCAGATTTTTGTTCAGGGGCCACACAGGTGTGTTTTGATGCTGCAGTAGAGGGTTTTGGTGAGTCCAGATTTTTCTTCAGGGGCCACGCAGGTTTGTTATCAGTTGTCCTCTTGTGATTCAACCTTGCCGTATTAGCTGCTTCAGCAGCGGCGTCCTGGTACTTCATTCGAGCACTTTTGGCGAGTAGGAGTTTGAGGGGTGCATTTTTTGGGCGGCAACAAGGGGATCGTAGACGATCCAGTTCTGTCCGGTTGTCACTCGAGCGTTCCTCCTCGAGTGAGAGTTTGAGGGGTGCAGTTTCTACCATATGTTTGGAGGTGTCCCATGGAGTTTGGGTGGAGCTTTGGCATCTGGTGTTGGCTATGGAGGTTTGGCAGCAGCATGGACTGTTCGGGGGTGGCTTTGGAGTCTTCTCGGCGTAGGTATTGGGTGGAGCTTTGACTATGGAGTTTTGGCAGCAGTGATGTGGGTTTTGTCTTGGCTTCCGGTGTTGGCTATGGAGGTTTGGCAGCAGCGTAGGCGTGGACTGCAACAGCGGCATAGGGGTTGGTTGTATGGGTGCGAGTAGCAGTAGTAGGGGTATTTTTATACTTCCGAATCTCTCTCGATGCATCTTATCTTCCTGTACTTTTAATTTCATGCTGTTAAATGAAATTTTTCTTTGCCGATCAAAAAAAAAAAAAAAAATTTGATCCCTATTATTTTAATTTGTTTAATTTTATCCTTTAATTTAACGAATTGTGTCATATTAGTCCAATTAATAACAGTTATTAGGTTTAGTGGACGGAAAGTCAAACAATGTATCAATTTGGTCCTTATAGTTTATACGATGTGTCAATTTGGTCCCTGTCAAAATCAAGTAAATTAAAACAATAGAGACTATATTGACACATCTTGTAAACTACATGGACCAAATTAACACATCATTTGACTTTTCGTTTATCAAACCTAACATGCGTTCTTTATTGGACTAACATGACACAATTTGTTAAATTAAGGAAAAAATCGAGTAAATTGAAATAATAAGGATCAAATTGACATATCGTATAAATTACATGGACCATTTGCATAGTTTATCCCTCTTACAATTCATCCTAATAACTTCTCATCTTTTAAACATAAAATATAAAATTTCCTAATCAAAAAATTTAATTTTAGCACAAATCAAAATTTCTAAGTTTAACACATAAAAATCTCTAATTTTAGAAAACCCCTTTGGTAAATACCCCTAAAAAAGTGTATCATATACACATCATTACGTATTTTTTTAGTATACGTTACACATTATGTGACAAATGTTACATAATCTTGTGCTAGAGTTATGACAATTTATGGTCCATAATATGTATTTTGTGGTAATATTAAGCATTTTTATAGTAGGGTTACACATTTTTTTATTGAAACATCTTTGAATCACAAAATGCATAATATTACCACAAAAATGTGTAGATTCGTATGTAAAAAAAATAAAAATAAATTGTCATAACTCTACCAGAAACTAGGTAACATTTGTCACAAAAGTATGTAATATGTATTAAAAAACGTAATAAGGTGTATATGATACACATCCTACAAGGGGTGAATACCGAAGGAGATAATTTATACTATTATATAAGTAAAAACGTTCATATGTATATGACGTCAAAACTCTTAATCCATTTTTTTTCTACATTTTTGAATTAACAAAATTTAAAAATATGTGTCATAAAATTATTGGCCTTTCAATTGTCATAAATTGTAATTATAGATTATTGACTCTTTGATTATTAGGTAATATATTTCAAATTCCTTACTTCTTACCTTTCAAATTCCTTGATGTGTGGAATTAAAATTTAAAAAAAAATTATTTAATTTATGACATTGTTATGGAAAATCAATCACAATTTTAAATATTTATTTATTTATTTATTTATTTATTTGGAAGTTAAGAAATATATGTGACATATAACTATTGGCCCATCCAATTATATTGAAAAATTTTAAACATTTAAATATCAAGTCCACAACAGAATCTTTAGTTATATTTAAATTACATCTCATTTAAATTTTTATTTTTGAAAGTTAAAAAATATATGTGGCATGAAACTATTGGTCCATCTATATCAAATTCAAATTTGAGAAAATTGCACTTCAGTGTAAGTTTAAAAAAAAATTACAAATCAATGATAAACTTTATCACTTTTAATAATTAAAGTTATAAACTTTTTCACACATTTGTAAATATTTTATGCAAAAATAACATTTTTTTTTTTTTATCGGCAAAACGAAGAACCTTTATTGATGAAAATATATTACAAAGAGCAAGATAAAATACATCAATAAAGAACGGCGAGCGCAAAAGCATCACATTGAGCTCGATCATCCCAACCAGGTTGGCACAAAGGAGCCCAACCTATCATTTGCTAGCGCCACCAAGGATACTTGACTAACTTCTTAACGCTCCTACGCTTCTCTGGTTTCCCCAATCCCCTAACATTCCAAGACACTAGCTTCATCTATAACAAAATTTAAACACTAAACCGACCCTGTAGCAACCCGAGAGCCTAAACAGCCCCTTTAGTCTCCTCCACCCTCTCCCTATCCTTTAATTCCATCAATACAATACGGCTGGTGTAACAACGCCCGCGAGGGACCTCGCTACAGTTCGGACTCGATTTTGTTGTGGTTCTAAATCTGAACCAAAGAGTCCAAATCCGGCAAATCGTTTTGAAGAAAAACAGATTTTTTTGAAAGACGTGCCAAACATGGACTGCTTTGCCAGATAACAGAGTCGCCACCTAAATATTTTTAAAATGGGAAATTTAGGAAACCCTGACTCGGTGCCAAAAGGCCACGTGTCTGTCATCACCAAAGTTGGCTCGGGAACTTGGGTACGATTAGGGAAGGTCACATCGTGAGCACCCCCTCTCGCCCGGTCAAAGACCGGCCTCTACTAACCATGATATCTGTTTTTGAAAACTTTGTATGCTCTTATTCAGGTTATTAGCCTAGGATTACTATGTGATGCTCGCAGCAAACAAGTATAGACTGAATCGCCTGAATTGGAACTAAACATCTCATGTTTGTTTGTGAAAGATGGTTTGCTACCCGCAGGTAGGCTTAAAATACAGATTTTGCCACAATCTAGTGGGCTTAACAAACAATTGATGAATTGCTCCAATTCAGATAACTCAACCTCCACCCACAGGCATTCAAGGCAGATATATCACATAAGCACTTAGCCTCATGGCAAGCATGCTATCATGGCAGCACTCACACGCATGCAAGGATGCTAAAGCATAAAACTCACCTAGTACTCCAAGCCAAAACAGGAAACTCATTAGAAATCAAGCATGATCCTAAAAATATACAGAAATGCCTAATGCAACACATGCAAAATGCAACTATAGCGGGCTCGGCTATTCTAAAGATGGCATGTGGAATGCTACAACTATCAAGTATTCAATTTAGAATTGAAATACAAATGCAGTTTGTATGATGCGCCGAGCCCGATGCATGCAATACAGGTGAATGATGCAAACATGCTGTCATACTGTATGCTAATTGAAATATGCCCTATATCTAACCATCCAAAGCGGGTAAATAAAAGGGAGAAAGAAATGGGGGTTGGAAGACATACATCACACTCACGCACCCTTATTACATTTTTGCCCTCGCGCAGAGGGTCCGAATAAATGTACAGTCCGAATAAAAGAATAGTACAGTCCGGAAATAAACATACAAATTAAACTAGAAAACAGTAAGAGACTGGCATGCAAGCCAGGGACTGCCTTGCTTCTGAGGTATGTTGCATGTTGGACTGCTTGGCGCGGAAATCCACCGGGATGCCCTAATTAGCCTCTGTTTACACTTTTCCTCGAATTGCGTGCTAGACTCCGGAAAGTTGATAATTCTTCATTTTTGCTGCAACGGAGAGCAGAAAAAGGGCATAGCAGTGTATTTCACAAATGTATGCATGCCTCAATCCTCGCACCACCAATCAAGCATATCGATGCATGATGGCCGAGGAGCCGATTTGCACAACTCAATATTGGGATGAATATAGATGGATGCCACATCAAAACCTAACTCCATCATGGGTAATCCGGAGTGTCGGTGACTTTGGGAATTGAGACCCGTTCCGTCACTCGGAGTACGAAACGTGCCTCGTTTCCCGTGCAATATGCATGATATGCATGAAATGCAACTAACATACAATCCTAGCATGCGCAATGCTATGAAAATGAGATGCCTCGAAATGCGTGCCCACTGGCACGCAAACCGAGGCGATGACATAAAGGTACGAAATGCAATGATGGGCTTACACCAACATGAGAGGGCCTCGGCCACACTCACATGGGATGCCGGAATGATAAGAATGAGGTGCCTCGAAATGCGTGCCCACTGGCACGCAAACCGAGGCAATGATGAAATGTAAATCGGATAAAACAGAGTGCCTCGAAATGCGTGCACGCGGGCACGCAAACCGAGGCAGAGGCATACGCAATGCAAACCGGATAAAACGGAATGTCTCGAAATGCGTACACACGGGCACGCAAACCGAGGTGGAGGCATACGCAATGCCAAGCGGATAAAACAGAGTGCCTCGAAATGCGTGCACACGGGCACGCAAACCGAGGCGATGATGTGAAATGCAAATCGGATAAAACCGAAGTGCCTCGAAATGCGTGCACACGGGCACGCAAACCGAGGCAATGATATGAAATGCAAATCGGATAAAACCGAAGTGCCTCGAAATGCGTGCACACGGGCACGCAAACCGAGGCAATGATATGATGCAATGAAACGGCATACGGAATGCCACGATGGACTTACACCAACATGGGAGAGCCTCAGCTCACTCACATAGGAGGCCGTCGGATAAAAACGAAGTGCCTCGAAATGCGTGCACACGGGCACGCAAACCGAGGCAATGCAAAAAATGATACAAATGGCATACGAAAATGCAACGATGGGCTTACACCAACATGGGAGAGCCTCAGCTCACTCACATAGGAGGCCGTCGGATAAAAATGAGGTGCCTCGAAGTGCGTGCACACGGGCACGCAAACCGAGGCAATGCATTAAGGCATGAAATGACATGGGAAATGATATGCAAGCATGCAAACCATATTTCAGCACCTAAATGAAGGGGGAAACAGCCCCGAAACAATTCGAAATGACACCCGAAGCATGCAATCATCCCGAAAATGTGAAATTAAGCCCCGAAATGGCCTATAGCCATGCTATACATGCAAAATATGATTATGGCAGCAAGAACAGTAGCAAGGCAGCCCAAAAAAATAGCATTTTTCAGTAATAAACAAGGCCAAAATGCTAGCATGGATGGATCAACAATAACATACAAGATTGATGGCCAAAAGAGCATTATAAAGGGAGATGGTATATAGAAAATTCAAATGGACAAACTTTCTTCTACAACATTAAAGAGGACCCAAAAATAAGCATATATGCAGAAGATGGCAGCCTCTAAATCATAAGACAAACATGCTAGAAATGGAGGGCAAAAGGGTATAACATAAGACATGCAATCTATACATCAAATGACCAAACCTTCTTCATGAAAAATGTAAAGGGGGTCAAAATAAGACTAAAACCAGTAGGGGTCGAAGTCCCAAAAACAAACACAAATAGGTCAAAAATTGCATACAAAATATGGCATACTTGATGAAATGGTATATATAATGGCCAAATGAAGTTGAGCTATGCCACAATGTTGTAGAGGGACTCATTTTAAGCACAAAACCAGTAGGGGTCGGAGCCCCAAAAACAAACACAAATAGGTCAATTTTAGCATGCAAAAATGTGACAATCTTGATGAATATTGAAGGAACTAGTATATACAAATACCAAATGGAGTTGACCCCTTCTACAATGTTGTAGAGGGGCTCAAAATAAGCCTAAAACCAGTAGGGGTCAGAGCCCCAAAAACAAAAGGAAATAGGGTAAAAATTTTGATTCAAGATTATGCAAGAAAAAGGGATTTGAATGCTTACCCTTGAAGATCTCTCTTTCTTTGCTTCTTGGCTTTGATTTGTAGCTTCTCAACCTCTGAAATTCACTTCCTAGCTGCTGGAATCGAAGTTGGCATGGTGAGGCTAGGTGTTGGTGAAGGAATCAAGCAGACTTGAAGAAATTTGGAGCTTTTGCTATCAAAATGGAAGTTTAAGCTTAGGGTTTCTTGAAGACAATTTTTTTCTCCTCCCAAAATGAGGCTTGGCCGGCTGCTAGAATGAACAAGAGAGAGGGCCAAAAGGGTTAAATATCTTGCCTCAATATCTAGATATTTTGAGGGCAAAATATCTAGATATTTGAGGGCAAAAAGGAAAGATTTTGTTCGGCCACGAAGTGGGCATCTGAGACCGCAGTGTTCCCCGGAATGATGAAACAGAGGTACCTGCCAAAATTGAACAAAAACCGATGCAAAACGAAAGCTCGGGGACCAAAACCGCGCGGGGTCCCGAAAATGGGCTGCCGGGCACCGGAAGTGGTGTTCGGCTGCGAAGTGGGTTTCTGAGACCCCAGTGTCCCTCGGAAGGACTAAACAGAGGTGTCTGCCAAAAATGAACAGACATCGATGCAAAATGAATGCTCGGGGCCAAAACCGCGTGGTTCGGGATCCCGAAAATGGGCTGCCGGGCACCGGAAGTGGTGTTCGGCTGCGAAGTGGGTTTCTGGGACCCCAGTGTCCCTTGGAAGGACTAAACAGAGGTGTCTGCCAAAAATGAACAGACATCGATGCAAAATGAATGCTCGGGGCCAAAACCGCGTGGTTCGGGATCCCGAAAATGGGCTGCCGGGCACCGGAAGTGGTGTTCGGCTGCGAAGTGGGTTTCTGAGACCCCAGTGTCCCTCGGAACTAAAAAACAGAGGTGCAAACCAAAAACCGGAGAATTCGGAGATGGTTGGGCGGTCCCGAGCCGAGGCACACAGCCTGACGATCCCGAAAACCGGGAACCGGGCTCCGAAATGGGCAAAATGGCCTACGGCCACGAAATGTAGCTCACGGCCACCGGGAGATAGCCTACAGGACCACTCCCTTCCCTCAGGAAAGAAAACAGAGAAAACCGAGTCTGGTTCGCAAACCGAGACAAGGCACGAAAGAGGGTTCGGTAGTCCGGAGGCAGGGCGCACGGCCGCAACTCTGAGACTTCTGAACGAGCACAGTATGCAACATCACCGAGCGCTCAATCGGTGACGTCTGAGTCTTAAGGTCGGTCAAAAATGGGGTGTCTACAGTTGCCCCTCTTTGACAGAACTCGGAAGTCATAACAATGACGGGAGTGAATGTCAAAGCCCAGAGACGACCCATTTTTGACAAGGCCGAAGACTTAGACAATCATACGAGATAAACAGAGATATGTGTGCCCGTAGGCAGGGGCAAAATGCAAATGATATACATAGAGCCAGGTGATCATGCAAGTGCAGCAAGCTGTAATGAAGCAAGTATTGACAAATAGATGCAACAGTTTTAAGCAAGAATGCAAAGCAACAACTACATCTCATGCATTTAGGAATGCGGAGAATTATTCAATTCTCGTCGCGTCTCACACGGAGAAGATACAATACCTGCGCGATTCGTCTGGTCGCACCAGCCTCAAATGAACCGTACATACAATATCGTGCCTGCAAAATAGAGCAATTCAACAAGAACAATATGCTAACATCATATATTCCATGTGACTCCTATGATTCCGAAAGTGCGACACACGCAATGTCGGCGAATGGATGCATCGCAATGTGATACAAATAAGGTGCGCAAGATAGCGCGATGCAATGCACTAACGAGTGCAGGTGAGGTGCGCAAGATAGCGCGATGGATTTGAGGTGCGCAAGATAGCGCGATTGATTTGAGGTGCGCAAGATAGCGCGATTGATTTGAGGTGCGCAAGATAGCGCGATTGATTTGAGGTGCGCAAGATAGCGCGATTGATTTGAGGTGCGCAAGATAGCGCGATTGATTTGAGGTGCGCAAGATAGCGCGATTGATTTGAGGTGCGCAAGATAGCGCGATGGATTTGAGGTGCGCAAGATAGCGCGATGGATTTGAGGTGCGCAAGATAGCGCGATTGATTTGAGGTGCGCAAGATAGCGCGATGGATTTGAGGTGCGCAAGATAGCGCGATGGATTTGAGGTGCGCAAGATAGCGCGATTGATTTGAGGTGCGCAAGATAGCGCGATTGATTTGAGGTGCACTAACAAGTGCAGGTGAAGTGTGCATGACAATGCGAGTAATGAGCATGGCGTGATTGATACACTAAGTGAAATGAGAGAGAAACTTGATAGGTACAATGCAATACAATGCATGATGCTAACGGAAAGCAATAAATGGACAAAGCGGCGCTTTTAGAAAGCACCTCATGAGGCGAGTGGCGGTGAACCGCTCTATTCTGACGGGGATCTCCCCTCGTGCTCTTCGAACACTTACCTTCAACTCACAGCACAAAGGCTCTGGAATGCTGACAAGTAACAATATCTGCATGTGGGAGCCACAGCTGCCGCTTGTTTTCCTGATCATACTCACAACTTTCCCTATTCTCCAACGGGGTGACAGACTAGGTTGGTTCAGTATCCAGAACTGAGGCGCATACACATGCTATCTCAATCTATGGGGCTGCCATACAGATTTCAAGCCGAGGGCACGCCTCTGGGTATTTAAACCAGACTCTAGTCTCGGAAATCCCGAACCTTTGTGTTCTAGGCCACGGCCGTTCGAACTCTAGTTTCCACCGTCGCAGTTGGTCTCCTAGGAACTCATCGCAAACACGTCCAAGATGCCTCTGGCAGGGAATGGTACTCAGGGAGAGCACTTCTGATCGCCATTCTGGCTTGAAGTAGACTTGATTTTGAGCTTGAGGTAGAGGCACACTCATACTTCAGAACATTGGCAAGACCTGAAGAGGTACACACGGAATATAGTCTCGGAACTTACTGAAGTTGGAACAAACTCAGATGCTCGACATTTTCCTCTTTTGCTTTTGCTTTGCAGCCCGAAACTCATAGCTTCAGATAGGTCCTGGTTTCACTGTTCTCACATGACCTGGGTTGAACCCTGCGGTTTTATGAAAGAACAAATTCTATTTCGCACAAATGTAGAGAACGGCACGGCACTCGGAGCACAAAACGATTATTATTTTTTGAAAATGAGAAAAGGATTCTCAACCGGGTATTGAGCCTACGACTGAATACAGCAAAACGACTCAACAAAGAAATAAAAGGCACACAACCTAGACACATCGAGTAACACTCGAAACGACCCGAAACAAAATCGAGATAAAACAAAAAGACACGACACTTAGACGTGCACAGGGAGCCTGTTTCACCGGGTATATGTCCCACCCTTTCTTATTTGTGATTCTCACATCACTCGGCCCTCAAGCTCGGTTTTTTCTGAAAAAGCCCTTTTCTCACTTTTTCTCTCATCGCACCTCTCTCTATTCTTCAATCTCTCATTTTTCATCCCTCCCCTGGGTGGTTGATGGATGAACAGGAAGTTGTGGGTTCTCGCCCCTAGCATTCTGCTAGATTCTTCTTCTTGTTCACAACAGTGAGTTTCTCCCACAGAGGGACTGCGCTACAATTGGGTGTGTAGCGGATCTGCGGCTGACATCGATCGATGATGCCCTGCTGGGGAGTTTGGACATGGTTAGATCTGCCCAGATGAGGGAATGGGAATCTGTTGATCCATTCCAGTTCGTGCTTCGCACTTGGCTTGATACCTCGTTGCTTGGAGGATGTGAGAGAGCTTTCAGCCCATTGGTGGTTTGCTTCAGTGGTGCCCTTTTCTGGCAGGTAGAGTGCCCTTCTTGGCGAGTATAGTGCCTTTTCTGGCAAGTATGGTGATAATAGAGGAAAGACAGAACACCTGACTCAACTGTGCCCCTAGTTCATTATTTTGACCATTTTTGTTTTTGGCTTTCTAAAAAAAAAAAAAAAAATTGACCAAAAATGAGAGTTAAAATTAACATGCTTGTTCGATTTTTGATTTGAAATCATGCAAGTCAGGCTATGAGTACTGAAAATTTTCCTTTTTCGGGTCCAAGAAATGGTCCAATTTTGGAAAAGATGGAACAATTTTCGAGAGAACTAGTCAGCCTCAGTAAAAATTCTCAAAAACTATTTTTGCAAACGGCTGCTGCTCAACGAGCATAGAACCCACTCTCGAGATGCACAACCTCAGATCTGGAGGAAAATTGCCCCTTGCTTGGAGAGAGCTGCCTGGCAACGGAAAGTTGCCCCTTGTTTGAACGGCACCGCGGCGCATTGAATGGCAACAGAAAGTTGCCCCTTGTTTGGATAGCACCGCGGCGCATTGTAGTCAGTCCTCAGAGTGACGAGCACAACCAAATCCTCAGATACAGAGAAGACAAAGATGATCAAAACCATTGCATGGACACAATCGATTGGAGTGTTTTACGGCTGGACTTCAGAATGAAGTTGCCTACGTATCCCAAAGATGGGAATCAAGCCTTACGTAGTTCAGGGTTAAGGTACACTCGGGTATTTAACCTCTCCTTTTTATGCTCTAACTTTTGCCAAGGCGCCTGTTGCAGGTTTTCGACCTTGCGAGCTTTGTTTTTCTTTTCTTTTTCATTCTTTTCTTTTCTTTTTCTTCTTTTTTTCTTTTTTGAATTTTTTTTGTATCTTTGCATTTTTTCTCTTTTTGCATTTTCTTTGCTCTAACTTTTGCCTGGGTCGCCCTTCCGGGTTTTCGGCCCAGCGAGCCTCTCAAAGGGGAAAAAAAGTAACAAGTCCATGCCAAATGGTTCTGAGATTGAAGCCCTCTGTATCCAGGAGAGTGGCTGTTGTATTGATTTGCAGAAAGATCCACCTTTGGCTCGTCGAGCACATCGGACATTTTTGCCCCTAGTTCGAGGGGTGCTTCTGATTTAGCTTCGCAAGCTTCTTCTGATGAGTCTGATCTTCTTGATCTGACTTTGGTGCCTCATGTTCGAGGGCTGCTTCAAATCTAGCCACACAGGCCTTACATTGTGGTTGACCGTTGAACATTCTGAATGCCAGTTCAAGGTTTGAAAGCCAGGGGGGGAGTCTCGAGGCTGAGAGCGATCCTAAGCTGCACAATCTCAAGAGCGATTCCACACATGTCTTCGCAGAACCGCGCAAAACATTTTTTTGAAAGTTTTTAAGAAAGCGACAAATCGCTCGCGCTGAAGACAGTGTAGGACCAGTCTGGATCAAAGCTAGGGTCCTTCTCAGTACTCACATTTACAAGCATGATCTCAATCATTAAGGGCTTAGCACGCCTCTCTTTCTCTCAATTTGATCAAAGTTTTGCAAATCCCGAGGAATTCCTTCCTCTTTGTTTTTCACCGCAGTGTTCAAAAAGTTTTGAAAAACTCAGGTCATTACAATGACTTCAAGGCACAAGAGAGCAGGTGGAATGCACTGCCATTTCATTCAAATCCCAGCACAACTAGCACACGGCAGAAGCAAACGTGAGCGCGTGAAAAACACTGCTGTTTCATTCAAAATCTGTTGGCATAACTGGCTCCCTGGCAGAAACAGACTCAGAACAAAGCAAAAAGACAAACACGAAACAAAATGGTGACGCCCGAGGTAACACCCCCGGAATCACCCGACTTCTATACAATAGGACTGACTCGATACAACAAGACAGATCCAAAACAAAAGAGACTGACTCAAAGCAAAAAGACAAACTCAAAACAAAACAACAAAACTGACCCAACACCCAAGTCAGAATGTACAAAACTAGCATTCACAAATGCTCAAAACAGTGCGTGTCATTCCCACGTCTGGAGTTGATCGAGCGCCATCCACAGCTGGTTCATCCCCCTATCACATAATCACATTATCCCCCACAAGTTCACTGATCAAGTGCCGATAGACTTTGCAGGACCTGGTGCAGCAATGACCCCTTTGTCAAACAGATCTTGTACTTCGTGGCGAAGACGAAAGCACATGTCAGTGTCATGGCCAGCTCGCTGATGGAAGGCACAGTAGTCGGCTGGGTTGTGTGAGAGAGGGAGGTTCTTTGGTAGCGGCTGTGGCTCCAAGGGCTTCAGACGCCCTTGTTCAACAAGGATTTGGAAAGCTTTTGACAAAGGCATGTGGAGGGCATGGAAGACCCTCTGACCTCGGGGTTGGTACTTCAAGGCTTGTGGATTTTTGCTGGGCGCACCCGCAAAGGGATTGGCAGGTGCTGGCCTGGTTTGCTGATCTCTTCTAAGTGCAGGATTAGAGCTAACAGGATCATTTCTGGTACAACGGCCCTTTTCCCGGCTTGCCCCTTGATTCAAACTGCCCCCAACTTGAGTGGCGAAAACGCCGTCCACAGTTTTTGCAACGACTGTGAGCACTTGCTCTTTGTTCAGTCCCTCGGCTTTCAAAGCCTCAACAGCCAACAGAAGATGCTCATGGGGATCCATGCCTGCCCCTACCTTATTCTTTCCATTCGCTTCCACTTTGCTACGGGATTGGCCTTCCTCAGATGTAGCCCGCCCCAAGCTTGGGGAGCCTTTTGACATGAACTCCCTGGTAGGCGATGTGGTCGATGATGGTGCCAATGTCCCGGAGGCCAGATCGGTCACAGTTCTTTGAAGATCTTTTATCATTCCCATCAGCTCGGAAGTAGTGGGTTCTCGGGTTTGAGATGATTGGGATTCAGGTGCATCCATCATGCATATGTCCATGCTTTCCGGGATAAACACCTCAGGCTTGGGTAGGTGGGCCGGGGTGATGTATATGCTGGGGTCATAGGTGGGTGGCAGTATATGGATGAGATTGAGGTAGGCAGGAGATGTTTGGTCATTGGGGTCTGAAGGTGGAGCTATCGTCCGGTTATCGATGAGATTTTGGACCTCATGACGAAGGCGGTAGCAACGGTCGGTGCCATGACCGCGCTGCTGATGGTACATACAGTACTTGGAGGGGTTATGTCTGGCTGGGAGTGGGTTAGGAAGAGGTTGAGGATCGAGAGGTTTGAGATGCCCTCTTTCCATTAGGACTTTTAGTGCGCTAGTCAGGCTCATATGAAGAGGGGTGAAAGTTCTGCCCTGAGCTCGGGCTGGGTCGGCTATTTGCAAGCTTGAATTGGCAAAAGGGTTGGCTGTGGTGACTGTATTGGTTTCAGTGCGTTCGGGAATAGTGCTACTTCCGACATTGGTACTCCTTGAAATCACCCTCCTTGTCGGTTCACTTGTTCTGGGAATGATCCCGCTGTTGAACGCATTCTCGACCTGAACCCCCAGTTCATGCAAACTTTTGAAAGTGAATACCGGAGCGACTATCAATTTCTGCAACATATCATGCTCGAGGTTCCGCACCATCATCTGCACTTGATCCCTCTCAGAAGGGCGGCGATCTGTCATCTGTGCTGCATTTGCTCTCCATCTCGCAACAAATTTCACAAAAGACTCTGTTGGGTTCTGGCGGGTTGCTTCAAGCTCTTGGATGGTCATTTCAACCTGGGTATTGTAGGAATATTGATCGACAAAGGCCTCAGCTAATTCTTCCCAGTTTTGCTTCACTTTGTCCTCCAACCTAGTGTACCAAGCAGGCTGCTACACCCGACAGGGTTCTTCCATACAGGGAGAGTTTTTGTGGCTTAGTCAGACCCATCGGCTTTAGGACATCCAAGAAAAGTCGGATATGTATCATTGGATCCCCAGACCCGTCGAAACGGTCAATATATGGCATTTTGAATCCGTCTGGGAGCTGTACAGCAGACTCGGTGTGCCCATCCTCAATGTCGGGAATGGAGTTAAGGCCATGTGCCCTTTTGAATTGCTTCTCAAGGTTCGCAATTTTCACTGCGGTCAGATCGAGGTCATTAGCATCAAGGGGATAACGCCTCTTATTAGGCTGCACCGAGGGTCTGAAAACTTGGGCTTGAGTCAACCCTTCTCGAGGACTTGGACACTGCAAATTTTCAGTTGGCGGAATTGGGTCAAAGTTCGGTTGGGGTCCCAAAGCTGGATGTGAGGCAGACGCCCCAGATGGGCGCTGCGTTTCAATGCTGGTCTCAACCTGCATGGCAGTTCCCTGATTCAACGCTGTTACCACGGCCACAAATTCTTCCGAACCTTGTGCCATCACGGTCTGTTGAGTCCGAACAAAGGTGATGTGACTGGTGACTGACGGATCAGATGAACCGGAGAGCCCTGACTGGCCTTTCTTTGCCTTGCCTCAGCGAAAGAACACTGGTTTCCCTTGAATTGAATTTCTGACCTAATCCAGTCTATCAACACAAGTCCAATGTACCCGGGGGATAGTGGAGCCTTCTGAAGCTGTGGTTCCAGGACTACCCCTAGCAAAAGAGAAAACATGCAGCATCTCAGCCTGATTTCACCAGAACAGATAAGAACAAAGCTGAATGAGTGTGCTCTCTACTGAATTCTGCCCCAAAATTCTGCCTGTAAGCTGATACCCTCAGGTAAAACTGATTCCACCAAATACTGATGCCCGCAGGCCTGATACCCAAAATACTGAATTGGTGCCCGCGGGCCTGATGCTCAAACTCATAAACTGATACATGCATTCCCTGTAGAGGCGCACTCTAACAAGCACATAACAGATAAGTGAGAGCCAAAACACCCCTATGTTGGGGTAGGGTTTCCCTGTCCTATTTCGTCAGGAACTAGGGGTTCACTACGCACGCAGCGGCTTCAAACAACCTATAAACGGGTAAGCAACCTGTCCTAGTTTGGAATGGTCACTATGGATCCGAATATGCACTAGGTCGAATGGTCAAAAAGGGTGCCCCGGTAAAACCGGGGTTTGTGTTCCCATGCTGTCAGAGCCCAGAGCCGATCAGCCTTATGGACATGACTTGACAAGACAAGCCTCCGGCAAATCGTTCGGGAATGGCATATGGCAAACACAGTGTCCTAGGCGCACCAATGCAAATGCAATGCAAAGAAACACACAAGTGTAGTCAAAAGCAGATATCATGAGTTCGAGTCAAGTTCTCTAAATCCCCAGCAGAGTCGCCAGAAACTGTAACAACGCCCGCGAGGGACCTCGCTACAGTTCGGACTCGATTTTGTTGTGGTTCTAAATCTGAACCAAAGAGTCCAAATCCGGCAAATCGTTTTGAAGGAAAAACAGATTTTTTGAAAGAAGTGCCAAACATGGACTGCTTTGCCAGATAACAGAGTCGCCACCTAAATATTTTTAAAATGGGAAATTTAGGAAACCCTGACTCGGTGCCAAAAGGCCACGTGTCTGTCATCACCAAAGTTGGCTCGGGAACTTGGGTACGATTAGGGAAGGTCACATCGTGAGCACCCCCTCTCGCCCGGTCAAAGACCGGCCTCTACTAACCATGATATCTGTTTTTGAAAACTTTGTATGCTCTTATTCAGGTTATTAGCCTAGGATTACTATGTGATGCTCGCAGCAAACAAGTATAGACTGAATCGCCTGAATTGGAACTAAACATCTCATGTTTGTTTGTGAAAGATGGTTTGCTACCCGCAGGTAGGCTTAAAATACAGATTTTGCCACAATCTAGTGGGCTTAACAAACAATTGATGAATTGCTCCAATTCAGATAACTCAACCTCCACCCACAGGCATTCAAGGCAGATATATCACATAAGCACTTAGCCTCATGGCAAGCATGCTATCATGGCAGCACTCACACGCATGCAAGGATGCTAAAGCATAAAACTCACCTAGTACTCCAAGCCAAAGCAGGAAACTCATTAGAAATCATGCGTGATCCTAAAAATACTGAATGTCTAATGCAACACATGCAAAATGCAACTATAGCGGGCTCGGCTATTCTAAAGATGGCATGTGGAATGCTACAACTATCAAGTATTCAATTTAGAATTGAAATACAAATGCAGTTTGTATGATGCGCCGAGCCCGATGCATGCAATACAGGTGAATGATGCAAACATGCTGTCATATTGTATGCTAATTGAAATATGCCCTATATCTAACCATCCAAAGCGGATAAATAAAAGGGAGAAAGAAATGGGGGTTGGAAGACATACATCACACTCACCCACCCTTATTACATGTTTGCCCTCGCGCAGAGGGTCCGAATAAAGAATAATACAGACCCAAATGAAAGAATATTACAGTCCGAAATAAATATACAAATTTTTAATTAATTGACAATTAACTAAGAAAGCAGTAAACTGGCGCGCAGGCCAGGGACTGCCTTGCTTCTTGTGGATGATGTACGTTTGGCTGCCTGGCGCGGAAATCCACTGGAATGCCCCGATTAGCCTCTGTTGGCAATATTTCTTGAAATGCGCGCCGAATTCTGAAAAGTTGCTAACTCTGGATTTTGCTGCAACAGAGAGCAGGAAAAGGGCACAGTAGTGTATTTCACAAATATATGCATGCCTCGATCCTCGTGCCACCAATCACGCATATCGATGCATGATGGCCGAGGAACCGAATTGCACAACTCAATATTAGATGAATGCAGATAAATGATACAACAAAACCTAACTCCATCATGGGTGATCCGGAGTGTCGGTGACTGGGGGAATTGAGACCCGTTCCGTCACTCGGAGTACGAAACGTGCCTCGTTTCCCGTGCAATATGCATGATATGCATGAAATGCAACTAACATACAATCCTAGCATGCGCAATGCTATGAAAATGAGATGCCTCGAAATGCGTGCCCACTGGCACGCAAACCGAGGCGATGACATAAAGGTACGAAATGCAATGATGGGCTTACACCAACATGAGAGGGCCTCGGCCACACTCACATGGGATGCCGGAATGATAAGAATGAGGTGCCTCGAAATGCGTGCCCACTGGCACGCAAACCGAGGCAATGATGAAATGTAAATCGGATAAAACAGAGTGCCTCGAAATGCGTGCACGCGGGCACGCAAACCGAGGCAGAGGCATACCCAATGCAAACCGGATAAAACGGAATGTCTCGAAATGCGTACACACGGGCACGCAAACCGAGGTGGAGGCATACGCAATGCCAAGCGGATAAAACAGAGTGCCTCGAAATGCGTGCACACGGGCACGCAAACCGAGGCGATGATGTGAAGTGCAAATCGGATAAAACTGAAGTGCCTCGAAATGCGTGCACACGGGCACGCAAACCGAGGCAATGATATGAAATGCAAATCGGATAAAACCGAAGTGCCTCGAAATGCGTGCACACGGGCACGCAAACCGAGGCAATGATATGATGCAATGAAACGGCATACGGAATGCCACGATGGACTTACACCAACATGGGAGAGCCTCAGCTCACTCACATAGGAGGCCGTCGGATAAAAACGAAGTGCCTCGAAATGCGTGCACACGGGCACGCAAACCGAGGCAATGCAAAAAATGATACAAATGGCATACGAAAATGCAACGATGGGCTTACACCAACATGGGAGAGCCTCAGCTCACTCACATAGGAGGCCGTCGGATAAAAATGAGGTGCCTCGAAGTGCGTGCACACGGGCACGCAAACCGAGGCAATGCATTAAGGCATGAAATGACATGGGAAATGATATGCAAGCATGCAAACCATATTTCAGCACCTAAATGAAGGGGGAAACAGCCCCGAAACAATTCGAAATGACACCCGAAGCATGCAATCATCCCGAAAATGTGAAATTAAGCCCCGAAATGGCCTATAGCCATGCTATACATGCAAAATATGATTATGGAAGCAAGAACAGTAGCAAGGCAGCCCAAAAAAATAGCATTTTTCAGTAATAAACAAGGCCAAAATGCTAGCATGGATGGATCAACAATAACATACAAGATTGATGGCCAAAAGAGCATTATAAAGGGAGATGGTATATAGAAAATTCAAATGGACAAACTTTCTTCTACAACATTAAAGAGGACCCAAAAATAAGCATATATGCAGAAGATGGCAGCCTCTAAATCATAAGACAAACATGCTAGAAATGGAGGGCAAAATGGAGCCACAAAAGGGTATAACATAAGACATGCAATCTATACATCAAATGACCAAACCTTCTTCATGAAAAATGTAAAGGGGGTCAAAATAAGACTAAAACCATTAGGGGTCGAAGTCCCAAAAACAAACACAAATAGGTCAAAAATTGCATACAAAATATGGCATACTTGATGAAATGGTATATATAATGGCCAAATGAAGTTGAGCTATGCTACAATGTTGTAGAGGGACTCATTTTAAGCACAAAACCAGTAGGGGTCGGAGCCCCAAAAACAAACACAAATAGGTCAATTTTAGCATGCAAAAATGTGACAATCTTGATGAATATTGAAGGAACTAGTATATACAAATACCAAATGGAGTTGACCCCTTCTACAATGTTGTAGAGGGACTCAAAATGAGCACAAAATCAGTAGGGGTCGGAGCCCCAATTCTCAACCAATTAGAGTGTAGAAAAAGATCAAGAAAAGGCCCTAAAAGTTGGTTTTAGACACTTACCCTTGAAGACTTGTCTTTCTTTGCTTTTTGGCTTTGATTTGTAGCTTCTCAACCTCTGAAATTCACTTCCTTGCTGCTGGAATCGAATTTGTGGTGGTGAGGCTAGGTGTTGGTGAAGAAATCAAACAAGACTTGGAGTTGTTTCAAGGTTTTTGGTTATGGAAATGAAGGTTTTGGCTATGGAACTCTTGAAGCCATTTTTTTTTCTCTCAAACCAGCTGGTTCGGCTCTTCATTGTGCACAAGAGAGAGGTCAAAAAGAGGGCTAAGAAGATGGAAAATATCTAGGCCAAAATATCTAGATATTTTGAGGACAAAATATCTAGATATTTTGAGGGCAAAATCGAGATATTTTGTTCGGCCCCGAAGTGGGCATCAGAGGCCCCAGTGTCCCTCAGAATGATAAAACAGAAGCACTTGCCAAAATTGAACAAAAACCGATGCAAAACGAAAGCTCGGGGACCAAAACCGCGCGGGGTCCCGAAAATGGGCTGCCGGGCACCGGAAGTGGTGTTCGGCTGCGAAGTGGGTTTCTGAGACCCCAGTGTCCCTCGGAAGGACTAAACAGAGGTGTCTGCCAAAAATGAACAGACATCGATGCAAAATGAATGCTCGGGGCCAAAACCGCGTGGTTCGGGATCCCGAAAATGGGCTGCCAGGCACCGGAAGTGGTGTTCGGCTGCGAAGTGGGTTTCTGGGACCCCAGTGTCCCTTGGAAGGACTAAACAGAGGTGTCTGCCAAAAATGAACAGACATCGATGCAAAATGAATGCTCGGGGCCAAAACCGCGTGGTTCGGGATCCCGAAAATGGGCTGCCGGGCACCGGAAGTGGTGTTCGGCTGCGAAGTGGGTTTCTGAGACCCCAGTGTCCCTCGGAACTATAAAACAGAGGTGCAAACCAAAAACCGGAGAATTCGGAGATGGTTGGGCGGTCCCGAGCCGAGGCACACAGCCTGACGATCCCGAAAACCGGGAACCGGGCTCCGAAATGGGCAAAATGGCCTACGGCCATGAAATGTAGCTCACGGCCACCGGGAGATAGCCTACAGGACCACTCCCTTCCCTCAGGAAAGAAAACAGAGAAAACCGAGTCTGGTTCGCAAACCGAGACAAGGCACGAAAGAGGGTTCGGTAGTCCGGAGGCAGGGCGCACGGCCGCAACTCTGAGACTTCTGAACGAGCACAGTATGCAACATCACCGAGCGCTCAATCGGTGACGTCTGAGTCTTAAGGTCGGTCAAAAATGGGGTGTCTACAGCTGGCAACCTCATGCTCGTTAGCTGTACAATCCATCCCAAGAGCCTTCTCTACTTGTAAGGTAACACAAGCCTCTTCCCGTAACTCCTCCCTCCTTCTTGAAGCATCACTTCTTGAATTAGAAGGTGAAATTACGGCTGTTGCAGCTGTGCGGATAGCACCTTTTTTGAGAAGGGCCTCCCCCCCGAAGCTTCTCTCTCCTTCTTGCAGCATTACTTCTTGAAATAGAGGCTGAAATCGCGGCTGATGCCGCTCTAAGGACAACACCATTTCTGAGACTAGGATAGAGAAGCATCCCTTTTTGCATCGCAGGACTTTGAAGCTTCTTGAGTCTTCTTTTCAGTTTGGAGCCGTGCTTGTTCCCCTCCTTCTCAGTGGCCCCCTTCCTTGCCGTGCTATCCTGAATGATTCTGTGAGGTCGACCTGGTACTACGGAAGGTGATGGGCCATCTTGATAGTGGGTTGCACTTTCACTTAAATTGGATTGTACCCCAATGGGCCCTGCAACTGTTGTTGCAGGCTGAATACCACTTAAAACAACTTGAAGATTGATATTGGGCCTTACCCGATCTGAGTCACAAACGCTTCTAACTAATTCTGTTAAACTCACCCGGCCCACCTGTTTATGACATTTGGCTGGCACCTCCAACGTTGGGCTCATCACCAGCTCCCGACATTCCTCAATATTATTATCGTTACAATTTGTATTACCCATAAAATGCTCTGTGTCGCTGTCCACTGACTCTGCCAACACCTGAAAAGCACCATCCGCTTGCGCATGCGTTCTAACCACCGTGCCTTCTGTTGAATTTGCCACCACCTCATTGTCTGCCCCTTTCGTTAAAACTTTTGCCACCTCCGACCCATCGTCCTCCTCTGCTTCACTGCCGTTACCTTGGGTTAACTTCTGTTTGCATGCTAGACTTATAGAACAGGAAGCAAGAAACACAAGATTCACCTCCTTTCTGAAGTTAATGGCCCAATCTATCACTGGGTGTTCTTCACAAACTCGAACAGGAAATTTGCATGTTGTAACAACGCCCGCGGGGGACCTCGCTACAGTTCGGACTCGATTTCGTTGCGGTTCCAAATCTTGAACCAAAGAGTCCAAATCCGGCAAATCATTTTTGAGAAAAATAGATTTTTTGAAAGAAGTGCCAAACATGGACTGCTTTGCCAGATTACAGAGTCGCCACCTAAATATTTTAAAAAAATGGGAAATTTAGGAAACCCTGACTCGGTGCCAAAAGGCCACGTGTCCGTCATCACCAAAGTTGGCTCGGGAACTTGGGTACGATTAGGGAAGGTCACATCGTGAGCACCCCCTCTCGCCCGGTCAAAGACCGGCCTCTACTAACCATGATATCTGTTTTTGAAAACATTGTATGCTCTTATTCCGATTATTAGCCTAGGTTACTATGTGATGCTCGCAGCAAACAAGTATAGACTGAATCGTCTGAATTGGAACTAAACATTTCATGCTTGTTTGTGAAAGATGGTTTGCTACCCGCAGGTAGGCTTAAAATGCAGATTTTGCCACAATCTAGTGGGCTTAAGAAACAATTGATGAATTGCTCCAATTCAGATAACTCAACCTCCACCCACAGGCATTCAAGGCAGTTATATCACATAAGCAGTTAGCCTTATGGCAAGCATGCTATCATGGCAACACTTACACGCATGCAAGGATGCTAAAGCATAAAACTTACCGAGTACTCCAAGCCAAAACAGAAAAACGATTAGAAATCATGCATGAATCCTAAATATGCTGAAATGCCTAATGCAACACATGCAAAAATGCAAACTACAGCAGGCTCGGCTATTCTAAATATGACATGTGAAATGCAACAGCTATCAAGTACTCAACTTGGAATTGGAATACAGATGCAGTTTGTATGATGCGCCGAGCCCGGTGCGTGCAAAACAGATGAATGATGCAAACATGCTGTCATACTGTATGCTAATTGAAACATGCCCTATATCTAACCATTCAAAGCGGGTAAATAAAAGGGAGAAAGAAATGGAGGTTGGAAGACATACATCACACTCACACACCCTTATTACAACATTGCCCTCGCGCAGAGGGTCCGAATAAATATACAATCCCAAATGAAAGAATATTACAGTCCGAAATATACAGTCCGAATAAATATACAAATTAAACTAGAAAATAGTAAAAACTGGCATGCAAGCCAGGGACTGCCTTGCTTCTGATGTATGTTGCATGTTGGGCTGCCTGGCGCGGAAATCCACTAGGATGCCCTAATTAGCCTCTGTTTGCAATTTTCTCGAAATGCGTGCCAGCCTCCGAAAAGTTGTTGATTGTTGATTTTGCTGCAACAGAGAGCAGGAAAAGGGCATAGCAATGTATTTCACAAATATATGCATGCCTCGATCCTCGTGCCACCAATCACGCACATCGGTGCATGATGGCCGAGGAATCGAATTGCACAACTCAATATGGGATGAATGCATATGAATGCTACAACAAAACCTAACTCCATCATGGGTAATCCGGAGTGTCGGTGACTTGGGAATTGAGACCCGTTCCGTTACTCGGAGTACAGAACGCGCCTCATTTCCCGTGCAATACACATGATATGCATGAAATGCAACTAACATACAACCTAGCATGCACGATGCTATGAGAATGAGATGCCTCGAAATGCGTGCCCACTGGCACGCAAACCGAGGCGGTGATGTAAAGGCACGAAATGCAATGATGGACTTACACCAATATGAGAGGGCCCCAGCCACACTCACACGGGATGCCAGAATGATAAGGATGAGGGGCCTCGAAATGCGTGCCCACTGGCACGCAAACCGAGGCGATGATGAAATGTAAATCGGATAAACCGTGCCCACTGTAGACACCCCATTTTTGACCGACCTTAAGACTCAGACGTCACCGGTTGAGCGCTCGGTGATATTGCATATTGTGCTTGTTTAGAAGTCCCAGAGTCGTGGCCGCGCGCCCTACCTCCGGACTTCCGAACCCTCTTCTCTACCTTGTCTCGGTTTGCGAACCAGACTCGGTTTTCTCTGTTTTCTTTCCTGAGGGAAGGGAGTGGTCCTATAGACTATCTCCCGGTGGCCGTGAGCTACGTTTCGTGGCCGTAGGCCATTTTGCCCATTTCGGGGCCCGGTTCCCGGTTTTCGGAGCCGTCAAGCCGTGTGCCTCGGCTCGGGACCGCCCAACCACCTCCGAGTTCTCCGGTTTTTGGCATGTGCCTCTGTTTTAGTGTTCCGAGGGACACTGGGGCCCCTGATGCCCACTTCGCAGCCGAACACCACTTCCGGTGCCCGGCGACCCATTTTCGGGACCCCAAACCGCGCGGTTTTGGTCCCGAGCATTCATTTTGCATCAGCCTTCTCCGGTTTTTGGCGGAGACCTCTGTTTTAATATTTCGAGGAACCCTGAGGCCCCCGATGCCCATGTCGTGGCCGTATGCCGCTTTCGGTGCTCATAGCCGGTTTTCGGGACCCCAAATTGAGCGGTTTTGGTCCCGAGCATTCATTTCGCATCCATTTTCTCCGGTTTTTGGCAGGTACCTCTGTTTTGTCATTCCAGAGGACACTGGGGTCGCAGATACCCACTTCGATGCTGAACACCACTTCCGGCACCTGCAGCCCATTTTCGGGATCCCGATTTGCTCGGTTTTGGCCCCGAACGTTCATTTCTCATTAGTTTTTGTTCAAACTTGGCAGGTACCTCTGTTTCAACATCAGGAAGATCACTGGGGGGTGGGAGGCCAGCAATTATCCCAGATAACCAGTTTCGCTCCTTCGGAGCCCATTTTGCTCACTTCCGGGCCAATGTTGAACACCCTAGGGGTATTTTCTTCCAACAAAAGCTACATATCTGTGATCAGGACATCTGGGAGGCCCCTTTGGTATACTGGTCGGCCAGAAATTATGGAGTTCATTTTTGGGCCTCTCCTTCAAGCTCTATGTTGTGGCTCCTGCTTCAGTGTTGCCAAATTCCAACCTTGGAACCTTGTTCCACACATCTGGGAGGACCCTTTGGTATGGTGGTCGGCCAGAAATGGTGCACTTCATTTTTGGGCCTCTCCTTCAAGCTCTATGTTGTGGCTCCTGCTTCAGTGTTGCCAAATTCCAACCTTGGAACCTTGTTCCACACATCTGGGAGGACCCTTTGGTATGGTGGTCGGCCAGAAATTTTGAAGTTGGTTTTTTGGGGTGGCCGGTCGGCTAGGCTTGGTGGCTGGCCGACCAGGTGGGGTGGCCGGCCGGCCACCTCCCACAAATTTACCTAGTCGGCCAGCTTCCTGCTTTCCAGCCTGTCCCAACTGTCCGGATATCTTCCAACATATCCCGGGGCATCCGGGGGATATTTCGGGAGGGAAAGATTGGGTGCTTTCCCTCCCCTTTTACACCCCATTTCTTGTCTATTTGAAGGGCCCTCCCTCTCCTTCTTCAAGGTTGGAAAATTTGTCTTCAAGAACACTTCTCCAAAAACCTCCATTTTCATAGCTCAAAACCTCAAAAAGCTTCTAAGTCCCTAGGTCTTCTCTTCATCAACACCTAGCCTCACCATCCTTACTACCATTCCAGCAGCTAGGAAGTGAATTTCAGAGGTTGAGAAGCTACAAATCAAAGCCAAGAATCAAAGAAAGACAAGTCTTCAAGGGTAAGTCTTCAAAACCAACTTTTAGGGCTTTTTCTTGATTCATTTCTATACTCCAATTGGTTGAGAATTGGGTCTCCGACCCCTACTGCTTTTGTGCTTTTTTTGAGCCCCTCTACAACTTTGTAGAAGGGCTCAACTTCATTTGATGCTCCTATGATATACTTGTTTCAATACCTAGCTTTTATGCCATTATTTTGCATGCTAGTTTAGGCCTATTTCCTTTTGTTTTCAGGGGTCCGACCCCTACTGGTTTTGTGCTCATTTTGAGCCCCTCTACAACATTGTAGAAGGGCTCAACCTCATTTGGTCATTGTATATACCACCTCCTTCAAATTTCACCAAGTGTGCCATTTTTGCATGCAATTTTTGACCTATTTGTGTTTGTTTTTGGGACTTCGACCCCTACTGGTTTTGGTCTTATTTTGGCCCCCTTTACATATTTCATGAAGAAAGTGTTGTCATTTGGTGTGTGTATTGCATGTCTCATGATATAGCCTATTTGGAAGCCTACTTTGCATGGAATTGTTACCATGATTTTATTCTGATTTTGAGGATGTCATCTTCTGTAATTGTGCTTATTTTTATCTCATCTTCAATGTTGTAGAAGAAAGTTTGTCCATTTGGGGTTTGCATATATCACTTGTCTCAATACTCCTCTTTTGGCCACTAACTTTGCATGCTATTGTTGATCTATCTATGCTTGCATTTTGGCCATGTTTGTTACTGAAAAATGCCATATTTGGGACTGCCTTGCTACTGTTCAATGATCATATCTTGCATGTATAGCATGGCTATAGGCCATTTCGGGGTTTAATTTCACATTTTCGGGATGAATGCATGCTTCGAGTGTTATTTCGAATTGTTTCGGGGCTGTTTTCCCCTTTATTTAGGTGCTGAAATTCCATTGCCATGCTTACATATCATTCCCTATGCCATTTGCATCATTTTTGCATTGCCTCGGTTCGCGTGCCAGTGTGCACGCCTTTCGAGGCGCCCCTGTTTTATCCGACGGCAGCCTATGTGAGTGTGGTTGAGGCCCTCTCATGTCGGTGTAAGCCCAATTTGCATTTTCATGCTTCTACATCATTGCCTCGATTTGCGTGTCCGCGGGCACGCGTTTCGAGGCAGCTTTGTTTTTATCCGACGGCCTCCTATGTGAGTGAGCTGAGGCTCTCCCATGTTGGTGTAAGTCCATTGCGGCATTCCGTATGCCATTTCATTGCATTTCATCATCGCCTCGGTTTGCGCGCCTGTGGGCACGCACTTCGAGGCACTTCGGTTTTATCCGATTTTTCATCTTTCATCATCGCCTCGGTTTGCGCGCCTGTGGGCACGCACTTCGAGGCACTTCGGTTTTATCCGATTTTTCATCTTTCATCATTGCATCGGTTTGCGCACCTGTGGGCATGCACTTCGAGGCACTTCGGTTTTATCCGATTTTTCATCTTTCATCATTGCCTCGGTTTGCGCGCCTGTGGGCACGCACTTCGAGGCACTTCGGTTTCATCCGATTTTCATCTTTCATCATCGCCTTGGTTTGCGCGCCTATGGGCACGCACTTCGAGGCACTTCGGTTTTATCCGATTTTCATCTTTCATCATCGCCTCGGTTTGCGCGCCTGTGGGCACGCACTTCGAGGCACTTCGGTTTTATCCAATTTTCATCTTTCATCATCGCCTCGGTTTGCGCGCCTGTGGGCACGCACTTCGAGGCACTTCGGTTTTATCCGATTTTCATCTTTCATCATCGCCTCGGTTTGCGCGCCTGTGGGCACGCACTTCGAGGCACTTCGGTTTTATCCAATTTTCATCTTTCATCATCGCCTCGGTTTGCGTGTCCATATGTACGCATTTCGAGGCACACTCTGTTTTCCCTGATTTGCATTCCGTATGCCATTTCCTCGGATTGCGTGCCTGTGGGCACGCATTTTGAGGCATTTTATTTTAGTCTCATTACACATCGTATTTCATATCATCTCATGCTTGTATGCCGTTTTCTCGGTTTGCGTGCCCGTGGGCACGCATTTCGAGGCATCTCATTTTCATAGCATTGTGCATGCTATATCATATGTTAGTTGCATTTCATGCATATCATGCATATTGCATGGGAAACGAGGCACGTTTCGTACTCCGAGTAACGGAACGGGTCTCAATTCCCAAGTCGCCGACACTCCGGATCATCCATGATGGAGTTAGGTTTTCATTGTAGCATTCATGTGTATTCATCCCAATATTGAGTTGTGCAAATCGGCTCCTCGGCCATCATGCATCGATATGCGTGATTGGTGGCGCGAGGATCGAGACATGCATATATTTGTGAAATACACTGCTATGCCCTTTTCCTGCTCTCCGTTGCAGCAAAAATGAAGAATTATCAGCTTTTCGGAATCCGGCACACAATTCGAGGAAAAGTGTAAACAGAGGCTAATTAGGGCATCCTAGTGGATTTCCGCGCCAGGCAGCCCAACATGCAACATACATCAGAAGCAAGGCAGTCCCTGGCTTGCATGCCAGTTTTTACTATTTTCTAGTTTAAATTGTATATTTATTCGGACTGTATATTTCGGACTGTAATATTCTTTCATTTGGGATTGTATATTTATTCGGACCCTCTGCGCGAGGGCAATGTTGTAATAAGGGTGTGTGAGTGTGATGTATGTCTTTCAACCTCCATTTCTTTCTCCCTTTTATTTACCCGCTTTGAATGGTTAGATATAGGACATGTTTCAATTAGCATACAGTATGACAGCATGTTTGCATCATTCATCTGTATTACACGCACCGGGCTCGGCGCATCATACAAACTGCATCTGTATTTCAATTCCAAGTTGAGTACTTGATAGCTGTAGCATTTCATATACCATGTTTAGAATAGCCGAGCCTACCATAGTTTGCATTTTTGTATGTGTTGCATTAGGCATTTCAGTATATTTAGGATTCATGCATGATTTCTAATCATTTTCCTGTTTTGGCTTGGAGTACTCGGTAAGTTTTATGCTTTAGCATACTTGCATGCGTGTGAGTGTTGCCATGATTGCATGCTTACCATGAGGCTATGTGCTTATGTGATATGACTGCCTTGAATGCCTGTGGGTGGAGGTTGAGTTATCTAAATTGGAGCAATTCATTGACTGTTTGTTTTAAGCCCACCAGATAGTGGCAAAATCATGTTTTCTAAGCCCACCCAAGGGTGGCAAATCCGCATTTTAGCCTACCTGCGGGTAGCACCATCAAACCATTTTCAAACAAACAAACATGAAATGTTTAGTTCCAATTCAGGCGATTCAGTCTATACTTGTATGCTG
Organism: Camellia oleifera; assembly: GCA_022316695.1. NCBI lineage: Eukaryota > Viridiplantae > Streptophyta > Magnoliopsida > Ericales > Theaceae > Camellia > Camellia oleifera. The sequence goes on along the minus strand of CM039317.1, from coordinate 103,886,252 downwards.
TGCGCATCACATAGTAACCTAGGCTAATAATCGGAATAAGAGCATACAATGTTTTCAAAATCAGATATCATGGTTAGTAGAGGCCGGTCTTTGACCGGGCGAGAGGGGGTGCTCACGATGTGACCTTCCCTAATCGTACCCAAGTTCCCGAGCCAACTTTGGTGATGACGGACACGTGGCCTTTTGGCACCGAGTCAGGGTTTCCTAAATTTCCCTTTTTTAAAATATTTAGGTGGCGACTCTGTTATCTGGCAAAGCAGTCCATGTTTGGCACTTCTTTCAAAAAAATCTGTTTTTCTTCAAAACGATTTGCCGGATTTGGACTCTTTGGTTCGAGATTTGGAACCGCAACACAATCGAGTCCGAACTGTAGCGAGGTCCCCCGCGGGCGTTGTTACACATACGAGATAAACAGAGAAATGTGCCCGCAGGCAGGGGCAAAATGCAAAGTGATAGGCGCGGAGCCAGATGATTATGCAAATGCAGCAAGCTGTAATGAAGCAGGTATTGACAAATAGATGCAACAGTTTTAAGCAAGAATGCAAAGCAAACAACTACATTTCATGCAGTTAGGAATGCGGAGAATCATTCAATTCTCGTCGCGTCTCACACGGAGAAGATACGATACCTGCGCGATTCGTCTGGTCGCACCAGCCTCAAATGAACCGTACATACAATATCGTGCCTGCAAAATAGAGAAATTCAACAGGAACAATATGCCAACAACATACATTCAATGTAATTCCTATGATTCCAAAGGTTCGACACACACAGTGTCAGTGAACGAATGCAACACAACGCGAGAAGAGATAGTGCGCGACAACGCACGTCCAAGCATAGAAGTATTGTACACCGAGAAATCATGCATGTCAATGCAAATCATTCGTGAGAATGCAAATTATGAGCCAAATAACGTAAAACGAGCACAAATCAGGATGCCCATTTGACATGAAATGACGAGCCGGAAAACGCGCATTTCGGCGACGGCAACTCGATCGCGGCCTCTGATTCACCTCCCGGAGAGGTCACAACATGTTTAAAAAGGATACACTCTGATTTTGATGAATAATGACGAGACACATATCAAAAATTGCAGTTAAAGTTCCGGCGGAGCAATTCGGCGCCAGAAAGTGCACTTTTCTTCAACTTTTTCAGGTCCCGGGAACTCCGATCTTCCTCAAAATTTGCAGAGAGGTAGGGGAGGGGGTGGGGGACATGGTCGGCCAGCACACCACCCTAGGAGAGGCCATCGGCCAGGGCCAAAAAAGTAGGTGGCCGGCCAGCCAGGTTAGGTGGTCGGCCGGCCACTGCCCAAAAGCAGGGGCAAAATGGTCATTTTGGCATTTTCTATATATATGCACCTCCATTCCATCCGAAATCACACCCAAAGTTGCAAAACTTCTTCCTCTTGCTCTCTAGACCATTTTCTCTCTCAGATCTGCATTTTATACGCGTCCCTCGGCCTCCCACGCAAGTTGTTTTTGCGAAGTCTTTCAGATTTAAGCACTTTGAAGCGACTAAATTTCGACTTTGGGGCTTCTCTTCTTATTTTCACCACTTGAGGTAATTTTGTTTCAATATTTGGAAAATTTTCCCGGGGGTTGACTTTTGTTGACTTTTCATTTCCCGAGAGTTGACTTTTGTTGACTTTTTCCAATTTTGGCCCATTTTGCTCATTTTTGCTCCTCTTTGCAGATTTCTCGCAATGGCAGGTCATTTCCCTCACGACGGAGGTTTTCCCGGTGCCGGAGATGATTTTGACTTTATGGCATTCCCCCCGAGGGTTCGCCCTTTCTTTCCCGATCGATATGCTCCGGCGGTTCATAGGCTTCCGCGGGCCACTTTCCGTCACTTCACCGATTTTAACGATCGGGCACCGAGGGATCTTCTTCTACGAGAGCCAGAGCAACACCTCTCTTATGACGCAGAGGTATTTTACCTTATTGTCCGCATCTTTCATGTATTTCATTCTCCTGCCATGCTTAGACATACAGTTTAGCTTATGACATAATACTTGCATCCTGAGCACGCGACTTAAACACTTGAATTTCATGAACACAGGGCACATTGAATAATTGTGAACGCACAGTGCACCTTAGTTAAAGATTGAACACTCGGCTCATACATTGATTCACCGAACACATAGCCTGAAGTTGAAAATGAGCACATAGCACATACTGACCAAGAGCAGAACACACAGTCCCAAAACTCAAATCTTCTGAACACACAGCCCAGTTGAAGCGAACACGCAGCCCACCGATTGAGAGTAGAACACTCAGTCCCAAACTTGAAGCGAACACACAGCCCACTGATGTTGAGTAGAACACACAGTCCCAATCTGAAGCGAACACACAGCCCACTGATGTTGAGTAGAACACACAGTCCCAATTTGAAGCGAACACACAGCCCATTGATGTTGAGTAGAACACACAGTCCCAATTTGAAGCGAACACACAGCCCACTGATGTTGAGTAGAACACACAGTCCCAATTTGAAGCGAACACACAGCCCACTGATGTTGAAGTAGAACACACAGTCCCAAACTTGAAGCAAACACACAGCCCACTGATTTGAAATAGAACACACAGTCCCAAACTTGAAGCGAACACACAGCCCACTGATTTGAAGTAGAACACACAGTCCCAAACTTGAAGCGAACACACAGCCCACTGATTTGAAGTAGAACACACAGTCCCAAACTTGAAGCGAACACACAGCCCACTGATTTGAAGTAGAACACACAGTCCCAAACTTGAAGCGAACACACAGCCCACTGATTTGAAGTAGAACACACAGTCCCAAACTTGAAGCGAACACACAGCCCATTTTCACTTCATTTGCACACAGCTCATTTTCATTTCATTTGCACACAGCTCATTTTCATTTCATTTGCACACAGCCCATTTTCACTTCATTTGCTGATCTATGCATTTATTCGAAATGCAGGTTCACTCTCGCACAGTGCGAGGATATGGCTCCGTCGCTGCGAGGGAGTGGTATTTCGAGCTTCCGGAAGCTGTCCGGGGATTGGTGGACTTTGCAGGTTTTGGGCCATTCTGCAGGGGGTTATCTCATTGTCTCATCAGTAGGACTTTACTTGCTGCTTTGGCGGAGAGGTGGTGGGACACCACCAATTCTTTCCATTTTTCTGCCACCGGGGATATGACCATGACCCCGCTGGACTTTGCTGTACTTACTGGCCTTGACGTAGGCGGTGCTCCCATTCCCTACGACGAGGATATGGGTCAGTGGGAGGCTGCCTGGATGCACCTACTGGGGACACACCCACCTATAGACAGAGGTTCGGGGAGGGTCCGATACTCCTGGTTTGCTGCCCATTTCCGACGGCCACAGATGGAGCCTGAGACTCCTGAGGAGGCGGAGCAGTATGCCCGCGGTTTCCTTATGTACCTCCTCGGCACCACCTTATTCGCTGACAGAGGGAACATGGTAGGATTATACCTACTGAGCGCTCTGGTGGACCTATCACAGGTTGGTCAGTATGATTGGGGCGGCGCTGGCCTGGCTACCCTGTACTGTTATATGAGCGCGGTCTCTCGCACACGAGGGGACTTACTCGGTGGCTACTGGAGAGCCTGGGAGGTACTTTCTGTCCTCTTGCTTTACATTTTGCTCCTCATTACTTGTTCACTGCACACACACGGCGCACTTTGCATTCTGTATTCTGCCTTTAGCACTTTGTACTCATATTCTGTATTGCTCTTCCCAGCTGTGGGTATATGTGTACTTTCCCACATTGGCTCCGGAGATGGAGGTGGCAGGGCCTCCGACGACTCCGTATTCGCTGATGTTTGATGGTGAGCATCTACCGAGGCCTCGAGAGACTCTCTCTTCCCTGCGACGGTACTTTGATACTGTTCGAGCGACAGAGGTATTTCAGAACTCTCAGCTCCTTTCGTTTTCATCTTTGATCAGCATTTCTAATTGATTTATACACTGGTTATCCGCAGATCACATGGCAGCCTTGGGCAGTCTTTGGCGACGACCTCGAGCATCAATACCCCGGAGGGTTGACTAGTTCTCAGTACAGATTCTTGCTCGAGGGACCAGTCGGCCGGGCTTGGTTCCTGGGGGAGCGTTTTCAGCGTCAGATATGGGGGGGCAATTCCCAGGAGCCTCCTGCTGTGCCTCCAGACGCGATGCGGACTGCTGATAGATTATCCCCTGAGGAGGCCAGTAGTGCTATGCAGGGCAGTGATGCTCTATTACATCTTCTTGATGGGAACTACGCCACCTACCGCCGCATATACCTGATGCCTTCCCTGTCGGGAGTACGGGCTCCGGCACGGAGGTCTACTGGCGCACCATCCTCGAGTCGCGCCCATGCTACAGATATCCCTTCTTCTAGCAGGGCTGGCACATCCAGAGGTGGGGGCAGTTCGATCCCTCCGATCCCTCCGACTCTTGATCATCCAGGGTGGCCAGACATGCCGACCGAGTTGACGAACTGGCGATTTGGGACGCCTTACCAGATTCCACTAGAGCCTCCTCTGCCTGATCACAGATATGTTAGAGACCCTGACTCGCCCCCGGTATGTTTTTCAGCTTTGATTTATCAGTCAGATATTTGAACATTGATTCCGTTACTGATAGTTTTGCATTTGTATTTGCAGCCTCCTGTTGAATATACGGACGAGCTGCTCGGGATGCTAGCCACATTCGAGGGCATGATCCTTCGGAGGGAGACGCAGATGAGCATCGTGGGTGTAGAGGTACTCTTCATTTTCCCTGTACTAGCATGTTTCTGATGCTACTCTAGCTTTAGACCTTCTGCTGTATTGGTAGACTGTGTAGAGCACATTTGACACACACCCTTTTCACATTCTGCATTTACACCTGCTTTTTATGCTTGAACTGATGTATTGCACTTTGCATCTTCAGATGCCTCCCATATATGCTTCATCACGGGCCAGGCCACCGGGGCCCTCTCAGAGAGGTCGAGGTGCTAGACCTACCCGAGGTACAGGGACTGGAGGAGCTGGGCCATCCCGGTCTCATCGAGGAGCTGGCGGAGGAGGGTCGTCTCGCAGACGCCGGGCACCCATTGTTGAGGATGACGAGGAGGAGGTGGTCGCAGGCCACATATCAGAGACATCTCCTGGAGAGGGAGGCTCCGGTCTCGGCTCCGGGAGTGGGGACGAGCCTGAGGGGGATCCGGAGGATGACAGCTCCGATCCAGATGGTGATGATGATGTAGAGATTATCCCGCAGAAGAGGATGAGGGGGCCTCCCCCTTCTCGCTCCCGAGGGCACTGATGTTATTTCCTGCTTTATTCTACTTTTTAGCTAGTAGTTTGTAGCACTTTGCACATTGTTAGGCAGTTTTATTTTCTGTAAAACTTGTACCTTTATTATTGTAAGACATGATGAAATGAAACAGCTTTTGAAAAGATGTTGTATTTGAAATTCTGAGCATCGCATCGCATTATTTTGCACAAAATGGAATTGAATGGAAATGCGCCTCATGTATTTACCGGGTTAGGTAGGGAACCGACGCAACAAAGCAAAACAAAACGACTCACTAAGAAATAAAACAGAATCTTAGCGAGTTTACAACTCGATAAACAAAGTACAATAATGTTAACGACTCAATAGACAAGACTTAACAAAATTGTGTAATCAAAAAGTAATAACTCAAAACGCAAAACGCGACAGCTCGACAAAACTTACAACTCAATAAGCAAAAACAACAACTCGATAAGCAAAAATATAACACGATGTACTTCGGATGGACTATCTGGATAATGGAGTGTATCCAAAATTGATAGGCCTGGATGCCTTCTACTGCCGGGAGACAACCAGATTTGCAGGGAGTCCACTACTGCTATAGGTAATGTTTCCCACCCAAGCTCACTTGTATTTGCTTACATCACTCGACCCTCGGGCTCGACTTTTCTCGCAAAAACCCTTATCTTACTTTTCTCTCGTCGCACATCTCTCTATTCTTTATTCTCTCATTTTTCATCCCTCCCCTAGATATGGTTAACGGAGAAGTTGCAAGTTGTGGACTCTTGCCCTGCCTATTCAGCCCGCGGCTACTTCTTTCGGCAACGCCTAGTTAATGCTCCCGATGAGAGCTGGTGGTTCGAATGGATGCGCAACTTGTCAGCAGATCGCATTGCATGGCGCCGTCCCTGGCTTAATCTTTCAGCGATGAGCTACAGCATATTCCAGGATACCGGGATCCGTCTGATCGGCTTGACTCACTGTATATTTTATTTCCCATTCCGTACTCTGCGCCAGTTCGGTCATACAAGTTGGGCCTAAGTTGGCATCTGAAACTTCGACTAGCTCTGGGAGGGGGCGCAGGGACACCTGACTAGACTATGCCCCAGATTTATTGCTTTATTAGTACTTTCAAGTTTTCTTTATGAATGTAATAAAAAGCAACTTCAATTGTATGTAAGAGCAGAAGAACTCTGTTTCGAAATCAATGAAATTGAAGGTTGTGGTACTGAAAATTCTCCGCTTTTGGTCCAAAAATGGTCCCAAAAATGGTCTTAGTTGTGAAAAGATTAATTTGAACAAAGTCAACTTTTATGAAAACTTTTCAAAACTATTTTCGATATGGATCAAAACTGGACACGCCTGAAATCTGTCACTGAGATACACAACCCCGAATCCTAGCAACTGGAAAGTTGCCCCTAGTTTGAAAAGGTGCTTCGGCAAAGTGTGGCAACGGAAAGTTGCCCCTAGTTTGAGTAACACTGTACCGGAGATCGTAGTGAATGCTGATGAATAAAGATGACTGAGGTGATCAAAATGGACTAAGTTGATCGGGGAAAAGATTGTGACTGAACTTCAAGATGAAGCTGCCTACGTATCCCAAAGATGGGAATCAAGTCTTACGTAGTTCAGGGTCAGGTTCCCTCGAGTGTTTTTGCTCTCCTTTTGCGCTCTAACTTTTGCCAAGGCCGCCCTTTGCGGGTTTTCAACCTTGCGAGCTCAGTTTTTATAATTTCAAATTTTCTATGCTCTGAATTTTGCCTAGGTCGCCCTTTCGGGTTTTCGGCCTAGCGAGCCTCTCAGGGATAATATTTCTTCAACTTGTCCATATTGATCGGTTGGGAAAATTCCAAGCCATCTAGATCCATCAGAACCACAGCTCCACCTGACCAGATTGACTTGATGATGTAAGGACCAGTCCAATTGGGTCTGAACTTGCCCCTTGGGTCGTGGATAGGAGCCCGGTTGTCTTTGAGCACCAAATCTCCTTCTTTCAAATTCCTGGACTTAACCTTCTTGTTAAAAGCCCGGGCGATTCTGCGTTGATAACCTTGGACGTGGTACAGTGCTTTCAATCTCCTTTCATCAAAGAGCATGAGTTCTTCAAATCTATTCTGCTGCCAATCTGCTTCGGCTATCTGGCACTCGGCCAATACTCTCAATGACGGAACCTCAATCTCGATAGGTAGAACGGCCTCCATCCCGTAGACTAATGAGTACGGAGTCGCCCCAGTAGAAGTTCTGATCGAAGTCCTGTAGCCCCACAGAGCGAATGGCAGCTTATCTGGCCAATCCCGATAGGTTTCCACCATCTTCTGTAGTATGCGCTTGATGTTCTTGTTGGCGGCCTCAACTGCTCCGTTGGTTTGCGGCCGGTAAGTAGACGACTTATGAAAAGCCACGTTGTATTTCTCCAACAAGTCAATCACCTCCTTCTTGAAGTGGGAACCATTGTCAGAAACTATTTCATTTGGGACTCCGTAGCGACAGATAATGTTGTTTCTGATGAATTTTGCAACGTGTGAAGCTTTCAACACTGCGTAAGATTGGGCCTCAACCCACTTCGTGAAATAATCTATCGCTACGAGGATGAACTCATGCCCGTTCGACCCCTTCGGCGTAACAGCTCCAATTACATCAATTCCCCAGACTGAAAAAGGCCATGGCGAAGTCATGTTGTACAGCTTCGACGGCGGAATGTTCATACGATTTGCATGAATTTGACACTTGTGGCATCGCCGGACGAAGCCAATACAATCCTCCTCCATGGTGGACCAATAATAACCTTGTCTAAGGATCTTCCGTGCCAACATTACCCCATTCATATGTGCTCCACATTCTCCCCCATGGATGGCTTCCATCAGACGTTTGGACTCTTCAGTATCAACACACAATTTATGCATTCCCAGATGACCTCTTCTATACAGCTTACCCCCACAGATGATGAACTGAACAGACATTCTTCTGATTGCCCTCTTGTCTTTGGCATTTACCCCTGGCGGATATGCTTCTTTCTCCAAGAAATTCCAGATATCGTAGTACCAGGGGTGTTCGTCCTGAACTTCATCTATGGTTGCAATCGACTCATAAGCAGGTACAAATTTCTGGTCGATAATGACTGGACGCATTCGGACTCCACACGGGATGTCTATCATTGACGATAGAGTTGCTAAGGCGTCTGCGAACTTGTTGTTCTTTCTTAGTAGATGAGCGAAATTCAGCTTCTCAAACCGAGGAATCAGTAAATCCAAGGTTTGGTGATACATCATCATATTTTCCTCTTTTACTTTCCAGTCTCCTTTAGCTTGAGACACAACAAGATTCGAATCCCCAATGACGTCCAGCCGTCTCGCCCCTAGTTCTAGGGCTGCTTCCAAACCAGCAATGCATGCTTCGTATTCTGCTTCATTATTCGAGACTTTGAACCGGAGTTTGAAGGCCAGAGGGACACGGGAATTGTCGGGTGCTATCAGCAACACTCCTATCCCATACCCATGTTGATTTGACGCTCCGTCAAAGTACATCGTCCAAGTTTCCTCGTCGATATGCAGAATTGCTTCATCTGGGAACAAATACTCAATTGCCTCATCCCCCTCAACCGGGTGGTCGGCAAGGAACTCTGCCACTGCTCTTCCCTTCACTGACTTGCGCGTCACATATGTAAGATCGAATTCGGAGAGCAACAGCAACCAACGAGCTAGCCTACCCGTAAGCGCTGGTTTCTCGAAAAGATATTTGATGGGATCTAGTCGTGAAACCAACATTACAGAGTGAGCTAACAGGTAGTGCCGCAACTTCCTGGTAGCCCATACCAAAGCCAAGCAAGCCTTTTCCAGTGGCGTATACCGGGTCTCATACTCTAGCATTTTCTTGCTCAAATAATAGATGGCTTTCTCCACCCTATCTTCTGATTCTTGTGCAAGCATGCAGCCCATCGTGGTCTCAGTCACTGACAGGTACAAAATCAACGGTTTCCCTGGTTCTGCTGGTGATAAGACAGGTGGGTTCTGTAGATATTCTTTAATCTGTTCGAAAGCAGCTTGGCATCGGCCGTCCCATTGGAACTTCTTTCCTTTCTTCAGGAGACCAAAGAGTGGTTCACAAGTCAAGGTTAGTTTTGAGATAAACCGTCTTATGAATTGCACTTTACCCAGAAAGCCTCGCACCTCTTTTCAGTCCTTGGTGGTGGCATTTCTAGGATGGCCTTGATTTTGGAAGGGTCGACCTCGATGCCCCTTTGTGTGATCAGAAACCCCAGCATTTTTCCCGCTGTAACACCAAACGTACATTTCTGAGGGTTTAGCTGCAACCGGAATTCCCTGATCCTTTGGAAGAACTTGTGCAAGGCGGTGTAGTGGCCCTCCCTTTCCTTGGACTTGACAATCATGTCGTCCACATACACCTCAACCTCTTTGTGGATCATATCATGTAATATTGTGGTCGCGGCCCGTTGATAAGTAGCCCCAGCGTTCTTCAACCCAAACGGCATGACCCGATAGCAGTATGTCCCCCATGGGGTGGTGAAGGCAGTCTTTTCTCTGTCCTCTGGTGCCATCACAATCTGGTTGTACCCTGAGAAGCCATCCATGAACGAAAGCAAAGCATGCCCCGCTGTAAAGTCCACTAACTCGTCGATGTGTGGTAGGGGAAAGTCGTCATTCGGACTAGCTCTGTTCAGATCTCTGAAGTCTACACACACTCGGATCTTGCCATCTTTCTTCGGCACCGGAACTATATTGGCCAACCAAGTGGGATATTCTGATACTAGCAGGAAGCCTGCGTCAATTTGCTTGGTGACCTCTTCTTTGATCTTGAGAGCCCAATCCGGGCGGATCCTTCTGAGCTTCTGCTTGATAGGTCGGGCCTCGGGGTCAAGGGGGATTCGATGCTGTACAATCTCAGGATCGATTCCAGGCATGTCTTCGTAGGACCACGCGAAAACATCTTTGAAATCTTTTAATAAAGCGACCATGCGCTCGCGTTCCTGCGAAGACAATGTGGACCCGATCTGGACCAGCCGCGGGTCCTCCTCAGTACCAATATTCACAGAAATGATTTCATCCGTTAAAGGCTTAACAAATCTCTCCTGCTCTTGCTCGATTAAACGTTGTAAAACCGGAGGCACTTCGTCCTCGTCGTTTTGATCAAAATTTTGAAAGTCTGAATTAATGCAATAAATTAGGGGTACAGAAAAGTACTCGGAAACAACAGATGATTCAATCTCATTAAGTACATCCAGATCATCCAATTCATCGGTTACAACAGACTCAAAAGAAAAGGAAAAAGACGACCTGGACAAGACTGTAGCATCCGGGTTGACACCCCCAGGAGTACCAGACTCAGACTCAGTCGAGCTGGAATCTGATTCCGACTCAGAAGACTCGGTGGAATCAGACTCCGGCTCACTACCTGACCCGGAACTACTGGATAAGAATCCCTCCTCGTACTGCCAAGTGAGCGAGGGTGCGATCGATGCGTCCAAGATGGCTGCTGGTTGGCTCGCAGCCGTTTCATCTCCAATCACGGAAACCGCGACGTTATTCCCCAAGCAATCCTGGTCGATCGGAGGATCAAAGAGGAGACATGCCAGTGCTACCCCCATTTCCAATTCAGTGCCCTCAGGACTCACTGCCTTATTCCGCTCAGTCTCCGTTGTTGGGTCTGTCTGCTCTTCGGCAACGTCATCCCCGGATAGTTGCAAGTCGAAAAAGATTTCGAAACCTGGTACGCGCTTCCCCTCCGCGTTCAACCATGGTTCTGGGAAGCCGCAAAATGGAAAATCTTCCCCCTCCCGGACGAAGCGTCCGTTCAGGGTACCCCAGATGGGCCTATGCATTAGATCAAAAGGCTTCCCAGCCTGCTTCGCTCTGGCCCTGCCGGCCATTTCCTTTCCTTTCCTCGCCCAATCTTCTTTGGTGGGCAGATAACCCAATCCAAAGGTATGTGGATTATGTGGCACTTCGGCCAACGCTACAACCCCTTTCCGGCCGCTTCTTCCCAATCCCATCCCCGGGATATGTTGTAGCTTATTCATGAGGTATACGGCTTGAGCGCTGACATACAAACCCTCATTCACAGCCATAATGTTTTGTACCACCCGGGCCTCAGCCAAAGTAAATCCCGATATAAACATGTCCTCCATGCCGTGTTCAATCTCCAAGACTGGCGTAGATACCTCCGGAGGGGGATGGATTGATGAGTTCCCAAAAACAATGGCTACTCCCTTTCCGTAGGGGTATTTCACCATTTGATGTAGAGTAGATGAGACGGCCTTCACCTGATGCAACCAGGGTCGCCCCAAAAGCATGTTAAAAGATGCAGGGACCTCCAGGACATGAAAATCTACTTCGTGTTGTCCAGGCCCAATCTTGGTTTGGATTTTTACTGTCCCCAGGACATCCCTGCTTGTATTATCATACGCTCTGATTACTTGAGTAGTCGGTGTGAAGTCCGCAGGCTTTAACCCAATTGCATAGGCCGTTCTGGCCGGGCAAACATTGATAGCGGACCCGGTGTCAACAAGCACCACCGGAATCCATTTGTCCCTGCATTCTACGGAGATGTAGAGAGGTCTGTTATGGTCCACGCCCTCAGGCGGCAATTCCTTGTCCGAAAAGGTCAATGCCGGGGAACCTCCTCCCGGAAAGACCAGCCCAACTAGTTGTTCTGGCGTAGTTTCGATGGAAAGTTTAGCTCTGTCCATGGCAGATAAGACAGCCTGCCGGTGCACCCTCGAAGCCATAAGCAGCCCCCAGATGGAGATGTCTGCTTGTATTTTCTTTAGCTGCTTCAATACAGCCTCTTCTTCCACTTGCTTCTCTTTCTGTTTCTCTGCCTCCTTATCTTTCCCTGATGCCTCGGGTTGATCAAGGTGTGGGGGCTTGAAATACCGCCCACTTCTAGTCATATGGTCTACCTCCTCGAGGTACCAGGTACTGTCCGGTTGGCCACCTGCCCAGTCTTCGTCTGTGTGGGCAAGATACAAGTCGTCATCTTCCCACCACATTCCATTAGCGTCTAGCAGGCATCTGTCTGGTTCTGGCTTGTTTGTGCTCTCAGTAATTTCATTCCTCATGCTCACAGCATGTTCAGTTTTCGTGCCCGCAGCACTCTCAACTTCCTCATGGTTCTTTGCTTTTCGGGCTCTCTCAGAGTCCCATCTCTTTTCTTGTTCCTCCAGTAACAACTGTGCGGTTCTCAAAATGTTTCGTTCCTGAGCGAAATTCTTCGTACCAGCGCTTTCCGGCAATGTAATCTGTTCCTCGGCCCTTCCGGCCACAAATGGTACAATATCAGGCTGATCATCCAACCACCCGACGACTTCTGCTGACTCCTCATCTTCGAACCAGTTAATCGATGCATCCCCTGATTCCTGCTCGTAGAATTGAAGGTTGGCGAAGTCCTCTTCCACCGCAGTCAAATCATCCCCTGCTGATTCAAGCTTGTCCCCCCGGATCATACACAACTCAGCCTCTTCCGGCAACCCCATACTCAGCTTAGACTGGCTCATCGACAAGATATATCCACTCGGATCACAAGCTCTGCCAGCTAAATTCTCAGATAGCTCCACCCCAGATTCAATTGTTCTGCTCTCCTCAGAAGCCTGCCCCGTTCCATTCTCGGTGGTCACCAACTTTGGCTCAGGTTGGGGTGGGGAGGTGTCCAACACGCACAAGCCAGTGCTGTCGGGAAGGACCACCTCTGGCTTGGGTAGGTGGGAGGGAGTTATGTAGATACTGGGATCGTAAGATACGCCCCCAGTGTGGATAAGGTTGACTCTTTTTGGTGGATCTTGGTTGTGTTTGGGGAGTGGGTTGTTTGTGACGTTGGGTCCTTGAGAAGGTAGAATGATGTTCTTGTCAATGAGGTCCTGAATCTCATGACGCAGCCTGTAACATTGGTCGGTGTCATGACCATGCTGCTGGTGGTATTGGCAATATTTGGCTGGGTTATGGGAAGGGGGGAGTGGATTCGGTAGAGGCCTCGGTTCCAAGGGTTTCAGGTGCCCCTTTCTGACTAGAACCCCGAGGACTTTAGACAAAGACATATAGAGTGGGGAGAAGGTTCGTTGACCCCTGGGTTGGTATCTTGGGGCTTGATTACTGCTCCCAGAGGCATCGGAAAAAGGTGTGGCCGCTGCGGACCTTGGTTGGGGAGGGGGAGTGGTGGTGACCATTCCAACTTCTGAAGTTCTGGTATTGGAAGAGCCACTCGGGCCCGCATTATTACCACGGTTGAATGTTCTCCGGGGCTGATCCCGATCTTGGTCAAACAGACCCTGTTTCATCGCATCCTCTATTTGCATCCCCATATCATGCAGATCTGCGAAAGTGGGGAAGGGAACTACAATCATCTTCTTCATTAACGCCGGCTGGAGATTGCGCACAATCATCCGTATTTGGTCTCTGTCTGTTGGCCTTAAGGTCATCATCGATGCCTTCGCCCTCCACCGGGTCACAAAGTCAGAGAAAGATTCTTTAGGCTCCTGCCTGGTTGTCTCAAGATCACGAGTTGTGATCTCGATCTGCGTGTTGTACGAATATTGTGCCACGAAGGCCTCGGCCATCTCATCCCAGTTGATTTTCACCTGATCTTCCAGCTTTGAATACCAAGTGGATGCCACACCCGACAGGGTTCGACCGAACAAAGAAAGCTTTTGCGGTCGGGTTAGGCCCATTGGTCTTAGAACGTCTGAGAATAGCCGGAGGTGAACCATAGGATCCCCGGATCCATCAAAGCGATCGATCTGGGGCATCTTAAATCTATCCGGCAGAGTCACGGCTACATCAGTATAGCCGTCTTCAATATTTGGGATGGCCTTCACCCCTTGAGACTTCTTAAAGAGCTTCTCCAACTTGCTCAATTTCAGAGCTGTCTGGTCTACCTCGAACTCAAATGGAGAGTCCGGATGGTTAGGTGTAATGTTTTTGGACAGTTGTAGTAGAAGCGGGGGCGGAGCCAGCCCCGTTGGAAGACCCGTGTCCTCTTGAATGTTTGGGGGGTTTAGCGGAATGTTCTGTTGATTCGGGAGGGTATTCTGGGCAGCCTGGGCATTTTAAGGGTTTGGAGGGGCATTCTGGCCAGCAGGTAGTTGTTCAGGTAATGGGGCCCCGGGTGGAGGAGGAGCCTGAGTTGAAGCAGATGCTGCGTTCTGCTGTTGTAACCTGGTGATCAACTCAGACTGTTGGGCCATGACAGCGGCCTGTTGTCTGGAAAATTCCGCCTGGCGGATAGCATCATCTTGCATTTGCTTCATGCTTTCAGTCATCTGGCGCATCATCGCCTCCAGAGCTGTATTCTGTTGTTCCATTTGAAGACCTGGCAGGCGTATCTCTATAGCAGAAACAGGAAGCTCAACCCGACTATCTGACACTATAGTAGACTGCTGTCCTGGTGATCTGTGCTCTGATATACTGTGCCTTCTCGGCCTCCTTCTGATAACAGGGGGTAGTGAGTGAAACACTGGATGTCCGTCAACTAGATCCTCGGATCGGTTGAGTCGGCGACCTCGTGTCCAGATTGCTTGGGGGGTATCGACGGGTTCGGAAGCAATTGTGCTACAAACTGTCCCTAGCAAAAGATAAATAAAGCGAAAAAGAAATAAATAACCAGAAATAAAACGGGCAGCATAACGGCTTAAATTGAATACACCACACACAGTCGGGTATACAACAACACACAGTTGGTAAGCTGGCTATACACTGTCCTCAAATACTGGTCAATATTCCTGTATCACTGTTCTGATAAACTGAATCTGATATCCGCGGACAACTGATTCCCAAATACTGGATAATGCCCGCAGGCCTGATTCCCAAATTCAAAAACTGATGCCCGCAGGCCTGATGCCCAAACTCATACTGATACATGCATTCCCTGTAGAGGCACACTCTAACAAGCACATAGCAGATAAGTGAGAGCCAAAACACCCCTATGTTGGGGTAGGGTTTCCCTGTCCTATTTTGTCAAGAGCTAGGGTTTCACTACGCACACAGCGGCTTCAAACAACCTATATCGGGTACGCAACCTGTCCTAGTTTGGAATGGTCACTATGGATCCGAATATGCACTAGGTCGAATGGTCAAAAAAGGGTGCCCCGGTAAAACCGGGGTTTGTGTTCCCATACTGGCAGAGCCCGTAACCGGCAAGCCTTATGGACATGCCTTGACAAGACAAGCCTCGGGCAAAACCGCTCAGGAATAGCAGATGGCAAACACGGTGTCCTAGGCGCACCAATGCAAATGCAATGCAAAGAAACACACAAGTGTAGTCAAAA
Organism: Camellia oleifera; assembly: GCA_022316695.1. NCBI lineage: Eukaryota > Viridiplantae > Streptophyta > Magnoliopsida > Ericales > Theaceae > Camellia > Camellia oleifera. The sequence goes on along the minus strand of CM039317.1, from coordinate 103,870,732 downwards.
CCAGATATCACGAGTTCGAGTCAAGTTCTCTAAGTCCCCAGCAGAGTCGCCAGAAACTGTAACAACGCCCGCGGGGGACCTCGCTACAGTTCGGACTCGATTTCGTTGCGGTTCCAAATCTTGAACCAAAGAGTCCAAATCCGGCAAATCGTTTTTGAGGAAAAACAGATTTTTTGAAAGAAGTGCCAAACATGGACTGCTTTGCCAGATTACAGAGTCGCCACCTAAATATTTTAAAAAATGGGAAATTTAGGAAACCCTGACTCGGTGCCAAAAGGCCACGTGTCCGTCATCACCAAAGTTGGCTCGGGAACTTGGGTACGATTAGGGAAGGTCACATCGTGAGCACCCCCTCTCGCCCGGTCAAAGACCGGCCTCTACTAACCATGATATCTGTTTTTGAAAACATTGTATGCTCTTATTCCGATTATTAGCCTAGGTTACTATGTGATGCTCGCAGCAAACAAGTATAGACTGAATCGTCTGAATTGGAACTAAACATTTCATGCTTGTTTGTGAAAGATGGTTTGCTACCCGCAGGTAGGCTTAAAATGCAGATTTTGCCACAATCTAGTGGGCTTAACAAACAATTGATGAATTGCTCCAATTCAGATAACTCAACCTCCACCCACAGGCATTCAAGGCAGTTATATCACATAAGCAGTTAGCCTCATGGCAAGCATGCTATCATGGCAACACTTACACGCATGCAAGGATGCTAAAGCATAAAACTTACCGAGTACTCCAAGCCAAAACAGAAAAACGATTAGAAATCATGCATGAATCCTAAATATGCTGAAATGCCTAATGCAACACATGCAAAAATGCAAACTACAGCAGGCTCGGCTATTCTAAATATGACATGTGAAATGCAACAGCTATCAAGTACTCAACTTGGAATTGGAATACAGATGCAGTTTGTATGATGCGCCGAGCCCGGTGCGTGCAAAACAGATGAATGATGCAAACATGCTGTCATACTGTATGCTAATTGAAACATGCCCTATATCTAACCATTCAAAGCGGGTAAATAAAAGGGAGAAAGAAATGGAGGTTGGAAGACATACATCACACTCACACACCCTTATTACAACATTGCCCTCGCGCAGAGGGTCCGAATAAATATACAATCCCAAATGAAAGAATATTACAGTCCGAAATATACAGTCCGAATAAATATACAAATTAAACTAGAAAATAGTAAAAACTGGCATGCAAGCCAGGGACTGCCTTGCTTCTGATGTATGTTGCATGTTGGGCTGCCTGGCGCGGAAATCCACTGGGATGCCCTAATTAGCCTCTGTTTGCAATTTTCTCGAAATGCGTGCCAGCCTCCGAAAAGTTGTTGATTGTTGATTTTGCTGCAACAGAGAGCAGGAAAAGGGCATAGCAATGTATTTCACAAATATATGCATGCCTCGATCCTCGTGCCACCAATCACGCACATCGGTGCATGATGGCCGAGGAATCGAATTGCACAACTCAATATGGGATGAATGCATATGAATGCTACAACAAAACCTAACTCCATCATGGGTAATCCGGAGTGTCGGTGACTTGGGAATTGAGACCTGTTCCGTTACTCGGAGTACAGAACGCGCCTCATTTCCCGTGCAATACACATGATATGCATGAAATGCAACTAACATACAACCTAGCATGCACGATGCTATGAGAATGAGATGCCTCGAAATGCGTGCCCACTGGCACGCAAACCGAGGCGGTGATGTAAAGGCACGAAATGCAATGATGGACTTACACCAATATGAGAGGGCCCCAGCCACACTCACACGGGATGCCGGAATGATAAGGATGAGGGGCCTCGAAATGCGTGCCCACTGGCACGCAAACTGAGGCGATGATGAAATGCAAATCAGATAAAGCAGAGTGCCTCGAAATACGTGCACGCGGGCACGCAAACCGAGGCGATGATGAAATGATAAAATCGGATAAAACCGAAGTGCCTCGAGGTGCGTGCCCACGGGCACGTAAACCGAGGCGATGATGAAAGATGAAAATCGGATAAAACCGAAGTGCCTCGAAGTGCGTGCCCACAGGCGCGCAAACCGAGGCGATGATGAAAGATGAAAATCAGATGAAACCGAAGTGCCTCGAAGTGCGTGCCCACAGGCGCGTAAACCGAGGCGATGATGAAAGATGAAAATCAGATGAAACCGAAGTGCCTCGAAGTGCGTGCCCACAGGCGCGCAAACCGAGGCGATGATGAAAGATGAAAATCGGATGAAACCGAAGTGCCTCGAAGTGCGTGCCCACAGGCGCGCAAACCGAGGCGATGATGAAAGATGAAAATCAGATAAAACTGAAGTGCCTCGAAGTGCGTGCCCACAGGCGCGCAAACCGAGGCGATGATGAAAGATGAAAATCGCAAACCGAGGCGATGATGAAAGATGAAAATCGGATAAAACCGAAGTGCCTCGAAGTGCGTGCCCACAGGCGCGCAAACCGAGGCGATGATGAAAGATGAAAATCGGATAAAACCGAAGTGCCTCGAAGTGCGTGCCCACAGGCGCGCAAACCGAGGCGATGATGAAAGATGAAAATCAGATAAAACCGAAGTGCCTCGAAGTGCGTGCCCACAGGCACGCAAACCGAGGCGAGGATGAAAGATGAAAATCGGATAAAACCGAAGTGCCTCGAAGTGCGTGCCCACAGGCGCGCAAACCGAGGCGATGATGAAAGATGAAAATCGGATAAAACCGAAGTGCCTCGAAGTGCGTGCCCACAGGCACGCAAACCGAGGCGATGATAAAATGAGATGAAATGGCATACGAAATGCCGCGATGGGCTTACACCAACATGGGAGAGCCTCAGCTCACTCACATAGGAGGCCGTCGGATAAAAAACAAAGCTGCCTCGAAACGCGTGCCCGCGGACACGCAAATCGAGGCAATGATGTAGAAGCATGAAAATGCAAATTGGGCTTACGCCGACATGAGAGGGCCTCAACCACACTCACATAGGCTGCCGTCGGATAAAACAGGGGGCGCCTCGAAAGGCGTGCACACTGGCACGCAAACCGAGGCAATGCAAAAATGATGCAAATGGCATAGGGAATGATATGTAAGCATGGCAATGGAATTTCAGCACCTAAATAAAGGGGAAAACAGCCCCGAAACAATTCGAAATAGCACTCGAAGCATGCATTCATCCCGAAAATGTGAAATTAAGCCCCGAAATGGCCTATAGCCACGCTATACATGCAAAATATGATTATGGCAGCAAGAACAGTAGCAAGGCAGTCCCAAATATGGCATTTTTCAGTAACAAACATGGCCAAAATGCAAGCGTAGGTAGATCAACAATAGCATGCAAAGTTAGTGGCCAAAAGAGGGGTATTGAGACAAGTGATATATGCAAACCCCAAATGGACAAACTTCCTTCTACAATATTGAAGATGAGATAAAAATAAGCACAATTACAGAAGATGACATCCTCAAAATCAGAATACAAACATGCTATAAAATCCATGCAAAGTAGGCTTCCAAATAGGCTATATCATGAGACATGCAATTCACACACCAAATGACAAAACTTTCTTCATGAAATATGTAAAGAGGGTCAAAATAAGACCAAAACCAGTAGGGGTCGAAGTCCCAAAAACAAACACAAATAGGTCAAAAATTGCATGCAAAAATGGCACACTTGATGGAATTTGAAGGAGGTGGTATATACAATGACCAAATGAGGTTGAGCCCTTCTACAATGTTGTAGAGGGGCTCAATATGAGCACAAAACCAGTAGGTGTCGGACCTCTGAAAACAAAAGGAAATAGGCCTAAACTAGCATGCAAGATAATGGCATAAAAGCTAGGTATTGAAACAAGTATATCATAGGAGCATCAAATGAAGTTGAGCCCTTCTACAAAGTTGTAGAGGGGCTCAAAACAAGCACAAAAGAAGTAGGGGTCGGAGCCCCAATTCTCAACCAATTGGAGTATAGAAATGAATCAAGAAAAAGCCCTAAAAGTTGGTTTTGAAGACTTACCCTTGAAGACTTGTCTTTCTTTGATTCTTGGCTTTGATTTGTAGCTTCTCAACCTCTGAAATTCACTTCCTAGCTGCTGGAATGGTAGTAAGGATGGTGAGGCTAGGTGTTGATGAAGAGAAGACCTAGGGACTTAGAAGCTTTTTTGAGGTTTTGAGCTATGAAAATGGAGGAATTTGAAGATGATCCCTTGAGACAATTTTTCCAACCTTGAAGAAGGAGAGGGGGGGCCCTTCAAATAGGCAAGAAATGGGGTGTAAAAGGGGAGGGAAAGCACCCAATCTTTCCCTCCCGAAATATCCCCCGGATGCCCCGGGATATGTTGGAAAATATCCGGACAGCTGGGACAGGCTGGAAAGCAAGAAGCTGGCCGGCCAGGTAAATTTGTGGGAGGTGGCCGGCCGGCCACCCCACCTGGTCGGCCAGCTACCCCTCCTGGCCGGCCGGCCATGGCACAAAATTGAAGTGAAGATTTTCTGGCCGACCACCATGCAGGAGTGTCCTCCCAAGTGTGTAGAATAAGGTCCCAGGGTCGGAATCTGGCAACGCTGAAGCAGAAGTCACAACATTGAGCTTGAAGAAGAGGCTCAAAAATGAACTGAACAATTTCTGGCCGACCATATACTTTTTGTGTCCTCCAAGATGTGTAGAACAAGGTTCCAAGGTCGGAAATTGGCAACACTGAAGCAGGAGCCACAACATAGAGCTTGAAGGAGAGGCCCAAAAATGAAACCCTGAATTTCTGGCCGACCACCAACCCTTAGGGTCCTCCTAGATGCCCTCATCACAGATATGTAGCTTTGGTTGGAAGAAAATATCCCTAGGGTGTTCAACATTGGCCCGGAAGTGAGCAAAACGGGCTCCGGAGGAGCGAAACTGGTTATCTGGGATAATTGCTGGCCTCCCACCCCCCAGTGATCTTCCTGATGTTGAAACAGAGGTACCTGCCAAGTTTGAACAAAAACTAATGAGAAATGAACGTTCGGGGCCAAAACCGAGCAAATCGGGATCCCGAAAATGGGCTGCAGGTGCCGGAAGTGGTGTTCAGCATCGAAGTGGGTATCTGCGACCCCAGTGTCCTCTGGAATGACAAAACAGAGGTACTTGCCAAAAACCGGAGAAAATGGATGCGAAATGAATGCTCGGGACCAAAACCGCTCAATTTGGGGTCCCGAAAATCGGCTATGAGCACCGAAAGTGGCATACGGCCACGAAGTGGGCATCGGGGGCCTCAGGGTTCCTCGAAATATTAAAACAGAGGTCTCCGCCAAAAACCGGAGAAGGCTGATGCAAAATGAAAGCTCGGGACCAAAACCGCGCGGTTTGGGGTCCCGAAAATGGGTCGCCGGGCACCGGAAGTGGTGTTCGGCTGCGAAGTGGGCATCAGGGGCCCCAGTGTCCCTCGAAACACTAAAACAGAGGCACATGCCAAAAACCGGAGAACTCGGAGATGGTTGGGCGGTCCCGAGCCGAGGCACACGGCCTGACGGCTCCGAAAACCGGGAACCGGGCCCCGAAATGGGCAAAATGGCCTACGGCCACGAAACGTAGCTCACGGCCACCGGGAGATAGTCTACGGGACCACTCCCTTCCCTCAGGAAAGAAAACAGAGAAAACCGAGCCTGGTTCGTAAACCGGGACAAGGTAGAGAAGATGGTTCGGAAGTCCGGAGGCAGGGCACGCGGCCGTGACTCTGGGACTTCTGAACAAGCACAGTATGCAATATCACCGAGCGCTCAACCGGTGACGTCTGAGTCTTAAGGTCGGTCAAAAATGGGGTGTCTACAGTTGCCCCTCTTTGACAGAACTCGGAAGTCAAGAAGTGACGGGAGTGAATGTCAAAGCCCAGAGACGACCCATTTTTGACAAGGCCGAAGACTTAGACAAACATACGAGATAAACAGAGAAATGTGCCCGCAGGCAGGGGCAAAATGCAAAGTGATAGGCGCGGAGCCAGATGATTATGCAAATGCAGCAAGCTGTAATGAAGCAGGTATTGACAAATAGATGCAACAGTTTTAAGCAAGAATGCAAAGCAAACAACTACATTTCATGCAGTTAGGAATGCGGAGAATCATTCAATTCTCGTCGCGTCTCACACGGAGAAGATACGATACCTGCGCGATTCGTCTGGTCGCACCAGCCTCAAATGAACCGTACATACAATATCGTGCCTGCAAAATAGAGAAATTCAACAGGAACAATATGCCAACAACATACATTCAATGTAATTCCTATGATTCCAAAGGTTCGACACACACAGTGTCAGTGAACGAATGCAACACAACGCGAGAAGAGATAGTGCGCGACAACGCACGTCCAAGCATAGAAGTATTGTACACCGAGAAATCATGCATGTCAATGCAAATCATTCGTGAGAATGCAAATTATGAGCCAAATAACGTAAAACGAGCACAAATCAGGATGCCCATTTGACATGAAATGACGAGCCGGAAAACGCGCATTTCGGCGACGGCAACTCGATCGCGGCCTCTGATTCACCTCCCGGAGAGGTCACAACATGTTTAAAAAGGATACACTCTGATTTTGATGAATAATGACGAGACACATATCAAAAATTGCAGTTAAAGTTCCGGCGGAGCAATTCGGCGCCAGAAAGTGCACTTTTCTTCAACTTTTTCAGGTCCCGGGAACTCCGATCTTCCTCAAAATTTGCAGAGAGGTAGGGGAGGGGGTGGGGGACATGGTCGGCCAGCACACCACCCTAGGAGAGGCCATCGGCCAGGGCCAAAAAGTAGGTGGCCGGCCAGCCAGGTTAGGTGGCCGGCCGGCCACTGCCCAAAAGCAGGGGCAAAATGGTCATTTTGGCATTTTCTATATATATGCACCTCCATTCCATCCGAAATCACACCCAAAGTTGCAAAACTTCTTCCTCTTGCTCTCTAGACCATTTTCTCTCTCAGATCTGCATTTTATACGCGTCCCTCGGCCTCCCACGCAAGTTGTTTTTGCGAAGTCTTTCAGATTTAAGCACTTTGAAGCGACTAAATTTCGACTTTGGGGCTTCTCTTCTTATTTTCACCACTTGAGGTAATTTTGTTTCAATATTTGGAAAATTTTCCCGGGGGTTGACTTTTGTTGACTTTTCATTTCCCGAGAGTTGACTTTTGTTGACTTTTTCCAATTTTGGCCCATTTTGCTCATTTTTGCTCCTCTTTGCAGATTTCTCGCAATGGCAGGTCATTTCCCTCACGACGGAGGTTTTCCCGGTGCCGGAGATGATTTTGACTTTATGGCATTCCCCCCGAGGGTTCGCCCTTTCTTTCCCGATCGATATGCTCCGGCGGTTCATAGGCTTCCGCGGGCCACTTTCCGTCACTTCACCGATTTTAACGATCGGGCACCGAGGGATCTTCTTCTACGAGAGCCAGAGCAGCACCTCTCTTATGACGCAGAGGTATTTTACCTTATTGTCCGCATCTTTATGTATTTCATTCTCCTGCCATGCTTAGACATACAGTTTAGCTTATGACATAATACTTGCATCCTGAGCACGCGACTTAAACACTTGAATTTCATGAACACAGGGCACATTGAATAATTGTGAACGCACAGTGCACCTTAGTTAAAGATTGAACACTCGGCTCATACATTGATTCACCGAACACATAGCCTGAAGTTGAAAATGAGCACATAGCACATACTGACCAAGAGCAGAACACACAGTCCCAAAACTCAAATCTTCTGAACACACAGCCCAGTTGAAGCGAACACGCAGCCCACCGATTGAGAGTAGAACACTCAGTCCCAAACTTGAAGCGAACACACAGCCCACTGATGTTGAGTAGAACACACAGTCCCAATCTGAAGCGAACACACAGCCCACTGATGTTGAGTAGAACACACAGTCCCAATTTGAAGCGAACACACAGCCCACTGATGTTGAGTAGAACACACAGTCCCAATTTGAAGCGAACACACAGCCCACTGATGTTGAGTAGAACACACAGTCCCAATTTGAAGCGAACACACAGCCCACTGATGTTGAAGTAGAACACACAGTCCCAAACTTGAAGCGAACACACAGCCCACTGATTTGAAATAGAACACACAGTCCCAAACTTGAAGCGAACACACAGCCCACTGATTTGAAGTAGAACACACAGTCCCAAACTTGAAGCGAACACACAGCCCACTGATTTGAAGTAGAACACACAGTCCCAAACTTGAAGCGAACACACAGCCCACTGATTTGAAGTAGAACACACAGTCCCAAACTTGAAGCGAACACACAGCCCATTTTCACTTCATTTGCACACAGCTCATTTTCATTTCATTTGCACACAGCTCATTTTCATTTCATTTGCACACAGCCCATTTTCACTTCATTTGCTGATCTATGCATTTATTCGAAATGCAGGTTCACTCTCGCACAGTGCGAGGATATGGCTCCGTCGCTGCGAGGGAGTGGTATTTCGAGCTTCCGGAAGCTGTCCGGGGATTGGTGGACTTTGCAGGTTTTGGGCCATTCTGCAGGGGGTTATCTCATTGTCTCATCAGTAGGACTTTACTTGCTGCTTTGGCGGAGAGGTGGTGGGACACCACCAATTCTTTCCATTTTTCTGCCACCGGGGATATGACCATGACCCCGCTGGACTTTGCTGTACTTACTGGCCTTGACGTAGGCGGTGCTCCCATTCCCTACGACGAGGATATGGGTCAGTGGGAGGCTGCCTGGATGCACCTACTGGGGACACACCCACCTATAGACAGAGGTTCGGGGAGGGTCCGATACTCCTGGTTTGCTGCCCATTTCCGGCGGCCACAGATGGAGCCTGAGACTCCTGAGGAGGCGGAGCAGTATGCTCGCGGTTTCCTTATGTACCTCCTCGGCACCACCTTATTCGCTGACAGAGGGAACATGGTAGGATTATACCTACTGAGCGCTCTGGTGGACCTATCACAGGTTGGTCAGTATGATTGGGGCGGCGCTAGCCTGGCTACCCTGTACTGTTATATGAGCGCGGTCTCTCGCACACGAGGGGACTTACTCGGTGGCTACTGGAGAGCCTGGGAGGTACTTTCTGTCCTCTTGCTTTACATTTTGCTCCTCATTACTTGTTCACTGCACACACACGGCGCACTTTGCATTCTGTATTCTGCCTTTAGCACTTTGTACTCATATTCTGTATTGCTCTTCCCAGCTGTGGGTATATGTGTACTTTCCCACATTGGCTCCGGAGATGGAGGTGGCAGGGCCTCTGACGACTCCGTATTCGCTGATGTTTGATGGTGAGCATCTACCGAGGCCTCGAGAGACTCTCTCTTCCCTGCGACGGTACTTTGATACTGTTCGAGCGACAGAGGTATTTCAGAACTCTCAGCTCCTTTCGTTTTCATCTTTGATCAGCATTTCTAATTGATTTATACACTGGTTATCCGCAGATCACATGGCAGCCTTGGGCAGTCTTTGGCGACGACCTCGAGCATCAATACCCCGGAGGGTTGACTAGTTCTCAGTACAGATTCTTGCTCGAGGGACCAGTCGGTCGGGCTTGGTTCCTGGGGGAGCGTTTTCAGCGTCAGATATGGGGGGGCAATTCCCAGGAGCCTCCTGCTGTGCCTCCAGACGCGATGCGGACTGCTGATAGATTATCCCCTGAGGAGGCCAGTAGTGCTATGCAGGGCAGTGATGCTCTATTACATCTTCTTGATGGGAACTACGCCACCTACCGCCGCATATACCTGATGCCTTCCCTGTCGGGAGTACGGGCTCCGGCACGGAGGTCTACTGGCGCACCATCCTCGAGTCGCGCCCATGCTACAGATATCCCTTCTTCTAGCAGGGCTGGCACATCCAGAGGTGGGGGCAGTTCGATCCCTCCGATCCCTCCGACTCTTGATCATCCAGGGTGGCCAGACATGCCGACCGAGTTGACGAACTGGCGATTTGGGACGCCTTACCAGATTCCACTAGAGCCTTCTCTGCCTGATCACAGATATGTTAGAGACCCTGACTCGCCCCCGGTATGTTTTTCAGCTTTGATTTATCAGTCAGATATTTGAACATTGATTCCGTTACTGATAGTTTTGCATTTGTATTTGCAGCCTCCTGTTGAATATACGGACGAGCTGCTCGGGATGCTAGCCACATTCGAGGGCATGATCCTTCGGAGGGAGACGCAAATGAGCATCGTGGGTGTAGAGGTACTCTTCATTTTCCCTGTACTAGCATGTTTCTGATGCTACTCTAGCTTTAGACCTTCTGCTGTATTGGTAGACTGTGTAGAGCACATCTGACACACACCCTTTTCACATTCTGCATTTACACCTGCTTTTTATGCTTGAACTGATGTATTGCACTTTGCATCTTCAGATGCCTCCCATATATGCTTCATCACGGGCCAGGCCACCGGGGCCCTCTCAGAGAGGTCGAGGTGCTAGACCTACCCGAGGTACAGGGACTGGAGGAGTTGGGCCATCCCGGTCTCATCGAGGAGCTGGCGGAGGAGGGTCGTCTCGCAGACGCCGGGCACCCATTGTTGAGGATGACGAGGAGGAGGTGGTCGCAGGCCACATATCAGAGACATCTCCTGGAGAGGGAGGCTCCGGTCTCGGCTCCGGGAGTGGGGACGAGCCTGAGGGGGATCCGGAGGATGACAGCTCCGATCCAGATGGTGATGATGATGTAGAGATTATCCCGCAGAAGAGGATGAGGGGGCCTCCCCCTTCTCGCTCCCGAGGGCACTGATGTTATTTCCTGCTTTATTCTACTTTTTAGCTAGTAGTTTGTAGCACTTTGCACATTGTTAGGCAGTTTTATTTTCTGTAAAACTTGTACCTTTATTATTGTAAGACATGATGAAATGAAACAGCTTTTGAAAAGATGTTGTATTTGAAATTCTGAGCATCGCATCGCATTATTTTGCACAAAATGGAATTGAATGGAAATGCGCCTCATGTATTTACCGGGTTAGGTAGGGAACCGACGCAACAAAGCAAAACAAAACGACTCACTAAGAAATAAAACAGAATCTTAGCGAGTTTACAACTCGATAAACAAAGTACAATAATGTTAACGACTCAATAGACAAGACTTAACAAAATTGTGTAATCAAAAAGTAATAACTCAAAACGCAAAACGCGACAGCTCGACAAAACTTACAACTCAATAAGCAAAAACAACAACTCGATAAGCAAAAATATAACACGATGTACTTCGGATGGACTATCTGGATAATGGAGTGTATCCAAAATTGATAGGCCTGGATGCCTTCTACTGCCGGGAGACAACCAGATTTGCAGGGAGTCCACTACTGCTATAGGTAATGTTTCCCACCCAAGCTCACTTGTATTTGCTTACATCACTCGACCCTCGGGCTCGACTTTTCTCGCAAAAACCCTTATCTTACTTTTCTCTCGTCGCACATCTCTCTATTCTTTATTCTCTCATTTTTCATCCCTCCCCTAGATATGGTTAACGGAGAAGTTGCAAGTTGTGGACTCTTGCCCTGCCTATTCAGCCCGCGGCTACTTCTTTCGGCAACGCCTAGTTAATGCTCCCGATGAGAGCTGGTGGTTCGAATGGATGCGCAACTTGTCAGCAGATCGCATTGCATGGCGCCGTCCCTGGCTTAATCTTTCAGCGATGAGCTACAGCATATTCCAGGATACCGGGATCCGTCTGATCGGCTTGACTCACTGTATATTTTATTTCCCATTCCGTACTCCGCGCCAGTTCGGTCATACAAGTTGGGCCTAAGTTGGCATCTGAAACTTCGACTAGCTCTGGGAGGGGGCGCAGGGACACCTGACTAGACTATGCCCCAGATTTATTGCTTTATTAGTACTTTCAAGTTTTCTTTATGAATGTAATAAAAAGCAACTTCAATTGTATGTAAGAGCAGAAGAACTCTGTTTCGAAATCAATGAAATTGAAGGTTGTGGTACTGAAAATTCTCCGCTTTTGGTCCAAAAATGGTCCCAAAAATGGTCTTAGTTGTGAAAAGATTAATTTGAACAAAGTCAACTTTTATGAAAACTTTTCAAAACTATTTTCGATATGGATCAAAACTGGACACGCCTGAAATCTGTCACTGAGATACACAACCCCGAATCCTAGCAACTGGAAAGTTGCCCCTAGTTTGAAAAGGTGCTTCGGCAAAGTGTGGCAACGGAAAGTTGCCCCTAGTTTGAGTAGCACTGTACCGGAGATCGTAGTGAATGCTGATGAATAAAGATGACTGAGGTGATCAAAATGGACTAAGTTGATCGGGGAAAAGATTGTGACTGAACTTCAAGATGAAGCTGCCTACGTATCCCAAAGATGGGAATCAAGTCTTACGTAGTTCAGGGTTAGGTTCCCTCGAGTGTTTTTGCTCTCCTTTTGCGCTCTAACTTTTGCCAAGGCCGCCCTTTGCGGGTTTTCAACCTTGCGAGCTCAGTTTTTATAATTTCAAATTTTCTATGCTCTGAATTTTGCCTAGGTCGCCCTTTCGGGTTTTCGGCCTAGCGAGCCTCTCAGGGATAATATTTCTTCAACTTGTCCATATTGATCGGTTGGGAAAATTCCAAGCCATCTAGATCCATCAGAACCACAGCTCCACCTGACCAGATTGACTTGATGATGTAAGGACCAGTCCAATTGGGTCTGAACTTGCCCCTTGGGTCGTGGATAGGAGCCCGGTTGTCTTTGAGCACCAAATCTCCTTCTTTCAAATTCCTGGACTTAACCTTCTTGTTAAAAGCCCGGGCGATTCTGCGTTGATAACCTTGGACGTGGTACAGTGCTTTCAATCTCCTTTCATCAAAGAGCATGAGTTCTTCAAATCTATTCTGCTGCCAATCTGCTTCGGCTATCTGGCACTCGGCCAATACTCTCAATGACGGAACCTCAATCTCGATAGGTAGAACGGCCTCCATCCCGTAGACTAATGAGTACGGAGTCGCCCCAGTAGAAGTTCTGATCGAAGTCCTGTAGCCCCACAGAGCGAATGGCAGCTTATCTGGCCAATCCCGATAGGTTTCCACCATCTTCTGTAGTATGCGCTTGATGTTCTTGTTGGCGGCCTCAACTGCTCCGTTGGTTTGCGGCCGGTAAGTAGACGACTTATGAAAAGCCACGTTGTATTTCTCCAACAAGTCAATCACCTCCTTCTTGAAGTGGGAACCATTGTCAGAAACTATTTCATTTGGGACTCCGTAGCGACAGATAATGTTGTTTCTGATGAATTTTGCAACGTGTGAAGCTTTCAACACTGCGTAAGATTGGGCCTCAACCCACTTCGTGAAATAATCTATCGCTACGAGGATGAACTCATGCCCGTTCGACCCCTTCGGCGTAACAGCTCTAATTACATCAATTCCCCAGACTGAAAAAGGCCATGGCGAAGTCATGTTGTACAGCTTCGACGGCGGAATGTTCATGCGATTTGCATGAATTTGACACTTGTGGCATCGCCGGACGAAGCCAATACAATCCTCCTCCATGGTGGACCAATAATAACCCTGTCTAAGGATCTTCCGCGCCAACATTACCCCATTCATATGTGCTCCACATTCTCCCCCATGGATGGCTTCCATCAGACGTTTGGACTCTTCAGCATCAACACACAATTTATGCATTCCCAGATGACCTCTTCTATACAGCTTACCCCCACAGATGATGAACTGAACAGACATTCTTCTGATTGCCCTCTTGTCTTTGGCATTTACCCCTGGCGGATATGCTTCTTTCTCCAAGAAATTCCAGATATCGTAGTACCAGGGGTGTTCGTCCTGAACTTCATCTATGGTTGCAATCGACTCATAAGCAGGTACAAATTTCTGGTCGATAATGACTGGACGCATTCGGACTCCACACGGGATGTCTATCATTGACGATAGAGTTGCTAAGGCGTCTGCGAACTTGTTGTTCTTTCTTAGTAGATGAGCGAAATTCAGCTTCTCAAACCGAGGAATCAGTAAATCCAAGGTTTGGTGATACATCATCATATTTTCCTCTTTTACTTTCCAGTCTCCTTTAGCTTGAGACACAACAAGATTCGAATCCCCAATGACGTCCAGCCGTCTCGCCCCTAGTTCTAGGGCTGCTTCCAAACCAGCAATGCATGCTTCGTATTCTGCTTCATTATTCGAGACTTTGAACCGGAGTTTGAAGGCCAGAGGGACACGGGAATTGTCGGGTGCTATCAGCAACACTCCTATCCCATACCCATGTTGATTTGACGCTCCGTCAAAGTACATCGTCCAAGTTTCCTCGTCGATATGCAGAATTGCTTCATCTGGGAACAAATACTCAATTGCCTCATCCCCCTCAACCGGGTGGTCGGCAAGGAACTCTGCCACTGCTCTTCCCTTCACTGACTTGCGCGTCACATATGTAAGATCGAATTCGGAGAGCAACAGCAACCAACGAGCTAGCCTACCCGTAAGCGCTGGTTTCTCGAAAAGATATTTGATGGGATCTAGTCGTGAAACCAACATTACAGAGTGAGCTAACAGGTAGTGCCGCAACTTCCTGGTAGCCCATACCAAAGCCAAGCAAGCCTTTTCCAGTGGCGTATACCGGGTCTCATACTCTAGCATTTTCTTGCTCAAATAATAGATGGCTTTCTCCACCCTATCTTCTGATTCTTGTGCAAGCATGCAGCCCATCGTGGTCTCAGTCATTGACAGGTACAAAATTAACGGTTTCCCTGGTTCTGCTGGTGATAAGACGGGTGGGTTCTGTAGATATTCTTTAATCTGTTCGAAAGCAGCTTGGCATCGGCCGTCCCATTGGAACTTCTTTCCTTTCTTCAGGAGACCAAAGAGTGGTTCACAAGTCAAGGTTAGTTTTGAGATAAACCGTCTTATGAATTGCACTTTACCCAGAAAGCCTCGCACCTCTTTTTCAGTCCTTGGTGGTGGCATTTCTAGGATGGCCTTGATTTTGGAAGGGTCGACCTCGATGCCCCTTTGTGTGATCAGAAACCCCAGCATTTTTCCCGCTGTAACACCAAACGTACATTTCTGAGGGTTTAGCTGCAACCGGAATTCCCTGATCCTTTGGAAGAACTTGTGCAAGGCGGTGTAGTGGCCCTCCCTTTCCTTGGACTTGACAATCATGTCGTCCACGTACACCTCAACCTCTTTGTGGATCATATCATGTAATATTGTGGTCGCGGCCCGTTGATAAGTAGCCCCAGCGTTCTTCAACCCAAACGGCATGACCCGATAGCAGTATGTCCCCCACGGGGTGGTGAAGGCAGTCTTTTCTCTGTCCTCTGGTGCCATCACAATCTGGTTGTACCCTGAGAAGCCATCCATGAACGAAAGCAAAGCATGCCCCGCTGTAAAGTCCACTAACTCGTCGATGTGTGGTAGGGGAAAGTCGTCATTCGGACTAGCTCTGTTCAGATCTCTGAAGTCTACACACACTCGGATCTTGCCATCTTTCTTCGGCACCGGAACTATATTGGCCAACCAAGTGGGATATTCTGATACTAGCAGGAAGCCTGCGTCAATTTGCTTGGTGACCTCTTCTTTGATCTTGAGAGCCCAATCCGGGCGGATCCTTCTGAGCTTCTGCTTGATAGGTCGGGCCTCGGGGTCAAGGGGGATCCGATGCTGTACAATCTCAGGATCGATTCCAGGCATGTCTTCGTAGGACCACGCGAAACATCTTTGAAATCTTTTAATAAAGCGACCATGCGCTCGCGTTCCTGCGAAGACAATGTGGACCCGATCTGGACCAGCCGCGGGTCCTCCTCAGTACCAATATTCACAGAAATGATTTCATCCGTTAAAGGCTTAACAAATCTCTCATGCTCTTGCTCGATTAAACGTTGTAAAACCGGAGGCACTTCGTCCTCGTCGTTTTGATCAAAATTTTGAAAGTCTGAATTAATGCAATAAATTAGGGGTACAGAAAAGTACTCGGAAACCACAGATGATTCAATCTCATTAAGTACATCCAGATCATCCAATTCATCGGTTACAACAGACTCAAAAGAAAAGGAAAAAGACGACCTGGACAAGACTGTAGCATCCGGGTTGACACCCCCAGGAGTACCAGACTCAGACTCAGTCGAGCTGGAATCTGATTCCGACTCAGAAGACTCGGTGGAATCAGACTCCGGCTCACTACCTGACCCGGAACTGCTGGATAAGAATCCCTCCTCGTACTGCCAAGTGAGCGAGGGTGCGATCGATGCGTCCAAGATGGCTGCTGGTTGGCTCGCAGCCGTTTCATCTCCAATCACGGAAACCGCGACGTTATTCCCCAAGCAATCCTGGTCGATCGGAGGATCAAAGAGGAGACATGCCAGTGCTACCCCCATTTCCAATTCAGTGCCCTCAGGACTCACTGCCTTATTCCGCTCAGTCTCCGTTGTTGGGTCTGTCTGCTCTTCGGCAACGTCATCCCCGGATAGTTGCAAGTCGAAAAAGATTTCGAAACCTGGTACGCGCTTCCCCTCCGCGTTCAACCATGGTTCTGGGAAGCCGCAAAATGGAAAATCTTCCCCCTCCCGGACGAAGCGTCCGTTCAGGGTACCCCAGATGGGCCTATGCATTAGATCAAAAGGCTTCCCAGCCTGCTTCGCTCTGGCCCTGCCGGCCATTTCCTTTCCTTTCCTCGCCCAATCTTCTTTGGTGGGCAGATAACCCAATCCAAAGGTATGTGGATTATGTGGCACTTCGGCCAACGCTACAACCCCTTTCCGGCCGCTTCTTCCCAATCCCATCCCCGGGATATGTTGTAGCTTATTCATGAGGTATACGGCTTGAGCGCTGACATACAAACCCTCATTCACAGCCATAATGTTTTGTACCACCCGGGCCTCAGCCAAAGTAAATCCCGATATAAACATGTCCTCCATGCCGTGTTCAATCTCCAAGACTGGCGTAGATACCTCCGGAGGGGGATGGATTGATGAGTTCCCAAAAACAATGGCTACTCCCTTTCCGTAGGGGTATTTCACCATTTGATGTAGAGTAGATGAGACGGCCTTCACCTGATGCAACCAGGGTCGCCCCAAAAGCATGTTAAAAGATGCAGGGACCTCCAGGACATGAAAATCTACTTCGTGTTGTCCAGGCCCAATCTTGGTTTGGATTTTTACTGTCCCCAGGACATCCCTGCTTGTATTATCATACGCTCTGATTACTTGAGTAGTCGGTGTGAAGTCCGCAGGCTTTAACCCAATTGCATAGGCCGTTCTGGCCGGGCAAACATTGATAGCGGACCCGGTGTCAACAAGCACCACCGGAATCCATTTGTCCCTGCATTCTACGGAGATGTAGAGAGGTCTGTTATGGTCCACGCCCTCAGGCGGCAATTCCTTGTCCGAAAAGGTCAATGCCGGGGAACCTCCTCCCGGAAAGACCAGCCCAACTAGTTGTTCTGGCGTAGTTTCGATGGAAAGTTTAGCTCTGTCCATGACAGATAAGACAGCCTGCCGGTGCACCCTCGAAGCCATAAGCAGCCCCCAGATGGAGATGTCTGCTTGTATTTTCTTTAGCTGCTTCAATACAGCCTCTTCTTCCACTTGCTTCTCTTTCTGTTTCTCTGCCTCCTTATCTTTCCCTGATGCCTCGGGTTGATCAAGGTGTGGGGGCTTGAAATACCGCCCACTTCTAGTCATATGGTCTACCTCCTCGAGGTACCAGGTACTGTCCGGTTGGCCACCTGCCCAGTCTTCGTCTGTGTGGGCAAGATACAAGTCGTCATCTTCCCACCACATTCCATTAGCGTCTAGCAGGCATCTGTCTGGTTCTGGCTTGTTTGTGCTCTCAGTAATTTCATTCCTCATGCTCACAGCATGTTCAGTCTTCGTGCCCGCAACACTCTCAACTTCCTCATGGTTCTTTGCTTTTCGGGCTCTCTCAGAGTCCCATCTCTTTTCTTGTTCCTCCAGTAACAACTGTGCGATTCTCAAAATGTTTCGTTCCTGAGCGAAATTCTTCGTACCGGCGCTTTCCGGCAATGTAATCTGTTCCTCGGCCCTTCCGGCCACAAATGGTACAATATCAGGCTGATCATCCAACCACCCGACGACTTCTGCTGACTCCTCATCTTCGAACCAGTTAATCGATGCATCCCCTGATTCCTGCTCGTAGAATTGAAGGTTGGCGAAATCCTCTTCCACCGCAGTCAAATCATCCCCTGCTGATTCAAGCTTGTCCCCCCGGATCATACACAACTCAGCCTCTTCCGGCAACCCCATACTCAGCTTAGACTGGCTCATCGACAAGATATATCCACTCGGATCACAAGCTCTGCCAGCTAAATTCTCAGATAGCTCCACCCCAGATTCAATTGTTCTGCTCTCCTCAGAAGCCTGCCCCGTTCCATTCTCGGTGGTCACCAACTTTGGCTCAGGTTGGGGTGGGGAGGTGTCCAACACGCACAAGTCAGTGCTGTCGGGAAGGACCACCTCTGGCTTGGGTAGGTGGGAGGGAGTTATGTAGATACTGGGATCGTAAGATACGCCCCCAGTGTGGATAAGGTTGACTCTTTTTGGTGGATCTTGGTTGTGTTTGGGGAGTGGGTTGTTTGTGACGTTGGGTCCTTGAGGAGGTAGAATGATGTTCTTGTCAATGAGGTCCTGAATCTCATGACGCAGCCTGTAACATTGGTCGGTGTCATGACCATGCTGCTGGTGGTATTGGCAATATTTGGCTGGGTTATGGGAAGGGGGGAGTGGATTCGGTAGAGGCCTCGGTTCCAAGGGTTTCAGGTGCCCCTTTCTGACTAGAACCCCGAGGACTTTAGACAAAGACATATAGAGTGGGGAGAAGGTTCGTTGACCCCTGGGTTGGTATCTTGGGGCTTGATTACTGCTCCCAGAGGCATCGGAAAAAGGTGTGGCCGCTGCGGACCTTGGTTGGGGAGGGGGAGTGGTGGTGACCATTCCAACTTCTGAAGTTCTGGTATTGGAAGAGCCACTCGGGCCCGCATTATTACCACGGTTGAATGTTCTCCGGGGCTGATCCCGATCTTGGTCAAACAGACCCTGTTTCATCGCATCCTCTATTTGCATCCCCATATCATGCAGATCTGCGAAAGTGGGGAAGGGAACTACAATCATCTTCTTCATTAACGCCGGCTGGAGATTGCGCACAATCATCCGTATTTGGTCTCTGTCTGTTGGCCTTAAGGTCATCATCGATGCCTTCGCCCTCCACCGGGTCACAAAGTCAGAGAAAGATTCTTTAGGCTCCTGCCTGGTTGTCTCAAGATCACGAGTTGTGATCTCGATCTGCGTGTTGTACGAATATTGTGCCACGAAGGCCTCGGCCATCTCATCCCAGTTGATTTTCACCTGATCTTCCAGCTTTGAATACCAAGTGGATGCCACACCCGACAGGGTTCGACCGAACAAAGAAAGCTTTTGCGGTCGGGTTAGGCCCATTGGTCTTAGAACGTCTGAGAATAGCCGGAGGTGAACCATAGGATCCCCGGATCCATCAAAGCGATCGATCTGGGGCATCTTAAATCTATCCGGCAGAGTCACGGCTACATCAGTATAGCCGTCTTCAATATCTGGGATGGCCTTCACCCCTTGAGACTTCTTAAAGAGCTTCTCCAACTTGCTCAATTTCAGAGCTGTCTGGTCTACCTCGAACTCAAATGGAGAGTCCGGATGGTTAGGTGTAATGTTTTTGGACAGTTGTGGTAGAAGCGGGGGCGGAGCCAGCCCCGTTGGAAGACCCGTGTCCTCTTGAATGTTTGGGGGGTTTAGCGGAATATTCTGTTGATTCGGGAGGGTATTCTGGGCAGCCTGGGCATTTTGAGGGTTTGGAGGGGCATTCTGGCCAGCAGGTAGTTGTTCAGGTAATGGGGCCCCGGGTGGAGGAGGAGCCTGAGTTGAAGCAGATGCTGCGTTCTGCTGTTGTAACCTGGTGATCAACTCAGACTGTTGGGCCATGACAGCGGCCTGTTGTCTGGAAAATTCCGCCTGGCGGATAGCATCATCTTGCATTTGCTTCATGCTTTCAGTCATCTGGCGCATCATCGCCTCCAGAGCTGTATTCTGTTGTTCCATTTGAAGACCCGGCAGGCGTATCTCTATAGCAGAAACAGGAAGCTCAACCCGACTATCTGACACTATAGTAGACTGCTGTCTTGGTGATCTGTGCTCTGATATACTGTGCCTTCTCGGCCTCCTTCTGATAACAGGGGGTAGTAAGTGAAACACTGGATGTCCGTCAACTAGATCCTCGGATCGGTTGAGTCGGCGACCTCGTGTCCAGATTGCTTGGGGGGTATCGACGGGTTCGGAAGCAATTGTGCTACAAACTGTCCCTAGCAAAAAGATAAATAAAGCGAAAAAGAAATAAATAACCAGAAATAAAACGGGCAGCATAACGGCTTAAATTGAATACACCACACACAGTCGGGTATACAACAACACACAGTTGGTAAGCTGGCTATACACTGTCCTCAAATACTGGTCAATATTCCTGTATCACTGTTCTGATAAACTGAATCTGATATCCGCGGACAACTGATTCCCAAATACTGGATAATGCCCGCAGGCCTGATTCCCAAATTCAAAAACTGATGCCCGCAGGCCTGATGCCCAAACTCATACTGATACATGCATTCCCTGTAGAGGCACACTCTAACAAGCACATAGCAGATAAGTGAGAGCCAAAACACCCCTATGTTGGGGTAGGGTTTCCCTGTCCTATTTTGTCAAGAGCTAGGGTTTCACTACGCACACAGCGGCTTCAAACAACCTATATCGGGTAAGCAACCTGTCCTAGTTTGGAATGGTCACTATGGATCCGAATATGCACTAGGTCGAATGGTCAAAAAAGGGTGCCCCGGTAAAACCGGGGCTTGTGTTCCCATACTGGCAGAGCCCGTAACCAGCAAGCCTTATGGACATGCCTTGACAAGACAAGCCTCGGGCAAAACCGCTCAGGAATAGCAGATGGCAAACACGGTGTCCTAGGCGCACCAATGCAAATGCAATGCAAAGAAACACACAAGTGTAGTCAAAACCAGATATCACGAGTTCGAGTCAAGTTCTCTAAGTCCCCAGCAGAGTCGCCAGAAACTGTAACAACGCCCGCGGGGGACCTCGCTACAGTTCGGACTCGATTTCGTTGCGGTTCCAAATCTTGAACCAAAGAGTCCAAATCCGGCAAATCGTTTTTGAGAAAAACAGATTTTTTGAAAGAAGTGCCAAACATGGACTGCTTTGCCAGATTACAGAGTCGCCACCTAAATATTTTAAAAAAATGGGAAATTTAGGAAACCCTGACTCGGTGCTAAAAGGCCACGTGTCCGTCATCACCAAAGTTGGCTCGGGAACTTGGGTACGATTAGGGAAGGTCACATCGTGAGCACCCCCTCTCGCCCGGTCAAAGACCGGCCTCTACTAACCATGATATCTGTTTTTGAAAACATTGTATGCTCTTATTCCGATTATTAGCCTAGGTTACTATGTGATGCTCGCAGCAAACAAGTATAGACTGAATCGTCTGAATTGGAACTAAACATTTCATGCTTGTTTGTGAAAGATGGTTTGCTACCCGCAGGTAGGCTTAAAATGCAGATTTTGCCACAATCTAGTGGGCTTAACAAACAATTGATGAATTGCTCCAATTCAGATAACTCAACCTCCACCCACAGGCATTCAAGGCAGTTATATCACATAAGCAGTTAGCCTCATGGCAAGCTGTAGACACCCCATTTTGACTGGCCCTAAGACTTGGGCGCTTTCTTTTGATTACCCGATGATGACAATTAGAATGTGTTTCTCGCAGAATTCTCATTAAAAGAAATGGAATTTGAACTTTAATCCCAACCTTCACCATTATGGCCAAATTATTTTAAAATATTGAATATTTCATTATTTTCGTATTTTTGTAATTTTTCATAATTTTATGTGTTTGTTCATATTTTAGTGTATTTTATATAAAAGAAAATAATAAAACGAATTATATTATGTATTTAAAATTATTATAGTATATGTTTAGTATTTTATATAAAATATATTAGTATATTATATATTATGCATTTTGGTATAAATTATATATTTTAGATATTTTATATATTATATTATATTATATTATATATATATTATAAAAAAATAATATAATAAGAAAAGAAAAAGTTGAGGCGGCAACTAAACGCACAACGCACATATATATATTATATTTATATTATTATATTATATTATTATTATATTATATTATATTTATATTATTATATTATTATTATTACTATGCCATTTGCCTATATAAGGCAAGGAGGCTGAGCAGAAAGAAAGAGGGAGGGAAGAAAGAAAAGGGGAGGAAATTCTGGGGAGAATTCTGAAGGGGCAGAGAGAGAAATTCTGAGGGGAATTCTGGAGGAAAATTTTGGGGAAGGAAAGAAATTCTGAGGGAGGCTCGGGAGGGATGAAATAAAATATTTTCTTTAATATTTTTTATTTCTATTTCATCAATACACCATTCCAAAATCAACCACTAAAGTTATAATTCCAAATTTTGGATTGAGAATTGAGAAACACATTCCACAGACTTGAGAGTAGTCAAAAGAAAGTTTGTGACTCAGAAAATTCATCATTTCCACAAAAGGTGAATTTTCGTAAATTTTCATTTAATATAAAAATGTGATATAATTTGTGTAAATACTTTATTTACTTCGTTGTATAACTTTTTTTTATTTTTTTATTATCGCTTTAATGGGATGGCTGCACCACTGCACCACCTACATATCTGCTGCTATTTAAATATTGTATATAGTGTAATTGCTGTCATATCAAACATACTACCATGAGGCTAAATGCTTACTTGATATACCTGTTTGAATGCCTGTGGATGAAGGCTATTCACTGACATTGGAATACTTTGATTAATGCATATATATGAGATCACATTTTCAAGTGATACATATTCAAAACACTTTTTCAAAACAAGCATGAAATCAAACGTTCCAACTGTTCGTGAAATTAGTCTATACTTGTATGTTACATATAGAACAAGAGCATATATTGTACATAAAAATCACATCATGATTAGTAGAGGCCGATCTTTGATCGGGTGAGTGGGGTGTTCAATTATTGACCTTCCCCTCTCATACCTAAGTTCCCGAACCAAGACACTTTGGTAACGACGGACTAATGGCCTTTGGCACGAGTCACGGGTTTCCTAAATTTCCCAAAAATATTTAGGTGGCGACTCTGAAATCTGGCAAAGCAGTCCATTTTTGGCATTTGATTCAAACATCGATTTTCCAAAAAACAACTGCCGGATTTGGACTCTTTTTGTGTTTCCACTGTTTCACATTGCACTTGTGAAATCAGATTCAGAACCAACACACAAGTGGAGTCCGAACTGTAAGGGCTATTTCATTCTTCCGAAAGGGGGCGCGAAAAGCCGAGCTACACAAGCATGCTATCATGGCAACACTTACACGCATGCAAGGATGCTAAAGCATAAAACTTACCGAGTACTCCAAGCCAAAACAGAAAAACGATTAGAAATCATGCATGAATCCTAAATATGCTGAAATGCCTAATGCAACACATGCAAAAATGCAAACTACAGCAGGCTCGGCTATTCTAAATATGACATGTGAAATGCAACAGCTATCAAGTACTCAACTTGGAATTGGAATACAGATGCAGTTTGTATGATGCGCCGAGCCCGGTGCGTGCAAAACAGATGAATGATGCAAACATGCTGTCATACTGTATGCTAATTGAAACATGCCCTATATCTAACCATTCAAAGCGGGTAAATAAAAGGGAGAAAGAAATGGAGGTTGGAAGACATACATCACACTCACACACCCTTATTACAACATTGCCCTCGCGCAGAGGGTCCGAATAAATATACAATCCCAAATGAAAGAATATTACAGTCCGAAATATACAGTCCGAATAAATATACAAATTAAACTAGAAAATAGTAAAAACTGGCATGCAAGCCAGGGACTGCCTTGCTTCTGATGTATGTTGCATGTTGGGCTGTCTGGCGCGGAAATCCACTGGGATGCCCTAATTAGCCTCTGTTTGCAATTTTCTCAAAATGCGTGCCAGCCTCCGAAAAGTTGTTGATTGTTGATTTTGCTGCAACAGAGAGCAGGAAAAGGACATAGCAATGTATTTCACAAATATATGCATGCCTCGATCCTCGTGCCACCAATCACGCACATCGGTGCATGATGGCCGAGGAATCGAATTGCACAACTCAATATGGGATGAATGCATATGAATGCTACAACAAAACCTAACTCCATCATGGGTAATCCGGAGTGTCGGTGACTTGGGAATTGAGACCCGTTCCGTTACTCGGAGTACAGAACGCGCCTCATTTCCCGTGCAGTACACATGATATGCATGAAATGCAACTAACATACAACCTAGCATGCACGATGCTATGAGAATGAGATGCCTCGAAATGCGTGCCCACTGGCACGCAAACCGAGGCGGTGATGTAAAGGCACGAAATGCAATGATGGACTTACACCAATATGAGAGGGCCCCAGCCACACTCACACGGGATGCCGGAATGATAAGGATGAGGGGCCTCGAAATGCGTGCCCACTGGCACGCAAACCGAGGCGATGATGAAATACAAATCGGATAAAGCAGAGTGCCTCGAAATACGTGCACGCGGGAACGCAAACCGAGGCGATGATGAAATGATAAAATCGGATAAAACCGAAGTGCCTCGAGGTGCGTGCCCACGGGCACGCAAACCGAGGCGATGATGAAAGATGAAAATCGGATAAAACCGAAGTGCCTCGAAGTGCGTGCCCACAGGCGCGCAAACCGAGGCGATGATGAAAGATAAAAATCGGATAAAACCGAAGTACCTCGAAGTGCGTGCCCACAGGCGCGCAAACCGAGGCGATGATGAAAGATGAAAATCGGATAAAACCGAAGTGCCTCGAAGTGCGTGCCCACAGGCGCGCAAACCGAGGCGATGATGAAAGATGAAAATCGGATAAAACCGAAGTGCCTCGAAGTGCGTGCCCACAGGCGCGCAAACCGAGGCGATGATGAAAGATGAAAATCGGATAAAACCGAAGTGCCTCGAAGTGCGTGCCCACAGGCGCGCAAACCGAGGCGATGATGAAAGATGAAAATCGGATAAAACCGAAGTGTCTCGAAGTGCGTGCCCACAGGCACGCAAACCGAGGCGATGATAAAAGATGAAAATCGGATAAAACCGAAGTGCCTCGAAGTGCGTGCCCACAGGCGCGCAAACCGAGGCGATGATGAAAGATGAAAATCGGATAAAACTGAAGTGCCTCGAAGTGCGTGCCCACAGGCGCGCAAACCGAGGCGATGATGAAAGATGAAAATCAGATAAAACCGAAGTGCCTCGAAGTGCGTGCCCACAGGCACGCAAACCGAGGCGATGATGAAAGATGAAAATCGGATAAAACCGAAGTGTCTCGAAGTGCGTGCCCACAGGCGCGCAAACCGAGGCGATGATGAAAGATGAAAATCGGATAAAACCGAAGTGCCTCGAAGTGCGTGCCCACAGGCGCGCAAACCGAGGCGATGATGAAAGATGAAAATCGGATAAAACCGAAGTGCCTCGAAGTGCTTGCCCACAGGCACGCAAACCGAGGCGATGATAAAATGAGATGAAATGGCATACGGAATGCCGCGATGGGCTTACACCAACATGGGAGAGCCTCAGCTCACTCACATAGGAGGCCGTCGGATAAAAAACAAAGCTGCCTCGAAACGCGTGCCCGCGGACACGCAAATCGAGGCAATGATGTAGAAGCATGAAAATGCAAATTGGGCTTACGCCGACATGAGAGGGCCTCAACCACACTCACATAGGCTGCCGTCGGATAAAACAGGGGGCGCCTCGAAAGGCGTGCACACTGGCACGCAAACCGAGGCAATGCAAAAATGATGCAAATGGCATAGGGAATGATATGTAAGCATGGCAATGGAATTTCAGCACCTAAATAAAGGGGAAAACAGCCCCGAAACAATTCGAAATAGCACTCGAAGCATGCATTCATCCCGAAAATGTGAAATTAAGCCCCGAAATGGCCTATAGCCACGCTATACATCCAAAATATGATTATGGCAGCAAGAACAGTAGCAAGGCAGTCCCAAATATGGCATTTTTCAATAACAAACATGGCCAAAATGCAAGCGTAGGTAGATCAACAATAGCATGCAAAGTTAGTGGCCAAAAGAGGGGTATTGAGACAAGTGATATATGCAAACCCCAAATGGACAAACTTTCTTCTACAATATTGAAGATGAGATAAAAATAAGCACAATTGCAGAAGATGACATCCTCAAAATCAGAATACAAACATGCTATAAAATCCATGCAAAGTAGGCTTCCAAATAGGCTATATCATGAGACATGCAATGCACACACCAAATGACAAAACTTTCTTCATGAAATATGTAAAGGGGGTTAAAATAAGACCAAAACCAGTAGGGGTCGAAGTCCCAAAAACAAACACAAATAGGTCAAAAATTGCATGCAAAAATGGCACACTTGATGGAATTTGAAGGAGGTGGTATATACAATGACCAAATGAGGTTGAGCCCTTCTACAATGTTGTAGAGGGGCTCAATATGAGCACAAAACCAGTAGGGGTCGGACCTCTGAAAACAAAAGGAAATAGGCCTAAACTAGCATGCAAGATAATGGCATAAAAGCTAGGTATTGAAACAAGTATATCATAGGAGCATCAAATGAAGTTGAGCCCTTCTACAAAGTTGTAGAGGGGCTCAAAACAAGCACAAAAGCAGTAGGGGTCGGAGCCCCAATTCTCAACCAATTGGAGTATAGAAATGAATCAAGAAAAAGCCCTAAAAGTTGGTTTTGAAGACTTACCCTTGAAGACTTGTCTTTCTTTGATTCTTGGCTTTGATTTGTAGCTTCTCAACCTCTGAAATTCACTTCCTAGCTGCTGGAATGGTAGTAAGGATGGTGAGGCTAGGTGTTGATGAAGAGAAGACCTAGGGACTTAGAAGCTTTTTTGAGGTTTTGAGCTATGAAAATGGAGGAATTTGAAGATGATCCCTTGAGACAATTTTTTCCAACCTTGAAGAAGGAGAGGGAGGGCCCTTCAAATAGACAAGAAATGGGGTGTAAAAGGGGAGGGAAAGCACCCAATCTTTCCCTCCCGAAATATCCCCCGGATGCCCCGGGATATGTTGGAAAATATCCGGACAGCTGGGACAGGCTGGAAAGCAAGAAGCTGGCCGGCCAGGTAAATTTGTGGGAGGTGGCCGGCCGGCCACCCCACCTGGTCGGCCAGCTACCCCTCCTGGCCGGCCGGCCATGGCACAAAATTGAAGTGAAGATTTTCTGGCCGACCACCATGCAGGAGTGTCCTCCCAAGTGTGTAGAATAAGGTCCCAGGGTCGGAATCTGGCAACGCTGAAGCAGAAGTCACAACATTGAGCTTGAAGAAGAGGCTCAAAAATGAACTGAACAATTTCTGGCCGACCATATACTTTTTGTGTCCTCCAAGATGTGTAGAACAAGGTTCCAAGGTCGGAAATTGGCAACACTGAAGCAGGAGCCACAACATAGAGCTTGAAGGAGAGGCCCAAAAATGAAACCCTGAATTTCTGGCCAACCACCAACCCTTAGGGTCCTCCTAGATGCCCTCATCACAGATATGTAGCTTTGGTTGGAAGAAAATATCCCTAGGGTGTTCAACATTGGCCCGGAAGTGAGCAAAACGGGCTCCGGAGGAGCGAAACTGGTTATCTGGGATAATTGCTGGCCTCCCACCCCCCAGTGATCTTCCTGATGTTGAAACAGAGGTACCTGCCAAGTTTGAACAAAAACTAATGAGAAATGAACGTTCGGGGCCAAAACCGAGCAAATCGGGATCCCGAAAATGGGTTGCAGGTGCCGGAAGTGGTGTTCAGCATCGAAGTGGGTATCTGCGACCCCAGTGTCCTCTGGAATGATAAAACAGAGGTACTTTCCAAAAACCATAGAAAATGGATGCGAAATGAATGCTCGGGACCAAAACCGCTCAATTTGGGGTCCCGAAAACCGGCTCTGAGCACCGAAAGTGGCATACGGCCACGAAGTGGGCATCGGGGGCCTCAGGGTTCCTCGAAATATTAAAACAGAGGTCTCCGCCAAAAACCGGAGAAGGCTGATGCAAAATGAAAGCTCGGAACCAAAACCGCGCGGTTTGGGGTCCCGAAAATGGGTCGCCGGGCACCGGAAGTGGTGTTCGGCTGCGAAGTGGGCATCAGGGGCCCCAGTGTCCCTCGGAACACTAAAACAGAGGCACATGCCAAAAACCGGAGAACTCGGAGATGGTTGGGCGGTCCCGAGCCGAGGCACACGGCCTAACGGCTCCGAAAACCGGGAACCGGGCCCCGAAATGGGCAAAATGGCCTACGGCCACGAAACGTAGCTCACGGCCACCGGGAGATAGTCTACGGGACCACTCCCTTCCCTCAGGAAAGAAAACAGAGAAAACCGAGCCTGGTTCGTAAACCGGGACAAGGTAGAGAAGATGGTTCGGAAGTCCGGAGGCAGGGCACGCGGCCGTGACTCTGGGACTTCTGAACAAGCACAGTATGCAATATCACCGAGCGCTCAACCGGTGACGTCTGAGTCTTAAGGTCGGTCAAAAATGGGGTGTCTACACATGTGTTGCACTCTAAAAACACCATTTCTGAGACTAGGATAGAGAAGCATCCCTTTTTGCATCGCAGGACTTTGAAGCTTCTTGAGTCTTCTTTTCAGTTTGGAGCCGTGCTTGTTCCCCTCCTTCTTAGTGGCCCCCTTCCTTGCCATGCTATCCTGAATGATTCTGTGAGGTCGACCTGGTACTACGGAAGGGGATGGGCCATCTTGATAGTGGGTTGCACTTTCACTTAAATTGGATTGTACCCCAATGGGCACTGCAACTGTTGTCGCAGGCTGAATACCACTTAAAACAACTTGAAGATTGATATTGGGCCTTACCCGATCTGAGTCACAAACGCTTCTAACTAATTCTGTTGAACTCACCCGGCCCACCTGTTTATGACATTTGGCTGGCACCTCCAACGTTGGGCTCATCACCAGCTCCCGACATTCCTCAATATTATTATCGTTACAATTTGTATTACCCATAAAATGCTCTGTGTCGCTGTCCACTGACTCTGCCAACACCTGAAAAGCACCATCCGCTTGCGCATGCGTTCTAACCACCGTGCCTTCTGTTGAATTTGCCACCACCTCATTGTCTGCCCCTTTCGTTAAAACTTTTGCCACCTCCGACCCATCGTCCTCCTCTGCTTCACTGCCGTTACCTTGGGTTAACTTCTGTTTGCATGCTAGACTCATAGAACAGGAAGCAAGAAACACAGGATTCACCTCCTTTCTGAAGTTAATGGCCCAATCTATCACTGGGTGTTCTTCACAAACTCGAACAGGAAATTTGCATGTGTTGCACTCTAAAAACACCACCGAGTTAATGACCTCCACAGAGGATGTTAGAATCCTTACCTTACCAAACTCAAAGGAGCGAGGATTATTAATGTCTTCTTGTAGCTGCACCACTTCACCCCAAATGCTGCCAATATCTCGAAACGTATTATTGCTCCATAAATGTAGTGGTACGCCCATGCAAGAAATCCATACACCACGTTCAGTCGATTTGGATTTTCCTTTCCCCCACTCCGTTATAGAGTCACTCCACCGCGAGATCCACGCATCCATGCGCACTCTTTCCTCTTGCATATGGTGCTTTGAATAGAAGGTTAAGATAGCTAAGTTACAACCTCCGCTTCTGACTCGAACTTCTTTCATGCGCTCCTTAACCTCAGCTTCAAAATCGTGAAATGCCAAAGCTGCTTTAAGGTTGACCAACAGGCTAACAACCAACCACTCACTATCAGCCTCTTTAGCTTGAACTATGAACTTGTCATTCCGAAGGTCAGTACTGTGCTTCACAGTATCTGCATAAGATCTTCGCTGTTGGCTCTGCATTCCTACCTGGGAGTAACCCTTCTGCACCCCGCTCAATATCCTCTCTGCCCCTGATGGACGGTCCTTCCCTCCGCTGCCTCCTGCTTTGTGTTCATCAGCATGCTTCACCCTTAATGCCTTATTATCACACCATAGTCCATTCGCCTTCTGAATCGCCATATCAGCGGCTACCTTGCACTCAAACCTCACAAAACCAAAACGTGTTCCCGAACCTTTCCTTCTCTTTGACGGGATAAATACATCCTTGACAACTCCGAACTTACCAAACAGAGAGTACATACTCTTAGGATCCATAGAGTTTGGTAAATCATCCACAAACAGTGTATACATACCTGCCTTCAATGATCGATATCCTTGCAAGCCTACCCTTCTTCTACGTATTACCGATTTCCACCCTCCTCTCTCCATTTTGTATTGATCAAAAATATCATTGATTTGCAGTTTTCATTGAAATTTTGATGACCATTTAATAGAAATTCCAAAACAAAATCTTATTCATATTTTAACCACATCTCATTTCAAAATGTTTAGATGAAAAATCTAAAATAAATTTTTTAAAAAATTTTAGATTCTTTAAATTTTAAAAGTCAAAATGAAATTTTAGTACTGCTATGACAATCACATTTGATACAATCTGATGGTGCCTTAAATACTAACCATGTGGTTAATGTATCATAAGGTGACACGTTACATATCGTCAAATATAGTATTGAAATATGGTCATCTTAACATTATTCATTTTAAAAATTTATAGAAATTATTTTAAGTACGAATTATACGTAACTTAACAAAATAAAAAAAAAAAATTTAAAACGTTATGTAGATTACGAAACTATTCTTCAAGTAAATTATAAATACACTTAATCTTTAAATGATAACCGTGTTGTTTGTCCAATCCAAATAGTTTGGTCAAAAAATAAAAATAAAAACAAAACAAAACAAAAAAAATAAAAATAAATATCAAGTCTAGCGTAAAGTTTTTATCTATGAATTAGTTTATATCATATAAAACAAGCCGTCTTCCCTAAACCCTAAATGCCTCTTACTTTTCTCTCTAAATTTTTCTACAAGGGGAGAGGGAGACGGTAGTGGTTCCCCCCACCTCTCTGATATCCTTCCCCCTCCTTTCGATTATTTTTTTAATCTAGATATGATGTTTACCTCTTCAATCTGGGCATTATTGTTTTAATTTTTCTACATTCGAACTCAAAATTTTAATATTTGATTTCAAATCTTCTCACAATCCAAAGGCCGACGCTAGATAACACATTTGTTTTACATTAGACGATAATGTTGTGTCTAGACCAGCGGATGTGGAGTCTTCAGATTCCAAGTGGAAGGCTGCAAAGCAATGGAGTTTTGGATGTGTTCAGTAGTGACTTGGATATTTTATTTATTTATTTATTTTTTTTTTTTGCGATTTTCTTAATTTTTAGTTTGGTGATGTACTAATCCTCTATGTGTAGAGGTTTGTTTCCCTCCCTTATGAGATCCTTTCCTCCTCTTTTATGGAGGTTTGAAGCATTTCTTCCATGAAAGTTGTTTATCACTTTTTGAGATCTTGTAATACCGTTGTACCAGATTGATTTAATCTTTTATCAATTTTTACAATGAAGGTTTTCTTTCCAATCCTAAAAAAATAAAAATAAATAAAAAAAAGTTCTTATCTATGAGTTATGCCTTGACTAATAAAATGATGTGACATAATTTTAGATGAGTAATGTTAGGAATTATAAAAAAAAAAAATATAAAATACTTCATTACGATTTTTCACATTTGGATTACACATATAATAAAATGCCACACACTAATCAAGAGATAAAAAAAAATTATGAAGCGTTTCATGATATATATATATATATATATTTATGATTCCAAACATTACTCATTTTAGATTAGAAATTGAGCCAAAAACTTGCTTTGATGCTAATCCGATTAAATCCATATTTACTATTATATATTGAAAAACATTATTTTGCCTTCAATTTATGAAATATTGACATACACGTGGCTCTTTACTTAACATCACAATATTTTAAAAATCATTTAAGTCATGATTTTATTATATAAAACAAAATGTTGTTGAGCCATTGAGGCTCAAAGTCTCAATGAAAATTTATTAAATTATAAAAATACAATCATGAAAGTGTTTGTTTTGTTCAATATGATGATATTTCTCATACATTTAATTTTTAGAAATTAAATCTAAGTAAGAACCTAAAAAAATTAAGAATAACATGAATTATACTACAAAAATTTAATTTGAAGTTTAAATAATAATAATGAAAATTTTAATTATTGAACATGTAGAGTTCAATATCTAAATAGTAACAATGAAATTAATGCTTTTGGTCTTATCGGACAAAATGCTCAAATATTATTTTAATTTTGATTTTATAGTTAAAAAAAGAAAGTAAATTTTGATATGTGTCTCAAATAGCTTGAACCTAAAAAAAAAAATGTAACGTTGATGATTCATGTAATTATCTAACGCATTAACATAAAAAAAATTAATAATAATAATAATTTTCACATTCTCCTTTTGAGAGGTTATGAAATAAAGATAAGTAAATTAAGTGAAGTCTAAATATTATTGTTTAAAAAAAAAATTAACATAAACATATTTAAAGTAAAAAATTATGTCTATTTTTTTTCCTCTAAAATATACTGCTAGTATATATACACACGTGTTTACATTACATAATAAAAAATTATGAATAAGATATATTGACTCGTTTGTTTGGTAACTGTGAAAAAGTGATGACTTACCTAGTATGTGTTGCGATTTTTTAGAAAAAATCACAATATCATATAATACATATTAAAAGATGATAAATTTTCTTTATTGAAATGAGTAAATATATACATATATATATTAACCTCTTCAGTTACAAAAAGTTCTTCATGTAACTCCAAATAGTTTCAACCGTTATATACTTAGTAATAATGAGGGGAAAAAAATAGAAAAAAATAAATTGACATTATAGAAAATTAAATGTAGCATTTAGTAGCAATTGCACAATAATGATGAGAAAAATATAATATTACTAATGTTACATAATCTTGTGCTAGAGTTATGACAATTTATGGTCCATAATATGTATTTTGTGGTAATATTAAGCATTTTTATAGTAGGGTTACACATTTTTTTATTGAAACATCTTTAAATCACAAAATGCGTAATATTACCACAAAAATGTGTAGATTCGTATGTAAAAAAAATAAAAATAAATTGTCATAACTCTACCAGAAACTAGGTAACATTTGTCACAAAAGTATGTAATATGTATTAAAAAACGTAATAAGGTGTATATGATACACATCATACAAGGGGTGAATACTGAAGGAGATAATTTATACTATTATATAAGTAAAAGCGTTCATATGTATATGAAGTCAAAACTCTTAATCCATTTTTTTTCTACATTTTTGAATTAACAAAATTTAAAAATATGTGTCATAAAATTATTGGCCTTTCAATTGTCATAAATTGTAATTATAGATTATTGGCTCTTTGATTATTAGGTAATATATTTTAAATTCCTTACTTCTTACCTTTCAAATTCCTCGATGTGTGGAATTAAAATTTTAAAAAAAAAATTATTTAATTTATGACATTGTTATGGAAAATCAATCACAATTTTAAATCTTTATTTATTTATTTATTTTTTTAGAAGTTAAGAAATATATGTGACATATAACTATTGGCCCATCCAATTATATTGAAAAATTTTAAACATTTAAATATAAAGTCCACAACAGAATCTTTAGTTATATTTAAATTACATCTCATTTAAATTTTTATTTTTGAAAGTTAAAAAATATATGTGGCATGAAACTATTGGTCCATCTATATTAAATTCAAATTTGAGAAAATTGCACTTCAGTGTAAGTTTAAAAAAAAATTACAAATCAATGATAAACTTTATCACTTTTAATAATTAAAGTTATAAACTTTTTCACACATTTGTAAATATTTTATGCAAAAATATCATTGATTTGCAGTTTTCATTGAAATTTTGATGACCATTTAATAGAAATTCCAAAACAAAATCTTATTCATATTTTAACCACATCTCATTTCAAAATGTTTAGATGAAAAATCTAAAATAAATTTTTTAAAAAATTTTAGATTCTTTAAATTTTAAAAGTCAAAAATGAAATTTTAGTAATGCTATGACAATCACATTTGATACAATCTGATGGTGCCTTAAATACTAACCATGTGGTTAATGTATCATAAGGTGACACGTTACATATCGTCAAATATAGTATTGAAATATGGTCATCCTAACATTATTCATTTTAAAAATTTATAGAAATTATTTTAAGTACGAATTATACGTAACTTAACAAAATAAAAAAAAAATTTAAAACGTTATGTAGATTACGAAACTATTCTTCAAGTAAATTATAAATACACTTAATCTTTTAATGATAACCATGTTGTTTGTCCAATCCAAATAGTTTGGTCAAAAAATAAAAATAAAAACAAAACAAAACAAAAAAAAATAAAAATAAATATCAAGCCCAGCGTAAAGTTCTTATCTATGAATTAGTTTATATCATATAAAACAAGCTGTCTTCCCTAAACCCTAAATGCCTCTTACTTTTCTCTCTAAATTTTTCTACAAGGAGAGAGGGAGACGGTAGTGGTTCCCCCCACCTCTCTGATATCCTTCCCTCTCGTTCGATTATTTTTTTAATCTAGATATGATGTTTACCTCTTCAATCTGGGCATTATTGTTTTAATTTTTCTACGTTCGAACTCAAAATTTTAATATTTGATTTCAAATCTTCTCACAATCTGAAGGCCGATGCTAGATAACGTATTTGTTTTACATTAGACGATCACCTCAACCTCAATGTTGTGTCTAGACCAGCGGATGTGGAGTCTTCAGATTCCAAGTGGAAGGCTGCAAAGCAATGGAGTTTTGGATGAGTTCAGTAGTGACTTAGATATTTTATTTTATTTATTTATTTATTTATTTTGCGATTTTCTTAATTTTTAGTTTGGTGATGTACTAATCCTCCATGTGTAGAGGTTTGTTTCCCTCCCTTATGAGATCCTTTCCTCCTCTTTTATGGAGGTTTGAAGCATTTCTTCTATGAAAGTTGTTTATCACTTTTTGAGATCTTGTAATACCGTTGTACTAGATTGATTTAATCTTTTATCAATTTTTACAATGAAGGTTTTCTTTCCAATCCTAAAACAAAAAAAAAAAGAAAAAAAAAAGAAAAAAAGTAAGTTCTTATCTATGAGTTATGCCTTGACTAATAAAATGATGTGACGTAATTTTCGATGAGTAATGTTAGGAATTACAAATATATATATATATATATAAAATACTTCATTACAATTTTTTACATTTGGATTACACATATAATAAAATGCCACACACTAATCAAAAGATAAAATTTTTTTATGAAGCGTTTCATGATATATATATATATATATTTATTTATAATTCCAAACATTACTCATTTTAGATTAGAAATTGAGCCAAAAACTTGCTTTGATGCTAATCCGATTAAATCTATATTTACTATTATATATAGAAAAACATTATTTTGCCTTCAATTTATGAAATATTGACATACACGTGGCTCTTTGCTTAACATCACAATATTTTAAAAATCATTTAAGTCATGATTTTATTATATAAAACAAAATGTTGTTGAGCCATTGATGAGGCTCAAAGTCTCAATGAAAATTTATTAAATTATAAAAATACAATCATGAAAGTGTTTGTTTTGTTCAATATGATGATATTTCTCATACATTTAATTTTTAGAAATTAAATCTAAGTAAGAACCTAAAAAAATTAAGAATAACATGAATTATACTACAAAAATTTAATTTGAAGTTTAAATAATAATAATGAAAATTTTAATTATTGAACATGTAGAGTTCAATATCTAAATAGTAACAATGAAATTAATGCTTTTGGTCTTATCGGACAAAATGCTCAAATATTATTTTAATTTTGATTTTATAGTTAAAAAAAGAAAGTAAATTTTGATATGTGTCTCAAATAGCTTGAACCTAAAAAAAAAAAAAATGTAACGTTGATGATTCATGTAATTATCTAACGCATTAACATAAAAAAAATTAAAAATAATAATAATTTTCACATTCTCCTTTTGAGAGGTTATGAAATAAAGATAAGTAAATTAAGTGAAGTCTAAATATTATTGTTTAAAAAAAAATTAACATAAACATATTTAAAGTAAAAAATTATGTCTATTTTTTTTCCTCTAAAATATACTGCTAGTATATATACACACGTGTTTACATTACATAATAAAAAAATTATGAATAAGATATATTGACTCGTTTGTTTGGTAATTATGAAAAAGTGATGACTTACCTAGTATGTGTTGCGATTTTTTAGAAAAAATCACAATATCATATAATACATATTAAAAGATGATAAATTTTCTTTATTAAAATGAGTAAATATATACATATATATATATATTAACCTCTTCAGTTACAAAAAGTTTTTCATGTAACTCCAAATAGTTTCAACCGTTATATACTTAGTAATAATGAGGGGAAAAAAAATAGAAAAAAATTAATTGACATTATAGAAAATTAAATGTAGCATTTAGTAGCAATTGCACAAGAATGATGAGAAAAATATAATATTACTAATTATAAGGTGAAAGAAAACAGATTGATTTCCTTCTTTATTTACTTTGAATCCTCTCTCTCTCTCTCTCTCTCTCTCTCCCTCTCTCTCTCTGTGATTCACTTCTCTTATAAATAGCCACCATCATCACCTCCCTCAGCATAAGCCTCATACAACACCACCACCTTACACACAAGACCTATCTGAAGGAGTCTTCAAAAACATCCAATGGCCACTAACCAATTCTCTTTTGCAACACGTGTTCTCTTCATTTTAATGATCAACCTACACTTAGAAGGCACCATCGCCAACAATGCAGGTTGGCAGAGCGCTCATGCCACCTTTTATGGCGGCCTCGATGCCTCCGGGACAATGGGTATGAACAAACTGTACATACTTTATTAGTTGCCTCTACCTTCTCAATATCTAAATTTAGCTTAATTACACTAGTATAAAAATGTTACACTATAATTCTTAATTTTTATTTATTCCAATTTAATCTCCAAAGTTTATAATTTGTTATATTTTTGTCACTAATGTGTTTTGCAGGAGGAGCTTGTGGGTATGGAAATTTGTACAATCAAGGGTATGGAACAAGCACTACAGCACTAAGCACAGCTTTGTTCAACAATGGGTTCAGCTGCGGGGCTTGCTACGAGATACGATGCAACAACGACCCCAAATGGTGCCTCCCCGCCACCATCACCGTCACCGCTACAAACTTTTGCCCACCTAACTATACTCTGCCTAACAACAATGGTGGTTGGTGCAACCCTCCTCTCCAACACTTCGACTTGTCCGAGCCTGCTTTCTTGAAAATTGCTCAATATCGTGCTGGGATCGTGCCCGTTGTCTTCCGAAGGTAAAAATAACACGAAAAATACTATTCTTTCATAATTTTTATATGATTTAATCCATATTAAAATTTGATTAATGAGAATTGAGTTGGTTTGTGACAGGGTGCCTTGTATCAAGAAAGGAGGAATTAGGTTCACCATGAATGGCCACTCCTACTTTAACTTGGTTTTGATCACCAATGTCGCGGGTGTAGGGGATGTCCATGCGGTGTCAATCAAGGGATCCAATACAGGGTGGCAAGCTATGTCAAGAAACTGGGGCCAAAACTGGCAGAGCAACTCTTATCTCAATGGCCAAAGTTTGTCTTTTCAAGTGACTACCAGTGACGGTAGAACTGTGACAAGTTACAACGTGGTACCTGCTAATTGGCAATTCGGCCAAAGTTTTCAAGGGGGTCAATTCTAGATTGCTGTTGATACATAATTTTTTGAAAGTAGATTTTTCATAATACACTACTAAAAAAAATACTTTTACCACCATACTTCACATTTCCATCCTCACTAAGCACTTTGGTAAGTACTCATTAGGGAATTACTTCAGCATCAGAAATTCAGCAGAGGTCAAATTAGGGACCAAAAAGTACTTTTTTAAAGAAGTTCAAAATCCCTTCGAACTTAGTAGTCTGATTGAAAACGACATTTTAAACATTCCATGAATTCTTCAGTTACTTGTTCTACATCAATTACAACATTTTGAGGCTGAACAGCTAGTGCCTAGTGATACAAATCAGTTTCAGAACAAATAAAACTTTAGCAGTAAAGTTTACCTCGAAACATACGGAGAAGATGCTCCATCAATAGTGCAAGGTAGCG